>JAZDUH010000508.1:10165000-11365000 GCA_036419115.1 Scarus forsteni | reverse complement strand
AAAGTTTGTGTGATTAATAAAAAAGGTTTTCAGTTTGATATCCAAATATATTCTGTGATTACGCACGAGCTTGAAGAGTCGTTTTTCATGTCAACACAAAAACTTAAAGGTGCTATGAGGAGAATCTATTACCGGCGACATTAAGACTCTGCTACCCATGACTACGCGTGGCGACTGTCGTAATGCTGTGTTCCACTAACCTCTGAACTGGGAGTGACATCATCTCCGACTTATCGGCGTTCCAGTTGAAGACGGAAAAAAACATGCCAATCTACCAGGCTATTGTTAGCTGTTGTTAGCACGCCCTGCGTTGTTGTTCACAAATATCACATGAAGAATGTGATTATCACTATGGCAGCATTTTTGTAAATATAAGTCTAACAATACTATGTATACAGCTGATCTAGAGCGACACACCCCAGTCAGAAGTGCAAATAAATTGATTATTACAGGAGCTAAATAACTGTTCACACTGGGGGCATCCATCTTCCATTGTCAACTCGGGGGTGGCGAGGTTTCACCGAGTTCCCAGTAGGAAATTCTGACTTCGGGGGGCGTTCCAGTTGCAGTTTCCTACTCGGAACTCGGAAATTCCTACTTCTGACTACAACTGGAACGCACCAAAAGACGTGACCCAATCCAGTGTGTGTTTGTTTTGATGCTAATGAATGCAGCTCGGACCTTCCTGAGAACTCTGCATTGCTTTACAACTTCTTTTTTCAGCAACTTTCAGGATGCAAAGTGATGAGGTAATGTATCTCTTTCTAGTTACGTAGCGGTAGTTTTTGATGTGTGACAACAAGCAATTTTTGGAAAACTTAGTATTGTAGTTTTGTAGCCGGCTATATATCTCTACTTACAGCCTGGTGCTCTAAGACGTGTCTGAATAATATAAATTTGCTTTAGTTTTAATTGTCTTGTTCCTGAAGTTGTGTATCCTGGCCAGTCCAGTCCTGTCCGGCCCGACCGGAAGGCTAAGGAATAGCATTTATAGATAACCTATTTTGATGCTATAAAACTCATCTTAAAGTTTGTATTTCCATCAGGCATATATCTAAAAGTGAAACTTTTTTGTAATTACTTAAAAACTCCTCACAGTCCCTGTATTGAACACATTTTTCCCTCATGACAAAAGAGACAGTGCCCCAAAAACTGCTGTAAAATGTTAGATATTGATGTCATCCAACTTTAAGAGTCAGTCTCTTTAAACTACTTCAGTCTGAAATCACACCACACACAGTTCCTGATAGTAACTTTAGAGAAATCAACAAATTCAAATCCATGGTCATTCCTGCAGACAGCACATATATCTATGTTATATCTTAACAATCACAGACCTGCTCCTCTCCATGAACATCAACCATCAACAGAAACATCATTTAACATAAATGTATACTTTAACACCAGTTAAAACCATTTTAATGCTAGTTCAGATAGATCAGTGGTTGGCAACTGGCCACCAAGAAAACAGACAAATTGGAAATATAAAGAAAACACTACAACTGCTTAACAAAATTCATTATGACTAATCAGTACAACTTAATGCACAAATTAGGATAAGTGCAAAATATTCGGTACATGCTTTGTTTTTACGAGTCACTGAAGAACTTAATTTGCTATGATTTTATCTCTAAATATCTTTTAAGAGACATTCAAATATGATATATAGTACTGGTACAAACTATGTTTGGAAAAAATGGTACAGGTAATTTATTTGTGCTTTAAAATAGGTAAACATTTATTCTTTTATTGCAATAAGAAGCTTAAATAAGCTCTAGTCATGTGACATTCTCATTAAATATTGAATCCTTGATTTTGTATGAGGTTAAATATATTAATTTTGATATAATCCTTTCTTGAAGCTTTATATTTGCTATTTTTCAGTAATTAAAATATTTTTCTTTACTGAGCATGCCTGGCAATAGACTATGTAACAGTGTGGCTCTCTTGCAATAGAAGTTGCCAACCTCTGTGCTAGATGCTGCTACATTAATTAACATCAGTCCTCTCCAGATTATATCCATTATAGATATTCATGTTAATATTTGACTTATCTCTTGCCATGACTGTGTTGATTATTCAACCATAGTAACTTTATTTACAACCATACATGAGGACCCTCTGGAAAATGAGACGGGGTTTACCTTTAATACATTTATATTCAATGAATATGCAGCTAAAGATTGATTAAAATATATTTTTTTGTGATTTTAAACCTTAAAAGTCCAGTGCATCCACAACTCCTAAGCCGTTTTCGATGTAAAAACAGCTTCCAAAAAATACATTGAGTATTTTTAAGCACTTTATATTTTTAGTTTACAGAACACAAAACATGTTACAAGGCCTATAAGAAACACAAATATATATATATATATGTGTGTGTATATATATATATATATATATATATATATATATATATATATTTATATATATATATATATATATACACACACACAAATTGATAAATTTGTTTAAAAAAAAGGTATAATTAAAATATTCACAAACCTATAACCACATGTGCACACACACATATACAATGAGTATTTGATGATTGTTATAAGGCCCTGAGATGGGTCAGTGATTGGCAGCAACATTGATTTCTATGTATTTTTATTTTTTTTGTTTTGACTGCCTGCGTGTTTATCTACTGCTCCTTCCACAAATGCACAATCCTTACAGGTCGTTCCATGATTTAAGGGACAATATCAGGCTGTCCAATAAAATAAACTGACATGAAACATGTAATTTACGTTTTCTAATCTTTTTTTTTTTAGAAGTGTTGTTTCTTAAATCTGATAAAACCGCTCCTCTTTCCTAATGCTGCTTCATACTGTTACCAAAGAGGATCACTGATGGTTTAAATCAGTTGTTATTAAGTGTTTGGGCCGTGGTTGATCTTATTTTTCATTATTGTCATTTTACGTTTAAAAATAACCAACAAAAAATGAAGAGAAGGACCCAAATTCAGGTTAACACAAAAATCTTTATTAACTAAAAAGCTCAAAAGACCCAAAACTAATCATTTACAAAGTGTCTAAACCAAAACTCTGACAAAGTGACAAAATAAAGCTGGCAAACACAAGAAACTAAACTCAAAATCACTTCAAAATGTTCAAATGAAAAACCCAAACACTGGAAACACAGAAACTTACTGAGGGAGTGTGGCACATGGAAGACAAAATGAAGCCAAAGGCAAAAACAGAGACTGAAAACACAAGAAGCACAGGTGAGACAACCACACAGGTGGAGGGATTCATCATCAGAGAGACACAGAAGGGAGGGCAGGAAACACCAGAAGGAACACAGGGATTTCAAAATAAAACAGGAAACAGAAGAAAAAGAGGCCTAAACACCAGGAGTGGTGAGAGTGCCAAATTACAAAAATAAATGTCTAAATGAAAACGCTAACAAGAGTGGAAATATAAAGACAAATAAATAAATCAAGAAATAATATTGGTGCTAAATTGGTGCTGTATAAAGCAAGACTAGTCAAAAAATAATAAAAAGGGAAAAAAAAGAAAAAGTAAGCAGTTACAGCAATGACCATGTGGTGTTTAATGTGCACAGTAAAAGCAACGATAAAGTGCATCTCAAAAGCAGTGGTAATGTACTGATCATAATGTTAAACTGATGTGCTTTATAAAAGCACATTTGTGGATAATTTTATTTATTTGTCTTAATATTTCTGCTTTTATTAGCCTTTTCTTTTGTAGATTTATTTTTGATTCATATTTCTTTATTTCGCTACATTTTGGTCCGGTGTATCCTATGCTAAAGGAGATGCTAAAGGAAGTATTGAGCCTCCTTTCCTATACATTTAAACTATACCAACAGCTCTTATCGGATCATTTCACTCCGTTAGGAACCTTCCTGAGCAAAAAGGACTATTCGACTGCAGCCTTGGTCTCTTTTCTAAACGTGGTCTCAACACTCAGACTAACAGGGACAGAGCTGCTGCTGATTCAGTATAAATCTGTCCTGAGTCTGTTCATCCCTGCTGTGACATTTTGAGGTCTGGTCTCCACATGAAGTCCCGGAGGAGCAGATGAGGTTTCACATTAATAAAAGACATTTTTATTCTGAAAAACTGAATAAAAGAACAAACAAGAATCAAGAGGAACAAAGACTTCAGCAGAACTGGACAACGAGAGATGAGATTAAATGACGGTCCTTACTGTCAAAACTTGTGCCAAAGAATAAATATACAGCATTTAGGAAAAATTGAGTTAATTTGTTGGAAACCCTTGACACTGGACAATGAAAAAAAATAATTATCTGAACTTTAAATCACTCCTGCACCGAAAAAGCTCAGATCTAAATGAGAGCATTAGTCCAATTTGAAGACAAAAAAATCTCACCAGACTTTTTCTAATCCACAGTTTCCTCACATGTCTGGATTAAGACCTTATTTAAAGATATAAACCTAAAAAGGCCTAAATGACTTGTAATAAGTAAGATAATCTGCCAATAAGACGAGACAAATTTAACTTGAGCATAAATTAAAGCTTAATTTAAGACCTTCACCGAGTCAAACTTTCCTTAAACCAACACTATGTAGTTTTTCAAACATAATATAGTCCTTAGATATTCATTGTGATGGTCCACCACTTTACAATGTGTTGAATGACGCCTCTTTCGTGCTCTGAAGTGGTCTGTATCGCTTTCACTAGCGCTATGTAACTTCGAGGTGGATGGTGGAAACCCTGCAACACTAAAAACTACATGTTTGGACTGCTTTACGGCATAGGCTACGTCACTTCCCCCGATTCCCGATTTGTTTAAAACACGGAAACGTCGGCGAAAGCCAAACGCAGAGCTGTAGTCATGGCGGAGGCAGCAAAGAACGCAAGAAAAAGAAAAGTTTACTTTGAGGATACAAAACAAAGAAAGCGAGAGAAAAACAAGCTGAATGCTCGGACCAGAATAAACATCGGTTCGGTGTTCACTCGCTGGCATGAAATAAAAGACGAGGAGGGATGTCCGACTGATGCCGACTTGGCCCTGTTATTGCTGGACTTGTAAGTACTTGTTGATTGTTTACCATCCGTTTACAGTATTCGTGAGAACGTACCAGTATGTAGTTTTGTTTAGACCTATTTCAAATGTGTGATATCGCCAGCTCGTGGTTGTCTTTACTTTTATTCACTTTATCTCTTCAACAGGACGGGGCGACTTCACGGTAATAAAACCAAGTTGAACTTAGCGATTTTCAACATCATCATTTAGTCAAAAATAAATACATTACCTCGTCTTCCATAGTGCTGCTTTAAGTTTTTTGTCTTAATAAAAGAACAGTAAAAACACTTATGTTCTAAGAAGACAAGATGAATCTAATCAGTCATATCAAACTTTCCTTGTTTCATTGTCAGAGATTTTCTCCTTAATAGAAGCAATTCAATGCCTTATTTTTGCCTTTTTATTCTTTAAAGAAAGATATTTATCTCACCTAGTTAACCCTTTAACTACCAGCTCAACTGTTTGACAAAGGTAAAAAAAAAATAAACTCAGATATTTAATGTTATATAAAATAGAACAAATCAAGTCCTTGTTTGAGTCTCTTAACATTTCAGGGACCTGAAAAAAATACAAACAAACCAAAGACCAGATCTATTTTCATGGTGTGGGATTCAAAAGTTTAAAAAGTTAACAGTTGATTACATGATGACTTAAAATGGACAAATGTTGGGGACAAAATTAATGAGAAAAGGCATTAATGTTTGCAATAGCAATAAAAATGACTTAAAATACTTTGTAGATGATACTGAGTTTGACCACACATCAGAGATGTTTTTTGATGAATAAAAATCATTAAAGTCAAGTATTTAAATAACAATTAGGGAGTTAATAAAAGCTTTTAGCTTTTTAAACCTTTAAGTCCCACACAAAAGAAAGGTCAATTCCTTTGGTTTTGTTTGCAGATTTTTTATTTCCTGAAACACTGGCGAAAATAAACGATGTGTGATTTTTTTGACATGCTAAATATTTACGAATTTATTGACCTCTGCAGAACAATTGAGCTGGAAGCTAGAGGGTTAAGTGAATGTGGATTAATTAAGTCTTTAAGACATTTTTTACTAAAAAAATAGACAAACACATTTGCCTGGATCTGAGTTTTTGCTGTGTGGCACTAATAAAATGATCGTTGGGAAAACCTGTGAAACAACGAAACAGTTTTTGTTTAAAAACCTCAAAATAAAGTACCAACTGAAAACAAAGAATGTTTGGAAATATAAGTTGTTTTTATTGCTTTAAAACTTGATTTACTGTTTTCATCACTCGTCCATAAGAGTGAATAAACTTTAATAACTGTGGTGTCTGGTAAACAGCTGGTTTTACCCTTGATTAAAACAAAACTTAAAATATTTTTTACAACCCTGACAAAAACAACAAAGACGAGACAAACTCAAGAAAAGACCACAACTTTGGTAAAATGATTTATTAAACTATTTTTATATTATAATTCACACAATGGCTTTTGTGGAAAACTACAGACGAACTCTAGAATAAATCTAAACTCTTACAACAGAAGTTTTCTTCTAACGTTGAACTACGACATGTCTATCATGTTAGCATGAGAGGTTCTCCATCATTATAAAGATATTAAAATAATCTATAAATATCTGTGGCCCCATCTGCAGCATTTTACAGAGCTGATCATCGTCTCTGATCATGTTTACATGAGAACTTTAATTCCCCTTTAATTCCAAACAAAACTTAAATATTTTTAAAAAAGGTAAATTACCATGTAAACACCTAATTCCAAATGAAAATGATAATTCTGAATAAAATGTAATTCCGAAGTAAGTGGCTGGTTTATTGTGATTTAAAATCTGAATTAAATAATTTCTCTATCATGCATGAGTTCATTACGCTTTAAATTAATTAATAAAATAATTAATTCTGCTCATGCTCGTTCCCTTGTCCTGTTGTGACGATGCACAAACGTTGGACTCGAGAAGAGACAATAGCTGTGTTTGAAACCGTTCCCTATCACGGATATAGTGCACTATATAGTGCGTTCGCCATTTCGTGGCGTTGTTCCAATTCTCAGCAGTTACTTTTTACATTCACTATATAGTGCACTACAAAATACCCACAATGCACAGCAAAAGTGAGTGTACCTATATCATACTCCCGTATACCACAGTGCAATGTGGTCGTGTTTTTCCATAGAAGAAGAAAGAAGGCTGTTAGGAGCTGCTTTCTTTTATAAATGTAAAAAATGTTAACACGTTCGTAGCCTAGGTCTTTTACGTCTTCTAGCGGCTGTAAACAGCTTCAAAATTTGCTACTTCAGCTACTGATGCTAAGACATTAAGAAAGTTTCAGTGTAGTGTACGATATCTCGTTGGGTATCCCTATGTAGTCCACTATTTCATTTATACAACATAGGGAATAGTGAGTGAGTGAGTGAGTGAGTGAGTGGACGATTTCGAGCACAGCTAATATATTTAATTAGATTTGCAAATATTGAAAGAGTGGATGGATGTGAGCATTAAAATGCAGACCTTTTTAACACTGTAGCATCCAAGGTAGACGAGGTTTCCCTGATAGAGGCTGTTTTCAAATTCGCCTACTATACTAGCAGTGCGTACTGATTCGCCCGAAATGTAGTAAACAGTATACAGTATGCGAACAAAAGTTAAGTTGCAGTATGCAAAAAATACCCGGGTGACGTACTGGTTCAGGAAAATTTCACAGTATGCATTGGACCAGTCTGCTTCACCCACTGTTACCCACAATGCAAAGTGCCTGAAACGAAAATGACTGAGAGCAAAGCTTCAACAACCAGAGCAGCACACGAAAATAAATATGAGTAATTACTTGTTATCTTTACCTTTTCAACACGTAATAGTGTGTAATACGTTGTAAAAAGGTCTGTTGTTGTTTTTCTGTTAAGGTTCTTAACAGCCGGACGGTGGTGTTAAGTCTGTCCTGTACCTGCAGCATTATGAGCATAAACCACAGACAAGTATGACATTTTACCGTTACGTTCTGTATTTTTCCTCTGTATTTACACCACCTTAAATTTTCCTGCTTCTCCTCATTCTTAATACTGTATTGTGCGTGAAATGTTTATTCTTGCATTTTTTTTTACCTTTTAAGTGGCGCTAATAACTGTCGTACGCAGTCACACAAAAATATACAAAATAATTCCTCTCCAAAATAATACGTATTCTCCACCACTGACTGTTTCATATAAAATGCTACTTCTAGCAATATCTTTGCAGATTAATAACTGAAATGTCAACATGTACTCATGGTTTGTTTAATACAGTTAAAATTCAGTTTGGAAAATAAATCAGCTGTTGCCTACTTCAGCTTTTCTCAAACTGGAAACCAGCATAGCATGCTACAAAATAAACTTAACAGAACAGTTATAAGTGGCCACCAGAGCCACAGAAATAAAAATTTACCTATTACTGTTGCCGGTTGAGTAGCCTGACCGGAACCGGATTTAAAGAGTAAATGCTCTCATCACACACTGGGTTTGCATCGACGTGATTAGGCTTTCCTCACACTCAGAGAAGCACAGCAACACGGTATGTGAAGTGTTTCGCATAAGAAAGTTTTTGGTTCGGTAAGGTGAAACTCAAATTAATTCTTATTTTGCGGAGCAGCACGTTATGTTGATAAGAGACGGGTTCAAAGCTGGATGATTGGTCACTTGTAGAAGTTTGCACTCTTAGCAGGCGAAGCGAGGTACATTCAAGTTTGTTTTTGTGTGTCGAGACGTGGCAATATTCTGTATGTTGGGATGGCGCAATATTTTGGATGTCAGGATGGTGCAATGTTTGTATGTCAGAGTCTTGCAATACTTGTATCTTGGGGTGGTCCAATTTAAATCTTAGTGTTTACGGAAGTGTGCCTGTGTGTGTGTGTGTGAAAATGTATAAAATGCTAATATGGTTCAATGTGTTTGTAGTTTCACGGTGCTTGATAGAATAATAAAGAAGAGTATGCACCAGTTGAACTCTTAGCGTTCTCACTGATGCCAAGGGCTACTAGAACAGTCATAAAACATACTACATTCAAGTGTAGTAGGCAGTATGCAGTGCCTACTACATACTACTTTCATACCCAGTATGTAGTAGGCGAATTCGAAAATGGCCAATAGACTCAGAACTGGAGTTTTTCTTCCTGTCGACGTAAATTCGTCATTACATCACGTCCAATCAGAACCATTCCCAACCGCCAGGCCTTGAATAAAGGCAAATAAACGTGTTTCCATGTAAACCTTAATTTGGAATTATAATAACAATAATAATAATAACTTAAATTTATATAGCGCCTTTCAAGGAACCCAAGGTCACTTTCCACAGTAGAAGGGACAAACTAATTAATTTCCATGTAAACATTATGGAGAAAACTTTAATTATGAATTATTTAATTGGGAATACTTAATTCCAAATTAAAAATCATCATGTTATCGTGCCCACTGTGGCTAATGTCATGTTCCTCATTCAACTCAGCACATTCCTGAACTAACCCTGTAAGACCGGTGATAAAATCTGTGTTTGGCGCTCGTACGTGCAGCCACCATGGATGTATTATAAGAGCTGGATAGCGTGGCTCCGCCTTCCGCCATGTAACGGACTTGAAGCCAAAATATCCCTCGTCAGGGCGCCCCCATTGTGCAACCAGTAGAGAATTTGGGCCATAATCCGGACGCAGCTGTCGTAAACGGTCGCAACACGCCTCAGCATACGCTGTACACAATCATTGTGAAACTGCCGTAAACCGCGGTTATTTTTAAACTCTAATAGCTAATAAAAAAGAAACTTTTCAGACAAAAGAGGACTTGGAGAACACGCAGCCCAATAATACTTTAATGTCACCACAGCATACGGATGGGAGAAATATTTCTACGAGGTGTATTAATTTTTTGAAGTTTCACTTCGGCCCGTCCAGATGAATGGGGGAGACGGAAATTTGACCTATACTGCAGCCAGTCACCAGGGGGAGCAGTTTTCCTGAAGGCTTCAATTTGAGCCCAGCATCACGGCGTCCATGTTTTTTACAGTCTATGGCAGCCACTGTCGTCATCTGAGTCTGTGAAGCTAACAGGGAGACTATGACATAAACCTGAGAGTAAAACTAAGAAAATAAAATATTTTAATCTATGTCAACATCAGATCCATGCAGGCAAACCATCAGCGGCATTTCCCTCCATGCACCAGTGTTAGTGTTTGATTCGTGACCATATTAACTGATGACATCATCATTCATCAACCGGTCAAGCCGAACATCGGTGCATCGATCTTCGTCTCTTCTCACCACCACAGCTCTTCTCCTCCACTGCTCCGCGTGCTCGCCCTCTCCCGCCCGTGCAGCCTCAGTAACTCCAGCACGCTACGGGCGTAGGCGTCCCTCAGATTCACGCCCGTCCCCACGCTGACCCCGCCCACAGAGCCGCGGGCCAGCCTCCTCAGCATCTCCCCGTGCCTGGTGGCCGCCTCCTTCATCTTCAGGGTGAAATAGCAGGCGGAGAAGCGTTCGTTGATGATGGCGATGGGCAGCGCCAGGATCAGGATCCCGGACAGGATGCAGAGGAAGGCGAGCACCTTCCCCACCGCTGTGTCGGGCCGGATGTCGCCGTAGCCCACGGTGGTCATGGAGGTGGTCGCCCACCACCATGCGGCCGGGACGCTGCTGAAGGTGGAGGCGGGAAACTCGTGCTCCAGAGTGAAGACCACAGTGGCGAAGATGGAGATGCCGACGCCGAGGAAGAGGAGCAGCAGGCCGACCTCTTCGTAGCACTGAGCGATGGTCAGACCGAGAGACTTCAGACCTGCAGCCAGAAGAACCAGGGCTTAGACTTTAGTCTATAACAGACTGTCCCCAAATAGGCAAAGGTAGTCGCCAAGAGGCTAATTCAGGGAATAACTTTACCTGCTTAACGTGGGGGAAAAAAATCATTCGGCTGTGTGACGTTGAGTAGATTAATTGCAAGTAAAAACAAAAAGTGGAACAATTTCTTAGTGTCAACGTCATATTTATCAACATCTTTAATTGTAGTTCAAGCCATATAAAAAAAAAACAGCCAGCTAAAGGCGGACTTCACCCTCATTTCATTCAAAAAGACGCCAGGTGAAAAAAACTGCTGATATTCCCACTCCCTGCTGACACCCCCAATGACATGACCAATACCAATTGAATCTAACATGTAAAGAAGTAAACAACACCTACAAATAACATTTGCTGGCACCTGCAAGCAGCAATATAACATTTCTACCTAAGGTCCAATCACACGAAGACAAACCGAGGTCTAAACGCATACATTTTTTGCAGAATCTGCGTATCATCCATACGAAGGATCTGTAAACGATCATTTTTGAAACCAGGTTCCAGAGTGGAAAAATTTGAAATGCCGTATACGCGATTCCGTGATTACTGGCTCTCCGCAAGTTTTCAGATACGCTTACGTCATAGTTTCAAATCTTCATTGACACGCATGCGCCACACGTGGCAACGACAACAACAATGGTGGCGTACGGTGTAGCATATGTGCTGTGATGTTATACTCCGTTTTTAGAGCTTTCGTTTAGTTGCCATTTTTTAATCAGGGTTCTGTTTTTTTGAAAGTTGAATGTTTTAATCTTCTAAGGTCATATGGACAATAAATTATGTATCTTTTATCTTGAAATTAAATGACAGCGTAAGAGGAGGCTGAACTGGAAAAAACGTGCTTCCTTCTCAAACTTGAACTTTGTCATAGTGCCATTTTCTCCCATTACACATACCGTTTGTTTGAGAAAAATCTAAATCAAATCAAATTCACTCCATCCATGAGTATAAAGGCCAGCAGAGCACAAAGCAGATAGTTTCTCGTTTCACTCTCCGGCTTGTCAGTGATTGACAGCCTGACATCATCTCACGTCTCTGCGAGTGACTCTGAGGACCACGTCTGCTCGCTGAGGAGAAAATAACGTGGAGCTCAGAGAGGAGGAAGAGAATGAAGAAATATTCCCACATGTGAGCGGCTCCGAGGGCCGACGTTCATGCTCCACGATGACTGTCATCTTTGATTCTCCTCAGAGAGACGCAGATGAGCTGAGAGTGAGTTACTGCTGCTCATTTACACGAAGACAAGCCGACTCAAATCAAACAGATTTTATTACAGCTGCTTTTCACACCAGCACAAACAAACCAGACTTTCCTAAACCAGAACCAGAGTTCTTTGGTTTGATCTGATTCAGCTGAAAAAAACACCACAATTATTGATTAAAATTGATTAAAATTTACAGGGCAGAGTCCAGACTGAAGACAAACCTGTGATTTAATAATCTTAAAAAAAGACTATACAGATGAAAATATTGACTAATCGGACACACCTCATGCACAGTGCTAATTCTGACAGCACTGTTTTAGTTTTTACCAAAAACATCTTGTAGTTCTAACCACAATTTTGTCATTTAAATTGTTTTAATTTTAGTCTAGTTTTAGTTGATGAAATTTTAAAACCTTTTAGTCGATGAAATCTTCTGTCGACATGTTTTACTCTTGGATAAAATCAAACATCTAATAACCCTTTATTTCATGCTAGTAAAGTTTGATAAATGAAGATAAAAACTGAACATCTGTGTGAAACTCAGTCACCTTTATGTAGCACGGAACAATATTAGGGTCATGTTAGATGGAGAAAATATTTTTGGGGAAGTCGACATTAAAGTGGAACTTTTGACATTAAAGTCGAAAATTCATCATTTCAACTTTTTTCTCAAAATTTTGACATTAAAGTGGAAATTTTGAGAAGAAAGTTGAAATGACGAGAATAAAGTCGAATAACAATTTCTTGAAAAAGTGGACGTGTCCAGAATAAAGTCGACATACAATGTATATCCTCTTAATTCATAACATATTCACCTTTTTTCTCGACATTACGACTTAGTCCAGAAATTTTTTCTTTAATGTCGACTTTCTCAAAATTATTTTCTCCATCTAACATGGCTCTTATACTCTTCTGTAATAAAGCCACATTTTGTATTTATGTATTTCATTTATAAGCACATTTCTTTTTATTTTATTCTAATACTGTTCCGTAATTTGGGCTACCTGGCAGAGCATCTACTGTAAATTTAGTCGACTAAAATCTGAAGTGTAAAGGGTAAGGAATTTTTATGTTTCCTTGAATTTCTGAAGTCATGTTTTACTCTTGGATAAAATCAAACATCTAATAACCCTTTATTGAATGTTAGTTAAGTTTGAATGTATAAATGTTCCTTTTGTGTGAAATGCAGTCACCTTTATTTAGTCTACCTAGCAGAGCATCTCAGTTACAATACCAGAACTGACAACAAACAGTGAACCAGCTCTACATGAATATATCAATTCATAAAGAGAGCAGCTCTGATTGGATCGCTCCACAACTTATCCCACCACCACCAAGCTAAGGCAGCTGTGATTGGATGTCCCTCTGAACTCATCCAACCTTTAACACAACCAAAGTAGCTGTGATTGGATAGATTCCTAACTTGTCTCTACTTCCTACATGACCATATTAGGTCTGATTGGATTAAGTCTGTCAGACATTTTAGTCTAGTTTTTATTTGTTGATGAACATGTCAGTTAGTTTAGTTTGAGTTTTTGTCCATGTGATCTTGTTTTTATTAGTTACTATCTAGTTTTCATCAGGAGAAAAAAGGTTGTTGGTGAAAATAATGAGTAAACTAAATGAACTCTGGTTTGGTCGCTCCTGAGCTTCAGCCTCTGCAGAATGTGCCGGAGAAGTGATCAGTCCTGGGTGCAGACAGCTGAGCGGAAACACTCTTCGCTCTCCATCGTCTTCGTCCTCACATCTGCAGATTTTCACAGCTGCTGGTGTCACCTCGGATCTGTGCAACATCAGAGCTGCTGTGCACGCTTTGTTCAAACGAGTCGCAAACGTTACATAACCAGACCTCTGCAAACAAATTCAGGAACAGAAGAATTTATTATCCCACTGACAGTTTGTCAATTAGAATCTGAGGCCTTATAAACATTTAAGAGGAGTGCAGGTGGGTGAGGCTGCATGGTGTTTGTGGACAGGTGGGAAACGCAGGGGCGTATTTACTCACATGGGGGCCCAAGGCAAACCCAGTCATTGGGGCCCTTCATATTGTTTTATTATTTTATTCTTGTACCGGGTAACATAACGAAACTAAATGCATTTCACTGTTTGTTTCTGTTAACATTTCAGGGAACAGAAAAGTACAAACAAACCAAAAACCTGAAATTTTCGTGGTGTGGGATTTGAAGGTTTATAAGGCTAACAGCTGATCATGTGATGGCATAAAAATGCACAACTATTTGTAACAAAATCAATTAGAAAAGGCAGAAATGTTTGTAAATAAAATTGCAATAAAATGACTTAACCCTTTAACTTACAGCTGAACTGTTCGGCAGAGGTAAAGAAAAATTCAGGAATATTTGATGTGTCAAAAAAAACATCATTGTTTTTGTCAATTGTTTAGGATACAGAAAAAAACTGCAAACAAACCGAAAGAACAGATATTTCTTTCATTATTATTGTAAATACTTCAATGAGATTACATAGTTATTCATCAAAAACAGTTTTGGTATCATATATTTTAAGTTATTTTATTGCTATTTTATTTGCAAACATTTATGCCTTTTCTAATTGATTCTGTCCTGAATATTTGTGCATTTTAAATCATCAGGTAATCAACTTTTAACTTTTAAACCTTTAAATCCCGCACCATGAGATTATCTGTTTTTTGGTAGAGGACTAGAGAATCAAACAATGAATTGATTTGATCTGTTTTGAAAACTGATCAATAAACTTCTGAGTTTATTTTTGACCCCTGCAAAACAGTTGAGCTGGTAGTTAAAGGGTTCAAACAAATAAAATTAAGTTTAACAAAAACGGAAATATCTTTGATGAATAACAGTTTGTTTGCTCAAATTAGTACATGATCAAATATTTAAAGTAATTAGGATAATATTAGCTTTTAGCTTTTTAAACCTTTAAATCTCACACAAAGGAAATATCTGTTCTTTTGGTTTGTTTGTCATTTTTTTCTGTATCCTAAAACAGTGACAGAAATAAACTATGACATGTTTTAATTAACAAATTAAATATTCTTGAATTTATTGAACTCTGCCAAACAGTTAAGCTGGAAGTTAAAGGGTTAAGGGTATTGGTGCAAGAGGCTTTTTTGTTCCACAAATCCATGTTGACTGTGCTGCAGGAGTTGAGTGTTGATGGTTTTATTTTTGCTCAACAGCAGCCCTATTCAATTAGCGGCCACATGCGGCCCAAAAGCAACCCTCGGGCGGCCAAGAATCAGCGTGACTGGGACTCAGGTCTGGCAAGAAAAACAGGAAAAACTTTTACAAACACTGACAAGGTTTTACAGAAATTCCAACATTATTACAGACATTGAATGCAACACATTCTGAAAGGTTGCTGTTAAGCAAGTTTTTTTTAAAATGCACTTTCAAATATGACTAAATGATGATGTTTTTAATCTGCACTTTATGTTCATACGCACCTTAAAGGGACTGTGAGGAGAATCTATTACCAGCGACATAAAGACTGCTACCCATGAGCACGCGAGGCGACTGTCGTAATGCTGCGTTCCAGTAACCTCGGAACTGGGAGTGACATCATCTCCAACTTATCGGCGTTCCAGTTGAAGTCGGAAAAAAACATGCCGATCCACCAGGCTGTTGTTAGCTGTTGTTAGCACGCCCTGCGTTGTTGTTCACAGATATCACATGAAGAATGTGATTATCACTATGGCAGCATTTTTGTAAATATAAGTCTAACAATACTTTGTATACAGCTGATCTAGAGTGACACACCCCAGTCAGAAGTGCAAATAAATGGATTATTACAGGAGCTAAATAACTGTTCACACTGGGGGCATCCATCTTCAATTGTAAACTCGGGGGTGGCGAGGTTTCACCAAGTTCCCAGTAGGAAATTCTGACTTTGGGGGACGTTCCAGTTGCAGTTTCCTACTCGGAACTCAAAATTCCTACTTCTGACTAAAACAGGAACGCACCAAAAGACGTGACCCAAGCCAAAGCGTGTGTTTGTTGTGATGCTAATGAATGCAGCTTGGACCTTCCTCAGAACTCTGCATTGCTTTACAACTTCTTTTTTCAACAACTTACAGGATGCAAAGTGACGAGGTAATGTATCTCTTTCTAGTTACGTAGTGGTAGTTTTTTATGTTTGACAACAAGCAATTTTTGGAAAACTTAGTGTCGTAGTTTTGTAGCCGGCTATATATCTCTACTTACAGCCCGGTTCTCTAAGACGTGTCTGAATAATATAAATTTGCTCTAGTTTTAATTGTCTTGTTCCTGAAGTTGAGTATCCAGGCCAGTCCAGCCCTGTCCGACCCGACCACGAACCTAAGGAATAGCATTTATAGATAACCTATTTTGATGCTATAAAACTCATCTTAAAGTGTGTACTTCGATCAGGCATATATCTAAAAGTGAGACTTTTTTGTAATTACCTAAAAACTCCTAAAAGTCCCTTTTAGCAAGTTTCTTTTAACGCACTTTCAAATGTGACCAAAGGATGGTGTTTTTAATCTGCACTTTTTGTGTTTATATACACCTTAATATGTGCTTGTATTTACCTGTCAAAATGTGTTCAAGTCAAAGTCAAAGTCAGCTTTATTGTCAAATATGCTTTACATGCTTGACATAGAGCACAGATGAAATTTCAGTCCTCTCGGGTCCACGGTGCAAAAAGGCAATATTATAAACAAGAGCAAAGAAACTTAACTATAGTATGAAAATATAACAGCCTAATAATATCTAAAGAATATCTACAGTAATATATATATATTTTTAATTATTTTTCTTGTTTTATTTTATGATATATTTAATTTCACACTTTAACCTAACCTCCAGTGTTTTCTCATTTTTAAACCTTTAAGATGGCGTTTCCTCCGTACGTACTGTGTACAGCAGTGTGCTTTATTATTGTCTTTTATTTATTTTATCAACACTGTGTATGAATTGTGGTGTGGGTGGGTTTGGATCATAAATCCGTTATTTAATTCATCTGTCTGTTTGTAAAGCACTTTGTGCTACATTTTTTGTATGACAAGTGCTATATAAATAAAGTTGATTTGATTTGATAAAGTAATAAATAGAATAAATTTACTGTGAACAGAATACAAATTTGTAAATGTATGTGTAGAGGTAACAGTAATAAATTATTGTTATTAAGGTGCATCAGTGTTCAATGGTGCAAATGAGCAGGGGAAAAAAGTTCAAAGTTAAAGTTACCTGTTTGAAGTGTTACATTTAAAGAAACAGTATTTTAGTTTAAGTGCTGCTCTTTATTGAGTTTATGCCTTTCTGGATGTGGCAGTAAAATAATAAACATCCAGTGTGTTTGTTATCTATTTGTGTTTCTTTTACGTGGTTAAATTTGCTCACTGTCTGCCAAAAATGTCCGGCCCAGCTCATGTCCTCAGTCTTAAAAATCTGTCCCGACTGAGTGTCTAATTGAACAGCCCTGCTCTGTGGTCTCACTTTTCGAAATTCTTAGATTTAGCGAGCATTAGCAGCTGATTCAGGAGGAATATGGTGAAGCTTTCAGGTCTTTTGGTGAAATGCAGCAGTTGTGTAGATCGATCAACATCAGAATAAACTTCTTTGTGTTGTTTCCTTCTGTCAGTAATAAATAACCCGCCTTTAAAACGTTAGTTTCAGATCAAAACAGGCTCGGAGGTTCCATGAATGAACATATTTCTGAGTGTTTGCTTTCGCTCCTCTCTCCTCCTCTCCATGTTCTCTTTCATTATTCATGAGTGGAGTCGGGGGATCATCATGTTTCCAAAAAAATCCTGCAGATCAAAGTGCCGGCACGTCCCAGTCTGACACTCAAACACATGTAACCTTCCACATCCCTCCTTTCTCCGTCTCCTGAAGGAATTCACAAAAATATGAATCAATGTTGTTTTTTACGCTTCTCTGTTCGTCCTGCAGAAACCTGCGGGCTGTTATCTCTCACTGCAGCGTCTCACTGAGGTGAATTTCAATTTCTCTTCTGTCTCTCAGGCGGTTCACATCATGTAGGAAACATCTCCGGGATCATGTGAGGAGAGAAAACGAAATGATCGAGTTCCAACGAGAAACGAGTCGCACTCGATCTCTGCTTTTATTTCAACTGCTGGATTCTGTTTATTCATGATGCACTGGTCTTTATGCGGTTTTGAGCTTCCACATTGTCCAAGCTGAAGAACAAGACTTTATTTTTATCGTCTGTTATCACCTTTTTTGTGGTTTTGACAGAAGAAATTAGAAATAAATACTCATAGGTAGTCCATTCAATAAACAAAGCTTTTCAAACTTTAACCCTTTCATGCATGTTGCCCACTAGATATTTGGAATACATTTTATACCCTTTAGGTTGCAGCACCATGTCCAACTACCAGGTGGTAAACTCCCAAACACTTGTCTGAAGTTTCATAAAAATATTTTCTTGCATAAATTGACATACTACCTGAGAATTCAAAAAGTTAATTTCGGCCAAATTTGGGCAAAATTGATTCAATTTGTTTCCGTGACACAAAACAAACGTAGCAACTACAACTAATTTTATTATAATTTCTTTTTTCTGTTAGTATGCTGTGCAAGCTGACTTGGTTCATGAGTTTTTGTAGGTTTGTTCAAAAAAAAAAAGGGGGGGAAAGAAGAGGAAATAGATGCCATAAAATAATGTTAAATAATTTTAAAAAAAGTATGCCGCCATTGTTGTTGTCGTTGCCGCGTGTGGCGCATGCGTGTCAATGAAGATATGAAACTATGACGTAAGCGTATCTGAAAAGTTACGGAGAGCCAGTAATCACAGAGCTGCGTATACGGCAGTTCAAAATCTTTCCACTCTGGAACCTGGTTTCAAAAATGATCGTTTACAGACCCCCAAAACGCCGTCTTAGTATGGATGATACGCAGATTCGGCAAAAACATATGCGTTTAGACCTCGTTTTGGCTTCGTGTGGATGGGGCCTGAGAGCGGCAATTCTCCCCTTCCAAGTTCCCTGCCGTTCATCCACGACTATAAAACAGTGATCCAGATCAAGTAGCACATGCACCACGACCAATGCACGTTTCATTAAGATTATGACAATCGTGCACAATCGCCATAAGAACCGACTGGGGCTTTAGGAAGACAGAAGATTTCCATCAAAACATGTCAAGGTATGAACCTTCTTGTCTGTCAAAAAAGAAAGTATAAGAATGGAAGTTTAAGCACGTTCAGCAATGTCATCATTTCTGTTACTCTGAGATTTTAATTATGCTTCTGTTTTCTTTTTAAAAATGTCTCTTCCCCCTCCTGAGTCGATCGTCGATCACATCAGTTTAATTACTTCTGTGTTCGATCTCTGTCTCTCTACAAACCAAATCTCCCCAAAGTTTATAAAAACCTGGCCCTGATTATTTATTGTTGGCTTATTTACCTGTGGAGTGCCGTCCCAGCTTCAGCATGCGCAGCGACCTCAGGAGCCGGAGCACCTGCACCACGCGGCCCATGTTCTCCAGCTCCGTGCTCCCCCCATGGAGGTTCTCCACCGCCAGAGTCACGTAGAAGGGCAGGATAGCCAGCAGGTCGATGACGTTGGGAATGCTCCGACTGAAGCGGCATTTGTCCCTGACGCAGAGGAACCGCAGAGCCAGCTCGCCCGTGAACCACATCACGCAGATGTACTCCAGCACGTCGAACAGCAGGGGGGCGGCCACGCCGAAGCTGCCCAGGTCCACCTCCTGCTCCAGGTCCAGAGAGATCAGCACCATGTTTATGACCGATAAGACCACGAAGAACACCGAGATCGAGCCGAAGGTGCGAGCAGCTCTGGAGGACTCGGGTTTCTCCAGCAGGTCCCAAAGGCGGCGCCGGAGAGCAGGGCAGGCCACGCCAACAAAGTCCTCGCCGTCGTCCTCGGCCTCAAACTCCCGCCGAACATCCATCGTCTCTTTCTGTTCTTTACGGCGGAAGTAACGCTCCCGGCAGCAGGACTTGATCCGAAGCTCGTCGATGCCCCAGTACTCGATCTCCTGCAGGAAGGAGACCTCGCACAGCTCCTCCATCACGTGGAGGTGACCTGTACGGTAATAGTTCATGATGTACCTGCCAGAAGAAATGTAAAAAATCATGAGGCTTCCTGTGAGACCACCAGGATGGAAGAAAATTTTTGGCTTAAAACCCAACACACTGCAGACAAAGAGGTGCAAAATATATCTAATACCGCTTTCACACTGAAATTAGCGGGTCAACGCTGGTTTTTTCAAAGGGGTTTAACACGCTAACAATCGTCAAGTGACTCTTTTCCCACTGCCTGCAGACTCGGTCTAATCAGCAGCAGATGAGCTGTTTGGCTGTTTTTTTTCCTCTGGCGCATCAAGATGAAGCCATCACATTGATGACATCAGCACAACGAAGCACGTCCATGTAAACAATAGGAAGGAGCATGGAGGCCTTGACATGGTTTTCTTTTCTTTATACTTTTGTCACTCTTTAAAAATGTTCAAACTCACTGATGATACGAAGGTGGATGGAATTTGTTGACCTGGGTCAAAATGCCAATTAAACCTTTTCAAACTGCTGACAAGAGCCAATTGTTATCGAATTTAAACAGTTTTTTTTTTTGCCAGTCTGAAAGGGGTATAATATTGTTAAAGGTTAAAGGTTTTAATTTTACCATAAAACCAACCCAGCACTTTATTCTAAAATATGCTTATGTGCCGGATCTGGTTACAACTTGAAACTTGAAGACTCCATCAGTTTCACTTTTCAGCTCCTAAAAAAGTCTCCTGAGATTAAACCTCAGAGACAACTCAGCCGTCAGTAACAAATGCACCGATCTTTACAGGGACAGTGAGACATCTTTGTTGTGGGGTCGTGTGAGGGACTTTAGCCTGAACATTGGCCCCAGTGACAGAGAATAAGGGGCCATTTACATGGAAACTCCTGACTTGAAGACGCAAAGATTCTTCCTTTGCGTTTTCAAATTCTTCTGCGTTTAGATGACAACGCTCAGAGAGGAGTTAATCCCCTGTAAATCCACTGTAGTGTGCATGCCGGTTCAGTAGATGGCGGTGTAGTTCTGCAGAGAGGCAGCGCTGCTACAACACACGAACGAAGAAGAAAACTTTCACAAACAACAATGGCGAAGAGACGCAGGAGTTTCTTTTCTGGTCAACAAATCACTTCAGACAACAAATCTGTCTGGATAGTTTTTTTCTGGATAACAAACCGAGCACGGTAAGACGCTCACACGTTACTCGGCG
The DNA here is from genome assembly GCA_036419115.1 of Scarus forsteni. Lineage (NCBI taxonomy): Eukaryota > Metazoa > Chordata > Actinopteri > Labriformes > Labridae > Scarus > Scarus forsteni. Next base: position 11,343,736 of record JAZDUH010000508.1, on the reverse strand, counting down.
GACGGCTGAAGCTGTTATTGTTCCTGGTATGCGCGCGCAGCCTCCATGTGAAAGAGTACTGCGCATGCGCTGACGTCAGTGTTTCACCCCGAAACGCTCTGATACGGGTTTACATGGAGCTGGATAGAGAGCGGAATCAAATCTTTCCACCCTGGAGCCTGTTTTCAAAAGTTTGCGTTTTCAGTAAAAACACAAACTTTTGAGAACGGGCTCCACCTAAACGCAAGGCCAAAACGCAATGAAATCTTGTCGGATTTGAGCGTTTTCGCTTTCTGTCCAGAAAGATTCAACACGTAAGCTAAGCTGGCATACTTCTCGTGTAACGGTGTTGAATGTTGGTTCTATCTGTACGGATGCAGAGCTGATCTTCATCACTGTGGCTGATGATCAGGCTAACACTACATCATACAACCTCATTTCAAAAATCCTGGACCAACCCTTTGAGGCCATCAAGGCGTCATTAGCTAACAAAGAGCTAACAAAACTCATGTTTGACAGGTCGACAGAAGTCAGGGGGTCATGTTGTTTTCTGCAGATTAAAGTCCAAATGAGTAAGCACACATTAAGCTGTGATAAAAAATCCATGAATGCACGAGGAGCATTTGCAATTTTCAGATCAGGAATAACTTTGATAATTTTCCATAATGAAATTGTGCACTGCAAAAACTCAGATCTAAGTCGAGTATTTGTCTCAATTTCAAGTCAAAATGCCCCACGAGACTGAATCCAAGGCACAATTTCCTGACATGTCTGCATTCAGATCTTATTTGAAGATATAAAAACTAAAAATAAAGCCTGAGCTGCTTGTAATAAGTAAAGTAATCTGCCAGTGAGACAAGACTGATTTAACTTAAAGGATGTCTTAAAATGTTTTTTTTATCCAGAGCAGATTTCAAATCTCAATTTAGGAGTCAAACTTGTTTCATCGGCAGATATTTTCTTCTCATTACAAGCAGTTAAGTGCCTTCTTTTGTCTTTTATTTCATGTCATTAGATATGCGTTTGGATTTGTTAACCCTTTAACTTCCAGCTCAACTGTTTGGCAGAAGTCAATATATTCAGGACTATCAATTATGTTAAAAAACAGTCTTTTTTTTAGGGATACAGAAAAAACTGCAAACGTACCAAAATAACTTACATTCTCTGTGTGGGATTTAAAGGTTTAAAAAGCTCATAGTTTGTATTAGAATTACAATCAGTTTTTTTGTATATTTTAAGTATTATATTCTATATTTTGTACATTTTTTATATATTATATAGGTAGAATAATGTACATGCTGCTATTTTTATACTTAAGTCTGTTTTTTATTCTATTAATGCTGTCCACTTTGCTGCTGTAACACTGTAAATGTCCCGGTGTGGAATGAATAAAGATTTATTCTTTTCTTCTCTTCTATTCTTAAATACTGAACCACTTACTGATATGATTTATTTAAACGAAATGTTTTTCATCAAAAAGATTTGTGTGTCAAACACAGCATCATCTATTTTAATTTTTTGACTGCTACTTTATTTACAAACATTTTTGCCTTTTCTGATGATTTTGTCCCAAATATTTGTGCATTTTTATGTCATCAGGTTATCAAATATTAACTGTTTAAACCTTTAAATCGCACACCCAGAAAATACCTGCTGTTTGGCTTGTTTTTAGTTTTCTCTGTTTCCTGAAATGTTGAAATAATGATGATTTGATCTGTTCTATTTCAAAACATTAAATATCACTGGATTTATTGATGACCTCTGCCCAACATTTCAGCTGAGAGTTAAAAGGTTAAGTGAGTGTGTATTAGAATAAGTGTTTTAGATATTTCTGTCTTGAAAATAGACACTCTTGCTGATTTGAGTTTTTGCAGTGTCCATTCGAGGTGTCACCTACTGGAAGGCCTGTGAGCTCCTATCGAAGAAGAACTCGTTCTCCAGCAGGTCGGCATCATCACAGAGCTCCAGTGCCGTGTCCCTACTGCAGCATGCCAGCTTCCCCAGCCGGGTGTCCGGGTAGGACGCCAGCAGCTCCTGAGACAGAACATACCGACTTCCTCCCACGTTGATGGTGAAGACTTCAAGAGGGTCTCTGCCGCAGGACGTCGTCTCGCTGAAGAAGACGCTGGAGTCCAGAGACATCGGGGACGTGCTGTTGCTGTTGAACTCCATCTCCGCCACCGAGCTGGAGGGGAGGCTCATGGTGGAGGCTATGGAAGGTGGATCTGGAGGTGAGGTTTAAAAACAGCACAGACCTGGTTAATTTAAGAAGACCATACATGGTCAAATTTCCTTTGGATAGTTTCATGTGCTCTGCATTATGGTGAGAAAGTTAGCAAGCTAAGCTAACAACAAAACAACCTGCTGAGTGATGTAAACAAACTCTGTACATGGAAAGTGTCTTTTTTAAACATCACAGCAGTGCAGCAATGTTAGCAGTGAAACTGTCAAATGTGTGACAGACTTAATCCAATCAGACCTAATATGGTCATGTAGGAAGTAGAGACAAGTTAGGAATCTATCCAATCACAGCTACTTTGGTTGTGTTAAAGGATGGATGAGTTCAGAGGGACATCCAATCACAGCTGCCTTAGCTTGGTGGTGGTGGGATAAGTTGTGGAGCGATCCAATCAGAGCTGCTCTCTTTATGAATTGATATATTCATGTAGAGCAGGTTCACTGTTTGTTGTCAGTTCTGGTATTGTAACTGAGATGCTCTGCCAGGTAGCCTAAATAAAGGTGACTGCATTTCACACAAAGGAACATTTGTTTCTTTTCATTTAGACATTCAGACTTTACTAACATTCAATCAAGGGTTATTAGATGTTTCATTTTATCCGAGAGGAAAACAGGACTTCAGAAATTCAAGGAAACATAAAAATGTCTTACCCTTTTTACTTTAGATTTTAGTCGACTACATTTACAGCAGATTTCATCGACTAAAGCTAGACTAAAATCAAAACAATTTCGAGACCAAAGTATGACTAAAACAAAAAGATATTTTAGGCAAAAGACTAAAACTAAATTAAAAAGCTCTGTCCAAAGTAACACTGCTTAAGGGGTCAACTGTTTATACTGAAATAGGGATCAATGGCGGTCTTCATAAATAGCCAACAAACAGAAACACCAACTTGCTTATAGACAAATCTATATGTGAGGACTACCTGAGTGTTTGCTCTGGATCAGTTCACCTGTGCTGCTGCTGGGGAACCTTGAGTGGTCCAGCAATAGGCCAATCAGGACAGGCTCACGCTCGTTAAGCTTAGCTGGATCATCATTCCAGTTTGGTTAATTAATGTTTCTGAGACGCTCAAGTGTGCAGGGCTCCAGACTAACTTTCTGCATTGGTTGCAACCGTGCACCTAAAACATTTTTTATGGTGCAGCAGCACAAAAATTAGGTGCACACAGATTTTTCATAGTGTCACCTTTAAAGCCACAAAGTCACCATTTTATCACTCTCCATAACTTTAATATAATGTAAACACTTTTAAACAAGAATAAGATGTAAAGAAATACTTGTCTTTATTAAAATCAAAATTATATATTAAAAGAAAAACAAAGTTTGAAAGTGTCCCACTGGATAAAATTGTCAAATTCCAACTAAAACATTAAGCAAAATAAAAAAATTCCAAATAAAAGTGCTTTACTGAACTGAAATTTAACATTTCAAACTCAAATACCTCAAGTTAAATAAAATATTTCAAAATAAAGAGCTAATGTTTAAAGAGGACATATCATGCTTGTTTCTCCTTTTCACTTTGCCAGACTAGGATGCCTGTAAAGCATTTCTGCCCTCAGTACAAGTCATTTAGTTCCTTCATTGCCCCACAATAGCGTTCTCAAAATCCTCATTTTAGGCCGTTATCAAGCTCTCGTTGAAACACAAGGATCTGAGGCTGACCTAAAGTTACCTCACAATGTCACAGCCCTTTGTGCTCTGATTGGTCAGTTCTATCGGGGGCTGAGCCAGCCTGTCCTTCTTCTTCTACTGTATTTTCCGGCAGGCTCAATGCAGCGACCGCGTATTGAGTCCCCCTACAGGCCAGAGCTGGTAATGAGTGAATGTGAGCTAGGGAGCTTTATATGGCTGCTGGTGGATGTGTTCCTCGGTGACGGTTTTAGGGCTAACGGACATCACAGAGGAGGAAGTGTTTTATCAGATTACTCCAATAAAAAGAAAGGTACCTCGTGTCATCACAACATTTGAAATCTCGCAGACATCTCGCAATGACCTATTTTCAGAGGCATCAAATCTCGTTCTCGGATATCAGAAAAAATAAAATATCTCATTTTTTGAAAATTAAGGGGGTGTAAGGTCTTGTTTTCAAATTTATTATATTATATGTAAGTATTAAATCAGGCATCAGCATGATATGTCTCCTTTAAGGTGCTATACTGAACTGAAAAATGAAATAAATATCCAGATTTTAACAACCAACAACATAACATTTAACTAACTGGATGGTTTTATTCTCTGGTAAATTTGAACCTTGAATAAGACTTCACACACTATAGTCAATATTTACAAAACCTAATCTAAGGAAAATGATAAAAAAAAACAATTCTCTAACTAATTTATTAAAAAACGACGTATAGGACAGAACATCTTATGACTTTTTTCTTTGTTTTTTTCTCTTTCTGTGGCTTTTTCTATTTACAGCTTTATATTCAGTTAGGGTCTGTCAGTCAGTTCGGTCATTTGTCCTCAGTGGACATGAACACTCATCCCTGTGCCTGTGTGACTAAGAAAGTACTTAATAAATATAGATGTTATATTAAACTTTACTTTGCTTTACTTGTTTTTGTAGCTAACTATTAATTATCTGACAGACACTTAGACGAATTTGTCAGAGCTTCGCTGCTTCTTCAGAATTACCGCTTTGTGAAGAAACCTGACACCACAGTCTGGGCTCATTTGCATACCAACAGCTGATTGGATAATTACTAAAGGCTGTGTGTGTGTACGTGCGTGCGAATGTGTTTGGGTGGCCTTCAGCCTGCAGCATGTGGAGATGCAACACAGGGACAGAGAAAAGAGAGGAAGCAGGTGCAGTGTCTTGTCCGTTTTAAGTGGATTTTTCCGCTTGCAAGTGGCCACCGGAGCCAAGAAATAAAAATTGACCTATTCATGTTTCCGGTTGAGTAGCCTGACGGGAACTGGATTTAAAGGGTAAACGCTCTCACACACCGGGTTTGCATCGATGTGATTAGGCTTTCCTCGCAGTCGAAGAAGCACAGCAACACGGTATGTGAAGTGTTTCAAATAAGAAAGTTTTTGGTTTGGTAAGGTTAAACGCAAATATATTCTTGTTTTGCAGAGCAGCATGTTATGTCAGGAAGAGACGGGTTTGGAGCTGGATGATTGGTCACTTATAGAAGTTTGTACTGTTACGTCCCATTCAAGTTTGTTTTTAAGTGGATGTCAGGATGGTGCAATGTTTGTATGTCGAGGTTGTGCAATACTTGTATCTTGGGGTGGTGCAATTTAAATGTTGGTGTTTACGGAAGTGTGCCTGTGTGCGTGCTTACCTTTTGTGATGTAGTTTTAATCATGTATTATTGAAAGAAAATGTAAAAAATGCTAATATGGTTCAATGTCTTTGTAGTTTCATGGCGCTCGATGGATTAATAAAGAATATGCACCAGTCGAACTCTCATTCTCATGGATGCCAAGGGCTGCTACACCGCTACTTCAGTTTCTTTTGTCAACTTACATTTGTGAGAGTGCAGCTACCATTTTTTCTTGGTGCATGTGCCCCTAAAATGGTTGCACTCAGGAGCCCTGGTGTGGCTGTTTATAATCTGACCAGCACCTTTTCACTTTGCCTCGCTGCTTCTCTACAGTTTTACTCCTTTAATAATGACTTTTATTTACCAATTTTATCTGGTTTTGTGCTATTTTCTCTCCCCTTAAACCTTCTTCCTGGTGTTCTACCCTGTTTTGGGCAGTTGTGCAGAAATTTTCAGGAGAACATGTGTGACAGCATCCGGAGGGTGTTTTTGTTTTGGTTTGTTTTTTACATGTTTTGAGAATCTCCTCCATTTTTAATTCTCCAAATTCATTCATGATCTTGTTAAGTGTGTAGATTTTAAGAGGATTATTCCATAAAGGGACGTTTCAGCTCTTGCAGCTTTGTGCTGATGCAACAGCGAGAGACTTGAAGACGCTCTTTCATTTCAGAATATCCTCACTTCCCCTCCGCTCAGCAAGAATCAATCAGAGAGAGAAGATGTGAATTAAAGACATGAACACATAAAGAGAGGAGGGAGGGAAAGAATTACTAAAAAATCATAAAGACGGATCCAAAAAAAGTGAGGGAGAGAATAAAAAGAGAGCTCCTCTGGTCCTGTCCTAGTTTTTAAATCAGGCACCAAGATTATTTAAATATTTCAGCTCACTTATGTGATTAATAGATCTGACGCGACCGCTGTGATCGTTCATTCGCTTTTTCTCACAGCTGTCGTGCTGCAGCGGCATTTCTCAGATTCTTACTCCAGATATGACGAGACAAGAAACGCTGCAGAGTACTAAGAATAATCCTCCTCCTTCTACAACTATTAATAATACTGAAAATAATGTTATTTAAACAGCTCCTTTTGAAACAGATGTGTGCAAAGGGCATTGAAAGTGAAGGATGGAGTATAATAAAATGACGTGCAAATTTAGTGAATCAACAAGACTAAAGAATAAATCAGACAAAGGGGGTGAAGGTGATTATGCACTAAGAGCTTTAACAAGATAAGGACTGAAAAAGTGCAATAAGAAACAAAAGAAATTAGATAAAAAATGAGATAGAGTGACTTTAATCTCAAATCTCTACAGATTCATCCATCTGAAGGGATGTGATGCAGATAAATTGATGTTGCGCAGCAGCTCTGGATCCTTGCAGGACCTCAAACTACATATGCACTGATCGCTTTTCCATCGGGAGATTATGATTTCTGATTTTTCTCCTGTTCTGACCAACCCATGCAGATTTAAACAGCTCTCCAAACAGCTGCAGATATGTATTTTTGTACCATAAACTTAAAGGCTGATTGAGTTTATGTTTTGATAAAATCATGAATATTAAAAAACTCTTTATTCCAACAAAACCGCATGTCAGTGCATCTCTTGCTGGAACATTAACCAACTTCTTTTTGATAATTTTTTATTTCATTTATTCTTTTTAATGTCCAGCCAAAATTGTGTTGGGAATTTCTCAGTACCTAAGACAACATCTAATTCAATCAAGTGAACAGTTCTGTACCGAGGAATGAGAGAATGGAATTTTTTACCTGCACATGTAAAACTCAACACTAATTTAAAACAATTCAAGAGATTACTAAAATGCCATTTTTTTCCATGTACATGAATTCTTTACATCTGGAAAGGAAAATTGGCTTTGTTTGATGTTTTTCTGTTGTTTTTCTTTTTTGTTTTCTGTTTTTTCTTTTGATTTTATTGCTTTTATAATGTATGTATAATTTTGTTGGACCCCAGGTAGAATAGCTGTAGCTGTGCTGCAGCTAATGGGGCTCCAAATAAACAATAAACAAAATGAATGAACCTTTATTGTCCCGAAGGAAATTTGTCTTGCACACACAGAAAAAGTGTAGCACTTTTCATCCAGGACTTTTTAATACAAAGTGCTTTACATGGGGCAAAAGATCAAATAAAATAAGTCAAATAAAAAGCAGAAAATTGTATAATTGAATAAAATGAAAACATAAGACCCCCGCAACCCCCCTCTCTCAATCCACATTCAATACACACACTTACTTACTCAAACACACAAAGACATAAAAAGGAAATTCTGACAGAAGACTAAAATGATAGTTAAAAATACTAGAAAAATACTAGAGGGTATCAAAAGTAAATGCATAAATAAATAAAATAATAAATACAATTTAGATAAATAATATGGTAAAATTAAAGCGTAACATCAGGTGCAGAATAAAATCACACAAACTACACAAGAAAGCACATGATAACATTTTACAGTTAGTCCAGAATAAAATCTTAAAATAAATTTAGAATAATAAATTAGTAGATCACGAAGTGGTGATTGGTAATCTTTGGTAAGACATTTAATCTGTTCAGTATTTTTTAAGTATCTTATGTTCTCCATAAACATAAAAGTAACATTTATTTTGTCTATTTAGTAATTTTTAAATCACAACATTTAATGCAATTTTACAGATTTTTATATAAGCCACCAACAGATTGAATCATAAGACAGTAAATTGGGTCTCTTCTTTTCATTATCACATAAATAACTGCAGTAATCATTGTCCTGCGTGTGATTTACATTTATGATGTTTTTTGTTTTGTAGCTCTGGTCATGCAATTTTTGAAACATTAATCTAAAGTATAAATATCTGCTAATCCAATCTGTCCTAAAAATATTAGGATCTTTTACTTTATTCTGCTTGAAATAGTTAAGGTTTAAATTATTTTAACGGGAAAATAAAAACAGCAAAATTGCCCTGGAGTTGCAAGAGTTAAATGTAACACCTTCAACAGAAGCATGAGATGAAATAAATCAGATGTTGGGAAGCAGAAATTTTATACACACAAAAACAAACCTACAAAAAAAAATTTAAAGTGGAAGTTCAGAAAGTGCAGTTCCTTAAGTGCCCACTTGGGGCAGCTCTAAAACTGAGGCAGTCCCAAAAGTCGCCCATCTCAGTGGGTAAAACTGATTTAATCAAATATTTAATTTTTGTGTGCTCTTTATGCTTCAACACACTCCTGTAAATGTCTGTATTTTCAGTTTTTATTTTAAAAAATGGTCTGTTAAATTATACAATCCTTTACAAAACATCTTCACCAGAGAATAAATGATGAATTTTATGCAATTTTATTTGTTAAATTAGCATTTTTTATTTAATTTGATTTCATTTTAATCATAGAGGTGTGCTGCTGCTCACTTTTACTGCAGTTTTAATGATTAATTTGGATTTTTTTTTAATGCACAACCTGTGATTTCAGTCTCTTAACAAAAAAACTCCACGTTGAATAAGACATCTCCTCATGTTGAGAGCATACTCTGTAAATTATGTTCCTAAAAATCAGACCCTCCGGCATAGACCACACACCACAGGACAGTGAATGAAGATCAGTCTTACCTGATCTACCTGAAGACAATCCTCATCTTCTCACTGATCACAGCTGCTCCTCCTCCTCAGGAGGCGCATGGACGCTCCTTTCCAGAGACGATCACAGAAGGAAAAGCTGCGACTTTGCTCCACGTGAGCGGAGCTGCAGGTGTGAGAGGATCCAGCAGCTCCTGCAGCCTCAGCTCTCTGCTCTGTGGACGGTTCCCGGTGCAGGTTTAAACACAGACGAGGTATGAGGGGCGATCAGTGCCACAGAGGAGGGGGCGGGGCCAGAGGCAGAGCTGTGTTTTAGTCGTGCATCTTTAAGCTTCAATGTGACAACAGAAATAATGTCAAAATTTACCCTTTCATGCATGTTGACTCAAGGACTCAAGGTGGTGTCATCAAATTTTGCCTTACTGTCGGTCTGATTAGACAACCTGATCAGATCTTCAAGACCAATGCCTCATTCAGCTGAAATTCCAGTGCCAGTTTTCTAACCACTACCTCCTCTAGAAGATCTGAGTCACGTTGAAGAACACAGCGACAGCAATGATGCAAATTTTGGAATTCACATGGATTCAGTTTGTAAAGGATTTGATCAGCACAAGTTGAATGATTTGGCATGTGATTTGGGCCTTCTAGGTACAGTATTTTTCTTTCTTTTTAAGAAAACAAAGATCCTATAGTTCAAAACTTGACGTGACTGAGAAAAACTGAGATCGTTTTTGGATTTAGCACCCCAAAAATTACTTTAACATAGCTGTTAGACCAAACTCAACAAAAACTGTGTTCCACAGTGTAATGGAAATAATAATAAATATTATTTGTTATCATATTTTGTTTCTGCAATGGATCTGAGTTGTGAAGAAGGGGCAGGACTAGATAAGCTTTAGCTTCATTCTGTCTCTTCTCAATCAACGTTAAAGAATCCTTTAAAAAATTCCTGGATCCAGTCGGTGATCCAGATCACCCCCAAAATCTAATCATTTGTTCCTTGTCCCAATCTGGACATTTCATGAAAATTTCAACCAAATCTGTCCATAACTTTTTGTTATGTTGCTAACAGAGAAACAAACAAACTAACAACAAACAAACAGACGCTGGCGATAACATAACCTCCAGGCGCAGGTAATGATCAATCTTTCAGCACTATTAGTCACGGGTCAAAAGTGAAGGTCACAGACTTTCATGACCCCGTAGACCTCATACTACAAATCATTTCCTTCAAACTTTTCACAAACATCCAACACACAAAAGTCTGACAACAACATTTTTTAGACTTTGAGGGAACTTTGACAAACTTTGCACAAATGACAGATTAAATTCAGGGGTTAAAAGTCAAGTGACCCAGAACTGTACCTTCACTCTCATGCAGCAGCTGAAGTCTCACCTGCCCTGCTGCACCTTTTTCTGATCGTCTGTGAAATACTGCCACCTGGTGGCCAAAGCACAGAACAACACTCAGATTTGTCATCTCTCTGGTTTTTATAAACATGTTTGTTTTGCATCATCACACATCCTTTCCTCTTTAGGAGGATCTCTCTGCTTGTCCAGTTTAATGCTCTACAAATCTGAACTGTGCTGTTTGGGGTTTTTGTTCTGACTGATGGGTTGATCTGATTCATATGAGTAATCAAACTTGTTTTTTTACCAAATAAAAAGCTACCATATAATTAATTTCAGTATATATACAGTACAGGCCAAAAGTTTGGACACACCTTCTTCAATGTGTTTTCTTTATTTTCATCACTATCTACATTGTAAATTCTCACTGAAGGTATCAGAACTATGAATAAACACGTGTGGAATTATGTACTGAACAAAAAAATGTGAAATAAATGAAAACATGTCTTATATTCTAGTTTCTTCAAAGTATCCACCCTTTGCTCTGATTACTGCTTTGCACACTCTTGTCATTCTCTTTATGAGCTTCAACAGGTAGTCACCTGAAATGGTTTTCTCGTCTCAGGTGTGCCTTTCCAGGGTTAATTAATGGAAGTTCTTTCCTTATTAATGGGGTTGGGACCATCATTTGTGTTGTGCAGAAGTCAGGCTGATGCACAGCCCACAGCTCTGTGAGACAACTGTTAGAATTCATATTATGGCAAAAACCAATCAGCAAAGTTAAGAGAAACAAGTGGCCATCATTACTTTAAGAAATGAAGGTCAGTCAATCCGAAAAATTGCGGAAACTTTGAATGTGTCCCCAAGGGCAGTCGCAAAAACCATCAAGGGCTACAACGAAACTGGCTCACATGAGGACCGCTCGAGGAAAGTAAGACCAAGAGTCAGCTCTGCTACTGAGAAAGAGTTCATCTGAGTCACCAGCCTCAGAAATCACAAGTTAAAGGCAGCTCAGATTAGAGACCAGATGAATACCACACAGAGCCCCAACAGCAGACACATCTCTACTACAACTGTTAAGAGGAAGCTACGTGAACCAGGCCTTCATAGTCAAATAGTTGCTAGGAAACCACTGCTGAGGAGAGGCAACAAGCATGAGAGATGAGTTTGGGTCAAGAAACACAAGGAATGGACATTAGACCAGTGGACATCTGTGCTTTGGTCTGATGAGTCCAAATTTGAGATCTTTGGTTCCAGCCGCCGTGTATTTTTGCCATGCAGAAAAGGTGAGCAGATGGATTTTGCATGCCTGGTTCCCATTGTGAAGCATGGAGTCTATGGTGTGATGGTGTGGGGCTGCTTTGCTGGTGACACTGTTGGGGATTTATTCAAAACTGAAGGCATACTGAACCAGCATGGCTACCACAGCAGCCTGCAGCGACATGCTATCCCATCTGGTTTGCGTGTAGTTGGACCATCATTTATTTTTCAACAGGACAATGACCCCAATTGAGATGGTTTGGGGTGAGCTGGACCGCAGAGTGAAGGCAAAAGGGCCAACAAGTGCTCAGCATCTCTGGGAACTCCTTCAAGACTGTTGGAAACCAATTCAGGTGACTACCTGTTGAAGCTCATCAAAAGAATGCCAAGAGTCTGTAAAGCAGTAATCAGAGCAAAGGGTGGATACTTTGAAGAAACTAGAATATAAGACATGTTTTCATTTATTTCACACTTTTTTGTTAAGTACATAATTCCACACATGTGTTCATTCATAGTTTTGAAACCTTCAGTGAGAATCTACAATGTAAATAGTGATCAAAATAAAGAAAACACATTGAATGAGAAGGTGTGTCCAAACTTTTGGCTTGTACTTATTTTAACACTGATCATCATTAACATATGCAATTAATTACTGTAAAAAAATTAAATTTTTAGTTAGGAACAGATATTTTGTGGAGAAGCTTATTGTTTGTATATACTTAATTTGGAGACATATGATTATAAATACAATACCCAAAACAAAGAAGTTGGCACGTTGTGTAAATTGTAGATAAAAACAGAATACAATGATTTCCAAATCCCTTTCAACTTATATTCAATTGAATACACAGTAAAGACAAAATACTGAACGTTTGAACTGAGAAACTTTGTTATTTTGTGCAAATATTAGCTCATTTGGAATTTGATGCCTGCAACATGTTTCAAAAAAGCTAGTACAAGTGGCAAAAAAGACTGAGAAAGTTGAGGAATGCTCATCAAACACTTATTTGGAACATCCCACAGGTGAACAGGCTAATTGGGAACAGGTGGGTGCCATGATTGGGTATAAAAGCAGCTTCCCTGAAATGCTCAGTCATTCAGAAACAAGGATGGGGCGAGGGTCACCACTTTGTGAACAAATGCGTGAGCAAATTGTCCAACAGTTTAAGAACAACATTTCTCAACAAGCTATTGCAAGGAATTTAGGGATTTCATCATCTACGGTCCGTAATATCATCAAAAGGTTCAGAGAATCTGGAGAAATTACTGCATGTAAGCGGCAAGGCCGAAAACCAACATTGAATGCCCGTGATCTTCGATCCCTCAGGCGGTACTGCATCAAAAACCGGCGTCACCGTGTAAAGGATATCACCACATGGGCTCAGGAACACTTCAGAAAACCACTGTCAGTAACTACAGTTCGTCTACATCTGTAAGTGCAAGTTAAAACTCTACTATGCAAAGCCAAAGCCATTTATCAACAACACCCAGAAACGCCGCCGACTTCGCTGGGCCCGAGCTCGTCTAAGATGGACTGATGCAAAGTGGAAAAGTGTTCTGTGGTCTGACCAGTCCACATTTCAAATTGTTTTTGGAAACTGTGGTCGTCATGTCCTCTGGACCAAAGAGGAAAAGAACCAGCCGGACTGTTATAGGCGCAAAGTTCAAAAGCCAGCATCTGTGATGGTATGGGGGTGTATTAGGCACCATTAATGCTGAAAGGTACATACAGGTTTTGGAGCAACATATGTTGCCATCCAAGCAACGTCTTTTTCATGGACGCCCCTGCTTATTTCAGCAAGACAATGCCAAGCCACATTCTGCACGTGTTACAACAGCGTGGCTTCGTAGTAAAAGAGTGCGGGTACTAGACTGGCCTGCCTGTAGTCCAGACCTGTCCCCCATTGAAAATGTGTGGTGCATTATGAAGCGTAAAATACAACAACAGAGACCCCGGACTGTTGAACAACTTAAGCTGTACATCAAGCAAGAATGGGAAAGAATTCCACCTGAAAAGCTTCAAAAATTGGTCTCCTCAGTTTCCAAACGTTTACTGAGTGTTGTTAAAAGGAAAGGCGATGTAACACAGTGGTAAAAATGCCCCTGTGCCAACTTTTTTGCAATGTGTTGCTGCCATTAAATTCTAAGTTGATGATTATTTGCAAAAGAAAATAAAGTTTCTCAGTCCGAACATTAAGTATCTTGTCTTTGCTGTGTATTCAATTGAATATAAGTTGAAAGAGATTTGCAAATCACTGTATTCTGTTTTTATTTACAATTTACACAACGTGCCAACTTCACTGGTTTTGGGTATTGTACAAGAGTGTGCATAAGTCAATCAATCTTAACTAAGTATTCATGCAAAAATTACAGATGATATTTAAATATGTGTAAATACTTTATATGTGTATGATGTATAAATCTCTGTAGATATATATTTTATATAGTTATAATTTTGGAGGTGCTTGTGATTTATTGATAAATAATAGAAATAATAATAAATTTTGTTATTATGTTTTTGTTTCCGTCATGGATCTAAGTTGTGAAGAAGGGGCGGGGCTAGACAGCTCTTAACTTCATTCTGTCTCTTATCAGAGCATTGTGTGAAATAATGGTGTTTGTACTCACATGTATAAGTTTATTTGTTGACATATTCATGTCTGGTGCACATATGTTTTATGTTGCCTTGCCTAATTGCTGATTGTTCTTTTTTCTTTTTTAAGTTTAAGATGAATAAAAAAAATAAATGAAATTAAATTATAAAATACAAATAAGCCTTGGTCTTGATCAAAATTAAAATCATCCAAGTTGGAGTAGCTGCTCATTTTTCTGCTTCCTGATCAAAATTCTGCATTTTAAATCATTTTCGTAGCTGACTGACCTTAGACTTGATCCCATGCTGCACTGCACATCTCCTGGAGTAATTGTAGCAGCTACAGATGTCTACCTGTCATCGCGGTGCACCTGCCTCACATCTCATTATGGTCCATGCACACGTGAACCTTCAGCTGCTCGGGTCTGATGAACATGGAGAAAGGTGTGAGCTGAAGGGATGAGAAACAAATGTCTTGAGATGAAGCCTCTGCCTTTCCAGTGTTTGACACCATGTGCACTAACAAGCAGAATTTGTGTCAGAGTTACACTCAGAGCTGCAGTTACATCTTTATTCTGATTTCAGTCGTGCTGCCTGAAGACATTCAAGTAAGTGTGTGAAATACAGCTGCATGAAAACGTATGTGAACCCTTTGGGATCACTTGGATTTCTGCTTAAATTTGTCATAAAATATGTTCTGATCTTCATCCAAGTCACATCACTAGACACACACACAAAAAAAGATAAGTTTTCATGCTTTTAAACGACACACTATGTAAACAGTCACAGTGCAGGGTGGAAAAAGTATGTGAACCCCGAGGCTAAATACATCTCCAAGAGCTAACTGGAGCCAGGAGTCAGCCAACCTGGAGTCCAATCAATGTGACTAGATAGGATGTGTTGGTTAAAGCTGCCCTGCCCTATAAAAAAGAGTGAGTTTGCTGTTCTCAAGAGACATTGCCTGATGTGAACCATGCCTCGCACAGAAGAGCTCTCAGAAGATCTACCGTCAAGAATTGTTGACTTGCATGAAGCTGGAAAGGGTTACAAAGTATCTCTAAAAGCCCTGATGTCCATGTGTCCACGGTAAGACAGACTGTCTACATGGAGAAAGTTCAGCACTGTTGCTCTGCCAAGGTGTGGTGGTTCTGTAAAGATGACTATGACAGCACAGCGCAGAATGATCAATGAGGGGAAGAAGAATCCTAGAGTGTCAGCTGAAGACTTACAGAAAGCCCTGGCACATGCCAACATCATTGTTGACAAATCTATGATATGTAAAACATTACACAAGAATGGAGTTCGGGGGAGGACACAACCAAGGAAGCCATTGCTGTCAAAAAAACATTGCTGCATGTTTGAAGTTTGCAAAAGAGCACCTGGATGTTCCAAAGCACCACTGGCAAAATATTCTGCGGACAGAAGAAACAAAAATTGAGTTGTTTGGAAGGAACACACAACGCTATGTGTGGAGAAAAAAGGCACAGCACACCAACATCAAAACCTCATCCCAACTGTGAAGTATGGTGGAGGGAGCATTATGGTTTGGGGCTGCTTTGCTGCCTCAGGGTCTGGACGGATTGCTGTCATTGATGGAAAAATGAATTCCCAAGTTTATCAAGACATTTTGCAGGAAAACTTCAGACCATCTGTCCGTCAACTGAAGCTCAACAGAGGATGGGTGATGCAACAGGACAACGACCCAAAGCATAGAAGTAAATCAACAATGGAATGGCTTCAACAGAAGAAAATACAGCTTCTGGAGTAGCCCAGTCAGAGTCCTGATCTCAGCCTGATTGAGATGCTGTGGCATGACCTCAAAAGAGTGATTCACACCAAACATCCCAGGAATATTGCTGAACTAAAACAGTTTTGTACAGAAGAACGGTCCAAAATTCCTCCTGACTGTTGTGCAGGTCTGATCTACAACTACAGGACTTGTTTGGTTGAGGTTATTGCTGCCAAATGAGGGTCAACCAGTTATTAAATCCAAAGGCACACATACTTTTTCCACCCTGCACTGTGACTGTTTACATAGTGTGTCGAATAAAAAACAAAAAACCTTCTAATTTTTTGTGCTGTATCAGTTTAAGCACACTGTGTTTGTCTAGTGATGTGACTTTTTCATGCAACTGTAACAGCATTTGTGGCTGTGACACAACAGGGTAAGATGGTAAATTAAGTTTTGGGTCAAAGCTTAATATCGCAGAGGAAGGATGTGGACAGGAAACCATGTTTCTTTACTAAGCAACAGCTGCGGCCTCTCAGTCCGAAACAGACAGTTACTTCTTAACCTTAAAATGAGATCAACAGTATGCTTTGGGAGAGAGTGCTTAATGAGGAATAACTGGTAAAACTACAAAAGGAATTCTAACAAGTACAAATATCTTAGCTTTTAAAGGATGTGAACAGCCAGTCAGTGTTTAATAAACTAGAATGTCCTTGTCTATTATGAAAATGAGAAGTTTTGGCTCTATTTAGTCCTGCAGACCTCAAACTGCAAAGTTTTTATGCATAAAATTCTATTACATGCAACAAAAATTGCACATGGAATAAGTTTTGAAAAATAAATAGCAAAATATCAAACAATACATTTTCCAATTTGCATAAGTATCTTATTAATACATATATTAGAATGCATTCATTGACCATACATGGCTTAATTCAAACTTTATATAAACCCATTGCTTTTTCTCATTTAAGTAAAGAAACAAAAAGATTTTTCATGTTAAGCCACCACAGGAGTGTCCTCTCAAATGATCCACCTTTAGTTAAAATGTTACTGTTACAGTTGATATACAATTTAAATCCATTTTTTCCTTTTTAAAATCATTTTTAGAAACACGAAACTGCATTAAATAAGTTTATTAAAAGTGTTATTAAAATTAAAATTAAAGTAAAATTTGAAGAGGATATGGCTGTTTCGCATTATTTTCTCCTATTTTAATTTAATACACATGAATCAGTCACTGAAATATCATACAGGCAAGTTAACGGTGTGTGGAGACTCAGCTGCACCGCCACTTTGTCATCCTGGACACAGGGGGCAGTCACACACACAACATGGCCTCCCTCCACCAACGAACATGAAGAAGCTCTACGTCATCAAGAACTCGTCCAATCAGAGGAGTATCAGCAGACGTATCCCCGCCCCTCTGAGAAACCGCCATCATGAAATTAAAAACAAAAACCTGACAGCTGAGGCGCAGCTCGCTGCTCCGTACACAGGTAAGCTTCGGCCTCTTCCCGTGCTTAATGCCAGATGTAACGTGTTTGGATATTCGGGGGCCTTTACGTGGATTTTACTGTCTTACCCTCATTTGTTTTTAATGATTTTGATGTTTGAATCTGTGGTTATCGCTCAGCTTTAAACGTTATGATAGCTAACGATTATGTTAGCATGCTTTTGTTAGCTGATAAAACAGATAACTTATATACTGATTGGTTCACATTTGGTTCTTCCAGCTCCGGAATATCGATAAACTGTTGTCTGGTAGGCAAACATAGACTATATATAGTGGGAAATGTCTCAATTGTTGCCTTGTGTAGGGCTAACTCGCTTACGTCAGAGATGCGTAAGGCGAAGTTACAGCGCGCCAATCCACACCAACGTTTGTTATGGAGAACAAAAGTCACAAAAACAGCACCAACCAGGCAACAAAATCAACAAATAACCAGCCGATAGATTAATTAGAAGTTAAGGAGTTGTACTTTATTCTGGTCTTTCATTTCGATTGAGCTGAAGAGACGTTTTGCTTGTTTTGACTTTAATTACTATGAAGTCACCTCCGCTGTAAGTGCTAACTGACGGCGTGTGCGCCAAACCCCATTGGAAATTCTGGCGATTTTCCCGACGGACGTTTCTATGAGGCAATGCACCACCACATTACCTCAACTTTTAGAGACTTTACTCATAACAACCCCCCTTTAAATTTCTGCATGTCCCAACACTTTATAAGCAAAGAAATAATGTAAACATTACTGTGAAAAGTGTGGTGTTACATGGTTATCACCATTTTCATTTTACTATGTTCAGTTGTGTTTTAGTGACTTTAACGACCGTTTAATAAATTAACTTATCAATCAAACTCGACACACACTGCACTTTCACTCCAGTTTAGTAACAGTTCAAAGTAGGGATGCACAATTATGTGTTTTTTGGGATATGCTGATATTTTCACACTTGCTTTAATTTATATCAATACTAATATATTTATATATAGAATGGGCTTGTGCATCCGGATGCTTGCAGAGATGTATTTTCTATGAATGTTGTCTAAAGATGATATGATAGTATTATATATGTGTATTTTCCGTATTGTTGTTAGGAATAAGCTGGTAAAGCACTATTGTTATTTCTGTATTGTTATCTGATTTTTCAGGAAGGTGCAGATTTAGATAAACATTCTTCTTTATCCTGTCCCTCTCAAACTTGTTTTTGTTATGCATGTTAACTCTTTGTCCTCTGTGAAACTGTTGAAACTGGGATTTGACGGAGCCTGGGAGCACCTTATTGGATACATTATCAGGAACTACGTTTGGATATGAGATGTGGCTTCAAGCTTCTGACATTTATTCAATCACCTTTCAGTGTTTCTTAAAAGGTTTGTCCTTTCCAATCACTTGCTATGCGATTTTGCCCAGGTGGACTTAAAACATACCCTGTGAATATGTGAAACAGTCCATCTGATGTGCCAGGTTAAGAAAAAGATTTGATGGACAAACTGATGTGTTTTCATGGTTAAAAAAAATGACATGATGTTGTCTATTATTGTGTAAAGGTGTGTGGCGAAAAAATCAATTTTTTTGGAAATAATACCAATAGATTTAGTTAATTCCTGTTTTATAAACTCTATATGTGGCATCCAACTGAATTTAAGATTTAAAATTCCTCCCAAGAACTTGGTTTCATATACTCTTTCAAGTTCAGTTCCATTTTTAATTAATTTAATTTCACAGGTAGTTATAACACAAGCAAACATCATAAATTTTGTTCTATTTTCATTTAATGATAACTTATTGATATCAAACCATTTTTTAACATTATCAACTCCTTTAATACTGTTGTCAACAAATCTTCAACCCTTTAACTACCAGCTCAACTGTTTGGCAGAGGTCATCAATAAATTCAGAGATATATAATGTTTAAAAAAAAACAGAACAAATTTAACATTTCAGGGAACAGAAAAAAAACACTAAGAAAATAATAAACAGATCTTTTCAAGGTTTTTAAAAGCTAACAGTAGATTACATGGTGACATAAAAATGCACAAATATTC
Source organism: Scarus forsteni (assembly GCA_036419115.1). Lineage (NCBI taxonomy): Eukaryota > Metazoa > Chordata > Actinopteri > Labriformes > Labridae > Scarus > Scarus forsteni. Next base: position 11,324,195 of record JAZDUH010000508.1, on the reverse strand, counting down.
GGGACAAAATCAAGTAGAAAAGGTCGAAACGTTTGTGAATAGAACAGCAAAAATATCTTAAAAGAGATGAAATTGAGATTGACTATATCATCATATCAGTAAATGGTTCAATATTTAAAATAATTATAATAGTGTTGGCTTTTAAACATTTAAATCCCACATAAAGACAATATCAGTTATCTTGGTTTGTTTACAGTTTTTTATGCATCTTAAAACATTGACAGAATCAACGATGTGTTTTTTTTTTTTACATATTAAATATTCCTGAATTTATTGACTTCTGCCAAACAGTTGAGCTGGGAGTTACAGGGTTATTGGTCCTGGGCAAAAAAAATTGTATCGTCCGCAAATAAATTTCAAGGTATTAAATACTAGGGCTGAACAATTAATTGCAAATTAGATTAAATCGCGATATGGCTTGTTGCAACTTTCAAATCGCAGAAGGTTCAATATTTTCAGCCCAAAATGTGTTGAACATTTTGGTATTGTGATGTAGTTTTTTGCCATTTCCTGCCTTTTTTTTTTTTTTTTACCTCTATTCATACTTTTTTCCCTCCACTTTTGGACCATTTTTACCTTTTTTTTCTTTACCCCGTTTTTACAACTTTATGTCTATTTTGCCCCCATGCATCTTTCAGAACCATTTTTGGAATTTTTAAAATGGTTTTTGAAATTTGATTTCAAAGTTTATTCCCAATTTTGCTGCCATAATCAATTTTCCTAAGCCACTTTTGGATTTTTTTGCCAATTTTATCCCATATTTTTGTAATTTTATACCTATTTTGCACCTATTTATTAAACTTTTTCTGCTTCATACCATTTTTACCCAGTTTTTACAATTTTATACCTGTTTTGCTTCTGTTCTTCACTTCTCGACTTTTTCTTAAATCTTTTATCCTTAGATTAATTTAATGTTATATTGGTTTTACTAGAAAAAGATCTACTGCTTATGTTTGTTTAAGAATACATAAGATGAAGAACATTAAAACAATTGCTGAGTAAATCGAAATATTGGGGGAAAACATCGCAATTAGATTATTTTCTCAAATCGTTCAGCTCTATTAAATACTGTACAAATATCGTTGAAAAATAATTAACTTTGGTCCCCATACTGACACTTGTGTGTGCTGTAGTTGTGATAAAGCTTCACAGACCTGTTGATGTCCAACCCTGTGATGTTGTGGTGATGTTTTCTGTACAGCCTCAGTCTTTGACTCTTCATAGAGTTCACTGTGCAGGTAAATCCAGTCGCGTTTCCATCACAGGTGAAGAGGATCTCAGTAACGAGCTGTGGAGCTTCTGCCTCTGCATGCCTGCACGGCATTATCCTCCCGGTGCTTTCACACTGTCCGTGCCGTGTCTGTCCCTCCGTTTGTTATTCCCACTGGGTGTCTAAAATTCATCCACACATTTAAAAGTGGCGGGGTTATCTTCAGTGCTGACATTTACACACTCCGTCGTCCTCCTGGCTGCTCGATAGGCTGCGGGTGTCTTCTTCTTCTTGACATTTTCTGGCAGACTGGATGTAGCACAGGCGCATTACTGCCCCCACAGGTCACAGGTGTGAATATCACACTGAGGCTTCTGCACTGTGCTCTGTGTTTGTTTGACAGTTTGACAAAGTTTGACAGTTATAGCCGAACTAGGGCTGGGCGATATGGCAGAAAAATAAAATCCCAGATTTTTCTCCAAACAAAACTTGATTTACGGTTTTGATCGATTTTTTCCCCTCTCAAAGCAAAAAAACTACATTTATTATAAATCAAACTGCACTTTCCCCATTCTTTCATTCTATGATATTTTTATTTTCCTGAAAATACCCATAGTTACATTGTGTCAATATTGAGATATGAAATTTTGTCCATATCATTCAGCCCTCGTGTATACACGTTTAAAGTAAATATGCACCAATTGATCAGCCAATCCTTACATGAGAAACCGATCTTATCCCACAAAGGTCTGAAAGTCAGCCCGTTAGCTTTTACCTCTGCAGACTGACAGGTTGCAGTATTTTTACATTTAAAGCCACAAAGATGCTGCATTTGGACATTTTTTTTTGGATTTTTGCACGACCTCAAACTTTGTGATTTCCTTTATTTGTAAAAGCAAATAGCTTAAAAATAAAATCCCAATTTCTTTTTTTTCCCCTCTCAAAGTAAAAACACTCCAAGTGACACAAAGATGACATGAATGAAGTTCTTCCTTCATGCTGTTTACACTTTCACCAAAATGAATCCGCTTCATTTGGAGTCAACATTCAGTTGCTTTGTGTGGCCCTTTCTGGAGGTCTGGTTGAATTTGCAAAATTTTAAAATATTTTCAAAACTGCCAAAACTGTTGCATCTGGATGTGTTTATCACCAGTAGTAGTGATATAAAAATGAACTTTAAAGTGTTGTACATGAGAAAATCCAAATGGCAGAGATTGTACCTCACTGTGTGAAATGGATCTTTTTGGACCTTTGTTTGTTTGTTTGTTTATTTATTTATTTATTTACTTATTTATCATCAAGACCTCGTCTGAACTCTTCAAAAAACAGTCAGCCAGTAGCCATTTTTATTTATTTTATCACTACTTGTTAATATTTTGCTATTTACGTCATTTTGTTTATATTTATATTTTTCATGTATCTCTTTATCTATTTTTTTGTAACTGCTTTTGGAATTCCAATTTCCCTGAGGAGTTTTTCCAAAGGGATTAATAAAGTACTATCTAACTGATCTAATTTTGTTCTGTTTCACTTTATTACAGACAACCTTTGCAGAGATAATGTTCATAGTATGTACTATAGTACTATGGCATTCATTGTATATTTATATCCATCCTGAAAATGCTTTTTTTAGGTGCAGCTACTTTTTTTTAACATTTTTGTCACTTTTCTGGACACCAGAAGTGCTAAAATAGACCTTGTGGTTGCAGAGATATGCTCTTTTTTTATGAGTATGTATTTTATGAGCAGAAACTGGAAAAAATAGATTCCTGAGAAATATCGTTATAATTGAATCTTGCGAGATCTCCCCTAGCTATATAATATGCTGGTTCAGTGGAGTGGATACTATCCAGGCATGTGTCATAAATGAAGGCTTTTGTTTTGAGCAATGTTATTGAAAGCCTGAATGATAGCTTTAAATGATAGTGGGACTGGCTAAATTGTATTTCTAATCATCAGGCCTTGATTTCCACAGTTTGTGCATCAGTAATTAAAAATTAAGCAGGATGTCAGGCAGGATTTTGAGACCAATATAAAATGAAATGCATAAGTATTACAAATTTAAAAGGCAAAGCCAGTAAACAAAACTTAACAAACAAGAAATAACAATGCAAACATTCAAAAAGCTTGTTTTCATGACAAAGTTAATGGTCTGTGCTGATCTGCTGTGCTTTCTTTCTCTCCTGTAAGTTTACGTTCGACAGACCAAGGCAGAAAAACTATGAGCGAGGCAGCGCAGGAGGCCATGGACAGCTCTGCGGTGTCCGAGGAAGAAATGGAAGACCAGCAGGAGGCTCCAGAGGAGGACAAATCGAGTCCGAACAAAAGCAGCAACAAAATATCGTGTATGTCAAAATGGGCTGCTTAATATTTCATGTATATCAGATTTATGTGGTGGTTAGACCTGCCAGAGCACTCTGACATGGGTAATAAATAATCCCTTTGTTTATCATGATGATTAAAACTATACTTGACTGTTATTTCTTTTATTGTTATGCTCTTATTTTACTGGTTATCTGTTGCTAGTATAATACCTATTTCAACCTTCCTCCGATGTTACCTGCTCATGTAATAATCAATCGAGAACTGCTAAGATTTAATAACTAAGATACATCTCAGTGTAACACTTTTCTGTCTTTTTTGTGAATGAAGGAGCATTGGCATTAGGGCTGGGACGATACTCTTTTCTCCCGATTCAATTTTTTATGATTTTTTAGGTGTCGATTCTATTTAAATTGCGATTGTATGATATTGCTGATGTTTGCAATCTTTAGTTAGCTTTTTTAACACCAGTGAAAAAGATGAACAATGAAGATGCCTACAGTCTATATCAGGAAAAATACACATCACATGTGAGTCTGTTTTTAGGATTTATTCAGCAATATATTTTAACCAGCTGTTTATACTCTCTTCAAAAGCCTGGACTGCATTTAAAAGTGGATTATTAACACAGACTACAATGAAGCATTTAGGTTTGGAAAAAAATCAATTTTTGAACAAAAAAATTGTCAAACAAAAAATCATGACACTTAAGTGAATCCATTTTTTCTCCTAATTTCTCTCCCCTGATTTGCAAGCTGTCTGTGCATCACTGTAGTGCTGTAGTGAAGATATCCTCCTTTTATATACCCTTTGCTTTATTCATACCTTATTATGACATGTTGGTTTTGTTTTCTTTTTGTTTGTTCTTATTCTTTCTGAGAGTGTGTTTTGGTTTGTTGCAGTGCGTTGCCACTGGTCAAGCCTATTGCTTTTGTAAATTAAAAAAATAAATAACTATGAATCATAAATATTTATTTTAACCTGTCATTCCCCCCCTCTTGGTGCAGCTGTGGGTGAAATCATTGAAGGGAAGCGAGCTAAAAAGACGGTGGAGAGGCTCGATTTCCAGGCACCGAAGCAGAAGACTCTCACGATTGGAGACGGTAAATCTGTGGGAATGTTTTTCTTCAAACGTGAATTATCCTGCTGTACTCAAATTAAAATAAATCTGTTGTACCATTACTGTTTCAGGCAGCGGAGATAAATTAGGAGACATTCCACGCATCGGCTATCAGATTAACAAGATCAAGCCGGCTGACCTGAAACTTCTGCACAGCATCCTGTTCGACAGACCGGGGAAGGTACAAACATCTGTCCACTTAAAGCTGTTGATAACGTCTTCGATCTCAAATGATACCATCAGAATCATCAGTGTCCTCTTCCGACAATCAACACCTTGTTACATGTCCGAGAGGGGAAAGCACATTTAGGTTGCAACAGGTTGAAATGGGTTAAATATTCTTAGTAAATTATTGAATTTTGTTTAATTTAATCAGCTTTCTAAACACGTTTTGACTGTTGGTATAGATCTACAGGCCTCTGGGTGATGTTATGGTAAATATTCAGTCATAGTTTTAAAGCAGTTATTGATAAAGAAAACAGATTTTATGAGACACTGTCCCTTTTAAATTCAAGTCAAAGTGAAATACCGTATTTCCTCTAATAGAGACAGGACTCCAATTTTGACCATGCCTTGTCCATGGTCTGGGTATCATCAAAGGTCAATATGATTGATATATTTTATTTTCATTTTAAGCAGCACAGCTTTTAGAGCCTTTAATGTTCATAGTTGTATTTTTTTTTTTAAGGTGCGGCTTTTCTCACCTTTACGGTAATCATGCTCAGCGCCACTCAACCAAACAAGTCCTAGGGTGCATCCGAATAGTTAATTAATAGTTAATAGAATAGTTAATAATTTTGATAAGGAACCTTCCTGGCTGAAGAAATGACCCAGAGGCATTTAAGCGTCGGCCATGATAAGAGCTGCCCGAATTCTCCAGAAGTTAAGGAAAGGAGGGTCGTTGCTTCCTTTAATATCTCCTTTAGCTTAGGAAACACTACACCATCCTTTTCAAAAGGAAAGGAGAAGAAAACACCCCATAATGCCTTGCGAAAGGTTCACGAATAAACTTGGTGGACAGATAAAAAATGACGTTTAAATTTAAAAAGCACTCATTTTAAAGAATTTCGTTTTCTCCAACACAATATAGATGAATATTAAACAATTTTTGTACTTGATTATATTGCATATTAATTACCACATTTCCACCATCACAGGTAAATCCTCTGATCAGGGATTGTTAATGTTAACTGGTGAAGACACCAAACGACCATGAGAGATAAGGCAGACGACAAATGAGCTTCTTGTAGTTCATTTTCAGAACATTGTAGTTCGTCGTGGCTTACCTACGTCACAAGGAATTGTGGTCACATAGATATGACATCAAAGTGAAAGTGCAGTCCAATTCCTCTTTTACCACAGTTCTCCTTTCCTGTTGTCTTTTTCCCTCCTTCCCTTGACCCTGTGATGTTTTTATCGGGGTTAAGGTAAAGTGGATAGGAAAGGACTTAGGAAGGACTATTCGGATCCACCCAATGACTCATGAGTGAACCAGAAATGAGCTGAAGAGTGAGCAGATAAGTGTGAGAGGAGAAACTAGGAAAAGCTGGCGCAGAGTGCTTCTAAATCAACAAAGATGATTGAGTAGAGAGTTTCTAACAGAGGAAGTGAAGAGAATGTGTGCTTGGCCGAAGAAAGAGTTGTTTTTTCATGATATTTTTGGGTGGTTTTATGCCTTTATTAGGTTGCCACTCCTCCAAACCAGCACTATAAAAGAGAGCACTGGATAACACTGCATTGTTATTCCCCCACAAAGGAGGCTTAAATCTTAGATTGTCTTGCGTATTTGAATGTCATATAGGGTTTAAACATTTATCGTTTTGAAATTGAAATCACAATTTCAGACAACCCAATCATGTTATTGCCAAAGCTGCTGCGCTCCAGATTGACCCAGGATCTTTTGAGTCAACTATTTAACACATTTGCAGCTAATTTGCATTTACATAAGTGCTAGCAAGCAGGTCAACAACAGAAAGCATCTGTTTAGGATTAGAAGTTGGAGTTTCCCTTAAATAATGAAACAGATTTTTTATCATCAGTATTAAATGATGAATAATGTGTTATGTGCTTTTGATTGTTGATTTTCTTTCTGTTGTCTGTACTGTAAACAGAGTGAATATTGCTCTGAAGCTTGGTTTGACATAAATAGAAAATGGAATTGAATTCACAATATCCGCCGGAAAAATCACAATTAGATCTTTTCCAGAAATAATTCAGCCCTAATATAGTTTCCATTATTATCAGTTATTAATTAGGGCTGCCACAATTAGTCGACTAGTCGTGACTAAGTCGACTATCAAAATAGTCGACAACTAATTTAATAGTCGGCTAGTCGTTTTGTTTTTTAGGTGTGTTTTCTCACAAAACTGCCGCTGTACCTCTGCTGTCTTGTCTGCCTGTCTGTCCTGTTTTCTGGTTATCACACCTGCAGGAATCAAACCAACACACCCTGAAACACAGTCATGCATGTGGCGCATGCACAACTACGCAGGCACCAGAGTTGCCAGGTCTGCTCATAATAAGCGATTTGGGCCACCAGTTGCATGCTGATGCAGTACGCTGCAGTTCATGCATGAAGTGACTAGTCGACTAATCGCAAAAGTAGTCGTTGACTAGTCGACTATCAAAATAGTCATTTGTGGCAGCCCTATTATTAATACACACGTCTTTACCATCTATAAACTGAGCCAAGGACTCTGATGACAGTGAAATCAGAGCTTGATTATTAATCCAACATATAAAATCAAGATCACTTTAAGTTTGTGAATGAGGGAAAGAAAAGAGTAAAAAAAAATTTAAATGTTTTTATTTATTTTTATTAAATGAAATTCTTTCAAATTTTTTAGAGAAATAATGTTTTTTTTATTTCTTAAGTAGGAATGTTCAAACTCTTTGTGTGTTTAGTGTTACATAAGATCTTTTTTTTTTTTACATGAAACTAGAGAGTAGTTATCCATTTCAGTGCTGTGTCTGAATATCATTTAGTATGGAGGATTTAACCACCAAAATTCATCAATATTTTGCTAAACTGCGGTTTTATTATGATACTTGAATTAAAACAGATGTTGGTATAAAGGTCTCCAACAGAAAGCCTCTCTGTGATTAAGAAAATAAAGGCCCAGGCCTGTTTTTGATAATCTATGGTGAATGTTTTTATCTTATTAAAGTGTTATAACTCTGCTCAAGGACCAGTGATGCTGATATATTTTTAACAAACTTGTTTTCCATCAGTTGGCCACAATAAAGAAGAACCTGCGGCAGTTTAACGGCTTTCCATTCGACGCCGACAGCGAACAGTTCACCAAAAAGAGAGAAAAGCTTCTCAAGTAAGTTCTTCTCAGTTTCATGTTGAATTCATGTATGTTTTCTTCTTAAATGGACATCAAGATAATAAGCAGTGATGCCTTAAAGATTTTAAATTTTAAAAAATCCTATGTACTGATGCTTGATGCTGTATATGAAAGTATTGTTTTAATGTTAATAAAACAAAAGATGATTCCGCACTCGTCCGCTGTGATAAAGTGCTCACTTGTTGACTCCCTTTTTTTCAACTATATTTTTATTAAAGCTTTTTTATGAATATAAGAGAAGTAAAATAAACAAGCAAAGAAGCAGGTCATCAGAGACTGCACAACACAGTTCATTTTCAGTAGGGTTAAGTCAGGGTTTTCTCCAGTGTCCAGGTTTTGTTTCATTAGTCCATCAGAAAATCCAAATGAAAATGAATCACCAGAAGGACAAGAGGCTCTAGCAAAACAATACATTTAGTTATACAAAGAAAACTATATACATCAACCACCTCCATCAAATATTTCTGTTCAGAAATGTGGACCAATATTTACTGATTTTTTTCTAAACATAGTCCTAATGAAAAGGTCAACCTCTCCATTTCATACAACTCCTTTTCATCCATTCTGCTGTTGTGGTGACAAGCCATTTCCCTAGTTATTGCTTTTTTGCTTGCAACTAGAAATATTTTAGGAAGGTATTTATCCTGGGGATTAAGCGTGTAAGGTAGATTTTTTAAATATATGGTTCTACTAAAACTATCATCCAGCTGGAGACCCAACACTGATTTAACTATTGCTATCTGTTGACTCGCTTTTATCTTTCTTTTTACGCAGGAGTTCAAACTTTACAAACTCAAAGCTGAAGGTGGTCTGTGGGGTTTTGGATCTGGAGAAGAAGGGGACTCACTCCGACCTGGTCGACAGAATCGTGTCTTTCCTCGTCGCACCAAAAGACAGCGGAAAGGTTAGAGAAGCTAGGCCTTAACTTTGGCTGATTCAGCTGCTGGTTTCTCCTTTGTCGAAATACTGACATCATATTCGTTTTCTGCTGGTTATTGTTTCTCTGCTCCCACGACTTCCTTAGATTTAGATTTGGATTTAGATTTCCTGTTCTTTTGTTATTGGAGGACACGACTGCAGGGCTCAAAAAGACCTCAGGCTGTGTGAAACTACCTCCTGTGTGAGAAAACCATCAATCTTATTCACAGCTCCTTGAGCAACAGACCACAGACTGTAAGGATTACCAACACCGGAGCCCCCCAGGGCTGTGTCTTCAGTCCCTTCCTCTCCACACTGTACACAAATGACTGCATCAGTCCTTCACCCATCACCTCATACTACAAATATTCAGATGACACTGCAATCCTGGCCCTCCTCCATGACAGCCACTCCATCGCTGCCTATCATAACACAGTTCTGCATTTCACACAATGGTGCATGGACAATTACCTCAACATCAACGTAGGAAAAACAAAAGAACTGGTTTTCAACACACCCACCTCCAGTCTCAATCCCATCACCATCAATGGTAACACAAGAGAACAGGTCAGCAAATTCAAATATCTCGGACTCACCCTGGACAGTAACTTATCCTTTGACCACCACATCACTGACATCCATAAACGCTCACAGCAGAGGCTACATGCTATTCACACACTCAGTGCACTCTCTGTTGCCCCTCATCTTCTGTTATTACCGTACAGGAGCATCATCCAGCCCATCCTGATGTACTGTTCTCCTGCTTTCTAGAACATGCTGTCTGTCTCCAACAAAAGTAAGCTCAATAAAATCACACACATAGCCTCAAAAATAATTCACACCCCCACACCCAGCATCTCAGAACTTAATGAAAGAGCATTAGCACGCCTCGATAAAACAATGGCCATGGACATAGAGCACCCTCTCAACATCCACTTTCAACTTCTGCCCTCTGGCCGCAGGTACAGAACACTGAAATGGTGAAGGGCCCGCTTTAACAAGAGATTTGTACCATCTGCCATCTCCATCCTGAACAAGACTGACCAATGGGTTGTAATGGAAAATGCGTGCTCTGTGGTTTTCTATAGTTTTTACATGGTTTTACATGTAGTATCTGTTTCCCTAACCGGATGTTTTTCTTGTTGTGTATGTCCTTCTTGTTTGGCAGGCTGTGAAAACGAATTTCCCTTTGGGACAATAAAGTTATCTATCTATCTAAAAATGATCCCTAACATGTCGACAAAAAGTTAATTCTGAGGGTAAAAATAAGAAAAATCAGTGTCATCATCATGTATGTAAAGACAGCTGATGATGGAGCTTGTAACATTTTATGTGACAACACTGATCAGTGAATTTACAGAAACTATTCCCTGCCTCACAGAGAGAATTTAACCCTTTAAAGCTTTTTTTTATCATATTTAATACCTCTATCTAATCAATATGATCAACAAATGACTAAAAAACATCTTAATACAATCAGATAAATGAAAATATCCTCAAATTGATTATCAGTAGCCAAAAACACCTAGTGTATCTAATGATAAATTCTGATTTTCATAGTATTTCAGTAGAAAGTCAGATAATTTTAAATGTACATGTTAACATTAATTTATTAATTTTCCTTATACCAGTGTTCTCGCTGACATTTAAACATTAAGAAAGATTTATGCACCTATCAGGACCTAAAATGTGGAACTAAAATTCACTTCCATTATCAGTTCTTTATATTATTCCCAAGCTGACTCCTCAGTAACCACAGCTCATCCCTGCTCTAAATTCTTGTTTCTGGTTTAGAGTCTATTAAATTGAATATGAATCATTTTGTAGAGGAGGAGAGCCGCAATATAATAATAACCAAATATTTGATGCATCCTTAATTTATACTGTTGATGCCTGGTGTCCACTACAGTATAACACTGGGAAAAAAATAAATTAACATGATTTAAGGAGGTAAAAACTAGGGATGGGATGAAATATCGTTTGGCAATATATCGCGATACAGTACGTGACGAAATGCATCAAGTTTGAAAAAAATGGGTCGCGAAATAAAGACGTCATGTCCGGTAACAGCGCACATGACCAGAAGTGATGACAACAAACATTAGCACCAACTACATTGCCTCCAAAAAGCCGAATGATGGAGTCGATTGAGGTCGAAATTGAGGACGCTCCACCTGGATACAAGTCATCTGTCTGGCAGTATTTTGGTTTTCTCATTAAAAAAGACGAACATGGCGAAAACGAGCCTACCGCTCGTTAGCATACACTCTCTCTAACCTCTCTAGGGTTAGAGAGAGTGTTATTGTTTGTGTTTGGCCTGTTAGGCCTTGTGTTTTCCTGTGTGCAACTCAAACAAAAACAAATAAGTTGTTATTACACAGTAATATTTTTTCTTTTTTACTTTTTTGATATTGTATCGTGACGTATCGTATCGTGACCCGGGCATATCGAGGTGCAGCGTATCGTGAGTTTAAGTGTAACGTCCCATTCCTAGTAAAAACAAAACTATGATCACAGTTATCCTGATTGGGGTTTGATCCGTCTGTTTAACTTTCTGCAGCGTCTGCCTGTGAAGAAAAAGAGGAAATCAAAGAAGAAACTCTCCGGCGACGACTCAAAGAGCAGTGCCAAGAAGAAGAGCAAACCCAAACCCCACAGCTCGTCCTCCAGCCCCAAGAAATCCAAAACAGGAAGCAAATCCAAAGCCATCGTCATGGACTCGAGCAGTGACGACGACGAGGAGGAGGACGAGGAGAAGGCTGGAGCTTCAGCCGAGGCCGAGGGATCGGACACCGAAGGTAAAGCTTCAGAGAAAGAGGAGGAGCAGTCGGAGAAGTCTGAGGAGTCTGAGGACGAAGGAGAAGAGGAGGAGGAGGAGGATGACGACGATGATGACGACTATGGTGGGGTAAGATTATGAGGGGTGGGAGAAATAATCGATTCACATAACTATAACGATTTTTTTTTTCCAAATGTAAATGCTTCATTTAAGTCTGTGTTAATAATCCACTTTTAAATGCAGTCCAGTCTTTTGAACAGCTGGTTAAAATATATTGCTGAATAAATCCTAAAAACAGACTCACATGTGATGTGTATTTTTCCTGATATAGTCTGTAGGCATCGTCATTGTTCATATTTTTAATACTTTATTGTGTCAGATGGTGTCATTAATACATTGATACAAAACTACAATTATATATACATATATTAAAAAAAGATAGACACAAATAAATACAGAGATTGGCTGTCTTTATCATATGTCAGATTAATTCATTTTTAAGCTATACATGAAAACCTAAACTCAATTCATCTGATATTATTCCACATTTACATGGTCATTTTTGTACTTCATATGAAAGTTTTTAAAGCAATCTTTCTTTCCTTTTTATTTTACGAGTTATTTTTTCCATTCTATAAAATCCGTCTACTGTTTCGAACCACTTTTACAAGTTGGAAGGTTCAGTCGTTTTTCAGTTTCTTGTGATTTGATTTGGGGTTGTACACAATATTTATGTGATAGAAAAATTAACTTTCTCCTTGAGACTGGAGGACGACAGATTCAAAAGAATATGTTGAGTTAGGTACATAAAACCAATTAGGTCAGACTTTAATCAAGGTGTCTATTGTTGGAAAGAAAAGTACCCTGATTTGTAGCAACTGAAGTTGGAATGTTCCTTGTCTTTTCTTTTTTTAATGTTTAAAAAAATGTAACAGTTTTTTGATTATCTCGGAACTGATAAATCTCAAAGGATTAAGTCAGGTCTGATTGACATGGCCTGGTCTGAGAATAGGGATGGGTAGCTTAGTTCTGCTCATTGTTCAAAAGTATTTCTTCCATGCCTATCCAGAAAAAAACAAAACAAAACATGCCTGTCTTCCATTAGCCCCCTTTAATTAATTATCTATTTACTTATTTATTTATTATTTATTTTTACTTTAATTTCCATGTATTATTATTATTATTATTCATATCATTATTATTATTATTATTATTTTGGTTTTATTTATTTAATTTTATTTTTTTTAATTTATATTATTTGCCTTTTATTCAATTCTTGTTTATGTTAAGCTTTGCAAAAATCTTCAATAAAGATATGGTTAAAAAAATGTGACAGTTGACCTCAGGTGTATATGAATAGGTAAGATTATGTTATGACTGTGATACAAGTTGAGAGACAGAGGAAAGACATCATATAAAGATTAAGGATGCAGTATTGGCGGAAAAATGGGTCAGTTATTATGTAATGCATGTACACAAAATATATATCAAAATGTTCAATAGAAAGAAAATTATTTAAAAAGAACATCTAAAACATCGCATAGATCATTGATGTATAAAATAAACAGTTGTGGGCCCAACACAGACCCCTGTGGGACACCACAAACCATGTCCAAACATGATGAGCCGCTGTCTCCTGCCTGCAACAAACTATCTTTCTTCAGCTTGTTAACAAAATAGTTTTATTCACTTTTATTTTCGCTCTCATCACACGCTGACATTTTCATTTCAGTCTTCCAAGTCAAAGTCTGGAAAAGGGAAGTCGTCTTCTAAGAAAGCCGCTCCAGGAAAGAGGCAGAGAACGCCAGCGAAGAAGGCGGGGCCTCCGAAGAAACGAGCCAAGAAGGAGACGACGGACGAGTCTGAGGCCGACAGTGATGCCGAGGAGAAGGTGAGACACCAGCAGAGTTTATTCAATTTTCAAAGAGAGAAACTATTTCAAAACAGTGATTGGTTATTATTAAAAATGTATTTCTGCTCATTTGTTTATTTTGTACTTCTCCAGCCTAAAAAGAAGAAACCAGCTCCAGCCAAACCTGCAGCTAAAACCAAGAAAGCCGACAGCAGCAGCAACAGCAAAAACAACACGAACACGGGTAAGAGCATCCCAGGGCATTAATAATTTAATTAATTTAATTTATTTATTTGATTAGGAAAGTGCACATCAGTCAACAGTTTCACAATACATGTCACTGTAAATACGACAGAATAAGGACAATAGCTAAATTTCACCTGTTGTCCTAAGGCAGGTGATCACAGAGAAAGAAAAATTAACACAGCGACACATTTTAACACTTTGTAAATGTTAAATAGTCGTCACTGTTTCTGATCTGTGCTCATAATCTGTTCCATGAATAAGCATTATTCGCCCCTACAGCTTTATATGGTATTAAAATCATTTCTGTAGTTTCCAAAATAAAACAAAATAAGAATAAATTATGATGATAATATATCTATCCATCGATCAATCAATCAATTACTCAAACTTTATTTATATAGCACTTTACCTACAACATATGTGACTCAAAGTGCTTGATATAATGTATAAATATAAGCTCATATTGGCCAGATATGTGTATGTGTAAATATGCTGAAGCATTGTGATAAATGTTTTCAGCTGGTCGGAAACAAGAAACAAGAAATGGGAAAATGCAAAATTCATCAAAAATGGCCAAAACATGGAACTCCAAGAATGGCTACAGCCTGTTGGTCAAGTTGGAGAAGGATTTTGAAGTGCTTCTATAATAATTTAAGCTTGGTACAATGATGGGAAATCTCACTTGCAGTCTGATGTTCTTGAGTTCATGGTCATAGTATTTAAGGTTTTACAGTTCAGCGTAAAAAAGAATAAAATTGACTGGCTGATTTCTGCAAAAACCCCATATGATCCGTTTCATCCGTTATACGATACCGATATTGTAGCCTTGAGTATTTGCCGATAATGATATCGAGCCGATATGATATCAGCAATGGGTTCAATAGATTTAACTTTAAACATAAGAATATACTACAATTAAATAAATAAATAAACAATAAATTAGAAGACCATGAAATCAAATAATCCCGTAAAAACCCAATCATATATTTTTAAATTCAAAATATCCACTCTGTTTAACTTAAACATAAACATATTCTATAACTGAATTAAATAAATAAAAATAAATTAGAATGGACTGCTTGTATCAGAGTGCTTATATCAGAGATTTTAGATGCAGGTCGATATAATCTGATATTTGTTTCTTTGCTGGTATTGGACCGATATCAATATCAGATCGAGACACCCCTAATTAAAACTTTTTTTTTAATCCAATGTTTATACATAGTTTACGATGGTATATAAGGGCCACTCAAAGAAATAAAAAAATAATGAAACTCGAAATTTTCACGTTTTTTAAGTCGCAAATTCACGACTTTAGAAAGTAGCAAATTAACTTCTTCATAAAGTTGTACATTTGTGACTTTATAAACTTGAAAAATTGCAATAAACTCATATTTCAGGTCAACAACTCATCAATTAAACGACGTAGTTCCAAACTCAACCCCTTTTTTTAATCAAATGTGATAAAGACTGTGAGCTACAACCTTGTTTTCCTCCAAACGAGCCAGACAGCTGTCGTCAACAACAGTAAAGTTACTCCAAAATTTTGAGTTCTTTCTCTAAAATTTGGAGTTTTTTATTATTTTTTTTTATTTCTTTAGGTGGCCCTAATATGCCGTCATAGTTGTTTGTAAGAGAACTCGCTGTTGGCTCTTAAGTACTTCATGAAGATAAACCTGAATATGAATTTTTTCTTTTCGATTCTTTCTGCCAAAGACGATGAATCTCCACGTTAAGCTTTCAGAAACTGTAGCGCTCCTTTTCTGTTTTTGTTCGCTCTCTTAGCCGAGGACAGCTCAGACGACGACGAGCCGCTCATCAAGATGATCAAGAAAGCGCCGACGGACGAGCAGCTGAAGGAGACGGTGCAGAGTCTGCTGAAGGAGGCCAACCTGGAGGAGATGACCATGAAGCAGATCTGCCAGAGGGTGAGGAACACCTACAGCTGATCCTGCTCTGTCGAGGAGGGTGTTTCTGCAGAGCCGCAGAGCCACAGCTCAACATGCAGGTGTTTGGCTTCAGCGGTGCAGGATTCGATAAATCAACGTTCGTACTAGGGCTGAACAGCTAATTGCAACTTAGATTAAATCCCAATATGGCTTGTTGCAATTTTCAAATCACAGAAGGTTTAATATTTTTAGCCCAAAATGTGTTGAACATTTTGGCATTGTGATGTAGTTTTTTTGCAATTTCATGCCCATTTTTTTTTTTTTACCTCTATTGATACACTTTTTTCCTACTTTTGGACCATTTTTACCTTTTTTTTAACCCCGTTTTTACAACTTAATGCCTATTTTGCCCCCATTCATCTTTTTTTGGCCACTGTCAGAACCATTATTGGAATTTTTACATGGTTTTTGAAATTTAACTTCAAATTTAATCCCAATTTTGCTGTCATAATCAATTTTCCTAAGCCACTTTTGGATTTTTTTTGCAAATTTTTCCTCATTTTTTTTGCAATTGCATACCTACTTTGCACCTATTTATTAACCTTTTTGTGGATTTCATCCTTAAATTAATTTAATGTCATATTGGTTTTACTATAAAAAGATCTACTGCTTATGTTTGTTGAAGAATACATAAGATGAGGAACATTAAAACAATTGCAGAGTAGATCCCAATATTGGGGAAAGATATCACAATTCGATTATTTTCTCAAATCGTTCCGCCCTAATTTGTACATCTTGAATAATAATACGATAATAATAGTTCTAATAGTTCCTCTTTTTTTCTCTTTTTTTTTCATAAAGCGCACTTCTGAAAGTTACAACAGCATATCAGGGCCACGGAAAGAAATAAAAAGAATTAATGAAAACTCGAAATTTTTTCGCGGAATAACTGAAAATTTTCGACTTTATAAAAACGTAAATTTGTTACTTTATTAAGTCGAAATTCAACAACTTCATAAAGACACCAAATTAGAAGTGTAGTGTGGTGGCACCAAAGCCAGCCTGATGATCACTCATCTCTTGTAGTTTATACTTCAGCTCTTACTTTAGAGAAGTAGCTTTTAATGTAATTAACTTTTTTTTCCCTTTCAATAATCACGTATAGTCATTGATAGGAATTGACAATAAAAACTGTAATAACTGTGCTGTTGTTGACTGCAATGACAACAACTTCAGCCTGGTGATCAAACATCTCTTGTAGTTAATACTGTATCTCTCTCTTTTAAGAGAAATAGGTCTATGTTTACTTTATATGATTTTTAATATAGTAAATTATACATATATAGGGTTAGGGTTAGGTTTGGGTCACAATTTATTCAATTTTTATTTTATTTTGGATCCCCATTAGCTACTGCCGAAGCAACAGCTACTCTTCCTGGGGTCCTCACATTAAAAACAGTCTGAAAAGTACATCAATGACATTCAATGTACTCTAAAAATTGAAACAGGATATAAAAGACAATCAAAACAGCATCTGACAGTCATGGTGATAGGCTCTTAGAAACCTAAGGGTCAGGGTGTACAATTAATGAGTTTTCATTAATTGTGTTCATTTCTTATTTTTATTCTCCTAATATGATGTCGTAAATTTCAGATGTGTCTTTATGCAAAAGAAAGTATTATTATCGTATTATTATTGGAGATGTACGAACGTTGATTTATGGAAACCGCTGACGACAAACGCCCGTATGTTGCGCTGTGGATGGTGGCCCTGCAGCTCTGCAGAAACACCCTATTGGCTCTGTGGAGGAGAGCGGAGGATAAGATGTTTGTGTGTGTGTTTCAGGTGTATGACACTTACCCAGACCACGACCTGACCAGCAGGAAGGACTACATCAAACAGACCGTCAAATCTGTGAGTGCACACCTGACGAAGGACAGATTTTATTCTAGACTCGGGTATTACAGTACTGTGGTTTAAAGATATGAGTTTAAAAATGCACATCTTCTTCTAAACATACATTTGTGTTAAAGAAGAAAAAGAAGCTCTGCCGTTTTAACACCTGAACCTGCGCTAAAAGGAGCCCTAAATCCATCAGTCATGGTGCTGTGAGCTCTGAAGATGGGAAACCATAAACCCAATCTCAGTGAAGATGGGACGCTGTTTTAAACATAAATGGAAACAGAATATGATGATTTTAAATGAGAGTTTTCTCTGATTATATACAGGTCAATAGAAGACATAAAATCAATCAATCAAACTGTTGCGGGGTTCTTCCTGAAAAACAATATGGCGTAGTCAGAAAGGTACATTTCAGGGGTTTTACTGCACCAACCAGAGCAAAAAACTATTTACAAAACCTGTTTACAAAAATTATTAATGGTGGATCTGGGTTCTTCACCAACCCCCAAACTCCAGTCCAAGAAAAAGAAAAACAGCAGCACAGCCAATATTCAAACACTCAATCTGCTTTGCCAAATACCTTTGTATCGCCAACTCTGGGTGCTTCCCAATGTGCCAAAATGCAGTCTCCTCTCTCCTCTCTCCTCTCTCCTCTCTCCTCTCTCCTCTCTCCTCTCTCCTCTCTCCTCTCTCCTCTCTCCTCCGCGACACCGGAAGTACTTTGTCAGCAGCCATATTGAAGGACATTCCAAAGCGCCAAATGCGCTCGGAGGAGAGAGGAGAGAGGAGAGAGGAGACTGATCTGGAGGAGGCATAATCGAGGAAACACGAGTGCAGGCTATGCGGAAGTCTTTTCACTGACAGACACGCCCCCTTGTGACGTATCAGCAGCCAGCTGTAAAGTGTCTGCTGCCCACATGAGTGAAATATAAACATCACGGCGCAAAAGAAAGTGTTAAAGTGTAATTAGCAACTTTTTGGGAGTCATTGTAATGAGTATATCCACATTTAACACAAAGCAGCCGATGTGTAGGCTTAATGTTTCCTCAAATTGTGAGCAGTTACTACATTTCAGTGTCTCTTTTATCTCTTTTTTATTTTCTTCACTGTGCAAAGAAATATTTGACTCATCATTTAAAAGTATTTTAAGATGAACATATTGATATCACAGAAAATATTGAACACTATCATGGGGCAGTTCTTTCAGGTTTTCCATCTGTTGTCTGTCCTGATTTATCTGTTTTGTTTGTGTTTATGTCTGTAACTGTGAGGCTGCTACAGCAGACAGGTCTGTTCAGGAAAACACATTTTAGGTCAGACAATTTTATTTATCCCAAAGGACAATTCCGTTTTTGCAGTCTACCCAGACCATGCAAACATTTACAAACAGCAAACATGGACAATAATAAATAATAAAAAAAGAGATGCTCATTGACAAATATCAGCACCCAGTATACCCCATGGTCAGGCAGATTATAATGCACATTAACGAAAAGCATGTTTTATGTAGTTCCTGATATAACCAAGCTAAAATAAGGAGAGTGAATTGTACACTGTTATCTCAGGCCTTTACATTTTTTCTATATAAATGCGCAGAAAGGGGGGTTTAAGTGCTTAGTGCAGAATAAAAACATTATTTATGAACACAAAGTGGTCGCAATATAACAATAAAAAATTTCTATCATTCTGGGTCCTTTTTTTTTTTTTTTTCATTCATGAACATATTCATGTTAAACTGATCTAAAAGTGAATATGAATGTACCGCTGTCGGCGCCCTGGAGTTTACATTATTTTCCTTAATTCAGTTTCTCCTGCACTCAGACCGGTTTATTCAGCTGTGACGCTCATCACTAAAAGACGCCGCTTCATGTGACGCTCCGGAGGAGAGGACATCTCAATGCTCATAAAATGAATCTCCTCTCTCCTCTCTTCGTTTCCTCGCGTCTCTGGCATGCATCTCTGGTGGGCGGGACTAAGACGCAAGTGGAGGAGGCGAGGATGCAACTTTGGAGCTTTGAGAAGCACCCTCTCCCACACGGCATTTTCAAAATGGCTGCCTTTTATCTAATAAGCCCCTCCTGTTGGGCGTGCCATAAAAAGAATTAATTAAACACAATATAAGCAATTACATTCTATAAACACAATCAGAAATGACTTTTTGCCAATGAATATATTGCAAAATATTCCAAATCCATTTGCCCCAATTTACAGTCATGGAAAAAATTATTAGACCACCCTTGTTTTCTTCAATTTCTTGTTCATTCTAATATCTGGTACCACTAAACGTATAATACAATGAACACAACAAAAAATGCAGCTGGTCACATAATACTTTATGTCCTATTTGACATTCTTAAGCTTAATTGATTCCCAGGGTATATAAGAGGCCATTTCATGTCACAAGCAGCACTGCATATGCAAAGGCCTAGAGTGGTTTCCTGCTTACATTCAAGCCGTAGCACAACTCAGAAGTTGTCAGCTCTCACATAATGCCTAAAACAAAAGAATTATGTGAAGCCACAAAGGCAGCCATCTTGGCACTGCTGGAAATTGGCATGAGTGAGAGACAGGTAGAGAAAAAACTGAAGATCTCCAAGACAGCCGTTCATTACAACAAAAAAAAACAAGCTGAACATGGCACTACCAAATTGCTACCTGGCCGTGGCAGGAAACGTCTTTCTACCCCACGAGATGACCGTGCACTCATCCGTTCCTGTGTCAGGAATCGTCGTCAGACCTCCAGGGACCTTAAAATGAGTGGGCACTGTCGAGAAATGTGACTTGTTCAGCAAGGACAGTTCGAAACCGGCTTGTTGAAGCTGGTTTGAAGTCACACAGAGCACGCAAGAAGCCCTTCATCAATGAAAGGCAGAGGAAGGCCCGGTTACTCTTTGCTCGAGACCACAAGGATTGGACTGTTGATGATTGGGCTAAGGTTCTCTTCAGTGATGAATCCAATTTTGAATTGATGCCCACTCCAGCCAACTTACTGGTTAGGAGGAAGCCTGGAGAAGCTTACAACCCAGACTGTCTTGCCCCTACAGTAAAACATGGGGGTGGATCAGTCATGATCTGGGGTTGTTTCAGTCTGAGTGGAACAGGGCAAATGCAATTGTGTGAAGGCTGAATGAACCAGGTCATGTACAGGACTACCCTTGAAAACAGTCTTCTTCCATCAGCTGGAAAACTCTTTCCTGCCTTGAATGACTGGATTTTCCAACAAGACAATGCCCCTTGCCACACGGCAAGGTCAGTTAAAGCCTGGATGGAGAACCACAACATTCAAACCATGCCTTGGCCTGCTCAATCACCAGATCTTAATCCAATTGAAAACCTGTGGAAAATCATCAAACTCAAAATGGAGAACCACAAGCCCAAAAACAAAGAAAATTTGTTTGAATTTGTCCAACAGGAATGGGCTGCTGTGACAGCAGAACAATGTCAGAAGCTGGTGGAGAGCATGCCAAGACGCATGGCTGCAGTCATCAAAAACAATGGTTATGCAATCAAGTATTAACTCTTGTGTGTATCATGTGTTTAAAGCAAACAGAAAAGAAAACATGGAATGCTTAAAAGTAGTGTTTTTGGCGGTACAATGCCATAGCTATTGATGTAAGAATTTAAGTAATTTTGGTTATTATCAAGAAAACCATGGAAAATGAATAGTTCTTAGTTCTTAAATTAAACTCTCATGAGCTGTTTTTGTTGTTATCATTATAATTGTCCAAACAAATGTACCTTTAGTTGAGCCAGGCATTAAAATTAACAAGAAATTGAAGAAAACAAGGGTGGTCTAATAATTTTTTCCATGACTGTATATGTTATTTCTCAGTCTGCTTTACTGAAAAAAAAATCATAATTGGGGCAAAACAGATGTGGGGAGGACAACTTGGCGTCTCCGGTGAACTACAAGATCTGTGAGTTGTGAATTATTGTGACGATGATGACCGCTGCGTTGAATCAGAATGGGGCAAGGGAAAGTTTGGTGTGTGGTGTGTAGCATGTAGCTTGTGTGCGTAGCCCATAGCATGTGTGTGTGCTCTCAGTGACGGGGCCGCTCCGTCATGCAAACTTTATTTGTATAGCACTTTTCATACAAGTGCTTCACATAAGAAAAAAATGAAAAAATAACAATAACTGACATAAAAAGTAGAAATTGCATACTAATGAAAATGAAAGACCCCGTCCACCCTCACAATCCACATACAACACACACACAATTAATCAAACACACAAAGACATAAAAAGGAAATTCTAAAACAGATAACAGAATTATAGAACTGAGGAAAATCTATCTTTAACTAAAAAAGAGGAAACACAGGAGCTAAAACTTAAACTATTATTATTTTAAAAACAGACTTTTATGACTTATTTTGCAGTAGGGCTGGGCGATATGGCCTAGAAATAAAATTCCAGATTTTTTTCCTACATGGTGTAGTCTCCATCTCGGGTCACAAACAACCTAAAACCTGTTCAGCCCCTTTTTTAAGCCTTCTGCTCCAAAATGACATCCTCATAAAGAAAAGAGTGTACCTCTGCAACCACAAGGTCTATTTAAATTATTTTGGTGTCATAATACAAGTTAGGGCTGGGCGATATGGCCTAGAAATAAAATCCCAGATTTTTTTCCACAACACTCGATTTAAGATTAATCGATTTTTCCCTCCCTAAAAGAAACAAAACTCCCAGTGACATAAAAATGAAACAAATCAAATTTTGCCTTTATGTTGTCTAAATGTTTCCCTCTTAAAGTCAAAGTCTGGGTCATAAAAGGTTGATTATGTAGTATAAACGTAGGCAGGTTTGTCTACATAAACACTAAAAGGCTGAGGCACTTCTACAGTATTAACCTGAAACTCACTGATCAATATTTAATTTACTTAAATAACAAATACAAGCCTATAAAAGTGCTTGTGCAAACCTACAAGGCCGACCATCATGAAAATTGTATTTTTTTTTCAAAAATTGCAACTACTTTCAATCTGACTAAGGCAAGAAAAAAAATCTTCATTTTTGATTTTTTAAATCTTCTGCAGAAAATAATTCGAATTAATCGATTTTATCGGGGGTTTTTTCCCAGCTCTATTTTGTAGTATGGACTGTAAGAAAAGGCTTGATCAGGTGACATTACTCAAACAGAGAACAGCATTCAGCAATAGTAGGTATGAGAAAAACTGACCTATTTGTTATTAACCAATGGGTCTAATAAATTTAACCTTAAACATAAGAATATAATACAATTACATAAAATAAATAAAAAATAAATAAATTAGAAGACCCTGAAAAGTAACCTCAAGAAATCTATTAAAAACAAAAACACATATTTTTAAATTGCAAAATAACCACTGTGATTAACTTAAACATAAGCATTTTCTACAACTTAATTAAATAAATAAAAATATATTAGATGAATAAAAGACCCCACCTAGCCTCACAATCCACATACAACGCACACATAAAATTAATCAAACACACAAAGACATAAAAAGGAATAGGATTAAAGAGCTGAGGAAAATCTATCTTTAAAGAGACTGTGAGGAGTTTCTAAATAATTACACAAAAGTCTCATTTTTAGATATATGCCTGATCGAAATATGCACTTTAAGATGAGTTTTATAGCATCAAAATAGGTTATCTATAAATGCTATTCCTTAGCCTTCTGGTCGGGTCGGACAGGGCTGGACTGGCCTGGATACTCAACTTCAGGAACAAGACAATTAAAACTAGAGCAAATTTATATTATTCAGACACGTCTTAGAGCACCGGGCTGTAAGTAGCCATATATAGCTGGCTACAAAACTACGATACTAAGTTTTCCAAAAATTGCTTGTTGTCACACATCAAAAACTACCGCTACGTAACTAGAAAGAGATACATTACCTCGTCGCTTTGCATCCTGTAAGTTGTTGAAAAAAGAAGTTGTAAAGCAATGCAGAGTTCTGAGGAAGGTCCTTATTGCATCCATTAGCCTCAAAACATACACACGCTGTGGATTGTAAACATCGGTGGTGCGTTCCAGTTGTAGTCAGAAATAGGAATTTTGAGCTCCAAGTAGGAAACAGCAACTGGAACGTCCCCCAAGGTCGGAATTTCCTACTGGGAACTCTGTGAAACCTCACCACCCCCGAGTTGACAATCGAAGATGGATGCCCCCAGTGTGAACAGTTATTTAGCTCCTGTAATAATCAATTTATTTGCACTTCTGACTGGGGTGTGTCGCTCTAGATCAGCTGTATACATAGTAGGGATGTAACGATATGAAAATTTTGTATCACGGTTATTGTAACCAAAATTATCACGGTTATCATTATTATCGCGGTATTGTTGCAGTGTGCTCAAAATGTGCTAAAAGTACTTTTACACAGAATTGAAATCATTTAACCCCTTTATTATTATATTCATAACAGTTCTTTTGTCTTTTTTGTCAATAAATGTGTCAGACTCAGAGGCCAAACAATGCAAACTGCACATTTCCACTCCTGTTTGTACGGGGTGTAATAATTTTTTGAAGTTTCACTACGGCCCGTCCAGATGAATGGGGGAGACGGAAATTTGACCTATACTGCAGCCAGTCACCAGGGGGAGCAGTTTTCGTGGAGGCTTCAATTTGAGCCCAGCAACATGGCGTCCGTGTTTTTTACAGTCTATGGTCTCCGCCCACTCTACTGCAGGAAAAGTGAATCCCACAGGGTAGTTATTGGTCTTCCTTCTACCTTATTACCAAAAAATTAATAACATGTTATTTTTATTTTAATCATTTTTTACTTCTTTATATTTATTTTATATAGACTGTTTTGTTCATTTCTTTTTATATACAGTATCTTTCTATCTACTTTTCAAACTGCTACTGGCATCCTAATTTCCTGAGGGAGTTCCCCAAAGTGATAAATAAAGTTCTATCTAATCTAATCTAAAAAATACTGATGTATAATACAGTAGAAACAAGATTTGGATGTCATAAGGAACTGCTGTTAAAATCAATAACATCTGCAATCAGAAAAGTCTTAACAGTATGAATTTATTCATCTTTGAACCTTTACAGAAATCCTGAGTTGACTCCATCGTGTTCAGAGTCTGCACACTAAAATTTTATTATATTTGTGTAGGGTTGGTGCAGCAGTCCCCTGTTCGATTCCGGACGGGGCCTTCTGTGGAAAGTTTGCATGTACTTCCTGTGCATGCGTGGGCTTCCTTCCACAGATCAAAAACATGCTCAGTAGGTTAACTGGTGACTCTAAATTTCCTTTCGGTATGAGTGTGAGTGTAAATGGTTGTCTGTCTCTCTGTGTGGCCCTGCAAAGAAAATGAATGAATTAATTAAATCCTTTCAGATGTACAGGATGTCCATAAAGTCTCTTCACAATTTAAAAAACATTTTACAGGCAGTTGATGAGATGTCTTAACCAGATTTATTTTATTTGAATCGGTGTTCATTCAAGTTTTCTTACCTCATTTTATACACTTTTTTATGGGCACCATTAGAGCTGAAACGATTCCTCGAATAATCACGAGTACTCGATTACGAAATATCCTCTAAGCAAATTTTGTGCCTCGAAGCCTCGTTTAATATATAATTATACATATAAAATATATATCTGGACTACTATACAGTGCACGGTGTTTGACACGCACGGTCATTTCTGTGGCACAACGTGCCTGCTACCTCCGCTGCTGCGCTGCTTTTGAAATCATGAAGGAAGAGAAAAGAGAGGGACAGAAAGGAGAGAGTCCACAGAAGAAACGGCAGAGAGTGTC
The DNA here is from genome assembly GCA_036419115.1 of Scarus forsteni. Taxonomy (NCBI): domain Eukaryota; kingdom Metazoa; phylum Chordata; class Actinopteri; order Labriformes; family Labridae; genus Scarus; species Scarus forsteni. The sequence goes on along the minus strand of JAZDUH010000508.1, from coordinate 11,298,851 downwards.
CAAAGTGTGTGGTCACTACAAGAAGGATGAAAAGAAAACACAGTGCAGTGTGTCTGATGTCAAACGGAGTTAGCTTAGCATGTAGCTTAGCATGATAGCACGTCGTTAGGGCTGCAACTATTACTATTACAGCATTTTAAATATGCTCATCACAGACATGCGTCCTCTTTCCATGGTGGAGGACACAGGATTTAAGAACATGATCAAGGATTTCAATCCAAACTACACAATGCCCTCCAGAACACACTTCACAGATATTATTGCAGAATTATATTACTGCTTTGTAAATCAGTGTTGTGTGGACTTTGTTTTAAGCCGGTACTGGTTTAAACTTTGAAAGATGTTAAAATAAAAACCCTTTTCTGAGGAATAAACTGCATTTGGTTGCTCATTTTGAAAGCCCTAACATGTTGCATTGTATACAATTGATTTATTTGTTTAAAAACAAAAAAGAATATTTTTGTCAGAGTACTCGAGTACTCGAAGAAATAATTGACAGAGTACTCGATTCCAGAAATACTCGATAGTTGCAGCTCTAGACACCACTAGCTGCATGAAGCACATCAAGGCTGTACTTGATTTCTTGCCATGTTGGCTGTAGGATTGCCTCATCTGTGGTGACAATGGCATTAGAAATCCTTTGCTTCAAGTCAGTAATGTCCCATAATTCTGTTTGATACTCTTTCACATAACTCCATAGAAAGAATCCAAGGGAGTGCACATCCATTTTTGTCTCAATAATCCAGGATACACATTTTGGCTTCTTTTGAGGAGTAGCCATTTTATAGGGTTCATTTAACAGCTTTTCTTCCATTAACAGAATATCTGAAAAGACAACATTTTAATGTGAATAAAAACTTTAATAAACACTGATGAAAAAAAAAACAAATTACAGCTCAAGGTTGCAAAATAAGGATCTATCAAAAAGTCCAAAAAAGTTCAAACTAACAATCCCAAAGTTATCAAAAAAAGTTTGGAGGCTGGGAATACACTGTAGAAGGGTTTTCATAGGCAACAAGTAAATTACTGTAAATGTCTTTACAGTAGAATCACTCTATTTAAATTAACAGGAATATTAATTTAATTTTTAAAATTGTTTAATTCCTGTATTTTCATTAAAGGAATCATCATTATTACTGTTTTATCAAAAACTGCATCCTTACTGTTTTTCCATTTACACTATCATTATTCTATTACTTAGTGAATTTAAAATTACTGTGAACTTGCTGTATTTCAGTCATATAACAACTAGAGATGGGAGAAAAAATGGATTCACATAAGTATCAGGATTTTTTGTTTGATGGTTTTTTTAAACGGATTTTTGTTCAAAAGTCCTTTTTTCCAAAATTTAAATGTTTTAAAATATTTAAATATATATAAATATATATTTAAAATATTTTTCCTGATATAGTCTGTAGGCATTATCATTGTTCATCTTTTTCTCTGGTGTTATAAAAGCTAACTAAAGATTTCAGAAATCGGCAACATCATAGAATCGCAATTTAAGTCGAATCGGCAGCTAAAAAATCGTAAAAAATTTAATCAGGAGAAAAGCGTATCATCCCAGCCCTAATAACCACGTCTTTAACTGTTTTTCAGACCATGCATTAATAAGACATACTTTTGTTAAACAAATATATCGCATACATTAAAATACATTTACCCAAACAATGAAAGAAAAGAAAGAAAAAAATCTTACCTGCTTTTGGTCAGTTTTTCTGGGAAAAGTGTTTTTTTTTCTTGATCATCACCATTTTCAGTTTTTACTGTCTGGACGTTTTACAGTAAATAACTGTAGATTTTATGGTAAACGCAGTAAAGTTGACAAAAATCTGAATGTTCTCTGCAATATTTTGCCATTTACAGTAATTTACTGCGTCCCTGTTTACAGTAGGCAGCTGTAGATATTACAGTAAAATGCTGTTAAGTTTAAAAATATCAGTTACAGTGTAACAGGGTGCTGCTGTCAGGAATTTGAGCACAACAACAGCTTTTAAAAAACTGTCAGAGACCACAGCAGCCTCAGAATAAAATGTGGAGTGACTTGGGGTCGGTCACATCTGGCTGCAGATGTTTTGACTGATGCACTTTGTCTTTCTCTCATGGGCTAAACAGACTGACTGAGACTGAGACTTTACTTTCTAAATGTGTTGAAGACCTGTTTAAAGTGTTTGTGTAAAACTGAATGTGCTGCTGTCTCGACCAGGACACTCTGGAAAAAGAGATTTTTAATCTCAATGGCTTTCTTTCTTGGTTAAATAAAAGTCAATAATAAGTAAATTAATAAATAATAAGACTGTAGCTATGATTTCCGGTTGGATGCAGAGATGAAGACAGGAAAAGGTGATTCTTTGCTCTTTGTCCTTCAGTTCAGTTTATCACAGATATTTATAAAAACAGATAATTTTCAAAAGTTTAAAAAAAAAGTTAAAACTTTTTAACTTGAACTGAAGCTTCAGACTGTAACACATGAAACATAAAAGTGAGGAAGTTAGTGTTTGGTGGTGTTTCAGTTCTTCATCTGTTGGAAAATCTGTTGATTCCCTTTAAATGAGGCTCAGAGGGCAAAGCCACCAGTGGTCAGCAGAGCTGCTTCCTGTTTCAGGAGCAAAACAAAAAAAGAGGAAATGTTTTCGGAGGGAGTGAGCGGTGCAGTGGTGTTGACAGTTTGTAATCCGTCTGAATCAACCAGCAGCTGCAGATTCTGCAGACAAAGACAACAACACCCCTCCACCCACTCTGCTCCCGCACAAGTAATGCTGCTCCAACGTCTGACTGGTGAAAGTGAAAGTAAAACATACTTCATCTAAAATGTTAAATACTCAAAGTATTTCAGTATTTTATTGTTTGTTTTATCAAACAGATGGTGGTGCAGAAGGTAGTAGATAAAGCCTATCAGCCTGTGTTCATGCCTGAGAGTTAGAGATAAATAAACCTGAAGTTCAAAATGATAAGGTGGAGCTTACGAGATATTGGTCAGCAAACCCACACCAATATTGTAACTTCAGCTGGTTATGTCTGACATTCTTAGAAATCATGACAAATTTATCTTAGAATAGCCCAATTGACAGCCACAGATTCCAAAGTCAGAGAATGTCTGACATGTCATAGATTTGTTACAGCCACAGACTGCACATCTGGTAAATCAGACTTCCTGGAAAGTCCTGGAAAAGGATTTCTAGAAAAGCGTGGGAACCCTGTCCTGTCTGGTGTGAACTGGGACAGGCTCCACAGCTGGATTCACAAAGTTGTCGAGAAACAAAACGACTCCATGGCCTCTCTCTGAACATAAAAATGCTTTTATTTTAACGGTATGCTCATGTAGATTTAAAAACAAACTGCTGCTTCTTGGCTTCAAGCCTTCATCAGGACATCATGCAGTAAATAAAATAAGAATATAGCTTTGATAATGAAAACACCAACAAAAAAGATTTTTTTACCCTTTTATATATATATTTTTTTTCTTTTTTGGGGGGTGGGATAGGGGTACACTGCAAAAACTCAAATCTAAGGAAGTTTATTCATCCAATTCCATTCTAAAAAGCTCACATGGCTTATTTTGAGCCAAAATTGCCAGACATGTCCTGCTACACATCTCATTTCAGTATTTAAAAGGCAAAAATAAACATGAATTCCTTACAATGAGATAAAAAATATCTGCCAATGTGGCAAGACAAATTTTGTTGTGGAAGTAAGATGGGCTTCTTAAGAAGTTTCTATACCTGACTTTAGGCTGATCAAGGAGTACGATTTTTCTTGTTTTATTGGCAGATATTTTTTCATAATTACAAGTTATTCAGTGTTTTTTTTATTTCCTTGTAACAAGATATCTATCCAGACTCCTGAAATGAATATGAAATTTTTGGAAGTTTATTGAATATTTTGGACTTGAAATTAGACAAACAATTAGATCTGAGTTTTTACAGTGTATTTTTTGTTAATAGGAGATAGAAACAGTGGATAGCTCCGTGAAAGGGACGAGAGAGAGAGAGAGCAGAAGCAGGGGAGGACACTCTGCAAACTGGCCACAGGCTAGACTTGAACCCCGGCCAGGGGTTCGTTCCTGGTTGCCAACATCCACAATGTGTTTCTTCTCTGAGACATGACAGGGTTAAAGCACCAGCCGTGGGCTCGCAGACATGTCAACTCTGCTATATCCCCACTTTAAAGCTGCGTTCACACCAAACACGACTTCACGATCATAATCGCATCACCCACTGAAGTCGTGTCTCATGTCCATAAATACCTCATTTTGGCCTCTGTCGACAGTCGCCATGGCACGGAGACGTAACGTCCGCCTGAGTTTCACTGCAATCATATCATATGTCATATACTAGGATGTATGAGCGGACATTATTCCAGCTGTATCCTTTTCACTCTCCTACCAAACACTGCAGCTGATGCCCTGCAGCAGCATTATCAGTCAGTTTTCTGTCTAGGAGGAACTAATGTCCTCACTGACTCATGTTTCCACTGGGACATGGATTGTTACTCTGTGAACCAGAATAAAAACCATCCGTCACGGGTACATCACACACACACACACCCCTGATTGGCTGTTGCTGCACAGCCACATATAACAAGATCAACTTTTTCACCCTTGACAACACGTGATGAGTGAAGTGGTCAACTTAAATGTGGCCAACATAGTGCCGGAGGGTTAGCTCCGCCCCATCGCGGCTGTACATTGACACATTGTTGATGACCCACATGGTTCATCCTCCATCTGCTTTGCAAGCGACAAGCTTGAGACTCAGGAGGAGAGAGGCCTCGCTCTGACGCAGGTTTCAGTGATGGAAATCAGAACAGGAAGCACATATATCAGATGGGTATTTCTGTCGAGTCGGTACATCTGCATAGACCACGTCTGTTTTTAGAGTGGTGCACAGACAGACAGCTGTGTGTGGAGGAGACAGGAATGGAAAAGACTCATATGTGTACAAAGCAATTCTCGGCGAAGGTGATTAAAAAGAAAGACGAATACCAACAAATATAAAAACATGTAAAAAATTAAGCACATGATCATTAATGACTTCAAACCAAGTCCTCATTAAAACGGTTTCCGGTTGAGTTTTGATCCAGTTTCAGTCCTGAATATGAAGCGGTCCACAGTTTGATGTCTGATCCGGCTGCATTCAAATCGTCCTTTTTGTTTAGGAAGGTTCTTAACTGAGTGAAATGATCCGCAAAGAGCTGTTGAAATAGTCTAAATGCTTAGGAAAGGAGGCTCAATGCTTCCTTTTGCATGTCCTTTAGCATAGGATACACCAGACCATCCTTTAGGAAAGGAGAGGAGATTATTCTGTCCCCCAATTCTCTGCAGCAACAGCATTTATAAACAGCCCGTTATCCAACTGCTTTCAAATTAAACCGAATAATAACAAATCCCTCAGACCATGTGAGTTCCCTCTGCTGTTCATCCTTTCTAAAGTTTACCAAAACCTGCCTTAACTTTCCGGCAGTCTGATTCTCTGAAGAGAGCAGGATATGAGACATTTGATGTTGATTCTATTTTAAACTTGGTTCAATATGAATCATTTGTACTCTATTAGATTGTGGTCTGAACAGTTTCTGCCTTTCTTTCATTCAGTTCATTTATTTTCATGCACTGATTGGTGTTCATGTTGATAATGAGAGGACAAATTTATTTCAATCCTCACTTCAACATCGGTTATGCACACCTCATTTTTACCGGGTTGTTAATGTTCAAATTGTCTAAAGGAGCAACATTGTCATGATACACGAGCTCTTCTAAGATGAGCCTTTTGTAGTCCATCTTCAGAAAATTGTAGTTTGACTGCAGCAGTAACATCCGCCGTCACATGATGATGTAGTGTAGTGAAAGTGCAGTTTTCCTTTCCTAAGTCCTTATGAATTCTCCTTTCTCCTTTCCTTAACCTCATGACGTCCCCCATCAGGGTTAAGGAAAAGTGGTTAGGAAAGGACTTAGGAGGTGACTATTGGACCGCAGTTCTGGTGACTGATTTCCTTCCTCTGTTTGTTTCCTCAGCTCATCACATGAACCTGAAGAAGAAGAAGAAGCTCCGGTCGTCTTTGAGAACATATCAGTTTGTTTGGCTCCAGCTTTTTTACATGATTTTGTTTTTGTATTAACGTGACCGTGTATAGATTCAGATTAACGCTCATCTTCAGCCACAAAGAAGAAAACAACCCATTTCTAACTAAAGACATCATTTCCTCTCAAACTTTCCTCTTGGACTCACAGATGAAGTTTTGTACATACGTTTCTGATCAGAGATGATTTTCATCAACATGTTGATAAAGATTCTTCCCTGGAGTTCTCCTGTCGATCATCGATCTACAGTTTGATTGATTTACTAATTAATTAAACTTTTTCAACAAAGCTGTCTGTGTGCTTCAGAATTTATTCACTCAGTCGACTGCAAAACAGGAGGAGGGTTTTTCTCTTTGTCTTCTGAGGATCCTGAATATGTCTGTTCAATTATAACCAAACGATTGGAAGATTGTTATAATTATAAAAGGTGGAACGTGTTTGTCAGCTGGGACGAGCTGATAAAATGTTCCCTGAGAGACAGAAAATAACTTTATTAGGGTCCTCACCCACAGGGGAAGGACCTCTTCTAGCTGGGTGAGGACCCTGTTGTTCCTTTATCCTTTCCGTCTTTCTTATTATTCACCCAGATGCGTTGAGCTTAATTTGATCCCATAAACAAAAAGTCACCAAAACTGGCATGTGCCTCAGATTCTGTGAAAAATTTGATAAAATGAAAAAATTAACATCCAAAATGCCAACATGAGCTCTCTAGCGCTACCTAGGCACACTAAAATGGCCCTCACGACCACTGGGAATGTCGTAAAGAGATGAATTCAATGCCAGAACACAGGTCTCATCGACGCCCACAAATCTCGCACTAACATCCCTGACCTATCTCAAACAGGAAGCTGGCAATTGGGATTTCAAAGTAAAAGCTCACTGGATCATCCGCACTTTGCACGATAATTTGACACCCTTAACAAGCTCACAGCCAGACCAAAACTGACACACATGCCAGACGGGGTATAAATTGTCAAAATGAAAAAATGTAACCCATAACATTACAAAATGTGCTCTCTAGCGCCACCCAAGTATAATACGGTGCACAAAAATGGTCGCCATGGTGACTAGGAATGTCGGAGAGAAATCAAACCAACAGGCATGAGGGACCTGTGACAGAGCAAGGACCGGACCAATGCTGCTTGCAGCTTTAATTTATTTATGAAGCAGCTTTAAATAGAAGTTTACAAAGTGCTTAACAGAGAAAACAATGACACAAACTCAGAGTGGAGGAAATTAAAGATAAAGGGAGTGAAACTTAACATTGAAGGACTAAATGAACAAACAAGCACATGAGTAATAAATAAAAGAAATGCTGTTAGTAAGACCAAAACACAATAAACAGAAAGAAACAGGACAACATCACCTCAGGGAGGTTGGAAGATCAGAGTGAACGGGGAAAATGGAGTAAATTTACACCTGAGGAGTGTAAAACTGGACAAGTTTTAGAAAATAAGGTCATAAATTACAAACAAATATGGTAAAAAATCAGCAATTTGACAGTGGAAGTGCAACAGTTTTGAGGACAGAAACAATTAAAAACAGTCATTGTTCAGAGGATTCTCGCTGCATAGAAAGCAGAATATTTCTGGAGCTGTTGAAAACATGTGATGCAGTCCAGAGCTGAAGTCTGGACTAAAAAAGAGAAACCAGTGAAGGGAACAAGGGCAGCAGAGATTAGGAGTAAATTAAAATTTGCATATTTTGTACACATACAGCCCACCACAGAACACGGTGTTCCATATGGAAGAAAATAAAAAAGTTAACACAAATAAATCTGGGTCATCAGAAACTGTTTGGAGTCCATCTTCCAGACATCTTCTTCATTGGAAACAAATAATTATTGGTCTCCTTATTTTCTTGTTGTAATGTTGCTTGATTTTGTCTTGAACAATGTCCATTTCTCCCACTCGTCATCCATCTGTGTTTCTTGTAATCTCAATCGATGTGTCATTTTGTCCATTATGAAGATTTCTTACACTATCTCACGCCATTGCTCTTGGGTTGGGAAAAAGTTGGGTTTACCACACTTGGGAAAAAGTCGGTTGAGCTACGGATATGCTTTGCACGTGACCCCCCACAACCTCCCCCGCTGGTGCTGGGGGGACAGATGGTACCTGTTGTGGAGACAACAAAATATCTGGGATAACACCTGGATCAAAAAGCTGACCGGAGATGTGCATATTGAGAAGGCAGTAAAGACCGCCTCCAAGCGGCTGCACTATCTCACCGTTGTGGCGAGATACGGTGTACCTGCAGATGACCTCATCACCATTTATGCCACTCTCATCAGGCCATGCCTTGAATACAGCTCAGTGCTCTTGGTGGGTTGCTCAAAAAAAACAACAAGCAGAGCTAGAGCGGGTCCAGACATGTGCCTGTGAAATCAGCACAAGAAGAGCTGGTGACTTCACAACCCCTACCATCACTCTAGATCAGGAGGGAGGAGGCTGCAGTGAAGTTAATCAGGGACATGCATGATGAACAACACCCACTGCATGACCTGCTACCCCCAACACGAGGCAACTGCACCGCCAAGACATTGAGGAACCAGCACAAGCTGGCTGAACCCATGAGACCAGCTTGACCAGCAGGCTGAGAAACTCAACACTGCACACAGCAGTCAGGCTATATAGTGACACTATTTAGACTGGAAAAACAAAACAACAAAAAAACAAAAAACAACAACATAGCAGGGCCACCATGACTGCTAACTGCCTCTGTTTCCACTGCCCTGAAATATTTTACTTATTTATTTATGTTTCTTAATCTTGAAATTGTTGTGTGATTTCTTTTTCTAACGTTTTTCTTGTAAAGTTCTGCATTTTTTCAGTGGAGCCATGGCTCCACTGCAAGCATGAATTAATAAAATCAAATCAAATCACTTCCTCGTAATAGATTTCTTTGCAGCTACCAACAGCATCTTTGTTAAATACTGGTCTCTTACTCGCACATTTCCCTCAGGTGAATTAAAATAACGTGTAAAGAAACAGAAAACTCATAGGAACATTATATCTGAATATTTCCAGTAGGGTCTTACGTACACTGCAGCTTTCCAGAAAACCATAATCTGAAGGGTCATGGACGGGAGAGAAGTGCATTACACCGTCAAATGATGGATTTTCACACTGAAACTTGGCATCCTCTAATTTAACCCCAAATTACCCCTTCTTGCCAAAAATCACACTCCTGTGACCTTTTACTGGACACTTTCTAGAAAATGGACAACAATGTCCACTTGAAGGGTCATGCATGTAACTTTTTTGAAGGGTCCCTCAAGGTTTAAAGAAGTGATTTTAAAATGCCATTGACCCAGCAGATCTATGTCCTCTTTTTTGGAGGAACTGAAGGGTTTCTCATGCTCAACAGGGGAATTTTTGAGCTGAGGTTACCAACAGCTTTTTCTGTTTGTTGCTGTAAATGGGACTAATTGAGGTTTCTACTGATATAAAAAAAAAAACTTTGCAGAGAATTGATATACATGAAGGTTGTTTCACAGGTTACAAGGAAGAGTCTGTTAGAGAATTAAAGTAAACATGTTACACATCATTTTATCTTTAAGTCAGAGTGAACCTGCAGGACTTAAAGTGTCACACAGAGTGAGTTTGGTTAAGAGTTCAACTTCAGCAAAGATGACAGAGCTTCACTGTCCAGTATTTATCCTTTAAAATGTGCAGGTGATGACGTAGTTTTAAAGAGAACAACTGTCTCTGATCTGGTCTGAAACTGGATTAACTTTATGTGAACAGGACTGAAGTAGTTTGAACTGGGTCTTCACTGGTTTTAAAGAGTTTAACTGGATCCAGGCTAGGAAGATTTATTGGCAATGAATCCTGAGGTTTTTCTCGGAAAGGAAACTCTGCATGTCTGACTGGGCCATAAATTCAGTGACTTACCCGACAAGTTTCACAGGACTCTAACCAACCGTAGGTCACGACTGAAAATGGTGGTTGAAAAAAGAAGAACAAACTGGAGACCACAAACGGACATTACAGCATTACAGACGTGATGTTGAAGTTAGTTTGCCTTTAGGTCTAAAAGTTTGTAAAGGATTCACATTTCAAATAAGTCATCAGCCGTCTAATGAACTTATCCTTTTTTAAAATTCAAATTGGGCTAATTAGTAGTCAGGGGCATTTGTTGCCCAGTGTTTATTGTTACTTTGTGATGTTATCAAGTCCAATGATGCAACATAATAATAATACAATTTATTATTGTTCATTTTTATCATTTATCTCCAACACAGCATGCTCTTTCCAACTAAAAAAGTGCAATTTTATTTTTGATTATAGCCAAACACTTCTCATATTTTAAGTAGACCTGTACTTTAACTAATGTAACATGGGTTATTTAGATTTAATGGGATGCCTGATAACCACAGTTTGTGTCAGTGTGTTTAGATTTTGCTTCACTGCTTAACGGCAGGTGAGGAGGAAAAATAAGAATAAACTTTATTTGCTTTACTTTTGTACTATAAGTTATTTTGTTTATCAGTGAGATTCAAAATCAAAAGATGACATAATTTACTGTTCTTGTGTGATAAGGCACTGAGCAGTATCATCCATTGCAGTCAGATCTTACCCAGATACAGCAGTGCTATTTTCTGATTGGCTGATATATTTTTCTGATTGGCTGATATGATATTTTGGAGGACAAATGTCCATGTGCATGATTTAAAAGAGTTATGATTTCCAAAAACAGAAAAAGGCTAAAAACAAACATGAAGAAACAGAAATGAACTCCATTCAGATTCATTCTTACTTAAGGAGTGAGAGCTTTTAGACTAAAAACATCATTTTTAAGATCTTTTAATGACAAAATATGATCATTTTAGTTTGCTTCTCTTTCCCCTGCAGACAGTTATTTTATGAGCATGTGTTAATCTTTAACTCTATGTTCGTGAACTCTCCTGCTGAAGTAACAGTTCCTCATTAAAATGGACTATATGGACTTATTGATGGTCAGGAGACATTTTAGGACTCCACACTGCTTTATAAGCAAATACATTCTATGTCCAAATGTGGATTTATGACGCACACACTGATCTCTCAGTCAGACCATCATGATTAAAGTCTTACAGCAGGGGTGTCCAAACTGTGGCAAAAAAGTGGTTTTTCAAATCAGTTTAATGTTCTCAAAGAGCTCATGTTCTTGTTTTGGGGTTTCACACTCCTTATCAGGAGTAAACACGTCTTCCCTGTGTGATAAAGCACTTTAATGAACCACAGTTCTTCATCCTATGTTTACCTTATAAGAGAATTAGTGAGATTTTACTTAATCTGACAGGGTCACTAATTTTCTTATTGATGTAATTACGTAAAAACATCCTGTGGATGTTCTTATTTGCAGTAAAAAAAGTTGTTGAGCATTGTGCTCAGTGCTTCTACATGTTCCCTTACATTAGGGGTGGGAGAAAAAATTGATTCACATCAGTATTGGGATTTTAACTATTTTTAAATGTTTTTTTGGTTCAAAAATTGATTTTTTCCAAATGTAAATGCTTCATTTTAGTCTGTGCTAATAATCCACTTTTAAATGCAGTCCAGTCTTTTGAAGAGAGAGTATAAACAGCTGGTTAAAATATATTGCTGAATAAATCCTAAAAACAGACCCACATGTGATGTGTATTTTTCCTGATATAGTCTGTAGGCATCATCATTGTTCATCTTTTTTACTGGTGTTAAAAAAACTGATGCCTAAGTCACACATTCCCGTTTCTCATGGCAATTGTGCACGACTGTACACGATTGAGGAGGCTGGTGTGATTGCTATAATACAGGATTTAATGACTGTCTCTCCCCTGGACACATCCTGTAAATACATCGTCAGTAGAGCTTCTACAGCACTTTGGGGCCGTTCGTCCCGCTCCAGTTAGGTTAATACAATGATATGATGAGGACTGCATGTATATCCATCCCGCTGACGCAACGTCAGCTCCACTCGAGCTCAGTTCACTTCACGTAAGCCCCAACTGAGCCCCGACCGAGCCCCGTCGCTTGCGTCGTCTTGAACGGGACACAGTCGGGGCACAAACGGAGACATCCTTGTCAGTCGTCTTCATAAAGCTTTCAGGATTGAGCCACGATCAGCCCGACTGAGCTCCGTACATGCCACGCTAATACCGTTCACCTTAGGACTGCATTAGGCTTCCATCTTGCTGTACTGAGAGCGGCGATTCTCCACGACAGTTTTAAATAGTTCAAAACCGTAGCACATGCACCACGACCAAAGAACGTTTTATCAGGATTACGACAATCATGCACAATCACCATGAGAAAGGGGAATGTGTGACTTAGGCATAACTAAAGATTGCAAAAATCGGCAATAGTAATATTGCAAATTAAATCAAATCAGCACCTAAAAAATATATGCTCTATAATCAAATATCCCACAGACATGGACACCAGGTGTTGTGAACTGAATGTCCCTTTGTTTTAGATTTTTTCACGCCTCAGGCCACTCCTGTTTCTCCTCTCAGTTCACATTTTCACCTCTCTGTTCCAGTTTCTCCTGACTGCCTCTGAAGTTCTTGATTTGCAGAGCAGGTGGGACGAATGGGACGGTTGAAGTGGGACGACCTGTTCAGCATAAAGACAGCAGAAGGATTTATGAGCAACAGTTCTGAACTGGAACTTGTTTTTGTTTCATATCTGTTATGTTGAAGGAGGCATAGCTGCCTCAAACTTCTCATTTCCCTTCTGTTGAACAGACCTACCTGTGATGTCCTACCATTGTTTCATCATCAGTTTAATGACAAGTTTGGACAACTCTGTCACCCAAAGTTCTTCCAACTCTATAATGTTTAAAAATAAATCCAAGGGGTGCTGGTTTGGTGGAGTGGTTAGCAACCAGGCACCCCATGTACTTGCTTCTGCCGGTCCAGGTTCGAATCCCGCCTGTGACCAGTTTGCAGAGTGTCTTCCCCTACTCTCTCTCCCCCTTTCACAAGCCTATCCACTGTCTCTCTCCTATCAATAAAGGCACAAAATGCTCAAAAAATACATTTAAAAAAATAAAAATAATAATAATAAATCCAAAACACAAAAAACAGCATTTAACTCCTACAAACACGAAATTCTTGATTTTTAAATGTGCCCATGTCGTGATGAGAAGGTGCATCGATATTGTTTATTTGTTTATTTTGCTGATATTGCAGAAGATATGTGTCGATAAATCTGCTGTTCTGTGGCTCCAGTCGTTTTCCACGACTGGAAAATTGATCAATCATTTTCCAGTTTTTCCAGTTTTTCCAGGACGTGTGAGAAAATTGGTCTGGAGCAGTTTGGCTGAACAGGATAAATCTCCACAGTAACTTTTGTGCCTTAACTTTCATGAAACTGAATCATTGCTAAATTCATTCAGGAAAACTTCAGACCTGCAGCTTGATCCACAAATACTCCACAGTTTTAAAAGTATTTTATAAATTCAGTTATTGTTATAAATGTTGGTTTGCTGCAGTGAAGGTAAAGGAGAGACTGGGCCTCAGATTAAGCTGGAATAAATAAAAGAAAAATAAAGATTGAATAATTAATATTATAGTAATTGAATAAATACATAATTGAATAAACCAGGAAATTAATACTGATTAAAAGAAATAATAAAATGAAGCTTTAGTCAGGATTTGTTTTTAGTGACAACAGTCAGAACAAAAAATAAAATTCCACTTACTAAAAATCAAACTGAATCATTTCTGCTCTTCACTTTTAAGTTTTGTTGATCTCAGTCCTCAGAGTGAAGGACAAAGACCTGCTGAAGTCTCGTGTCTCAGAGCAGATGAAAACCTGCTCAGACTGGTTCCACCACAAAAACACGAAAACGAAAGTGAAAGTAAACAACAGGGGAAAACCAGCCTCTGAATTTCTAACTGCGCCACTCATCGCTGCACGGACTTGAGGGTGAGTCTCTTTTTTTCCCTGTAGTTTTCTCAGGGTTCACTGTTTCTGCAGAGATGTTGGTCTGAAACTGACTTTAGCAAAGTTCATGAAGATTTCAGACCTACAGGGAGGTGATGATGCAGATTTATGGGATGTGTCTGAGTTTGTTTTCAGCTTTGTTTTCGAGCACCTCTTCTGATTAGATCTGCATGGAGGGAGATTTTTTTTCGGAGGGAGTCGAAATATCAGGAGGAAAGATTAAAGCCTGCACATGAATAAGAATGTTTTAATAAACTCCTATTGCTGCAAAAGTAATAACGCTTTAAAAGCAACGTTGATCGAAATTAATAACCTAATTAAGTCTGTAATAAAGTGATCCAGATATTCCACTTTACACATTTTTGAACTTTTTGTTTTTTTCCCTGTTGGAAAGATCAGAAGTATAAAAACCTACAAAAATACATTTCTAATTAATTAAATAATAAATAACTATGGTTCTGTCTGCAGCTGGTGCAGTGGGAGGTAACTATGGTCAAATATTTTCTGTGTGGACTGTTCTGTTTTTCTGATATGTAACTTTGTGTTGAAGGTGGAGCCAACACAAAGATCAACAGCAGGAATCAGGACGAAGGTGAGCAGCGCCATCTAGTGGACAAACAAAAGAAAAGCTGAAATACATTATTCTGTCTTTTTTTTCTTTAATGGGTTATCTATCTTTAAAGGTGGGATTTACCTCAGTGTGAGAAGAGACTTAGCATTTTCTTTTGTATTTCAGTCTGAAATATTTCTGCTGTGAGATCTTTAAGAACAGAACATATTCTCTGAGTCTATAAAAGAACAACAAGAACAATTAAAGGACATTCTGCTGTGGTAAGATTAGAATATAAATTATAATAAGTGAAGATTATACTAGAAAGCACTTGGAGAGCGCAGACCTCTGCCAGCACCACAGTCCTCTCCCATATTGTCATTTTGACCATAAATATAAGTCCTATCTTTACTTCATCTAAATATTTAGATTCCTTGACCATGAAAACATACCATTAGCAACTGGATTCATAATGATATCTATTTTAGTTCAGTAGTTATTCACAAAAATCACATTTTTCATCATGGCAGATCCAGACGGTGATCCAGATCAACACCAAAATCGAATCAGTTCTTCCTTTTCCCATGCTGAACATCTCCTGAAAATTTCATCAAAATCCATCCATAGCTTTTTGAGTTATTTTGTTCACAAACGGACAGACAAACTCTCCCAAAAACATAAACTCCTGGCGGAGGTAAATATATGCAATTACAGCACTTAACAGATCCATTAGACCACCACCCACAGTAAGGTTCACTCATATTTGTATTTTTGTAATGGTTTATTCACAAAAATCACATTTTTCGTCATGGCGGATCCAGACGATGATCCGGATCAACACCAAAATTGAATCAGTTCTTCCTTTTCCCATGCTGAACATTTCCTGAAAATTTCATCAAAATCCATCCATAACTTTTTGAGTTATTTTGTTCACAGACAGACAAACTCTCCCGAAAACATAACCTCCTTGGTGGAGGTAAACAGATATCATGACGAATCCAATTGCTAATGGTATGTTTTCATGGCCAATGAATCTAAATATTTAGATTAAATAAACGTAGGACTAATATTTATGGTGAAAATCACAATATGGGAGAAGACTGTGGTGCTGGAGGAGGTCTGCGCTCTCAGAGTGCTTTTCTAGTTTACTTCATTCCTGGACAGAAACACTGCTCAGTAATCTGATGTTCTGCTTGATTCATTTCTGACTTCTCAGATTTCACTTTAAATTCTTCATTCCTGTTAAAATAGTTTCTAATAACAAAAACATTTTCAGTTTTTCACACGTTTTAAAAGATTTCTTAAAGATTTTAGTGTTCTCGTTTTTATGACATGTGGTCTAATAAATTTGTTAAGCACTGTTTATTTTATATATTAGAGTTGTAAACAAACATGGCGTCTGACACAAGCAGTCATTTTATTGGTTTTCTTACGAGCTTCACAAAAGTCATCAGGAGGGAGATTTTCCTTTAAAACCTCCAAATATTTGAATTTAACCCTCCTGTTATCCTCAAACTTTCCTTACACATTATGCCCTTGGGGTCAATTTGACCACAGGGATATTTACCTTCAAAAATGGTTTACATGAAATTGATGACCAATTTTTTGTGCCATTTTCAGCACAAGCAGGCTAACCTATGCAGTGGATGGATTTTTACTTCTGTTTGGTTTGAGCTTAAAGTCAAACTGAAAAACATTTTTCATGTGGTTTCTGATCCTCCTCATGCCTTCTCCTCTTACACAGCATCTCCTCCTCACTCCTGCCAGGCTGTGATGGCTCATTTTAAAACCCCTCTGTTCTAAAAGTCACTTCTCTGTCGTCTTTAACTCCCCCAGCTCTCGTGACCACGTTCACTCTCTAAAAACATATCGTCAGTGTCACTAATACCACAGCGCTTGTTTTTAAATACCTTCGTGCACAGCTGTTTAAGCCCATCACACCACAGCAGTAACGGTTTCCTCTCATATCATCTTGCATCTGTGTGAATCTAACTGAATATAGAAGTGATGCTCTCAGAGCCGCCCTCCTCACAGTCTACCACCTCTCCCTGCAGGTCTGACAGTCATCTGACAGAGTATGTTCAGCTCCTCGGCAGACTTCACCAACGTGAGTGGACTGTTTCTGAGCAGGTTTTTATTTAAAATGCATTGTTGCAGCTTGGACTGATTCCAAACTGCTTTACTAATGCTGCTTTTGCTCATCTGTGCAGCTGCTTGGGCTGAAGGATTTATTGTTTTTTGATCAAAATCACAATTTCAGACGACACAATCACGCGATCACCAAAGCTGCCTTGATTTTTGCAGCACTCCTGACTGACCCAGGATCTGCTGTGTGAACTATTTTACACATTTGCAGGTAATTTGCATTTCAGAACGGCTCATAATGATTCACAACTGCAAATTGGTTCTTATTATTTACTTAAAAGAGCTGTTTTCAAAGAGTCAACATGTTAATGGACGTTACATTAGGAGTAGAGGTTGGAGTTTCCCTTAAATAAGGAAAACAGATTATTTATCATCAATATTAGATGATAAATAATCTGTTATGTGCTTTTGATCGTTGATTTCCTTACTGTAGTCTGTACTGTAAATAGTGAATATTGCACTGAAGTTTGATTTGAAAAAAAAAGAAAATCTAAATAAGATCTTTTCCTAAAATTGTTCAGCCCTATTTGCAACTCACGAAAACTTCTAATATTGATTCAACTGTTGACTCCTCACTCATATCACCTGATATCCTAAAGTGAGTTGGACTTCTCTAAGACTGGCTGACTGGTGTATATTTACTAATCCATTCTGGAAATATTTCAGACTAACTTTCCTCTCTGTTAAAGGGCAACTTCGGTATTTTTCAACCTGGGTCCTATTGCCCCAAGTGTATGTGTGTATACGATTGACGGGTACAACTCGTTTTAAAATTGGCTTAGTATCAAGGGAGTGGATGCAGCCGGCAGCCGCGAAGCTAGATAGGGGGGCAACTGCATCCCCTATAAGTTTGAGCATTAAAAGTGTTTATTTCGCCACAGACCGGTTGCGATCGCCGGTGCTAGCTCCCTAATTAGCATTGTAAGCATTGCGTTTTCCTTCACGTCCTCTGACCTGTGTGACGTCATCTGTGAGCTTGTTGCCGGAAGAAAACAGAGGAGCCATGCAGCGCATAGTGGAGCTGCTTATCCCGGAGGACAGTTGAAAGTTTTACTGCATCGGTATCATGGCTGAATATTTACCAGATTTCGAGAGTGAAGACGAGCCTTTTCATTACGACGGCCACCCGTATTTATTTGAGCCAGAGTATACGGATGAGGAGCTGCTACAAACTCAAGAGCTAACGAGGATAGCAACAGAGGGCCAACGAGCAGACGAGGGTGAAGCAGCGGCTGCACGAACGCGAATTTCTGAGGACTGGTGGTGCTGCTGTGGTTGCTGTGACTCTATGCCCACAGAGGAAGAATGTCTGTGTTGTAACGAGTGGGACCTGTTGCCCAATATTCGTGGTCTCGATGTGTCGTGGGATGATACAGAAAGTACCCGACGCTGTGTAACTACATTAGAGGATTTCCCCCCTCTGATCACCAGGGCAGTGCTGGACACCTTTTTTCATGTACCCAAAATAAATTGGAGGAGGCGACAAAAACCACAGGGACCAAATGGTCAACTATCCATAAAGTAAGTATAACTAATATGTCTTTATGTATACAATACGTATAAGTATTGTATGTATTGTGTAAGTGTTTATAATTCGCCACAGACCGGTTGCGATCGCCGGTGCTAGCTCTCTAATTAGCATTGTAACACGGTAGGCCACAAGTCTGTACTGGCTGGACGAGAGGAAAAAGTGAAGAGGATTTAGGGCAACAGTAAATGTGTGTGTCAGAGACAAATCTAGAGCGTTCGTGCCGCCGCTGCTTCACCCTCGTCTGCTCGTTGGCCCTCTGTTGCTATCCTCGTTAGCTCTTGAGTTTGTAGCAGCTCCTCTGATACTCTGGCTCAAATAAATACGGGTGGCCGTCAGAATGGAAAGGCTCGCTTTCACTCTCGAAATCTGGTAAATATTCAGCCATGATACCGATGCAGTAAAACTTTCAACTGTCCTCCGGGATAAGCAGCTCCACTATGAGCGGCGCACTGCATGGCTCCTCTGTTTTCTTCCGGCAACAAGCTCACAGATGACGTCACACAGGTCAGAGGACGTGAAGGAAAACGCAATGCTTACAATGCTAATTAGAGAGCTAGCACCGGCGATCGCAACCGGTCTGTGGCGAAATAAACACTTTTAATGCTCAAACTTATACGGGATGCAGTTGCCCCCCTATCTAGCTTCGCGGCTGCCGGCTGCATCCGCTCCCTTGATATTGAGCCAATTTTAAAACGAGTTGTACCCGTCAATCGTATACACACATACACTTGGGGCAATAGGACCCAGGTTGAAAAATACCGAAGTTGCCCTTTAAGCCTGAGCCCTGTTCACACTTCCAAAAAAAGCTTAAATTATCCAGACTTTCATGGATGAGCTGTGCGAGGTGGATCTGCCTGATTATAGACTCTGAATCAGGTGGATCCAGATGCACTGCAAGATTAGTTATTTTTCTTTCCTCTGACATTTCTATAAGTGAGACAAAGTCCAGATTAATGTAGCCCAAACAGACCGCCTGTGTACAGGGAGGCCACCCCCTTGCTTTCAGTCTCCATAACCAGTCTGTTTCCACAGCCTGTGCTTCGATATGACTCCAGTGCATTTCACTTCATCTGCTGAATTGTGAGCTATTTAACTTTAACTTAAAATGTGGGGTCCATATTTGATTTGATTTATTTGGACCCACCATTAGTTACAGCAAATGTGCAGTAGCTATTCTTCCTGGGGTCCACATATTACACCTTCAACAAAAAATATCATCCTTTTTAGCATGCCTATATACACTACACTCATAACATTCATACAATCCATTCATACAGTAGCTCTATTATTCACCACTTGATTGCAAAAAGCAAACCAATACACAAGAAGTTTATAAAAAGAAAATAAAAAAGGAGAGACAAACCACAGAACTCTCCTTACCTCTTGGGACAACAACAAAAATTCACATCATTAGGGAGAAGTAGTTAACATTATTATCTTTTTGTTCTTAAAGTTGTAGGTGTACGAAACCATTTTTCCAAATCACATCATTTTTTTAAAACTTTATCCTCAAAGTTTTTTTTAAGATATTTTCTGTTTACTCTTGTGAGCCTGTTTCAACCTCACACTAAACCTCTATTTTCACTAAATCTTAAGAATCATAGGCCTACTTCAACTTATTTCTCTGGACTAGTTACTGTCTTATTTTTTTAATGGTAGGCCTGCATGACTTTATTTCTTTAAAATGTAGGCCTTCATCCTTTATATTGTCAGCTAATTTAAACTTCAAGTTCAAACTGATCTTTTTTAATGATGACAGATACCTCACTCTCCGTTCCTTACACTCCTATATTTCATTAATAAGTGAAAAATAAAGAGCATGAACCACCAGGCAGGAGATTATCAGAGCAGTTTCGCACTGGTTCAGTGGAACAAAGTGACGAGGATTCAGCAGAAGTTGATTCAACTTCACATTAGTCCCCGCCAAATCGACCAAATACAGAAAAACAGCTCTGAGTTTTTTTTTTTTTTTTAATGTATATTTTTGGGCATTTTGTGCCTTTATTGATAGGAGAGAGACAGTGGATAGGCTTGTGAAAGGGGGAGAGAGAGCAGGGGAAGACACTCTGCAAACTGGTCACAGGCGGGTCTCGAACCCTGGACCGGCAGAAGCAAGTACATGGGGTGCCAACCACCAAGCCAAACCAGCACCCCAAAACAGCTCTGAGTTTAAGGGTTATTTCAAAATACAGCGAAACAGTGGAAATAATATTGAAGTAGACAGCAAGTCAGCATCAGGCAGGAAGTATGAACAGTTGCTGACACACTGACCTTCTTGTTATCTGGAAGATAACTGCAGTGCTGCTTTTCCTGTGCACAATGATCTGAGCTCTCAGTCAGAGCAGCGCTGACGTGACGCTTTGCCAGAGGACTTTGTGGAAATCCAGGGTAATGCCCTGCTCAATGGTTGTGTATTTCTGGGTTGCTACTTTGCTGCAACTAAGAATGCAAGCACAGAGATGTGAAAGATAGGTTTTTAAGAGCAACTCAACTGAAGATGTGCAGAAGGGAATTTTGTTGCTTCTCTGTGTGAACTGGCATTAAACTGAACTGAACCATCTGTGAGCTGTGACGCTCCTGGTGCTCATCAGTCTGTCTGGCATCATAAAGAGACCAAGTGAAAGTACATTCATGTGTTTTTGTGCAGAGAAAAAAAAAAGCCAGACCGAGGGAGCCAGACAAGGTGAAGCAAAAACAGGTATGTCCATCTGTTCAAGTGGAAATGTAAAAAAAAACAGAACCATTGTGGTGAAATACTTACATGTTTTATTATTTAAAGGAGAATCTTTGTTACTGGATTATAAAGCCGTCCACGACCACACTGCAGACTTGAAGCGACATCAGTGTCCTGTTACAGTTTGTCTGAAACAAGTAAGTCTGATTCTTCTGGTTCAGGTTATTAAATCAACATGATGATGTGTTGGAGAGGCCGTAAAACTTGAGATCTGGACCATCAGGAAGTTCAGATTAGATAAAACTTTATTAATCCCTTTGAAAGACGTCGGGGAAATGAAGATTCCAGCAGCATAATATAGCAGCGCAGAGGGTAAAAAGGGAACTGTTTTTCTCTTTCTGAACTTTGGTTGTTCAAGATTGGACGCTACTAGCAAGAAAACTAAAGAAAATAGATGCATCAAATTGGTCTGAAAGGTTGAGTGGAGGTTGTCAATAGTGATGGGCAATACCAGACTTTTTCAAAACAATATGTCAATGCTTTTTG
The DNA here is from genome assembly GCA_036419115.1 of Scarus forsteni. Classification (NCBI taxonomy): domain Eukaryota; kingdom Metazoa; phylum Chordata; class Actinopteri; order Labriformes; family Labridae; genus Scarus; species Scarus forsteni. The sequence goes on along the minus strand of JAZDUH010000508.1, from coordinate 11,277,416 downwards.
CTGTAATTCTTATATCAATATAAATCATCTCCTTCATGGCAGACAAGGGGTTCTAATTTCGTGGCGCAGCGCAGGGGGCGCAAGCCTGGCGCACCCCGCACAGTGTTAATTTCGTCCGGCGAACCGCCGTGCGCTGCCAGTTTGACAATTTGATAGACCGTCTGCACAGAGATGGGTGTGACGGCGCACCAAGGGGAGGTGACGGCGCACCAGGGGAAGGTGTCAACAGATTCGAGTGGCGCAGTGACAATTTTGTGCCAAAAAACTGTGCGGAAGGTGCGCTGAAAGCTCGCCAGCTCCAACCTGGTCTATCTTCGGCGCAGAGCGGAGCGCACCCTCCGCAGCTGTAATTTGGTGACAAGCGCACATGTGCGCACGCCTCAGAGTCTGGTTTCCAGAGTGTCAGGCACATTTTAATGCAATAAACAATCACAGCAATCACTATTTAATGTCCCCGTCTGAACCAGCGTATACATTTGTATCTATATTAACCTTCCCGTCACATCTGATGTCGGATTAAAGCCGTTTGTCATAATGGAAACTTAACCTGACGGCAGCTGGAAGTTTGATGCACATCTTACAAGTCAACAATAAACAGCCTTAACATCTGATACTGAGTATATATCTGGCTTCTCTCATTTCATTAAATTCAAAGAAAAGAGGGAGAAAAAAGACGAAGAAAAAGGAGAGAAAATAAATGTCTGTCACTCAGGATTTACCTGTGATTTCCCATATTCCTCTATTTTAGTCTTTATTTTTAACGTGATCTAAAAAAGATGGAGTACATCATTGCCAGAAGGATGAGGAGGAGACACCGGGAGAGTATACAGTATATCACTAAAGGCTCTGCTATTTAGCGATGACAAACCAGGAGTGCAGGTGGATCACAAGTATTATGAATGGATAAGCCAGCGGGTGTGAAACTGTCTCTTATTTTTTTTACTCCTATTAATGACAAAGGAACAGATTACATCTGTCCCGGGAGCTGGCCCACACGGTGACGCGCCCCGCTGTCCATTCTCCTGCTGAAGGGACAACGGCTCTGACCGTCTCCACTGCTGGGTCTTTCCAGCACACTGTTTCCGCGGTGGCGGGGATCATTCAGACCAATCAGATGCTGCGCATCGGCCACAGCGCATTTAAAGGCGAGGAGAGGCACTCATTTGATTGGTGAAGACAGCGATCGGCTGTGTTAATCCCACTCACGTCTATTCTCCTCCTACTCTGACATTTGCGCGGAGAGGCAGAGACGTGGGCGTGGACGCGCTCCTCTGCGCCCCTCTGCGCCTTGAGTGCGCCTCTCTTGGCACTGCAGGAAACTTGCAAAGTGCGCAGGTCACACCCTGTCCGCGCAGGGCAGGTGCGCCTGTGCTTGTGGCTGGTCTACGAAATTAGAGCCCAAGATGTTAATGTGTTTTTCAAGTTTTTTATCCACCAGAAGCTCATCAAGGAAACATGTTGTCCTGACAGATAATTATACCAGAAAACATTACAAAAGAAACAGTTATTCTAATATAAGCTGATGCTGCACTGATTTATTAATTTTTTAAACTAAACGTAATCGGCATAATTCAGTTATTCAAAACTGTACTATAGGATAGTTTTTTGAGTAACACTCCGTGAAATTGTTTTTTTTTTTTTTTTTGGCCATTCCTTCATGTTAACACAAAACTGTGTTCAGTTTCTATGTGTGAGCTGTTTGATATGTTTGATCATTCAGCTTCAGTCATCTTCACATCAAGATCCATTTACTAGTTACCGAAGAGCATTTTACAGTCAGCTTCATTTTGTTTTTGCATCTGCATTTAGTAATGCATGAAAGCTGAAACAGACAGCAGAATGCATTGACAGAATCAACTGATGTATTGTGGATGTATTCCACTGAGGTAAACATTCTCATTGATTAATATCATTTTTTCAGACCCTCTGGAATCAAAGATGAAACCTCGAGGAAAATCGTCATCTTCTACGGCCAGTTTAGTCTCTGAGAGAAGTGACCGCTCTAAAGAGTTCAATCCATATTTTAGCCTGGAACAGGAATCTTCAGGAAAAAGGTGAGAGTTGTTCAACTTTTGGACCATTTTCATGTAACTATCTTTGATATCCTGAAGACGCAGTTTGTTTCATGGTGAGCAGCACAGATACCATCCCACAGGATTAGAAAGAAGAGAGACTGCTCCTCACTCAGGAGAAGCAGGTTGCTGGTTTGACTCCTGGAGTTGGTCTCTTTTTGGAGTTTGCATTTTCTCTATGTGCATGAGTGGGTCTCCTCCAAGTCTGTACTCCAGTTTTCCTTGGACCAAAAACATGCTCATTAGGTCAAATGCTGCTCAGTTAGATACAGGGTGTGTTGTTGTCTTTATATGTCAGCCTTGAGGTTGGCTGGTGAAAGTCCAGGCTGTACCCCGCCTCTTGATTACTAACAGCTGTGATAGGCTGTCATTAGCTTCATCCTCTCATTATCTAAACTGTTAGTCTCTTTTAGGGTTTATGGGCGCTGGATCCTGTCCCAGCTGACACTGGGTGAGAGGGGGGAGCACCTTAAACTGGTCTCATGCCAATCACAGGGCTGACATAGAGAGACAGACAACCGTTTACATGAACTCATACTTAAGGGAATTTAAGTGGCACCACTTTACCTAATGAGCATGTTTTTGATCTGCTGGAAGAAACTAGAATATCAGGGGGAATCCCCAGCATGCACAGGGAGAACATGCAAACTTCAAACAGAAAGTCCTCACCCAACTCAGGAGTTGGACCAGCAACCTTCTTACTGTGAGGCTTGAGCACTGCCTGCTGCACCATGCAGGCCTCCAAGTCTGTGGTCCAAATAGAGATAAAGGTTAAAGGTGAAATCTTGTGCCTTTGCTCCTGTGAGTATTTCACATGAAGATCATTTCTTGAACATTTATTCTCTTTGTCTCATTGATGTCAGAACTAAGAGCAGCGGTGGTCCTCCACTCAAACGACATAGAAGAAGTCCATCAGAGGATGGATCACCATCGACCTCCAGCCTTGTGTCCACGAGGATGGATCACTCCAAAGATTTTCCTCCAGAGTTCAAGGCCAGCCTCCCAGTAGAAAGGTAAGGACATAAGGGCTGAACAAAAACCTGTAATTTAAGCTGCGTTTACACGGCGCCGACAGCGGTCAAATCCGATAAGATTTTGTTGCGTTTTGGCCTTGCGTTTAGATGAGAACTCGTTGCGTTTCCATCTAAAACTGAAACTTTTGAAAACAGGCTGCAGAGTGGAAAGCTTTGAATACGCTCTCCATGCAGCTCCGTGTAAACCCGCACCAGATTGTTTTGGGGTGAAACGCTGACGTCACTGTATGCGCAGTACTCTTTCACATGAAGGTTGCGCGCATACCAGGAACAACAACAGCTTTGGCCGTCTGCAGAGTAACATGTGAGCATCTTACTGTGCTCGGTTTGTTATCCAAACAAAACTATACAGACAGATTTGTTGTCCGAACAGATTTGTTTTCCTAAAAAGAAACTCCTGCGTCTCTGTGCGTCTATTCACCATTGTTGTTTGTGAAAAGTTTTTCTTCTTCGTTCGTGTGTTGTAGCAGCGCTGCCTCTCTGCAGACCTACAGCGCCATCTACTGAACCGGCATGCACACTACAGTGGATTAACTTGTCTCCGAGCGTCGTCGTCTGAACGCAGAAGAATTCTAAAACGCAAAGGAAAAATCTTTGCGCCTTTAAGTCAGGAGTGTCCGTGTAAACACAGCCTTAAGCTTTATCGTGCTGTGACCCTTTGCTTAAACATGGCAATGATCTGACTTTATTTTTACAGACTAAGAGAAAGTATTGACGTGGTTCAGTGACTCTCCTGAAGTGTTAAACAGATCCAGACAGACAGTAATACACATATACTCACATTAAAGGGCACCAAGTAACCTAACGAGCTGAACTGTTGACATGAATTTTCTCCTTACTAAAAATCAGACTACCGTCATCAAACAAGGATATATAACATGCTGTACAAGGGAATACCTATTTTTCTAAATCAATAGACAATTACATAGTTTAGATCATGACTTTGTAGGTAGAATGAATAAATGACTGAATGATTTGTTTGGGAGCATGAAAAGTCAATTCAAGAATGTGTTATTTTGTGTTTTAAACTATTGGCAGAATCAAATCCCTGTTCTGTAGATTCCTATAAACTATAAACTTGATCTACAAACTTTTCATCTCTGCTTTGATACTGAAAAAATGATTGTTACATTTTTATTGTTTTATTTTAAAATAATGACTCCTTACTTCAGAAAGTCACACTCACGGATTAATTTTATCACCTTTTCAGACCTTCTGAAATCAAAGAGACGATGAAAACTCGAGGAAAATCATCATCTTCTACGGCCAGTTTAGTCTCTGAAAGAAGTGACCGCTCCAAAGAGTTCAATCCATATTTTAGCCTAGAACGGGAAGCTTCAGAAAAAAGGTGAGAGTTGTTAAACTTTTAGATAATTTTCATGTCAGGTATCTTTAATATCCTGGTGAGGCAGTTTGTTTCCAACATCTCCTACTATGATAACATATTTACAGACCTTCTGAAGCAAAGAGACAATGAAACTTTCTGGAGAGGCAAATACAGCTAATGCATGTGTTGTTGTGATTAAATTTGGATCTTTTTTTTTTTCAGTGAGAAGAAAACTTTAAGCATCCAGCAGAGCCAAGAAAAGCAGAAGGTAGGCAATAATCCAATCAGAACACCAATAAAATGTTACTTAGTCATGTTAATATCACCATATTTGGCAAAACTTCTTCCAGTCACCTTCTTCAAAACACTGAAGAAGATGATTGGATTACTGTTCTGTCAGTTACCATGTTGCCAACTTGGCGACATTATCACGATGTTGAGTTCGTTTTCAGACCACTCTAGTGACTCTTTTAAAAAATACACCAGCAACAATTTCAGCAACTTCTTTTCTGGTGTTATTGGAGATGTTCAGACTCTCTGACATGATAGCAAGTAGTCTTCTCAACGCAAGCAAGGGGCAGCAAAGTGCTGTCACTTTCAAAGGGCTTTTTTTGTTTAATATGACAAAATTTCCCTTGAAATTGGAATGGTAGTTTAACATTTAATTGCCTGTGGTGAAGAATTTTAGTTCGGGAGCCTTGATGATGCATTTTTCTTGTTTATTTTTCAGCTGTTTGAGGGTAAAGTCATGGAACTTCTGATGCAAGCTGTTAAAACACCAGAAAAGGTTCTGCCTGAACAAGACAGAGAATTTTCATGCCAGTCAGAGGATACTTTGACTGATCAGCAGAGAGAGCTCGACAATGAAGCTAAAGAGGCTGCTGTCAAAATCGTTTTGCATATCCTAAGAACCATGAAGGAGGATGATGATGCCAACAAACTAGAAAAATGTAAGAACCTCTATTTTTGCTTTCTTGTACTTAAAGAGACAGCTGACAATAGATGTATATAAATGTTCAGTGGATATTTTACAATGTGTTTCTCACATTTTGCCATTTTTGTAAGTCACCTTTAACTTTGGTTTAAATGAACTGCGTGTTAAAGTAGCATGTAGCAGCCAGTTAAACCAACTTTGTGCTTAACTCACTACTGTACTTGCCTTCTTCTGTTAGGTCACTATGGGGTTACTACGATGTATCAAAAGATCCTAAAATCCTCCCTGAAGACTAAAAGCGAGAGCCTGTTGGAAATTACAGAGAAGTGGCCCGTGCCTCTCCAGAAGATTTACACAGAGCTCTATCTGATAGAGGGAGACAGTGGAGAGATGAACCGTGAACACGAAATCAGACAAGTTGAAGCAGCCTTCAACAAACGCAAAAGTCAAGAAATTCAGATCAAGACCGAGGATCTCTTCAAGCCCATCCCGAATAAAAAAAATGGCCCAATAAGAACAGTGCTCACCAAGGGGATTGCAGGCATTGGCAAAACTGTGCTGACACAGAAGTTCATTCTGGACTGGTCTATGGGGAAGGCCAATCAGGACATCCAGCTCCTGTTTTCACTCCCATTTAGGGAGCTGAATTTGCTAAAAAATCAAGAAAAGAGTTTGATGGAGCTCCTGCACATCTTCTATCCTGGCCTCAAAGAATCCGGAATCACAGACCTGAATAATTGCAAAGTTTTGGTTGTGCTGGACGGTCTTGATGAGTGCAGACTTCCTCTTGATTTCAGTACATCTGAAAACTTGCTTGATGTGTTTCAGCCAGTCTTTGTTGGGAGGGTGCTGACAAACCTCATTGCAGGTAATTTACTACCAAACGCCTACCTGTGGATAACAACCCGACCTGGTGCAGCTAACTGCATCCCTGAAAAGTATGTTGACCGCTTGACTGAGATACGTGGGTTCAACTGTAAACAGAAGAAACAGTACTTCTACAAGAAAATTGATGATGAAACCTTGGCCAAAAGAGTCATTGCAAACATCAAGTCGACAAGAAGTCTGTACATCATGTGCCATGTGCCAGTGTTTTGCTGGATCTCCTCTATTGTCCTGGGGGAAATGTGTGCAAAGGTTGGAGGAGGAAAAATGCCAAAGACTTTGACTCAGATGTACATCCACTTTGTGGCACATCAGACTGAGCAGATCTACATCAAGTATGACAAAGAGCAACAGCTGGACTCCCACGGGAACAACAAGGTGATAATGTCACTGGGGAAGTTAGCCTTTGACCAGCTGGAGAAGGGAAACCTGATCTTCTATGAGGAAGATCTCAGAGAGTGTGGCATCGATGTCCAAGAAGCATCTGTCTACTCCGGAGTCTGCACTCAAGTCTTCAGGGAAGAGTCATGTATGCAGACTAAAGTCTACTGCTTTGTCCATCTGTCTGTTCAAGAGTTTCTTGCTGCTCTTTACGTCCATGTCATGTACTCAGTTGAGCGTGTTAACCTCATGGTAAAAATACAGACCAGAATAAAGCAGATATCTGAACTGCACAAATCTGCAGTGAACAAAGCCTTGCAAAGTGACAAAGGCCACCTGGATCTCTTTCTGCGTTTCCTTCTTGGCCTTTCCCTGCAGTCCAGCCATGATCTGCTCAAAGGCCTGAAGATCCAGGTGGAATCCTGGGACTCCAAAAGTCATGAAGAAACCATTGAGTACATCAAGGGAAAAATAAACCTCTCTGAACCAGAGAAGTACATCAATCTCTTGCACTGTCTGAATGAGCTAAAAGACATCTCTCTCATGGACAAAATCCAGAACCATTTGGATTTAGACCGAAAAATGGAGACAAAGGAGTGGTCTGCAGCTCAGTGGGCAGCTCTGGTCTTTTTGTTGCTGACCTCACCACAGAAGCCAGAGGAGATCACCTTGAAGAAATACTCAAGGACAGAAAAGGGATTTCAGAATCTTCTTCCAGTCATCAAAGCCTCCAGATCAGCAATGCAAGTGTCTGATAATGTTCTGTTTACTACATTCAACAGTGAGAATGTCTCAGACCACAATATCCCTGATGTTTGTCTTTGTCTTTCATGTACCAGGTTGAATGATTGTAATCTCACTGCAGTCTGCTATAGCGAGCTGTCCTCCACCCTAAGCATGAGCTCAAATGAACTTCATCATTTGAACTTGAGTGACAACAAATTAGGAGACACAGGAGTCAAGTGCCTTAGCCAAGGTCTTCAGAGTCCAAACTGCAAGCTGAAGACCCTGAGGTGAGTTACTGTTGAAGCTGAGACAACATGTCTGAACAAGCAGAGGATTTCCTACAACTTTCCTTTAATGTCTGTATTTGGTTAAGGTTAAAGGTAAGGTATTTGGAAAGGTCAAAGTTGAAGAAGTTTCTTATCTCCTAAACATACTTCATAAACTCTTTTTTTGAGGTGAAGGTCAGCTTCAGTAATGGTTCAATGTTCCAAATCTCTGGTATGACCAAAGTATGAGCTGTATCTGTGTCAGCCGTGTGTCTTTGAACATCTTTCTCCATAGGGGTTATCTCTTGTTAACACTCTGTATAGGAGCCACATCTGTTTGTCTGTGTTTCATGGGTTACGTCAGGTCTCCACAGGTGGCAGTATAGCGTGTTCTTTATAAGCATAGGGGACAGGTAACCAGGTGACGCATGGGATGGAAGGTCTTGCGTTTTATACCGCTCACCAGGTTCACTCACCACCTTTTGTTTCCAGCATTAAATGGGAACATCACCCAAACCCGGACAACAGTATGGACAATTGTTTGTGAGAGCGCGTCAAAAACACTCTCCCAGACCCATGCGTGAGTGACTACAGGAGGGCAGGATAGTCACTGTACTCTGTTTATGATTTTAATGAGCAGGAACCAAAAGAGCAGCAGGGGGCTGGAGGCCTTCTGGTTTTCAGACCTCATATTGGCCCTCATTTATCAATCTTGCGTGAGAATTGGTGCAGATTTGGGTGCAGAAATCAGCCTACGACAACGTTCATGTGTGATCTATCAAACTTGCGTATATGGACCAATCACGGCATACGCCTGATCAGTCGTTGATAAATGTGGCGGCTGAAAACAATCGTCATTTAAATAACACGCCCCTATTTATTCATGATTCACGAGGCCTCACCCACGGGATTTACGACATGGAGAGACGCGTTGCAGCAAAGAAGAGAAACTTCTCTGAGCTGGAGATTGACACCATAACGAGGGAAGTTGAAAAACACCGAGATGTGTTGTTCGGCAGCCTCAAGAGCAGCACTAAAGGGAGCCACAAGAACCACATATGTAATGGAAGATTATTACATCGGCAGTCAACAGCGTCGGTGTAGACAACAGGACTCTTACTGAGGTTTGGATGTTTCATGCAAATTTATATATCTCCATTTTTTTATTCTTGATATGAAACTTAATTGACTTTATTCACATTCAGGTAAAAAAGAAGTGGTCCGATATGAAGATCGACACAAAAAAGCTTGTTGCTGCTTTTAAAAGACGCTGCACCCAAACAGGAGGAGGCCAGCCGGACCCCAGGCTTACACTTACCCCAGCAGAGGAGTGGGTGGCTGCATTGATTGGGCTAGTCTCTGTGTCAGGCATTAGCGGTGGGGGGAACACAGAGGGACTTGCCCCCGTGTCTGACACAGATGACAGTAAATACTCAAAATCTTGGATCACTGAGGTTTCTTAGGGGCCGTTTACATGACGCCGAAAACAGTCAATTCCGCAAACATTTCGTTGCGTTTTGGCCTTCCGTTTAGATGAGACCACGTTGCGTTTCCACCAAAAACGCAAACTTTTGAAACCGCACCCCAGAGCGGAAAGATTTGAATCCGCTCCTCCATCCGGCCTCGTGTAAACACAGAGCAGAGCGTTTCGGGGGAAACGCTGACGTCACCGCATGCGCAGTACTCTTTCACATGGAGGCTGCGCGCGCATACCAGGAACAACAGCAGCTTCCTCCGTCCGCCGGGTAACGTGTGAGTGTCTTACCGTGCTCGGTTTGTTATCCAGAAAAAAATATCCAGACAGATTTGTTGTCCGAACTGATTTGGTGTCCAAAAAAGAAACTCCTGCTTCTCTGTGCGTCTATTTGCCATTGTTGTTTGTGAAAGTTTTTCTTCTTCGTTCGTGTGTTGTAGCAGCGCTGCCTCACTGCAGAACTACACCGCCATCTACTGAACCGGCATGCACACTACAGCGGATTTACAGGGGATTAACTCCTCTCCGAGCGTTGTCATCTAAACGCAGAAGAATTCGAAAACGGAAAGGAAGAATCTTTGCGTCTTCAAGTCAGGAGTTTCCATGTAAACGGCCCCTTAGTTTAAAATGCAATAATGTTTACAAAGGAATTACGCAGTTGCAGAGTTTAAATGTTTTATTTCGGTGTTCTAGATTCATCACCAGGCACCAGCGGCTTCCCAGCCTGATGTTGGGCCAGTGCCAAAGAGCCCCAAAAGAGATGGGCCCGCATCATCCCGTCCTGCAAAACCCTCATGCCCGAGGGCTCTGACTGAGAAGGTCCTGGAGCGGCAGGCTGAGATCTGTCGGATGATGACTGAAATCAACCACTCTCTGGCCATCAACGACACCCCGAAAGAGATAAATAACAACTTAAAAAAATAAAATGTGAAAATCCGTTTTGTGTTTGTGTTTTACTTGCCAAGCATGCATTTGAAGCGCTGGATGAGAGCCAGTCTCCACCTTACAGCCTATCAGTGCGTCCTGTGCGCAATTACGCATGTGTTGAGATGAATACCTCCATTCATGCTGATAATGATTTTACATGAACTAAATAAGCGTTTTTCGATCCTATAGACTCACTCAAGCCCTCAGACCTCCCTCTATTTTGTCTTATCTCTCACACACAACAGTCCAGGGTAAGACTAGAACAGTCATCTTTATCAATTATTTGATTGATTACAAGTGGTAAAGACCAAAAATCGGATTGCTCACTCTCTCTAAAGTTTACAGATTCCAAAGTTTAAGTTTTCCCTGCCTTATCACTTTTTCTGTGGACATTTTACTTTGCAATTTTGTTTATTATTCTTTATTTTTTATTTTTTTAGGGAAACGGCATAAAAATTACAAGCAGGTCATTGGCAGAAATTTGCCTCAGCTTGCACTCCTCAGGATAATTTTAAAAGCGTTTTTGACAAAGAAGTGAATTAAGATGTTTAAAAAAATAGGTGTAATAGCTAATTTAACTGTAGATCAGTCTCTGAACCTCTATGTGTCAGTCTGAAGTTGTACTCCTCTGATGTGATCAAAAATTCTCCGCAACAATCAGATTTATTTTGTTCCACCGCGCTCCACTCTTCATGGAATTTGTGCACCCCACCTCAGACTTGGCGTGGGATATGAGCGTACCCTCCGCCCACGTTCGAATTGATAAATACCAATTTGTGCGTGGAAATGGGCGTACACCTATTTTTTGATCGTACGCACGTTTGATAAATGAGGGCCATTGTCATCATTGCTTTATGCGAATGATGTGGTTCTGTTAGCTCCTACAGGCTGAGACCAGCTTTATGACTTACAATCTGTTTTTGAACTGTTGGTTGTAGCAATTAAGTAATCTCTGAACTTAAGGACTGTAGGTTGATGGCATGATGTGTTTGAAAGCAATGGCCAATTCAGTTAGGGCTTCCATTGCAGCCAGTGGTTATTCTGATAAGTGAGAGGGTACATCAGGGTCAGCTGTCTTTAAATTACTAGGGGAGTGATGAGGTTGTGGGAGGAGGGATGTGGCAAATATGCCATTCCCCTATTATAAGTTTGTATGTTTTATCGCAGATACAGTTTCCCCATCCTCTGTAAAAGCCTTTGGAGATGTGCTTGGATTCCAACAACAATTACTGACATAAATACTCTTATTCCTCACGCATATTCCCTCAGGCTAAACCGATGTGATCTGACAGGGACATCCTGCAAAGAGCTGGCTTCAGTCCTGAGGTGTCCCACATCAAGTCTGAGAGAGCTGGACTTGAGTGACAACGACATTAAAGACTCAGGAGTAGAGCTGCTCTTTAAAGGATTTGGACATCGCATCTGTAAACTGGAAATCCTCAGGTGGGCCTAAAAGAAAACCAAAATTGCTTGTGTTGAATAGTCCCAAAACAACCAAAGAAGGGTGACCTTCATCTTTGTATCACAGGTTGTCGTTCTGTAACATCACAGAGAAGGGATGTCACTTCTTAGCCACAGCAGTGAAGTCCAATCTCTCCCACCTGAGCGAGCTGGACCTGAGCTACAATTACCTGGGGGATTCAGGAGTCAGGCTCATCTCTGAAGCTGCGGAGGAGAGTCGTTGTGAATTAACCAAACTCAGGTGGATAACAACTCTCATGATTTTCAGAGATTGCTTTTATTTTGACAAAACCAGACCAAAGTAAATGTCTTATTTTCTCCACAGAGTGGATCATAGGGCTGAACACTGGTTTAAACCAGGACTAAGGAAATGTAAGTAGACAGTGTTTGGATGACATCAAGCCTTCATAGAAAGTTTATCAACTAAAACGTTCAACTTCTGTTCTGTGTTGCTGATTTCTGAATTCAAATCAGGCACAGTGGTAAAGTAGACCAGAAACACCACACAATAACTGAAGATCAAAAATCAGAAAGTTGTACTTTACTGAATGAAGAATATATTCAATTGATAAATTAATGGTGGGGACCAGCAGAGGCTGGAGCTGCTTGCCAAAATGAACAGTTGAGGAGAGAGGCTGCAACCAGACCACAGGCAACACAAATTTTACAAGGACTGGAAACCTCACAGGGTCTCTAACTACAACATTACAAATGAATTTAAGGCATTCAAGCTACTCTCTCCTATCTATCTTATCTTATAGTAAAGCTTCTTTCTGACATATTAGACCATGGCCAAACTGTTTCATTTCTAGTAGCAAGGTCTAATGGTGCTTTTCCTCTACTTGGCATCGGCTGAACTTTACTTTATCATTTGCTTTTGAATTTAATAGAGAGATTAGAACCTGGCACAGCTTTTTCCCAATGCCTGGGTTGGGTTCCAATTGAGCTGAACACTGCTGAACTCTGAAGGGTCACAGTATTGCCATGAGCCCTGGGTAACTAACCATCAATCCTGTAAACAAAGGAAGCCTGGTGGAGGAGATACTTTCAATATCGTCAGGAGAAGGAAGTCAGGTGGAGGAGGTACCAGCATTATCGTTAGGAGAAGGTAACCTGGTGGAGTCGAGCTTAGTTGAGAGGACACCACAGAGGGCCATCATAAACTAAACATAGTTTATTTGGGCTTGTGCAATTTAGCCACTGTGTATGAACTTGCCCAGCCATGCCCACAGTCATGACATGGCCCTGAAAGGGTTAGTTAGTGGGCCCTCCTCTGATTTTATTGGTAACTTTGCATGCACATTGGATAAATAGTGTTATAGCAAGCTGTCTGTCTATTGTAAGCCATCTGGGCTTTGGAGAGGACTTGAGGATTTTTGGTTGCAGGCTTTGTCATGACAGTACTCTCACATTGCTGTGTAACATTTAGGTTGATGGGCTCATACACCACAATCTCAGCAAAACAAATACAAAGACTCATACCGTTCTAGGACAGAGCTAGATTTTTGAAACAGGCAAAAGTAACAGTCATTACAGCGGTGAGTAATATGAGGTTAAAATGAAAGCTGCATTAGTTAAATTTAATCAAAATGAGAATCTGATTCTGGTTGTAAAACTTTTTTGTGTCATAAAAAAAACCCCAAAACAACCTTATTACACGTACTGTGCATTGAAATCCCAGTTTGTAAAGCCCACCTTTCAATCAATCAATTAATCTTTATTTGTATAGCGCCAATTCATAACAAGTGTTATTTCAAGACACTTTACAAATAATTAACAAACACAAAAAGAGATAGATTTTCATTATTTAATTCAAACTAAGGTGGTTTATTTCACAAAAACTGAAAATTTTACTTGTGCAAAAGTATGTGAACCCTTGTATTCGTAGCTTGTAGCTCCTGCTTTTGCAGTCATTACTTCAACCAAACATCTTCTGTAACCACTAACCAGTTTCTCGCATCTGCTTGTGGGGATTTTTGCCCACTCCTCCTTGCAGAACTCAGCCATTTGAGGGGGTTTGGAGGGACATCTGGTATTTACCATCTTTGCAGGTCTCACTTGATATTTCAATTGGATTAAGGTCCAGACTTTGCCTGAGCCAACCCAGAGTTTGAATCTGATTTCTCTGGAGCCTTTTCTTTGTAGTTTTGCTGGAATCTTTTGGGCCACTGTCTTTTCTCATAATCCATTTTCACCCCAGGGTCAACTCCCTGACTGATGGCAAAAGATTCTGGTCAAGAATTTGTTGATATTCCTGAGAATTCATCAATCAATCAATCAGTCAATCAATCTTTATTTGTATAGCGCCAATTCATAACAAGTGTTATCTCAAGACACTTTACAATAGAGCATAAAGCTCTTCATTTTATGGATACACATATATGCATAGATACATATATACATATAGAATACACATATACATATATATACAAATATATACATCCAACACCCAACATGAATCCATATAGCCAATCATGGATCCCTCCATCATGGCGGCAAGAAAAAACCTTCTGTTAAGCAGCAGGAAATCTTGAATGTGGATCCCAGTCTCATGATGAACAGCAAATCCACACGATGCTGTGATGGGTGTGAGGGCAAAGGAAGGGAAGTAAGAGGAGACAAGTGGACGAAGTAAGAACTAAAGTTAGGGACAGGTCCATGTATCATCGGCCTGTCGTCTGATTCCTTAGAGGTTAGCCTCTTGAGATGCTACATCTCATTTCAGGAGGGTCCTCATGTCTGAATGGTTGTGGTGATCATTTTCTAGAAGTATAATCTTAGATATTCAAACTGAAAATAAGAACTTATGGTAGTGACGAACTCATGGGTGCCCAGACCACAAGTGCATCCCAACCATATTTGTCTCCGTTAAGTATAAATGTGTTAAAGGCCTCTTGAGATGTGACATCCCATTTTCAAGAGGGACTTCATGACTATGTGGTAATAAGAAATAGATACTGTAGGTGTAACGATCATGGATATGGAGATCATGCTAATAACTACATGAACAGCTATAATGATAATGAGAATGGAGTGTTCCTAATAAAATGGCCAACTATGTGTGTCATGTTTATAGCTGTAGTTTTGAGGCTTCATGACTCCACAGCAGCAGGCAGTCTCCACCAAGGATCCCAGGCCACCTACAAGACAAGAGCCAGAGACGAGTACAGGAGCAAACAAAAGGCAAAAAACAGATGTGGAGAGAGAGAGAGAGAGAGTGATAGAGCCCGTTGTGCCAGACCCTCCCCGGCAGTCTAGGGCCTATTACATCTAAACTATGAGTCTAGTTTATGAACTAATTTATTTATTTATTTATTTATAACCTATAAGCTGGTCCCTAACTGAAAGCTTTATCAAAGAGGAATGTTTTAAGTCTAACCTTAAAGGTAGAGAGTGTCAGACTCGAACTGTGTTCGTAAATTGTTCCAGAGAAGAGGAGCCTGATAACTGAAGGCTCTACCTCCCATACTACTTTTGAGATTGATGGCACCACAAGTAGGCCAGCATCTTGGGAAATGTTCTAGGGGTTATGCGGCACTACAAGCTCTTCAAGATAGACTGGTGCCTGTCCACTGAGAGCTTTATAGGTGAGGAGAAGAATCTTGAATTCTATTCTATATTTAATGGGAAGCCAATGCAGAGAAGCTAAAACAGGAGTAATGTGGTCTCTTCTCCTAGTTCTAGTCAGTACACGTGCTGCAGCATTTTGGACCAGCTGAAGCGTCTTAAGTGACTTGCTGGGACAGCCTGAAAGCAGAGAGTTACAATAGTCCAGTCTGGAGGTAACAAAAGCATGGACTAGCTTTTCAGCATCGCTCTGGGACAGGATAGGCCTGATTTTAGCGATGTTGCGTAGATGAAAAAAGGCTGTTTTTGAAATTTGCTTTATGTGGGAGTTAAAGGATAAATCCTGATCAAATAGCACTCCTAGATTTCTAACAGTTGTGCTTGGTGCCAGGCTAATGCCATCTATGGCAGCTAAATCACTAGAAAAGGATTCTCTAAGGTGTCGAGGGCCCAGCACAATAATCTCTGTCTTGTCTGAGTTAAGAAGAAGAAAATTTCTGGCCATCCAGGTTCTGATGTCCTTTAAACAGGCATCTAGTTTATCTAAGTGGTTTGTCTTACCTGGCTTTAATGATACATAGAGCTGTGTATCATCAGCGTAACAGTGAAAATTAACAGAGTATTTCCTCATGATATTACCAAGGGGAAGCATATATATAGAGAAGAGAATTGGACCTGGTTCCTTGGATTATATGGAGTCGTCCAGGTTTAGAAGCAGAAAAGCAGCCCCAGACAATCACATTCCTACCTCCATGCCTCACTGTTGGGAGGAGGTCCTTTTCCTCATATGCAATGCTGGCTTTTCTCCAAACATGCTGGTTATGATTCCGACCAAATAAATCTATTTTGGACTTGTCTTTTTAGAGAATGAACTTCCATAAGGCCTCTGGTTTTTAAGGTGTTCTCTGGCAAAGTTAAAGCAGCTAGCTTTGTTCATTTGTGAGAGCAGAGGCTTCCTTCCCTCCTACCCTCCCATAAATGCCATGACTAATAATTTTCCTCTGATTGTAGACATATGTACATTTGTCTCCCATTCCACTAGAGAGGTGTGCAACTCTCTAGAATTGGTGTGTGTGTTAGCATTTACCTGATTTATTATTTTACTGGTGTTTCTGGGTGATAGTTTGGATGGGTGTCCACTTTAAGGCAGAGTTGCTGTCATGTTGAAGGCCTTTTGTTTGTAAATTATTTATCTTAAAGTGGATGGATGGAGCTGGAAGCCCTTCCTAGACTGATGGTCAGTCACTTCCTTCTTTTCATGGCCTTGGATATCTCCTTTGCTCTTTGCATAGTTGGTTTGTATGGGACCACAGTTGTTTCGTTGGTTTTCTCTTTATTTTAATTAATGCAGGCCAAAGTCTTTCTCAAGGCTGTCTCATTTTATTGGTCCACTTAAATGATTAGTTAAGCAACCAAATATGTTTTACCTGAGTCTGTAACCTGCTTGACTTAACCAATAAAGCTGGCGGTTCACTTTTGCACATACTCTAATTCCATGGTTCATGTAGTTTTTGGGCTACTTAAGCAAGTCCCACTAAATAAGTACATACAGTTTCTAAACAAATGACATTTCATCAATAAAAACTGGTGATGATTAAATGAGAAAATCGTGGTAAACCAACAGGAACATTCTAACTGCTCAAGGGGTTCACATCAGTTAAAGCAGCACTGGATGTGGCTGTGTTGTCAAAACAGGACTTAACTGTTTGATTTCTACTTCGTTTATATCCAAGTTTTCATGCTAGTGTCGTCAAGACCTTGCTAACTCCCTGACTTTTACCTTGTCCACAGATGCATGTTCGCTCACGATGGATCTCAACACTGCTCACAAACTTCTCGTTTCCTCCGATGGGAACAGAAAAGTCTGCCAGGGGAATGCAGAGCAGCAGTATCCAGATAACCCTGAGCGCTTTGATTACTGGGCCCAAGTCATGTTCAAGGAGGGCCTGAGGGGCCGTTGTTACTGGGAGATGGAGTGGGAGGGGAAATGGGCTGGCATTGGACTGGCATACAAAAGCATAGAACGCAAAGGGCAGGGCAATAACTGTGTGATCGGGTACAACAGGAAGTCTTGGTGTTTGCACTGCTTTCCCAAAGGTTACCGTGCATACCATAACTATGAGTCAACCTTCATTGATGTTCCTCCAGCAGGTTTTGGCGGAGTAGCCATTTATCTGGACTGGGAGGCAGGCGTGTTGTCCTTTTACAGAGTTTCCTCTGGAAGGTCACTAACACACTTGCACACCTTCTCCTCCAAATTCACCAGTTCCCTGTACCTGGTTTTCAAAGTGTGGGGTGAAGGCTCCTCTGTGCGGCTGTGCCAGGTGGAAAAACCTGCAGAGGAAAACACTGGGTAAAGAGACCAGTTATGACGAGGTCAGACTACATGCATGTTTGGCCTAGTAGTTGATCGTAAATCCATATAATGACAAGTCCATTTGTTTATCCAGCACATTTGAAACAGAATAAGCTTACTAAAGTAAATCACAGAGGTAAAGAAATCCATTTACAAACATAAAATGATGCAGTGACTTGACTGACAGACAGTAATGTCCTGTGCTTGTTTGTCTATCCAACTATATGGATGATTTTTTAGCTGAATGCCAAACGCTAATGGAGTTACTCAATAGGTTGTAATTTCTCCTCAATGTTTGTCTCCTTTCAGTCAGTGGTGGCAGTCCCTCTGTGACAAATTGGGTAAAGTCTGGATAATTTCAGGGTTTTTGCATGTTTGGATGGGGTTTTGCAAAAAAAGAAAAAAAGAATTTTCCACTAACCACGTATTATTCTGAAAAATGGTTGCATGTTTGAAAAGGTGTTAGGTGCCAATCAAGCCAAGTTTATCCTCAGATTTGTACGTGTTTTCAGAAATAACACTTTTTAAGCCATGTATATATTTCATTTTTAACCTTTTTTATTTGAAAAAAAAAACAAGAACATGAGCAAAGTGATGTAAATAGAGTATAATTGTGGGTAAGAATGTGGGATTTAAGATGCCATATTCTGTCTTTAGGAATTTATTTGCCTTTTGAGGTGTTCTGAATGTGTCCTCCATGTGATGGAGTACTTCTATGAACAAGACTAATGTCTATGGTACCTGAACTTCCCTATTTCCCTGATTTTTCTGCCTGAAAAAGCTCGCTCCTGGGCCCTCAACATCTTATCATTGTTTCATCGGCAGTTGAGACCAGTGGTTTGCTGTATCAGGCCCAGTGCAGGGCAGACTGCAGAGTGCAGCAGGGCCATAAATACACATACCAACATAGTGCCAAACAGCCCTGAAAGACCTAATCACTACTGAGTAGATCAGTCGAAGACCAGGTCCAACTGGGGAAGGAGACCTTAAAGTGACAGCAACTCTGGGAATAGAGATACAGGGAATAGAGGTTGGATCAGGGGTACTCCTAAGAACCTTTTTAGTGATTGTGAACCTATTCTAACAGTCATTGAGACCCAAGGTATGAACCAAGTTTAGGTCAAACATGGCCTGTTTCCTCCCTCTGGGTTTCAAGAAGTGAGCTTGATAGAAGTTAAAGACAGGGTTCACACCACACCTAAACTTGACACTGATAATATTTTATCTACTGTATCACGTGTAGTGTGCCTGCTTGTGACTTTAATAAGTATCCTTTAAGAGTGCCTTGTCTATAAACTTAAGAACATGACCCACTTCTACAATTATGCACCAATAAGCCTGAAAATCCCGTTTGTTTTTCCTTCTTGTTCATGGAGTCCGGGCAACAAACACATCTGACGTGAATGGTTGCTGCAGATCCTTCAGGAGTCTGAAAAGGTCTTTAAATTGGGTTTTGAAAATGAAAGGACTGAAAAGTCTTAAAGCCCTTGGGAAACAAAAAAAACTCATAAGATATTTGTAATAATATTAACACTCATAAAAACACCATGACTGGTCTTTGCATTGATTTTAAAATGCAGGTTCGTTTTTGAGGGTGCTGAGAAACTGCATGTAGAGTGGGCAGGCATTAGACAGCTATTCATTATGTAACAAATTATTGGCAATAAAAAATAAGCACAAAGTCACATTCAGTCATAGGCAACAAAACTACTTCACTTCTGACCAACAGGTCTCTTATAGCAGCCATGCCCACACAGTCCTGAGATATCATCTTAGCCGTAAAAAAAACTGTTTGAGGATTAATTTAACCTTTTAAGATGGTTTTCCTCCTCAAATTTTCAAGGATGACAACTGACACATTAAAATGTGATATTCTGATAAAATTCTAAAACTTTAAAACCAAGTTCCCAGGGGCTTTAAGAGTTTTTTTTAACCCATGAGAGGTCTGAGCTTTGTGACAAAGATAATGTTTATCGAATGTGTTTTAAGCCAAAGAACAGCTGCTTCAGGTAACTGGTAGGGGTTTAATGCTTGTACATTAAGCATTAAAAAGTATTTTATTCATGAGCATGTGTGTGCTATATCATATCTGTGTAATTTTCCCTTGAGAGGTCAGGTTTAAAAAAGGAGTCTTGTGGACATTTGAGGTCTTTGCACACTGATTTATTCTGATGCACTTCTGATCCACTATGGTGGCTTGTGCATGGCTGTGTCACTACGTTCAAAAAACCTTGCGGAAACTTTATCTACCTGCAATCCATTAATCAAAATTCTGTTTATTTACAAATTTCAATACAAATTCAACTGTGGCTAAAAGTGATTTACAGGGAAGTAAAAAAACTGACAGAAAGATTAAATTATTATTATTATTGTTAGAGTGTTCAGAAACGCACACAAATATGGCTAAAATAAAAGAAACAATGAAGTAAAATACTTCAACTACAACTGTAACACTGCCAAAATGCATCGTGTATTAAAAAACATCAGCGTGAAAAGGCCCTTAATCCTCCAATAACATGGGAGCAGTCCCTACTTAATGTTGTTGTACAAAATAAAGTAGGCTGGTGATGTTTTATAAAGTGAGGTGAGTGAGTAAGAAAAATGATTTTTGGTAAATTGTTTCACTACCACAGACTTAAATGAGGTTGTTTAACAGTTTCATTTCATTTATTTCATTTATTTTATTTCGGTC
Source organism: Scarus forsteni (assembly GCA_036419115.1). Taxonomy (NCBI): domain Eukaryota; kingdom Metazoa; phylum Chordata; class Actinopteri; order Labriformes; family Labridae; genus Scarus; species Scarus forsteni. The sequence goes on along the minus strand of JAZDUH010000508.1, from coordinate 11,257,314 downwards.
ACGTCAACACAGTTATTCAGCATCACACATTGTCAATAGTTGATCAAATGTTCATGTCCGAAAGGGTAGACGGGAGAAGCAGAGCTTATCTAGTCCCGTCCCCATTTTCTCAATATTTAGTACTTAGTCTCCTTTTTTTCTACATATTAACAAGTTGTTATGCATTTTTATTCATTTATAGAGGTCTTACATAATTCTAGACTCCCTTTTAGAGTCCGTATTTGACATATTCCATAATCCTTCGTTCCACGTAATCCTTTTTTTTGTTGTTGTTGTTGTTGTGAGTCCCGGTTTGTGATGTTGGGGTTGTGATGTTGGAGATGGTGATGTTGGAGTGGTGTGCCCTCGTTGCTTTTCATTCTTCACTTTTCACACGTGTTAGACGCGTGACTCTCGTCACTGTCCTCTTCACCCAGGCGAATGATTCACTGTCATTGTTTTGGTACATTTCGTTTTTCCTGCTGTCTTATAGACCAATCAACCCACATGTTTTTCTTCCCCAACCATCAACATCCTTGAGCTCTATACATGTTTTCTATAAACCCCTAGATGTTTACTTATTTATATCCGTCAAAGTATCTTCTCAGTATTCTTTTTTTAAATTCTTTTATGGTACCGCTGCACCTGGTTTCTTCCTGGAGGCTGTTCCATTGATTGACTCCATTAACTGTGATAGTCATCCCTTTCAATGTTGTTCTCACTGATTTCTTTTTGAGAATCATAGACCCTCTGAGGTTGTGCCTTGTCTCTCGTTTTGTGAACCTTGTTTGTAGGTTCCTCGGCAGCTGGTCATGTGCAGCTTTATATAATATCTGTACAGTCTTGTATTTTATTAGGTCATATAGTTTTAGGATCTTTGCTGTGATGAACAGCTGATTTGTGTGTGCTCTATAGCTTGCGTGGTGAATAATTCTCACTGCTTTTTTCTGGAGTGTTAATATACCTTTAATATTTGTTTTGTAGCTGTTTCCCCATATTTCGCAGCAATATTGTATGTGTGGTGCCACCAGTGCCCAGTAAACTGTGAGAAGTGATTTCTGGTTTAGTACTTTTTCTGCTTTCCACAGTATTGATACACTCCTGGCTATTTTTTTTTCTGTATAGGATATATGAGGTTTCCAGTTTAGCTTCTCGTCGATGATTACTCCTAGAAATTTGAATTCATTAACCCTATGTATCTTGGTTCCGTTTATATTTACATTAGTCTCACAGTCTCTGTTTTTGTTGCCGAATAACATAAATTTCGTCTTGTCTAGGTTCAGAGATAATCTGTTTATATTGAACCATGTTTGTAGCTTGTTTAGCTCTTCGTTTGTCATTGTGATCAGCTCCTTCAGGTTGTCCCCCGAGGAGAAAAGGCTTGTGTCATCTGCAAATAGTATGAATTTGACTTTTTCTGATACTTTACATATATCATTTATATGAAGAGTAAATAGCTTTGGACCCAATACGGACCCCTGTGGGACCCCGCAAATAGTATTGAGGCGCCTTGATTTTTTTCCTGCTACTTGGACGTATTGGTATCTCCCATTCAGGTAGCTCCTGATCCAATTTAGCGCTTTTCCCCTTACGCCCAACTTTTCAAGTTTATAACAAAGTATGTTGTGATCTATTGTATCGAATGCTTTCTTTAGATCAATAAATATTCCAATACTAAATTTTTTTTGTTCGATCGTATCAGTAATTATTTCTACAGCTTCCATTATCGCTAATGTTGTGGAATGATTTTTTCTGAATCCGTATTGACCGTCATATAGCAGATTGTGTTTATCAATGAATTTAAAGTAAAGCAAGACTGTAGTTTGTGGGATTTGTAATTTTATTACATGTTTTATATTTAGCTCAGTCTATTCTTCTGTTTTATTATTGTAAAGATATAACAGCATTTCATATGTAAACAACATCAACCTACCAAAATCATGGTTAGTTATTTATGTTACATTTCCCTATTTACTGCTTAAGTATAAGGTTTTATAAAACTCTTTCAAACTTGTTGGAATATTCACATGGAACAAACCAATACTGTGCAAAGAAATGCCAGTGTAATGAAATAAAAGTGTTTTTTCCCACTCATGCTATTTTTAATTGTAAAATTGACTGAAAACAAAAAGATTAATTTGTTTAAGGCTACCATAAGACAGAATTGCAGCCTTTAATTAATCACAGACATCTTCATTCTATTATTTATGTTCATATTTACTTTTAACAAACTCATTGTGTTTAATCTGATTAAATATGTGATAAAAACAACTTTCTGGGGTTTTTTAGAACCATTTATCATTCCATTTTGTGATCATTTTACTCCAAAAAGAAATTAGTATAAATGTTTTATGACTTTATAATCTAAAGTGTGATTGACAAATGTAAAATAGGTAACCTGACTATATCTGTACTGAAATATATGATTGATGATCTGTCATGTTGAATGATTTTATAATCATGTGTTTTAAAACTCTGCCTTCTCTGTTTGTTGCAGTTTCTCAATAAAGTGAAAAAAAAATTCTTGCTCTGTATTTATTTAATCTGTTTTTACAAATTTTAACCATACATGTAAAACCATTTTGGACTCTGTAGCCCCCGTGAAACTAAAAAGCTCAAACAAAGAGCCCCAGCCGTGGCTTACAGAGTCCACAAATGAGTTAAAGAAAATTTGTAGAAGAAATGAAAGAAAATGGAAGAAAACTGGGCTGGTGGTTTTTCATGAAATCTGGAAAGACTCCATGAAAAACTACCAGAGGGCAGTTAAAGATGCAAGGGCAGCATTTTATTCTAACTTGATTTTAGCCAGTCATTCTAACCCCAGAGTTTTATTTAAGTTTTTAGATTCCCTCACTAACCCTTCCCCCTCCCATTTTACTGATGCTTCTCAAGCTACTTGTGAGGAGTTTTTAACTCATTTCATCAACAAGGTAATGGACATCAGGCATCAGATTACTCCCTCAGATCACCCTGTACATGCTAGTAGGGAAGTTCTTTGTTATTTTAGCAGTTTTGAGCCGGTGTCCTTATCCCTTTTTATCAGATATTTTAGCCCATATGAAACCAGCTACGTGCAGTCTTGATTTTATCCCCACCAGATTTCACAAAGAGGTTTTTAACACAGTTGGACCCAGCATTTTATCCATTATTAATAGTTCTCTTGTAGGGGGAGTATTTCCTTCTGCTATTAAACACGCTGTGGTCCAACCCCTTTTAAAGAAACCAAACCTTGACCCCACTGATTTTAACAATTTTAGACCAATTTCAAAACTCCATTTTTATCTAAACTTTTAGAGAAGGTGGTTTCTACACAGCTTTTATGTTTTGTGTCTGAAAACCACCTCTTTGAGAAATTTCAGTCTGGTTTTAGAGCAGGTCACAGCACTGAGACGGCCCTCCTCAGAGTGACCAATGACCTTTTTTAGCAGCAGACAGAGGGGAGGGCTCAGTTTTAATTCTTTTAGATCTCAGTGCAGCCTTTGATACTGTCGACCACACCATTTTAATTGAGCGTCTTAAAAACTGGGTGGGTATCAGGGGCACTGCACTTAGCTGGTTTCAGTCTTATCTTTTAGAGCGAACCTTTGCGGTCACCATAGGCAACCACAGCTCCTCTACTGCTGTCGTTGCCTATGGTGTACCGCAGGGTTCGGTTTTAGGTCCAATTTTATTTTCCATTTACATGCTGCCCCTTAGCCAAATAATTCAGCGCCACCAAGTCTCCTTTCACTGCTACGCAGACGACACACAGATATACCTTCCCCTGAGACCTGAGGACCCACAGGGCCTAGCTGCTGTCATGGACTGTCTCAGGGACATCAACAGTTGGATGGCAGAAAACTTCCTGCAACTCAATAACAAAAAATCTGAAATAATTCTGTTCAACATTAACAACTCCCCTCTCATACAGTTCAGTCTTGGCCCTCTATCACCAAACATTAAACAATCAGCAAGAAATTTAGGAGTCATTTTTGATTCAGATCTCACCTTCTCATCCCACATCAATAAAACCGTCCAGTCCTCTTTCTTTCACCTGCGCTCAATTGCAAAAATCAAAAATATCCTCACCCCTCAAGACCTTGAAAAAATAATTCATGCCCTATTCTTTTCCCGACTGGACTACTGCAACTCCCTCCTCCCCGGTATAAATAAAAAATCTCTTTCTCGCCTCCAACTGGTCCAGAATGCAGCAGCTCGGCTTTTAGCTGGTTTTAGTAGACGGCATCACATCACTCCAGTTTTAGCCTCCCTCCACTGGCTTCCTGTCAGTTTTAGAATTGATTTTAAGATTTTATTGATTACTTTTAAGTTATTCATGGGCTTGGCCCCCAGCTATATTTCAGAGCTTTTAACCCCTTATCAGCCAGCACGCAGCCTTAGGTCCTCTGGCGAGGGCCTCCTGGTCGTTCCAAAGTCGAGGCTTAAAACTAAAGGTGACAGAGCTTTCTTGATCAGAGCTCCTCGACAGAGCTCAAGATAAGACGTGCGGAGTCTGTTGCTTCTTTTACGTCACTTTTAAAAACTCACTTTTATAGAATTGCTTTTTTGTGATGCCGTCTTTTTGGTCTTTTTAGTCATTTTAGTCTTTTTAGTCTTTCATTTTCCTTCTTTCTCTGTGTTTTAGTCTCTTTATCCTTTTATTTGATGGTATTTTTCTTATCATTTTAGCTTCATCTTTTATAGACTTCTTATTTGTTATTTTAACGGACTGGTGTCTTTATTTACTTTTAATTCAGATTGTTTTATCTTGTGTCATACTTTTAATCTCTTTATAGAAATCTTTTAAGTTTATTGTTCTATCCCTGTTTCATCTCTACTATTTTATATTGTCTTTTTATATTGCTTTGATTTTTATTTGGTCCTCATGGTCTCATTTTATGCAGCAGTGTTCCTGTATTGTCTGGGTTCCTATGACACATGGAGGGGGCCTTTTGAGTCATGGGGCTGGAGTCACTGGACATGGCACCCGTGCATAGATAGAACCATCAGGATGCAGTTTACACCTGAGTTTTCAGCCTCTTGTGTGTTGCTGTGTCCTGGTGTGTTGTGTCTCCGGCCCCATGGGGTTGGGGCCTCCTCTGTGTCCGTCTTTAGTGACTGGGCCTGGATCATTGTGCCTACTTTGGGGTTAAACTGATTTATGTGTTGCAGAACTTTCTCATCTTCATTTTGCTATTTGTGTATGTCCTAGCTGTTCTTTGATTTTAATGAACCTTCTTCGGTTGTTCTTTTTTCCTTGTGTTTAAACTCTTGTGCTTTGTTATCTCATGTTCCTGACTGCTGTCAAAGCACTTTGTAAATGAATGTTTTTAAAGGTGCTATACAAATAAAGTTTATTATTACTATTATTATTATTATTACAAATTGACAAACAGAAAATGTTAGGTTTAGTGTCTTCATATGAACTTTCTTCATGCTTGAATGTGTAATTAAGTAAATTTGAAGTTTTGAATGAACTCATAAATCCCCTTTTTGACCTCCTTACATTTTTCTTGTGTGTCACAAACTTAGACGTGGGGCAGAACAGAGGAGACTGACAAGGTCCTGGAGGGTTTTCCTCATGTTCTTTTCCTCTCCTCGCAGAGCAAAACTTGTCTTGTTCTTCAAAGTGGAAACTGCCTTGCACCATATTCATGACTAACATATTGTTCTATATCTCACATTAATACCTCTGACTGTAGAGATAATTGGACAAAGTGTGAGTGCAAGTCCATCAACCCCCTTCCTCAGACATCTTCCTCAACAAGCTCAACAACTTCTATGCCCAGTTTGAGAAGGACAACTATGAACATGCAACTAAGACAGAGCTGAATGCTGATCACCAACCTGAATACCCAGCTGAAGTCAAAACAGTGTTTAGCAGGGTCAACAAAATACAAGCTGCAGGCTCTGATGGAAACCAGCTTCAAATTCACCTCCATCAAGTCAGTACCAAGACACTTCACTCCAACTGGTCTCAATGATTACTGGCCAGTACTGGCACATTTCAACCCCCCCCCCCCCCCCCCCCAACATCATGATGTGGCTCCAACATCATCAACAAGTTTGCGGATGACTCAAAGTGATTGGCCTCATCAAGAACAACGATAAGCCGTCCAACAGGGAGGAGGTGGATCATCTGGCGATGAGGTGCAATGACAACAACTTGCTGCTCAATACTAGGAAGACAAAAGAACTGATGGAGGACTTCAGGAGGCTGACACCATCTACATCAAAGGTGCAGTGGTGACCAGCTTCAGCTTCCTGGGCATTCACATCTCACAGAACCTCACCTGGACGATCAACTGCTCCAACCTGGTCAAGAAGGCTCACCAGCACAACACCACCTCCCACGCCCCTGAGGGACTCTGGAAGAAAACCCATACTCTTCAGGTGAACACCGTGAACTTTTACTGCTGCACCAATGAGGAAATCTTGAAATTTGAGGATAATCAAATAAACACACACATGCAAACAAGGAAAAACAAACAAACAAAATCAATAATGGCAATGCCCAATAATCAAATAATCACATACACATGCAAATCATGAAACAACTACCCAAATAATGCAATACAAAAAATAACCTAATCACACAAAGAAACAGTTACCCACAAGGAAAGAAAAAAAGGAATTAATCAAAGAAAAAGCCCCAAAATACCCCAAATACAAATAAATCCCTCCCCAAACGAACCTAGAGAAAGGAATTGTCTTAAAAGGTGAACTTAAAAGTCCGACTTAGCTTCAGCCTTCAAGTATGGATAGCGGCAAGCCTGGGCCTCCATACAGTGATGAGCAGTCAAGTGCGCAGCAGTGAAGCCTCCCGATATAATGGAGTATAGTCAATGGAGGATCAGAATCACAGTTACCACAGTTAGTTTCCCCTCCTCCGCACGAGGCGTTTTCTCACACTCCTGATTAGGTATCAGCTCAAATAATCGGGAACAACGAAGGCAGAAAGTCAGGAACACGGAGCCAGAACAACAGCGCTGGTGACGGATCCAGCCAGCAGGAGAGCCGGTTAAAAGGCTCGCCGTTTTGGTGAACTCCAGGATACAAGGTGGGATTTCCCGAGGGAGCCTCCTGCGGAGCAACCCGCTCCCCGAAACGGCAGCAGCAGCCCAGCCCCAAGACGCACTGGATTGAAGACGTTAACGAGTGCCAACCGGATTACCACTCCTGAAGCAGCGCCGATTCAGCTCCCAGCTGGCCAAGAACGACAAGATCTCACAAGGATCTTTGGTTAAGTCCACCGGCTTCAGTAGAGGCAGCAGCCACACATGCCACACTGCATGAGAACAGGAAAAGGGGGAGAGGCAATTAGCACATCTGTACTTATGGGTTCAGGTGTGCCAGACCCATGCTTGCCACTGTGGCACACCTCCCACAGTGCCCACAGTGGCCGGAGGGAAAACAACCTCCCTTCCTGTCACATGTGCATACCAAGATCTTTTGCACATACAGCAACAATAAACCTTGGTTTACTGGGAAACTGAGGCAGCTCCGCCAGGCCAAGGAGGAGGCCTACAGAAGTGGGGACAAGCTCCTGTACAAGCAGGCCAGGAACACGCTGACAAAGGAGATCAGAGCAGCTAAGAGGAGCTACTCTGAGAAGCTGAGAAGACAATTCTCAGCTAACGATCCTGCGTCGGTGCGGAGAGGCCTTCAGGAGGCCGTCAACTACAAGAGACGATCCCCCCACCCTGTGGAGAACCCCCAACTGGCTGAGGAGCTGAAACTGTTTTACACCAGGTTCGAAAGAGACTTTTTCACACACCCCACTAACCCCAACAACAAAAGACTACCTGCCTCCCTGGAAAGCCCCCCCCTCTCTGTAACCCCACCCGTACTGACGATCCGTAAAGAGGATGCGTGCCAGCAGTTCCAGAGACAAAAGACCAAGAAGGCTCCAGGACCTGATGGTGTCTCCCCCTCATGTCTGAGGGCCTGCGCTGACCAGCTGGTCCCCATCTTCATCCGGATCTTCAACAGATCTCTGGAGCTGTGCAAGGTGCCCTCCTGCTTCAAACGCTCCACCATCATCCCAGTTCCAAAGAAAACCTCCATAACAGGACTGAATGACTTCAGGCCCATCGCCCTGACATCTGTAGTCATGAAGTCTTTTGAACGTCTGATGCTGAGCTACCTGAAGGACATCACAGGACCCCTCCTGGACCCCCTGCAGTTTGCCTACCAGGCAAACAGGTCAGCTGAGGATGCAGTCAACATGGGACTGCATTACATCCTACAGCACCTGGACTCTGCAGGGACGTACGTGAGGATCCTGTTTGTGGACTTCAGCTCGGCGTTCAACACCATCATCCCTGACATCCTCCACCACAAGCTCTCCCACCTCTCTGTGCCAGCCCCCAATCTGTCAGTGGATCTCCATCTTCCTGACTGGCAGGACCCAGCAGGTGAGGCTGGGGTCCATCACATCCACCACACGGACAGTCAACACCGGCGCCCCACAGGGGTGTGTGCTCTCCCCACTGTTCTTCTCCCTCTACACCAATGACTGCACCTCAGGGGACCCCTCTGTGAAACTCCTGAAGTTTGCAGACGACACCACCATCATCGGTCTCATCCAGGATGGTGATGAGGCTGCTTACAGACAGGAGGTGGAACAGCTGGTCCTCTGGTGCAGTCAGAACCACCTGGAGCTGAACCCGCTCAAGACTGTGGAGATGACAGTGGACTTCAGGAGAATGATGATTTTGATTTTGTTTTTGTATTAACGTGACCGTGTATAGATTCAGATTAATGCTCATCTTCAGCCACAAAGAAGAAAACAACCCATTTCTAACTAAAGACATCATTTCCTCTCAAACTTTCCTCTTGGACTCACAGATGAAGTTTTGTACATGCGTTTCTGATCAGAGATGATTTTCATCGACATGTTGATAAAGATTCTTCCCTGCAGTTCTCCTGTCGATCATCGATCTACAGTTTGATTGATTTACTAATTAATTAAACTTTTTCAACAAAGCTGTCTGTGTGCTTCAGAATTTATTCACTCAATTGACTCTGCAAAACAGGAGGAGGGTTTTTCTCTTTGTCTTCTGAGGATCCTGAATATGTCTGTTCAACTATAACCAAACGATTGGAAGATTGTTATAATTATAAAAGGTGGAACATCTTTGTCAGCTGGGACGAGCTGATAAAATGTTTCCTGAAGACAGAAGATAAATTTATTAGGGTCCTCACCCACAGGGGAAGGACCTCTTCTAGCTGGGTGAGGACCCTATTGTGTCTGTAGCATTTCTTTCCTTCTTTCTTATTATTCACCCAGATGTTAAACTTAATTTGACCCCCTAAACATGCTCAAAAACTCACCAAAACTGGCATGCACCACAGATTCTGTTAAAAATTTGATAAAATGAAAAAATTAACCTCCAACATGCCAAAATGAGCTCTCTAGCGCCACCTAGGCACACTAAAATGGCCCTCACAGCCATCAGGAATGTCGTAGAGAGATGAATTCATTGCCAAAACACAGGTCTCATCGACGCCCACAAGTCTCATACTGACACCCCTGACCTATCTCAAACAGGAAGTCAGCAATTGGGATTTCAAAATAAGAGCTCACTGGATCACCCCCACCTCGCACCATGATTTGACACCCTTAACAAGCTCACAGCCAGACCAAAACTGACACACATGCCAGATGGGGTACAAATCATCAAAAATAAAAAAAAATTAACTTAAAGCATTCCAAAATTTGCCCTCTAGCGCCACCTAAGTACAATATGGCGCACATGGTGACTAGGAATGTCGTAGAGAGATCAAATGAACATCAAAATGTTTGTCTCACCAAGACCCACCATTCACATGCTTACACCCCTAACCTATCTCAAACAGGAAGTAGGCAATTTGCCTTTCAAAGTAAAATTATAAGGCTCAGAGAAGTCCATTATCTCCTCCTAGGTCGTAAATGGTATCAGCTTGTAATGCGGACAGATGACAGATGGGGCATTGATGATCAGAAGTTATACAGCATTTTGTTGTTTCTCAAACGGTTCCCGAATAACGAGCCCTCAAAGTTGTTGAACCCTAAAGAAGCCCTAACAGCTCCTACCATTCAAATGAATGGGGGAGAACAAACAGGCCCTGACACCCTGTGGCAGTTTGGCCTCTACAATCAAGACCAAAGGGGCCACAACTTTAAGAACTGCATGACTGGATTCCTGACAAAGTAAACCATCAGGAGATTATGTTTTAGAAAGATTTGGTCAAAATTTTGGCATCTGTGAGGCGGTTTTTCAGAAGTTGCCACCCCATCTGAGAGCGATTTTGGCAGAGGATGATGTCACTGAAAGGGATGAAACAGGGTTTATACCTCCCTGTAAATGCGACAAATTGAAGTTTTTACTGATATAAAACAAAACTTTGCAGAGAACTGATAAACATGAAGGTTGTTTCCAAGGTTACAAAGAAGGGTCTGTTGGAGAATTAAAGTAAACATGTTACACATCATTTTATTTCTTAAGTCAGAGTGAACCTGCAGGACTTAAAAGTGTCACACAGAGTGAGTTTGGTTAAGAGTTCCACTTCAAGATGACAGAGCTTCACTGTCCAGTAATTTATCCATAAAAATATGCAGGTGATGATGTAGTTTTAAAGAGAACAACTGTCTCTGATCTGGTCTGAAACTGGATTAACCTGAACAGGATTAAAATGGTTTGAACTGGGTTTTCACTGGTTTTAAAGAGTATAACTGAATCCAGGCTGGGAAGATTAATTGGCTATGAATGCTGAGGTTTTTCTCGAAAAAAAAAGGAACAAACTGGAGACCACAAACAGACAGTTCAGAGAGCGTGACTTTAGGTTGTATCTACAGACGTGATGCTGAAGTTAGTTTGCGTTTAGGTATATTAGTTTGTACAGGATTCACATTTCAAATAAATCATCAGCCGTCTAATAGACTTATCCTGTTTTAAAATCAAAACTGGTTTATAAAGTAGTGAGGGGCTTTTGTTGCCCAGTGTTTATTGTTACTTTGTGATGTTAGTACATTATAGCAAGTAATTATGCAACATAATAATAATTCAATTTATTATTGTTCATTTTTATCATTTATCTCCAACATTTGACCACGCTCTTTCAAACTAAAAATGTGCAATTTTATTTTTAATTATAGCCAAACACTTCTCATATTTTAAGTAGACCTGTACTTTAACTAACGTAACATGGGTTATTTAGATTTAATGGATGCCTGATAACCACAGTTTGTGTCAGTGTGTTTAGATTTTGCTTCACTGCTTCACGGCAGGTGTGGAGGAAAAATAAGAATAAAATGTATTTGTTTTACTTTTGTACAATCAGTAATTTTGTTTATCAGTGAGATTCAAAATCAAAAGATGAGATAATTTACTGTTCTTGTGTGATAAGGCACTGAGCAGCAGCATCCTCTGCAGTCAGATCTTATCCAGATACAGCAGTGCTATTTTCTGATTGGCTGATATATTTTTTCTGATTGGCTGAGGACAGATGTCCATGTGCATGATTTAAAAAATCCATGATTTCCCCCCCAAAAAAACCAGAAAAAGGCTAAAAACACACATGAAGACATGAAACAGAAATGAACTCCATCCAGATTCGTTCTGACTTAAAGAGTGAGAGCTTTTAGACTAAAAACACAATTTTAAGATCTTTTAAAGACAAAGTATGATCATTTTAGTTTGTTTCTCTTTCCCCTGCAGAGCTGTTTTCAGACACTCAGACAGTTAATTTACTGCCACGTTAATCTTTAAGGTTTTTATCAGGCAGCAGGTTGATTTACTGTTTATGCAGCCTATATTTATTTGCCATTTTTAAATGTCTCACCATTGTTTTGAGTATATATATGTTATTCCTTAACTTTCATTTTATTTATAGAATCAATTTATAGAATCATATTTTACGGTTCAGTGTGCATTAGTTACCAAGGACAATTTTACTTCACTTTTGCTGCTTTCCTGTTATTTTTTTATTTAGTAACAAGGTATTGGTATAATAAACATTAAAACTTTAGCCCTGCTATTGGACCGAGCTCTGATCATGTTTGTGTTTTCAAAGACATGAGCTCATTGATGGATCTGAATTGCTGAGTAATGGTCAAATGCACTGGTAGTCATCGCTGAATTAAATTAATCCTATGAATCATAGGCCTGTTTCAATCTATTGATCAAATTTGTTGGCTTAAGTTATTGTAATAAATGTTGGTTTATCTAACATGAAGTTGTCAGCACTGTAATGTGGGAAAAGGAAGGACTGAGCCTCCGATTAAGCTGCAAATAAATAAATAAAAGAATAATTGAAAACAGAAGTGAATGAATAAATGAATGAATATATCAGGAAATTAATAATTAAGTACATGAAAGTAGATTAAGCTGTATTCAGAAGTTGTTTTACTTTCAGTTAGAAGTCAGAACAAAACTAAAAATTTCAGAGATTAAAATGGAACCGAATCATTTCTTCTCTTCTGTGTTTTAAGTTTTGTTGATCTCTTTCTGCAGCATGTGCAGGACAAACACCTGCTGAACTCACACTTTCAGAGCAGATTAAAAAATAACATGTTAAAACACGTTCTGGCTGGAATGGCAGCTTATATTACCAGCTGTATTCAGTGAACACATTGATGTATTATATCTTATAATACATCTATGAGTGAACGCCCCTCCCCCCAACGAAAGTGAAAGTAAAAACAGCGCATTATATAAGCAGCGCCACATTTTTAACTGCGCCACTCCTCGCTGCACGGACTCCACGGTGAGTCTCTTTTTTCCCTCCAGTTTTCTCAGGGTTCACTGTTTCTGCAGAGATGTTGGTCTGAAACTGACTTTAGCAAAGTTCATGAGGATTTCAGGAAGTAAAGACCTGCAGGGAGATGATGATGCAGATTTATGGGATGTGTCTGAGTTTGTTTTCAGCTTTGTTTTCGAGCTCTTCTGATTAGATCTGCATGGAGGGAGATTTTTTTTCGGAGGGAGTCGAAATATAAGGAGGAAAGATTAAAGCCTGCACATGAATAAGAATGTTTTAATAAACTCCTATTGCTGCAAAAGTAATAACGCTTTAAAAGCAACGTTGATCGAAATTAATAACCTAATTAAGTCTGTAATAAATTGATCCAGATATTCCACTTTACACATTTTTGAACTTTTTGTTTTTTTCCCTGTTGGAAAGATCAGAAGTATAAAAACCTACAAAAATAAATTTCTAATTAATTAAATAATAAATAACTATGGTTCTGTCTGCAGCTGGTGCAGTGGGAGGTAACTGTGGTCAAATATTTTCTGTGTGGACTGTTTTGTTTTTCTGATATGTAACTTTGTTTTGAAGGTGGAGCCAAAACAAATAAAGATCAACAGCAGGAATCAGGACGAAGGTGAGCAGCGCCATCTAGTGGACAAACAAAAGAGAAGCTAAAATACATTAATCTGTCTTTTTTTCTTTAATGGGTTATCTATCTTTAAAGGTTGGATTTACCTCAGTGTGAGAAGAGACTTAACATTTTCTTTTGTATTTCAGTCTGAAATATTTCTGCTGTTAGATTTTTAAGAACAGAACACATATTTAAGAACAATTAAAGGACATTCTGCTGTGGTTAAGGTTAGAATATAAATATAATCAGTGAAGATTATAATAAATAAACATACAGTACTTAACAGATCCATTAGACCACCACCCACAGGAAGGTTTACTCATAGTTTTGTTTTTGTTCTGGTTTATGGTCCAGTTTGTAGAAGTGCTTTAACTCTGATTATTTTTTATGCTGATATTATCATTGTTATACACAAATTTCCAAGTATACTGTTTTACAGATAGAAAACAATACTAACACTTTGACTGGCACTGTGACCGTACGGTTGACTATTTGCTGTCAAACCACCGTGAAACTCTGAAAGTTCATCTTTGTTTTACTTTTTCACCTCTGAGAAGCATTTGTAACACCAATATTTATCCCACGCGGCTGAACGTGAATATAAACGTTTGTAAACCAGAAAAGTGGAGGTGAATCATTGCTGCATAGCTCCACAGCAGAGGTGGGGAAGTGGCAGCCCGGGGGCCAAGTGCGGCCCTCCGCATCACTAAATGTGGCCATTCATTCCCAACCAGCAGTTGTAAATATGAAGAAAACTCAGATATCCAATAGAGATAATTCTGAATAATCTAGACTGATATTTTATTGGCTTATGTAAGTTGTTTGTGACCTTACTTTGCTATAGTAGTGTCTCTAAATCTATTTTATGAAACCTTTGACATTATATCAAGTATTACTCAATGCTATATCTAAAAGCAAAATAGCAGCAGCAAAATATTTGAGCTTTAAAAATTTGAATAACACTCATCATTTTATTTATTTGAAAAAGCTTCATTGGCTTTCATTCCGCATAATAACTTGTATTTATGTTGTAATATAAGAATATTGGTCTTCTAATTTTTATGACAAATTTATATTCTCATATGTTGTTTATCCAACATTCTTTTTCCTCATCCAGAGTTTCTGAAAAAATTTAATAATGTGGCCCTCAGGCTGGGAAAAATGGTTTTATGTGGCCCTCTTGGTAATTAAAGTTGCCCACCCCTGCTCCACAGACATTTAACAGAAAGAGCACACATTACACTAAGAAAAAAATCTTGTCCAGATCCTCCAAAAATCATAATTTACTTGAAGGAAATAAATTTGATGATAAAAAGTGTGTCTGTGATTCCTGGGCCATCCACTACATATCAACATTTTGCTCTGTGTGATGTTTCCACAGTGGGTTGACCAACATATCTGCTTCCTGATTGGGTAATCGGAAAATTAAAACCTGAGTTGTTGCTAAATGAAGAGGCAGGGACACACCAACAAATAATGTGTTGCTCTTAGTTTGGAAGTCAGAGGGTTAAAGCACAACATGTTTCCTTGATAAAGATGCCAGATTAGAGATTTTTTTATTTAATTCAAAGACAGAAACACTGCTCAGTAATCTGATGTTCTGCTTGATTCATTTCTGATGTCTCAGATTTCACTTTAAATTCTTCATTCCTGTTAAAATAGTTTCTAATAACAAAAACATTTTCAGTTTTTACACATTTTAAAAGATTTCTTAAGTATTAAAGTGTTCTCGCTTTTAACACATGGTCTAATAAATATTTAAGCACTGTTTATTATAGTGGGTCTCAAACTGTGGGGCAGGGCCCCCTGTGGGTCAGGAGATGCTTTCCAAATAACAACGAAAAATGATATATTAGAGTTGTAAACAAACATGGCGTCAGGAGGGAGAATTTCCTTCCAAACCTGCAAATATTTGAACTTAACCCTCCTATTATCATCTAATTTTACTCACACATTTACCCTTGGGGTCAATTTGACCTCAGAGATATTTACCTTCAAAAATGTCTTGCATAAAATTTATGAGCAGTTTTTGTGACACCAATTTTAGTATTTGTTGAATACATGAATAACACCTTGATGATGAAACCAGTGAGTTGACCTGCCCTCTAGCGCCACCATCAGGTAAACTAAAATTTGAATTAGAATGAATATATCTGGAACATTTTTTGTACAAATCTTCTCAAATTTACTGCCAACATTAAGGACCACAAGACTATGAGCCCTTTAGATTTTGGTGATGATATGACCTTTCCTGTAGCGCCACCATCAGGCCAAACCCTCAGTTTTAGAGCCAGTGTATCCACAAAACCTTACATCTGAATCTTTCAGAGCTGGGGTGTACATTCATTATTTTTTTTAATGATAAACATTGACTTGGGGTCAAATTGACCTCAAGGATAACAGGAGGATTAAGCAACTCCATCAGTTCTCCAGGTTGTTCTGCCACTTTATTTCATTCTTATGTTTCTTTTAATAAATAAAATGTGTATTTTTGTGTTTGTGTACTTGAATTTAACAGTAAGTGTGTAGGATAAACTACCTTAGTGTCTACTTTGTGTCAAAATGACCCAATTCAGTTTTATTTAAGTGCTTTTTTCTGTCTTTTTGCTCTGTTTCTATGATTCCACTGAATTTATGAATTCAGACATGTCTTTGATATTGATGCTCTCAGAAAGAATAATGACTGATGTTACCACTGCTGAGGCCCCGCTTTTCCACTGTGTGGGTAAGGCGTAAATCAGAGGAAACCAAACCTGAAGTGCATGTTTTTAACACAAGAGGATCTGAAACATGTGAACAGATGAGCTGGAGTCACAGCTCAAGATCGGATTATACAGATGGACAATATTGTTGGTACCCTGTGGCCCTGTGGCTGAAGCCTGGCTCTTGCCCAGTGACAGCCAGAATTGGCTCCAGCCCCCTGCGGCCCTGACAGGAACAGGCAGTGTAGACAGTGGATGGATTTTTACTTCAGTTTGGTTTGAGCTTAAAGTCAAAATGAAAAACATTTTTCACGTGGTTTCTGATCCTCCTCATGCCTTCTCCTCTTACACAGCATCTCCTTCTCACTCCTGCCAGGCTGTGATGGCTCATTTTAAAACCCCTCTGTTCTAAAGGCCCTTTTCCATTAGCCCTACTCTACTCTACTGAACTCTACCCGGCTCTACTCTACTAGCCTTGTGCTGCTTTTCCATTAGCCCCAGTCGCCTGTCACCCAGTCACCCCAACTGTGTGCAGTGTCGCTGTAAACAGCTGAGCGGCACTGCTGTGACGTCATTTTGAGCGCAACACAACAATCTGTGGCTTTTTGTCACAAACCGAGTAAAAAAGGAAAACAGAAGAAGGCTGCAGGTGGCAAGAAGAAATACCCCTTGAGAAGCACAGGAGAGTTTTGGAAGCTATACAACAGAATGAAGCCGAGGACGAGAGCAATTGAGCTGCAAAGAAAAAAGACGTATGAGCCGCTAGCATGCTAGGTCGTCGCGCTCATGACTCATCGATGACGACATTGTCTGACCAATCAGTAGCCGGCAATCAGTAACGTCATCTTTTAGTATCGACTCAGCTCGCTTGGAACCAGAGCGGAGTAGGTACTAAAACTAGCTTGTTTTAGGAGGTACCAGGCCAGTGGAAACATGCTGCAAATCGAGTAGGGCCGAGTAGAGTAGGGCCAAGGCGTGCTAGTGGAAAAGGGCCATAAGTCACCTTTCTGTCGTCTTTAACTCCACCAGCTCTCGTGACCACGTTCACTCTCTAAAAACATATCGTCAGTGTCACTAATACCACAGCTTCTGTTTTGAAATATCTTCGTGCACAGCTGTTTAAGCCCATCACACCAGAGCAGTAACGGTCTCCTCTCATATCATCTTACATCTGTGTGAATCTAACTGAATATAGAAGTGATGCTCTCAGAGCTGCCCCCCTCACAGTCTACCACCTCTCCCTGCAGGTCTGACAGTCATCTAACAGAGTATGTTCAGCTCCTCGGCAGACTTCACCAACGTGAGTGGACTGTTTCTGAACAGGTTTTTATTTAAAATGCATCGTTGCAGCTTGGACTGATTCCAAACTGCTTTACTTCTGCTGCTTTTGCTCGTCTGTGCAGCTGCAACTAGGGCTGAAGGATTTATTGTTTTTTGATCAAAATCACAATTTCAGACGACGCAATCATGCGATCACCAAAGCTGCCTTTATTTTTGCAGCACTCCTGACTGACCCAGGATCTGCTGTGTGAACTGTTTTACACATTTGCAGGTAATTTGCATTTCAGAATGGCTCATAAAGATTCAAAACAAAAACAGGATAAAAATGTAAAATTGTACAAAATTATGTTATGAGCTTTCGATCATTGATGTCGTCACTGTTGTTGATACTGTAAACAGTGAATGTTGCACTGAAGCTTGATTTGAAGAAAATTGTAAATCAAATTGAAATTGTAATATCTGCCAGAAAAATCGCAATAACGTCTTTTCCTAAATTCATTCAGCCCTTGCTGCAACTAACAAAACCATTATTGATTCAAACTGCGGACTCCTCACTGAGCTGGACTTCTCTAAGAACACACTGACTGGTGTATCTTTTTTTTTTTTACTAATCCATTTGACAAACTAACTCAAACTTCACTCTCTTTTAATCTGAGCTCCGTTAACACCTGCAAAAAAAGCTTAAATGCATTGAAGGTTAGTTCTTTTTCTCTCCTCTGACATTTTTATCCAAGAACACATTAAATAGTTCTGCTGGCTCTTAGTTGAGAAAACTGAACTGAGGCTGAATCCTCAGATGGTGTCTCATCTCCTCTGCAGAAAAATGGCGGATCATCTTATATTTAAGTTGAGCTGTTACCAGCATCTCCTGAAAATTCCAGCAAAATCTGTCCAGTAGTTTTTGTTTAATCCTACTAACAGACAAACAAATGGACAAACAATGGGTTAAAATGGGCTGACTTAACTAATTGTTCCAATGTATCCTTGTTTTTAGTTATTTTCTTTTGGCTCTTTTAATTGTGTTTCAACGTAACCCTATAAATGTACCACCCGTTTGACTATTCCTACAAATCATAGGCCTGTTACAGTTTATTTCTCTAATTTTTGGGATTATTACTGCCTTATTTTTAATTGGTAGGTTGATTTAATTCTTTAAAATAGGCCTTTATCCTTTACATTGTTCAAAATGTCAGCCGGATTTTTTCATTCGGGTGCATAATGACAAAAATCTCAGTCTCAGCCTTACACTCTCCTGTTTTATTTTGATAAGTGATATTAATAATAATAAAAACCAAAGACATGTACACCAGGAAGGGGATTATTTGAGCACAGCTTTGCACTGATTTGCTGGAACAAAGTTGGGAGTCTGTTCTCAACAGAAGTTATTCAACTTGACGTCAGTCTCTGCCAAGCAGAACAACCAAATACAGAAAAATGAGCACTCAGATTTAAGGTTTATTTCATAATACAGCTGGAACAGTGGAAAGGATATCAGTGCAGATGGGAAATCAGCATCAGGCAGGAAGTATTAACTGTTACCAAGTTGATCTTGCTGTCATCACAAGGATAACTGCAGCCCTGTCAGTCAGAGTAGCACTGACGTGGCTCTTCTCCAGAGGACTTGGCTCAACGGTCGTGTTTTCAGTGTTTTTGGGGGGTTTCCTATTTGCACAGTTCACATGTGAAAGAACGCAGACACAGGAGATGTGAAACCACAAGATCAATTTTGAAGGGACAACCAGAAGAAAGGATCAAATGAACTCTTAATAGTACCAGCGCCCGTTCAAAGTAAATTGGATCAACTGAAGGTTTGCAGAGGGGAGTTTCTGTTGCTTTTCCTGCTAACTCAAACTCACACTAAACTGAACCACTGTGTTTTTGTGCAGAGAAAAGAAAAAGCCAAACCGAGGGAGCCAGACAAGGTGAAGCAGAAACAGGTATGTCCATCTGTTCAAGTGGAAATGTAAAAAAAAACAGAATCATTGTGGTGAAATATTAAAATGTTTTATTATTTAAAGGAGAAACTTTGTCGCTGGATTGAAAAGCCGTCCACGTCCACACTGCAGACTTGAAACGACGTCAGTGTCCTGTTACAGTTTGTCTGAAACATGTAAGTCTGATTCTTCTGGTTCAAGTTATTAAATCAACATGATGATGTGTTTGAGAAGCCGTAAAACTTGAGATCTGGACCATCAGGAAAATCAGATTAGAATAGATAAAACTTTAAATTTCTTTGGAAGATGTCATCAGGGACATGAAGATTCCAGCAGCATTAAATAGCAGCACACTATTTCATACAAAATAGTTGAAACATGGAGGATAAATGCTCAAATTGATAAAATACATGATGATTTTAAAATTGTTTTAGGGAAAGTGGACAACAGCAGTGCTAGAGTATTTTCATTGTTGTTTTTACCACAAAGAATGACCATTGTTTTAGCCATTATTTATCCATAATGTATTTCAATTGGCATTTAAAGGGTTAAAATAAAATAAATAATTAAATATTTGGTATTTTTGATTAGAACTGAAGTTGATGGAATGATGTGAGCAAAAAAGTAAAAAAGATATTAATCTGTTATGTTTTTATAGCAGCTTTGGGAGAGGACATTAATGACCACTACTAAAGGGTAGTAAATCATGAATTGGGCACTGCAAAAAAAATAACAATGCATGAAAATCAATTTTGTTATTCATCTTATGTATATTTAAGCCTGATCTTTGAAAAAAATTCTCAGCCCTTTAACATTTATAATATTGTCAGTATCTCAATTTTTGTGTATTTTTTCATTAAAATTCGTACATCATGTAATCAAGTTGGCATTTAAAGGGTTAAAATAAAATGAATAATTAAATACTTAGTATTTTTGATTAGAACTGAAGTTGACTGAATGATTTGAGCAAAAAAGTAAAAAAAAAAAATTAATCTGTTATGTTTCTATAGCAGCTTTGGGAGAGGACAAAAATGTCCTCTGATAACCTCAAAGGGTAGTAAATTTGTCCTACGGTAACCTTTGACCTCTGACAAAAATCAAACTTTGAATTTTAAGACTTTCTATGAAAAAAACCTTCCTACAAAAAATCATTTAATACTGAGTAACACTGCCAAAATTATGGCCAAAAGTGGAGCAAAAAATTGTCTGTAAGGACAAAAATGTCCCCGATTACCCACAAGGGTTAAACAGGACACGGTAATACTAACCGTGGGAAATTAAATTGGGGTTTTCCATTCTACCAGTAACCGTTACATCCCTACAGCACACAGGGTAAAAAGGTAACGCTTTTTCTCTTATTGACTTTTGGTTGCTCCCAATTGGATACTATGAGCAAAAAAAAAGAAAAACAAGAAAAAGGGAAAGTAGGTGCATTAGATTGGTCTGAAAGACTGACAGGAGGTCTGATAACATAATGCTAAACCAGAGATCATCGCCAGGAGTGGCCACCATGTCACAAAGCTGGATCACTTGTGAATGTATTCCACTGAGATAAATATTCTAACTTAATTATATCATCTATCCAGGGCTTCTAAAAGCAAGAAGACAATGAAACCTCAAGGAGATCCGCCACCTTCTACAGCCAGTTTAGTCTCTGAGAGAAGTGACCGCTCAAAAAGGTTTCCTATAAACTTCAGCCTGGAACAGGAAGCTTTAGGAAAAAGGTGAGAGTTGTTCAACTTTTGGATCATTTTCATGTAAATATCTTTGATATCTGAAGACGCAGTTTGATTCATGGTGAGCAGCATGGTGAGCAGGTTTAGAAAGAAGAGAGACTGCTCCTGACTCAGAAGAAGCAGGTTGCTGGTTTGCCTCCTGGAGTTGGTCTCCGTGTGGAGTTTGCATTTTCTCTATGTGCATGAGTGGGTTTCTTCAGAGTCTGAACTCCAGTTTTCTTTAATATCCTGGCGAAGTAGTTTGCTTCCAACATCGCCTACCATATTATCATCCTAACAGACGCAAAGACACGATGAAACTTTCAGGAGAGGCAAATACAGCTGATGCATGTGTTGTGAATAATTTTGGATCTTTTTTTTCTGTTTCAGTGAGAAGAAAACTTTAAGCATTTACCAGACCCAGGAAAGGCAGAAGGTAGGCAATAATCCAATCAAAACACCAAAATTGCCACTTAATCATATCAATATTACTTTATTTGGCTATTTAAGTGATAAAACAAGACACAGTGGACAAGTACACTAACATGACAGATAGACAGTTTATATATATTAAATTTCTCTGGTCCACCAGGGCAGAAGCCTACAGAAAATGTTTAAGTAAAGCGGACTCCTACAAAACACCAAAGAAGGTGACTGGATTATCATTCTGTTAATTACTAGGTAGCCATCATAGCAACATTATCACAACAGCATCGCTGTGTTTACTACGTTTTTTTTGTTTGTTTGTTTTTTAGAAAACTCTAGCTACTGTTTTCCAAAAATACACAGAATGAAAAGTCTAGCAACTTTTTTTCTGGTGTTACTGGAGACGTTTAGAGACTCTGACATGATAGCAAGTACTATTCTCAATAGGGATGCAAACAATTAATCGATTATCGATTAATCGATTGTCGATTAATTGTCGATAAGAAATTACTCGATTAAAGTGTATTAATTGCAATTAATTGCGTTTTGAACCCGTAATTCCCCTCAAGCCCGCATGGGGGCGCACTTGACGCCAGACGTCCTTGACACACTCGCGGGAACACAAGAGAAGCTGGCCTCTGACAACATAGAGCCGATATAACCCAACCTGAGGGGGGCAGCATTACGCTTCATTGCGTTCAGCCTGCCGGAACTTTATTAGAAGAAGAAGAAGACGACAACAACAACAAGACAAACGAGAGGCGGTAAGCTGGCAGGATGAAGAGGACAAGACGGAGTTCGCTATGGAACCACTTTACATTTGTTAATGATGACAAAGACGCCAAATGCACAATCTGTGGAAGTATTTTAAAGTACAACTCCTCCACAACTTCGCTAAATTATCCCCTCAATACATCACATTCAGCCTTGCTGCAAGGAGCGAGTAGCTCTCAGCCTACAATCACCGCAGCGTTGGGACGACGAGTATGTGACTCCACGAAGGCAGAGGGCATTACCCAGCAGATATGTGACATGGTTACTACAGACATGCTGCCAATAAATGGGCGATTCCGCCAAAAGAGTGAAATTTCTGTCCCCAGCATATTGTTGTATATTAAATGTATAGACACAAGTAGTAATATATTACAAATTGTATTTTACTATTATACTAAACACCATACACATTAATATTTGTAGAAATTACAGATATATATTTTTTTAATATTTTAAAATGGCATCCAAAACACTAATACAGAGCATTTCTTGCCTGTCCCCACAGCCAAACACTACACTTTACTACAATGCATCATGAACAAAATCCTTCCAAAGCAAATTTTCTTTGCATTTAAGTGTGACTCCATATTCTATCTACACTTATTTATTTTCATGTTTAGTAGCCTCAAAATAGTCTTGTTATTGCATTGTCCCATTTCTGAATGTAGTGTTCCCTGCTGTGAAGAATAAGTCTTTAATTAAGGAATATGATTTGCATTTTCTCTTTCATAAGAAAGATAGTATTTTCGTAGAAAGGAACCTATTGATTCAGAGGGAAATTCAGCTTTGCAGGAAAATTGCCGCTTATCAATTAATCGATCATCGATCAATAAGATGAAACAACTATCAATTAATGAATTACTCGATAATTTGCATCCCTAATTCTCAGCTAGCAGTGGGTGCTGTCATGGGCCCCACAAGCGTCCCAGTCCCTAGTCCCAGCAGTAACTCCTCGTTCCACAGGAAATTTTCATTTTCATTTGAGTTGAGGAGTCTTTTCCAAGCAAAACTGCACTCCATAGTGTGTATTTTCTTGACAGCAATTTGTGGTTCTTTTTTCATGAATTGATAGGACTTATTTCATGAAAAAGAGCATTAACTGTTCAGAAAACCTCCCTTCCCTTAGTGGGAGCCACTAGCTAAGCTGGGCAGCAGTGAGGGGCGGCAAAGTGCTCTCACTTTCAAAGCACTATTTTAACTGCAGGAGGCTTGATAATGTATTTTTATTGTTTGTTTTCAGCTGTTTGAGACTAAACTCTCGGAATTTGTGATGCAAGTTTTGAAAACACCTGAGAAGGTCCTCCCTGAAGAACACCAAGAATTTAGTTTCATCAAGTCAGAGGATGCTCCGACTGATCAGCAGAGAGAGATTGACAATGAAGCTAAAGAGGCTGCTGTCAAAACTGCCCTGTATATCCTAAGAACCATGAAGGACGATGAACATGCCAACAAACTAGAACAACGTAAGAGCCTCTATTTTTGCTTTCTTGTGTACTTATAGAGACAGCTGACCATAGATGTCTATAAATGTTCAGTGGATGTTTTAAAATGTGTTTCTCACATTTTGCCATATTTGTTAATCACCTTTAACTTTGGTTTAAATGAACTGCGTGTTAAGGTAGCATGTAGCAGTGAACTAGGGATGTAACGGTTACCAGTAAAACGGTAAACCGCGGTAAAATTCCCCACGGTAATCATTACCGTGTCTTTTTAAAATTACCGTTTTACCGTGTTTGATCACCACCCTGTGTCAATAACTCATGGTGATGCTGCTGTTTGCCCGGAAAAGCCGGACCTACGTCTCTGTCCTCGATTAAGCAGCCTGAACGGGTGCGAGCATGCGCACTGTGCTTTGTTTGGCCTCTGAGTCTGAGAGCTAAAGTTCGAGCCATGGCGGAGTTTTCTCGAAACAAACTCTGAAGTCTGGTTGAAGTTTGGATTTTACAAGGATGCTGAGGAGAAACTGATAGAAGATAGTCTCCCTGTCTGAACACGAAGCTACAGCGAAAGAAAATGACGTGCGCAATTTCAACGGCAGGAACTCTTCGAGTAAATGTAGCCTACTGACGGAGCCGCAGGGAGAGAGAGAGAGAGAGAGAGAGAGCGGGGACTCAGTGAGCCATACCTGAGAGAATAACAGGTGACTTATCAGTAAATCTATCCAAAAATGTATGAATCTTATAAATAACAGAGTTAGTATCATTCTGGAGTGTGTTCCTGCCTTTGATTTTCCATGTGTTCGCCGTATTTTGAAATAGGTCGTCTTTTTTTCGTCAAAGTTTGTGTTTTATGGATTTCATCGATCGTTATTTGGAAATATTTAGAGGAGAAAATACTGAGGAGATCTGCCAGGGAGAGGGGAGACCAGAGGAGAATCATGAAGGGGGCTAACTGCTTCAGGGACAATCGTCATTTTTAAAAAAAAAAGTCCTGGACATTGTCTAATATAAGGAGCTGTATCATGGACACTAATTCTGCAGGTAAACTCAAATGTGTGAGTGTATATAAAATAGTTTAAGCTCATTTTTTGTCATCTCAAAACTTTGAAGATGTTCATTTACAACTGTTTATAAAGAGAATCCTTTTTGAAGTTCAAATCAGTTTTCTTGTCTTGTAATCACACCGTTTATAACATAATAATGTCAAATACTTTCCAGAATGGTTTATTTTTATTTCTCATGAAAGAAGGGTAAAGAAAATTTACTCAAAGGGCATTTCTTGACACATTATTGACAAAAAAGACAGAAAAGAACCATTACGATGGTAATATTGAAGGGGTTACGTGATTAAATTGTATGTAAAAGTATTTTTTGAACATTTTGAGCACACTGCAACAATACCGTGATAATAATGATAACCGTGATAATTTTGGTCACAATAACCGTGATACAAAATTTTCATATCGTTACATCCCTACAGTGAACTAAACCAACTTTGTGCTTAACTCACTATTGTACTTGCCTTCTTCTGATAGGTCACTATGGGGTTACTACGATGTATCAAAAGATCCTAAAATCCTTCCTGAAGACTAAAAGCGAGAGCCTGTTGGAAATTACAGAGAAGTGGCCCGTGCCTCTCCAGAAGATTTACACAGAGCTCTATCTGATAGAGGGAGACAGTGGAGAGATGAACCGTGAACACGAAATCAGACAAGTTGAAGCAGCCTTCAACAAACGCAAAAGTCAAGAAATTCAGATCAAGACCGAGGATCTCTTCAAGCCCATCCCGAATAAAAAAAATGGCCCAGTAAGAACAGTTCTCACCAAGGGGATTGCAGGCATCGGCAAAACTGTGCTGACACAGAAGTTCATTCTGGACTGGTCCATGGGGAAGGCCAATCAGGACATCCAGCTCCTGTTTTCACTCCCATTTAGGGAGCTGAATTTGCTAAAGAGTCAAGAAAAGAGTTTGATGGAGCTCCTGCACATCTTCTATCCTGGCCTCAAAGAATCCGGAATCACAGACCTGAATAATTGCAAAGTTTTGGTTGTGCTGGACGGTCTTGATGAGTGCAGACTTCCTCTTGATTTCAGTAAATCTGAAAACTTGTGTGATGTGTTTCAGCCAGTCTTTGTTGGGAGGGTGCTGACAAACCTCATTGCAGGTAATTTACTACCAAACGCCTGCCTGTGGATAACAACCCGACCTGGTGCAGCTAACTGCATCCCTGAAAAGTATGTTGACCGCTTGACTGAGATACGAGGGTTCAACTATAAACAGAAGGAACAGTACTTCTACAAGAAAATTGATGATGAAACCTTGGCCAAAAGAGTCATTGCAAACATCAAGTCGACAAGAAGTCTGTACATCATGTGCCATGTGCCAGTGTTTTGCTGGATCTCCTCTATTGTCCTGGGGGAAATGTGTGCAAAGGTTGGAGGAGGAAAAATGCCAAAGACTTTGACTCAGATGTACATCCACTTTGTGGCACATCAGACTGAGCAGATCTACATCAAGTATGACAAAGAGCAACAGCTGGACTCCCACGGGAACAACAAGGTGATAATGTCACTGGGGAAGTTAGCCTTTGACCAGCTGGAGAAGGGAAACCTGATCTTCTATGAGGAAGATCTCACAGAGTGTGGCATCAATGTCCAAGAAGCATCTGTCTACTCCGGAGTCTGCACTCAAGTCTTCAGGAAAGAGTCCTGCTTGCAGACTAAAGTCTACTGCTTTGTCCATCTGTCTGTTCAAGAGTTTCTTGCTGCTCTTTACGTCCATGTCATGTACTCAGTTGAGCGTGTTAACCTCATGGTCAAAATACAGACCAGAATAAAGCAGATATCTGAACTGCACAAATCTGCAGTGAACAAAGCCTTGCAAAGTGACAATGGCCACATGGATCTCTTTCTGCGTTTCCTTCTTGGCCTTTCCCTGCAGTCCAGCCATGATCTGCTCAAAGACCTGAAGATCCAGGTGGAATCCTGGGACTCCAAAAGTCATGAAGAAACCATTGAGTACATCAAGGGGAAAATAAACCTCTCTGAACCAGAGAAGTACATCAATCTCTTGCACTGTCTGAATGAGCTAAAAGACATCTCTCTCATGGACAAAATCCAGAACCATTTGGATTTAGACCGAAAAATGGAGACAAAGGAGTGGTCTGCAGCTCAGTGGGCAGCTCTGGTCTTTTTGTTGCTGACCTCACCACAGAAGCCAGAGGAGATCACCTTGAAGAAATACTCAAGGACAGAAGATGGCCTTCAGAATCTTCTTCCAGTCATCAAAGCCTCCAGATCAGCAATGCAAGTGTCTGATAAAGTTCTGTTTACTACATTCAACAGTGAGGATGTTAGAGACCACAATATTCCTGATGTTTGTCTTTGTCTTTCATGTACCAGGTTGAATGATTGTAATCTCACTGTAGTCTGCTGTAGCGAGCTGTCCTCTACCATAAGCATGAGCTCAAATGAACTTCATCATTTGAACTTGAGCGACAACAAATTAGGAGACACAGGAGTCAAGTTCCTTAGCCAAGGTCTTCAGAGTCCAAACTGCAAGCTGAAGACCCTGAGGTGAGTTACTGTTGAAGCTGAGACAACATGTCTGAACAAGCAGAGGATTTCCTACAACTTTCCTTTAATGTCTGTATTTGGTAAACTTTTATTGTGAGATTTTGAGCTTTTGAAAGATCAAAGTTAAAGAAGTTTCACATCACCTAAACATACTCTATAAACTCTTGTTTTGAGGTGAAGGTCAGCTTATGCTGAACATTTATGTCCAAAACTTCTCAAATCTACAATTTTCACGAGTAATGGTTCAATGTCCCAAATCTCTACAGTGGCAGAGCACCAGGTGCAGATGAAATCTGCCTTCACCATCACATTTTTATACAGGTCAATGTCTGTGGAAATAGCAGGTATTTAAGGTTGCAGGTTAGTTGATGCAAGGCATCAATTCCCAGTATAACCAAAGTAGGAGCTGTGTCTGCAACAGCTGTGTGTCTTTGAACATCAGTCTCCGTAAGGGATTATCTGTTGTTAACATTCTGTTTGGGATTTGAATGGGCGGAAACCAAGGAACAGCAGGTGGGGGTTCTGATTTTTCGGACCTCATCATTTGCTTTATGCAAATGATGTAGTAGCATTGCAGCCAGTGGTTATTCGGATAAGTGAGAGGGTACATCAGGGTCAGCTGTCTTAAAATTACTAGGGGAGTGATTAGGATTTAAGAGAAGGGATGTGGCAAATATGCCGTTCCCCTATTATAAGTTTGTATGTTTTATTGCAGATACAATTTCCCCATCCTCTGTAAAAGCCTTTGGAGATGTGCTTGGACTCCAACAACAATCACTAACTGAAAAACTCTTATTCCTGATATGTGTTCCCTCAGGCTAAACCGATGTGATCTGACAGAGACATCCTGCAAAGAGCTGGCTTCAGTCCTGAGGTGTCCCACATCAAGTCTGAGAGAGCTGGACTTGAGTGACAACGACATTAAAGACTCAGGAGTAGAGCTGCTCTCTAAAGGACTTAGAGATTGGCTCTGTAAACTGGAAATCCTCAGGTGGGCCTAAAAGACAATAACAAGTGCATGTTTTAAATAGTCCCAAAGGGCTTCAATGACCACCGAAGAGTGACCTCTATCTTTGTATCACAGGTTGTCGTTCTGTAACATCACAGAGGATGGATGTCACTTCTTAGCCACAGCATTGAAGTCCAACCCCTCCCACCTGAGCGAGCTGGACCTGAGCTACAATTACCTGGGGGATTCAGGAGTCAGGCTCATCTCTGAAGCTGCGGAGGAGAGTCGTTGTGAATTAACCAAACTCAGGTGGATACCAACTCTAATGATATTCAGCGATTGCTTTAATTCTGACAAAACCAGACCAAATTAAATGTCTTATTTTCTCCACAGAGTGGATCATAGAGCTGAACACTGGTTTAAACCAGGACTGAGGAAATGTGAGTAGATAGTTTCTGATGAGATCAAGCCTTCATAGAAAGTACCTCCCCAGAAACTGCCTTACTGAAATCAAATTTAACTAAAGGGGATGAGCCTAAAACCAAATCTAGACTGCCAGCAACTCTCAGTCCTAGCTAAAACATCAAAACCCAGAAAACTAGTTTGCTGCAGACCATAAAGTGGGCATGTCCTTTCCTCTCTCAATACATCTCCTTTGTGCCAACTACACAAAGATGTGCACCAGGTAGAGAGGAGATGGAAGACAGAGAGCCAAGGAGAAAAAGGCTACAAACCAGACCCTCCGCAACACAGATTTTACAAGGACTGGAAACCTCACAGGGCCTCTAACTACAAGACTACAACTGGACTTAAGGCATTCAAGCTACTCTCCCCTTATAACTCATAGGAAAGCTTCTGCCCGAAATATTAGCCATGGGCAAATGTTCCATTCCTTGTAGCAAGGTCTGATGGAGCTTTTCCTCTACCTGGCATTAGCTGAACTTTACTTACAATTTGATTTATAATTAGGATTGAAGGATTAGTACCTGGCACAGCTTTTTCCAATTACCTCCAAATGGGGTTCCAGTTCAGTTGAGGCAATGCTGTTGACCTTTAGAGAGTTAGAGTATCATCACGAGTCTGGGATAACTTACCATTGATACTATAAGGAGAAGGAAGCCTGGTGGAGGAGACACTATCAACACTGTAAGGGGAAGGAAGCCTGGTGGAGGAGGTACTTTCAATACTGTAAGTAGAAGGAAGCCTGGAGAAGGAGGTACAATCAAAACCATTATTTTATGGAGCCCAGTTGAGGAGGTACTATCCTTACTGTAAGAAGAAGGAAGACTTGTGGAGGATGTACTATCACTGTAAGTAGAAGGAAGCCTGGTAAAGGAGGTACCATCAATACTGTTAGGTGGTGGGAGCCTAGTGGAGGAGGTGCTATCACTGTAAGGTGAAGGAATCCTGGTTGAGGAGGTTTTATCGATCCGTAAGGAGAAGGAAACCTGGCGGAGGAGGTACTAACAAAATTTTAGGGTGAAGGTAGCCTGGCAGAGGAGAAACTATCACAACTGTAAGAAGAAGGAAGACTTGTGGAGGGGATGCTGTCAATACTGTAAGGAGAAGGAAGGCCAGCAGAGGAGGTAGTGTCAATACTGTAATAAGAAGGAAGCCTGGTAGAGTTCAGCTGAGTTGAGCAGATACCAGAAAAGGAAAACCATCATAAACTAAACAAACTTGCTTTCCTTGCAGTGCCCTGAAAGGCCCAGTTTGTGGGCCCTTCTCTGATGTTGACTCATTACATTGCATGCACAAAGGATATGTTGCGATAGTGCTTCTGTCTACTGTAAGCCATGTGGGCTGGCATTTCAGTAGATTGGCCTATCTACCACACCTCAGGGATGCAAATATAATTAGAGTACAGTAAGTACAATAACTATGATGATGAATATGACAGTTGAGGTTAAAATGAAAGGTTTATTACTTTAATCAGCATGAGAGTAAGATTTTGAATTTGGACGGACCATGTCTTTGCTCATCATGATGGCCCCCTTGATGACTCTGGGCCCCAGAAAGCTTTCCCTTTCCCCCTTATAGGCAGCCAGCAACTTTTTTTGGTGTCTTAAAAACACCAAATTATCCAAGACCTAAGACATCTTTCTTTGTGGCTGTGTTGTTAAAACAGGACATGAGTGTAGTTTGATTTCTACTTCTTTTATATCCTAGCTGCAGCTAACATTTAATGCTGGTGTCATCATGACCCTGCTAACTCCCTAACTTTTACCTTCTTCATAGATGCATGCTCGCTCACGATGGATCTCAACACTGCTCACAAACTTCTCGTACCTTCTGATGGGAACAGAAAAGTCTGCCAGGGGAGTGCAGAGCAGCAGTATCCAGATCACGCTGACCGCTTTGACTACTGGCCCCAAGTCATGTTTAAGGAGGGCCTTAGTGGCCGCTGTTACTTGGAGTTGGAGTGGGAGGGGAAGTGGGCTGGCATTGGAATGGCATACAAGAGCATCCAACGCAAAGGGCAGGACAATAACTGTTTGATCGGGTACAACAGGAAGTCCTGGAGTCTACACTGTTCGCCCAAAGGCTACCGTGTATTCCATAACTTTGAGCCAAGCGTCATTGATGTTCCTCCAGCAGGTTTTGGCGGAGTAGCCATGTATCTGGACTGGGAGGCAGGCATGCTGTCCTTCTACAGAGTTTCCTCTGGAAGGTCACTAACACACTTGCACACCTACTCCACCAAATTCACCAGTTCCCTGTACCTGGTGTTCAGAGTGTGGGGTGAAGGCTCCTCTGTGAGGCTGTGCCAGGTGGAAAAACCTGCAGAAGAAAACACTGGGTAAAGAGACCAGTTATGACGAGGTGAGACTAGGTGACACTGGTAGCGTCATTAGCTGCGGCTAACATTAAATTTAGAAGCTAAAGTTAAGAATCAATAAATAAATAACTCAATCAAAATAAACTACTGCTGCCCCTAAGAGCAGAGCTCGTTGTGGCTGGCGTGGTGGTCCGGTGTGTCTGTTCCTCCGGGAAGCCTATGGCAGCATGCTACCTGGCTCACAGAGCTAGTCTGACTAGCAGCAGTGTCAGAGCAGGCAGGAGATCAACCCCCCTGGGTCAACCACAGCTTACCGTCCGCGCACTTCCATGGCCTATAGATTTTCTGACAGAAAATTGAGTGAAGTTAAGCAAGGCCTCGTGCGCGTGCCACATAATTTTAGCTAGCTTAGCCTCTTATAAAAATGCACACTTATATACAGTGTTGTCCAAACATCTACAGCCTATACTTATGTTAGGATGTTTTGTATATTCATCAACACTTATGTGCAAAAGCAATGCGCCCTTAGCAAAAATATCATACGACCTTAACATGGGACTTGGCCTAGCTTGTCAGAGCTATAGACAGGACTCTGTGACACTTATTATCGACACATATAAAAAATACAAATAGAAAGTATTATTAAATGGGCATTGTGCCTTTCAATTACATACAGAAAGATACTCCATGAAGTCTGGAGGTGAAAAGAAAGTCGTCCTCTGCTTTCCCTGCTTGAGTCTGATTCCAAGTCGTCCCGCTCATTTGACAAACAGGTCACAGATCGGTTGGAATTCTGAGAGCAACACTGGCAAGTGTTGATTTTAAAATGAACATTTAGCTAGTCTAGTAGTTGATCATTAATGAATGAATGCATGGCAAATGTCCCACGTTTGCCAGGCAGTCTTTTAGCCTTTGTTTTTTAAAGCTGACGCACTCTCAAAACCTGTGAGAGCATTAAAGAACAGTATGCCTTTGGGCTTCATTGGTCCAATAACCTCAGGAGGAATGGATCAATTAACAATAGGCCCAGACGACCCCAGGGTCAACAAAGACTGTGTCAGGTGTCAGGGAACCAATTGTAAAAAGTATGTTTCTGTTTGTGCTAAACATAATTCAACAGTAATGGCATCTTTAAGAATATTTAGGAATGGCTGCAATATTGAATTTTCAAGTGTCCAATGTCATTTTTTCAAAAAAGTAGCCCTTAAAGAGTACTTGTGCCAAATTTAATGCTTGCATCACCATGTGAACGATTCTCTTGAAATGTACAATTATCTGCTACACTATAAAGCACCTGCTGGCACTGACAGTTGGTAATCATGACAACGAGCCTTGTCATACCTTCATCTTAGACACACAAGCTGTGTTTGAAATCGTCTGCTCACTCACTATTCCCTATGTTGTGTAAATGAGACGGTGAACTACATGAGGAATGACCAAATGAGATTTCAGACA
Organism: Scarus forsteni; assembly: GCA_036419115.1. NCBI lineage: Eukaryota > Metazoa > Chordata > Actinopteri > Labriformes > Labridae > Scarus > Scarus forsteni. Next base: position 11,224,960 of record JAZDUH010000508.1, on the reverse strand, counting down.
CTACACTGAATTTTTTTTCAGTAGATGAGCCAGATATTCTTGAGACATAAACAAACCGCACACTCAGGAGGATAAGAAGCAAATTTTGCAGCTCTTTACAACCACTAAAAGATGTGACAAAATCTTTGCTACAAGAGTGTTAATGATTCTTTAACATTTCTTATATTTCTAAATGACAGCAGGGCCAATTTGTGCCTTGGCAGCCTACATTCTCCTATTATTCTTCTCCCTTGGCAAAACACGACTACATTGTGGTATATGAGAGTACATTATAGGCTACATCGTATATACACCCACATTTGCAGTTTATGAAATTAGCCACTAAGATTTTGAACAACACTACAAAATGGCAGACACACTTTATAGTGCACCATATCCATGATAGGGAATGTTTTTGAACACAGCTACAGACACATCAGCGATAAGCTGATATGGGCTTCTAAGTCCATGGGTATGAGAGCTGGGGGTTGTGTTATAATCTACACATGAAGCGCACATGTCCGTGTGTATATGTGAGATTTAAGTAAAATGGTCCTCAGTTCAAACAGAACCCGAACCCATAAAGTGTTTGGCGTGTCAGTCGCCAAACACATCCACACCTTTAGCTTTCCAAAGACAGCAACAGTCAATTTGTCGCCACATTGTTACCACAGTTGTTAGGGAGGGAAAACACCTCCAGGTATATCAAAAAGCCAGCTGAAGATCAAGTGCCAGGTTACTGGTACCAACAAATCAGACCAAACGTGGCTAAAACACATGAAGTCTCCCATCATCTCTACTGTCTTTCTCAACTATTTAACTATGTTATTGTCCCGCTACATGCTGCTTCAGCCTGGACTTGGACATAACCTTGCAATGGCAAGTTAAATTGTCATTACAAGTCATAAAAGACTTGGAAATAGAACCAAAATGCACTGCCACTGCCCAAGCCCCCCCCCTTCAAAATTTATGTGCAAACTGTCTAGTCTCATTTACTCTTTCTATGTTCACATTGCCAATATTTCATTTTACATCTATATTTTTCTCATGATGTAAAAACAACATAAAACTTGTTTTGTTAAGTTTTAAAGCCAATTTGTTTGCATTGAGCAACCATTTAATAGAATTAATATTCTTTGTCATTACCTCCAAAAGCTGCCGTATTCCGCACCAGAACAAGAAATTATTTTTGTCATCTGCAAATAACAAAAACATAATAACATTGCAAAGCCTATAAATGTCCTTTATATACATAAATAGTTTTTGTCCTAAAGCATATCCTTGAGGTACCCCACATGTAATATTCATAAGACTAGATGTATTTTGGTTAATTTGTATTAACTGTTGTCTGTTAAGTATAAAGCTATTTAACCAATCCAGAACATGATCTTGGTAACCATATTTCTCTACCTTTTTAATCAGTATATTTTGATTGACTGAGTCAAATGCTTTCTTGAGATCTAAAAACACTCCCAGTGCATATTCCTTTGTATTGTTACCATTATTTATTCTGCCAATTCTATGAGTGCCATGGCTGTTGATCTATTATTTCTAAACCCATACTGACTTTATGTTAGCAATTTGGGTTTCTCAACAAAACCATCAAATTGTTTTATGGATACTTTTCTCGTATTTTGGAAAACTGGGAGAGTTCTGTTGTCACCCTGTACTTAGTGAAGTGTAGTTTATCGCCTGCTTTGGGGGAACAACTTTTGCAACTTTCATCTTGTGTTGAAATATCCCTTTTTGAAAATAGAGGTTAAAAATATATGTTAGTGGTTTTGCAATACCATCAGTGACATTCTTCACAGTCACAATGTCAATATCATTCCAATCCGCGATGGTTTTGTTCTCAAGTTCTTCAACTGTGTCATTAGTTTCTTTTTCATCCACTGCTGTTTCAAAACATTGAGCTGTTATTTATCTACTATAATCAGTAGGAAAAGTTTCTGGCCCATCAATCTTTATTGCCTCAGCCAGTTTTGGTCTAACATTTACAACAAATGAACTGAATCCATTGGCCATCCTGTTTTGTCGTAGGACTTGATTGTGTTTTTCATATGTTTCAAATATTTGTAAAATTTTCATTTGCTTTGATAAGTTTCTTTTGCTTTAATAGCTCATTTCTGAAGATGTTTAGTGCCTCCTCTTTTGATTCTTTTATACATAATGTAGTATGTCCTCTTGTTTCTGTTGCTCTAGTGCTTATGTTCATAAGCTGCAAAAATGGGTAGGTGATCACTAATGTCATTGATTAGTAGCCCACTTTGAATATTATCTTCTAAAAGCATGAATCATTTTAAGTCATGGACCAATTCATGTATCATGAATCATTGTTTGAGTTATGGACTTGTTCTATCCAGACTTAAGTTTGCTGTTCATGCATGCAGAAGAGATAAAGACAGACAGAAAGTCTGGCACCTGACCCTGCTTGAAGTGACCAATGTATGCATATGCATAACTCTGCTGTATAAGATTTCTACTGCCGTATGTGTTACACACGTCTATACAGTATCTCACAAAAGTGAGTACACCCCTCACATGTTTGCAAATATTTTATTTTATCTTTTCATGGAACAACAGTGAGGAAAAGACAATTTGATACAGTGCACAGTAGTGAGTGGGCAGCTTGTTAAACAGTGTAAATTTACTGTCTCCTAAAAACAACTAGACAAACAGCTATTAATGTCGAAACTACTGACAACAAAAGTGAGTACACCCCTAAGTCAGAGTGTCCAAATTCAGCCCAAAGTGTCAATATTTTTTGTGACCACCAGTTTTTTTCAGCACTGCCTTATCCCTATTGGGCATAGAGCTCACCAGAGCTTCACATTTTGCTGCTGGAATTCTTTTCCACTTCCTCATGACCACATGACAGAGCTGGAGGATGTTAGAGACCCTGCACTCCTCCACCTTCCTTCTGAGGACTTCACACAGTTGCTCAATAGGGTTAATGTCTGGAGACATGCTTGGCTAGTCCATCACCTTTACAGCTTCTTTAACAGGGCAGTGGTCATCTTGGAGGCATGTTTTGGGGTCGTGACAGGACATGCTCCACCCAAAACAGGCCTCACAATGGTCAACCCAAGAAGTTTAGAGCATGCTGTCAGCATCATATCCAGAGTTTGTCTTTTGGAAATGACATATTGACATATGAGTGCTGCCAGCATTGCTGCAGGGGTTGAAGGTGTGGGGGTTGGCCTGTTTATGCTCAGACCATACGCAGCACACTGCATCAAATCGGTCTAGATGGCTATCAGCCCGGAAGGAGGTCTCTTCTAAAGATGATGCTAAAGAAAGTCCGCAAACAGTTTACTGAAGACGAGCAGACCAAGGACATGGATAACTGGATCCATGTCCTGTGGTCTGATGAGACCAACATGAACTTATTTGGTTCAGATGGTGTCAAGCATGTGTGGCAGCAACAAAGTGAGGAGCACAAAGACAAGTTTGTGTTGCCAACAGTGAAGCATAGTGGTGGAAGTGTTATGGTCTGGGGCTGCATGAGTGCTGCCAACACTGGGGAGCCACACTTCATTGAGGGAACCCCAAATGCCAACGTATTGTAACATACTGAAGCAGAGTGTGATGCTCTCCCTCTGGGAAAGGGACCGCAGGGCAGTTTTCCAACATGATAATCACCCCTCAACACACCTCCAAGACGACCACTGCCTTGTTAAAGAAGCTGAGGGTAAAGGTGATGAACTGGCCAAGCATGTCTCCAGACCGAAACCCCACTGAGCATCTACGGGATGTTCTGTGCTAGATCTCTGGTGAGCTCTATGCCCAAGAGGGTTAAGGCAGTACTGAAAAATTGGTGACCAAACAGAATATTGACACTTGGGCTGAATTTGGACACTTCGACTTAGGGGTGTACTCACTTTTGTTCCCAGCAGTTTAGACATAAATGGCTGTGTATTGAGTCGGTTTAAGGAGACAGTAAATTCACACTGCTTTTCAAGCTGCCCACTGTATCTAAGTATCATGCCCTCACTGTTGTCCGATGAAAAGATATAAAACAATATTTAGAGAAATGTGAGGGGTGTACTCACTTTTTTGAGATACTTTATATCTGAAGGCAAAAACCTGCCTCTCTTTGTCAGTGTTTTGCTGAACTGGCTGCAATAAAGTACCCGATTGACCCCCAGTCTTGCATTCCGTATTAACGTTTCCATAGAACATCTGACAACATCCTTCATTATATTTGTTAGTTTATAATCTCTTAAGTGGCACAATGCCTTGCTCTTCTACTCTGTCTTGTTTTCAGGGGAAATTACCCAAAGCTATATGTGTTATCAATTAATTTGTCTGTACTTTTTTTGTGATTTGGATTTGTAAGTCTAAATTAAAGTATCTACACATCAACAACCCTTTGTGATATAGTTTATAAATAATCCTTCCATGCTATATACAACTGAAAACTGTTTTTTTTCTACTCAATTTTCAACAGTTAAACCTTCCATCACATCATCAATAAAAGTTTTCATACTTTCAACTCTTTCAGAGTTCAAGTCTTAATCAATATACAGATCAACTCCACCTTCCTGTTTATTTGTTCCATCTAAATGAAGGATTTATTTAACCCTGTAGCTACCGGCTCAACTGTTTGGCAGAGGTTGTCACTAAATTCAGGGAGATAATGTTTTAAAATGTAGAACTAATCAAATCATAGTTTGATTCTGTTAATGTTTCAGGGAACAGAGAAAACTACAAACAAACCAAAAAACAGATATTTCCTTGTGATATATAAGGGTTTAAAAAGCTAACAGTTTACAATACACAAATATTTGGGACAAAATCAGTTAGAAATGGCAGAATTTTTGTAAATATAATAATCGAACGTGACTTAAAAAAGATGATACTGAGCTTGACAAACCAAAAATGTTTTGGATGAATTATTTAATAATAAGAGCTTTTAGCTTTTTAAACCTTAAATCACACACAAAGAAAATATCAGTTCTTTTGTTTGTTTGCAGTTTTTTCTGTTTCATGAAACACTGACAGAAACAAACAATAACATGTTATGCTTTTAACACATTAAATATTCCTGAATTTATTGACCTCTGCAAAACAGTTGGACTGGGAGTTAAAGCGTTAATTAAGGTCTCTGCTCTTTTCAGAGGTTATCCATGTTTCTGATACGGCTATTACACTGAACGGTCTTTTAAACTGTCCCAGAAATTCCTTGATGGCTTCAAAGTTTGCACAGAAACTTCTACTATTGAAGTCAATTATTATGATGCTTTCTTTGGCCTTTATCTTCATATCAATTGATCATCTGTGTAATATGTGAAGCCATTTGTTAGCCTTTCATGCATGAATGACTAAATCAAAAACAACACAAGCTTTAAATGTTTTTACTTTCAAACAAGTTCAAAATCATGGCCATATCTTTTCAAATTAGTTAAATTTTAGGGAAATATGCATCTGTCCACATCAGTGGACACCAGGCATCAACAGAGAGAAAAGTAATTTCATGCATCTTCATATAGATCCACAAAGAAATATGAAAACAATGAAATATCACATGACATTGCCACTCCTTGCTGGAATTTTCTCAGGCCCCATCCACACGAAGACAAACCATGATCTAAACGCATACGTTTTTTGACGTATCTGCGTATCATCCATACGAAGACGGCGTTTTGGGGGTCTGTAAACGATCATTTTTGAAACCAGGCTCCAGAGTGGAAAGATTTTGAAATGCCGTATACGCAGCTCCGTGATTACTGGCTCTCCGCAACTTTTCAGATATGCTTACGTCATAGTTTTAAATCTTCATTAACACGCATGCGCCGCACGCGGCAACGACAACAACAATGGCGGCATACGTGAAGCATATATGTGCTGATGAAGCTAGTGACCCTACTATCCCTGTTGCAGAAAAACCTCCTTCTTCTCAATCACCACCGAGTTGAACAAACAATTATCGAGGACACATTACGCCACTTTATGATCACTTTATCACAATCTCTATTTACAACTTTTGTCTCAAGTGCGCATGCCCACTGTTTTTTCGTCTGTTTCCGCTTGTTTCCGTCATATCATTACAGCGCCCCGAGAGGTCTGGCATGTGTTTTACAGCGTTTTCATGCGTATCGAGTGCATTCATGTAGACACACACATTTTCTGAGACGCCTTCATCTTTATGACGATCGTTTTTGAAACTGTTAAGCGCTTTGTCTTCGTGTGGATTGGGCCTCAGTCACCCTGCAGCTCTTGCTGGGCTTCAGTCTTTGTTTTTTTTTAGAAAAAAGATGTAGATGAGTAAATTACACCAAAATTCAAAATAAAAAATGAAAAATTTGGTCAAATCTGTACGGAAGAGGATAAAGGCCATTGTAAAAATAAAAAGTGAGATCTGAGTTTAAAGTTAGAATCCTGACTTAAATCTCAGAACTCTCTATTTCTGCAGTGGCCCAAATCCTCTTCCATAAATCTAAAAAGACATAACACAGAATATACACTTAGGTGCATAACGTCCCATGGAGTAGACATTTGAATTTCTGGTTGCAGAAGAACTATATGCAAGAAAAATATTTTTAAAATCTGCATAAAAAGTGCTCCTAACATCTTATTAAATCAGAACATATTTTTATCGGTCTGATTCTTTGATAATAGAAGGATGTAACACTTATTCCTGAAGAATGTGGTGCATTTCCCTCCTCATTGGCCATTTTGGATTTATGATGTAATATCTCAGTGAGACAACAAGACACAAAGATCATATTTTTATGAAACCTGAGACAAGGATTTGGGAGTTCACCACCTGGTAGTTGGGACAACCTAAATGGCATAAATGTCTTCCACGTATCTGTCCACAAATATCAACCACAAACCTGAACACACAGCTCACACAGAAACTTTATTCAGGGCACTACAGGTCAGAACAATAAACAAACAAACAAACAAATAAACAAACGCTGCTGGTTTCATCCTCGTGAAAACACACGGCTCATTTTCTGGATCTCTGCTGGATCTGAAGAAAACATTCAGTGGAACGGAGGGGAGCACTGTGGCACCAGAGGGGGAGTGCAACACAAAAACACAAAGAAGAACATTCAAACTGATTTTACAAACAGCTCGGGATGAACTCACTGAAGCAGGTTTTAATGGACAGATTGAGTCGACCTGTGAAGATGAAATTAAACATTTTAAATCCACTCCCTCCACAATTACCACGAAGTTCATGGCACAATATAAAAATATCTGTTTTTTTATACAATGAGATACGTGATGACGGTTTGAAGCTTCTCAGTTCATCCATTGTTTCGTTGTTAGTGGCCTCAGTCCTCCTCGAAACTGAAACTTAAAGTCTGATCCAGCGTGAAGACCTGCTGGAGCTGCTGACGTCTCAGTGTTAAAAGAAAACAAACTGCGGTGAATCAAGAGTTTCATTGGAAGGCTGGCACTGTTACACTCACTGGCCACTTTATCACCTCTGAGTTAGACGTCACTCAGAGATGTTGCTCCATATCTCCATGACTTTGTCAGCTGAACATCCGTGATGAGAATCTCCTGCTCCTAAATGTGCTCTACTGGATTGAGATCTGGTGGCTGTGGAGGCCACTGGTCTGAGCCTTGAGACATGGAGCTGCTGAAGTCTCCATCAGAAGATGGTCCACTGTGGTCATAAAGGGATGGACATGGTCAGCAACAATCCTCAGGTAGGCTCTGGGGCTTGAACTAGGACTGAACGGTTTAAGAAAACAATCTAATTGCGGTATCTTTCCCTAATATTGCAATTGCGATTTACTCTGCGATTGTTTTAATGTTCCTCATCTTATGTATTCTTAAACAAACATAAGCAGTAGATCTTTTTATAGTAAAACCAATATGACATTAAATCAATCTAAGGATAAAAGATTTGAGAAAAGAGGAGAAGTGAAGAACAGAAGCAAAATAGGTATGACATTGTAAAAACTGGGTAAAAAAAAAATGGTACGAAAGCGGAAAAAAAGTTAATAGGTGCAAAATAGGTATGAAATTGCAAAAAAAAAAAAAATTGGGATTACATTTCAAAAACCATGTAAAAATTCCAACCATAGTCTGACAGTGGCCAAAAGAAAAGATGAATGGGAGCAAGATAGGCATAAAGTTGTAAAAACTGGGTTAAAAAAAGTTAAAGTAGGCATGAAATTGCAAGAAACTACGTCACAATGCCAAGATGTTCAATACATTTTGGGTTAAAAATATTGCCCTGTCTGCAATTTGAAAATAGCAACAAGCCATATTGCAATTAATTGTTCAGCCCTAGTTTGAACCATGCTCAGGTGGGCCTAAGGGGACCACCTGCAGCAGCTTAAACCGCTGATCCAAGCTGCTGGTTCCATGCTTTATGATGATCACACCAAACTCCTACAATCTGAATGTGGAGCAGAGATCCAGACTCATTTTTAAATCTTCTGTTGTCCAATTTTGGGAGCCTGTGTGAATTGTAGCCTCAGTTTCCTGTTCTTAGCTGACAGGAGTGGCACCAGGTATGATCTTCTGCTGCTGTCGCCCATCTGCTTTAACATTAGATGTGCTGTGTGTTCAGAAATGGCCTTTTCTATCATCTCCAATAATTTTGACCTCTGATAACTACCACTTGCTAGATATTCTCTCTCTTTAAGACCATTCTCTGCAAAACTTGGAGATGGTTATGTGTGAAAATTCCTGTAGATCAACAGTTTCTGAAGCACCAATAATCATATGTTTAAGTCTTTTGATTCTGATACTCAGTTTGAACTTCAGCAGGTCGTCTTGACCACGTCCACGACTAAATACTTTAACCTGTTCAGCCCCAAAGTGCACGATATCGTGAATGCTTGCATGCACTCGAACAAAAGCGTAAGAAAAAGTGAACGATTTTTCAAAATTCTCGCCTGATCATATTGTTATAAAACCTCTTTAATTTTGCTCTGCATCATTTTGTAACAGTAATCCTTTGTAGAGATGATGTAAAAATATTTAACATTAAATTTGAGAGTTTTACAGCCACTCCAGCATCATTTCCACAAGATATTTACAAAATATATACATATTTTTTTAGGCAAGGATGAAGTTCTCAAATGATTCCGACTTCTATCTTCTTTACTCTGTCCCAGTAACACATATACTGATAATTCACATCTGAACAAATCTCTGAAGTATTACTTTTATTATGACACCAGAATAATTCAAATAGACCTTGTGGTTGCAGAGATTCACTCTTTTCTTTATGAAGACGTCATTTTAAAGCAGAAGGCTTAAAAAGGGGGCTGAACAGGTTAAACTGCTGCCATGTGATTTGTTTAACAAGCTGTTTTATAAGTGTGCCTAATAAAGTGGCCAGCATACAGTCTTTTATATGAAGACTGCAAATAGCTTCTGAGGTGTGTCACATTAACCTCCTCGAGGGTCCCCAGGTAGTCGACGTTGCTTGTGCTGCAGCGCCCTCTAGAGGAATCATCCTGTATGTTCAGCCTCTGGAGTAAATCAGTGATTCCCAAACTTTTCCCAGCCTCAACCCTTCAGACTCTTGACCTTCCATGTTCCATGTACAAATAAAGTCTCTTAAAGTGAAAGATTTCTCACAGAAGAGTTTAAGGGCCATGTTAGATGGAGAAAATTATTTTGGTGAAGTTGAGCTTAAAGTCGAAATTTCAAGATTAAAGTTGAAATGACACGAATAAAGTCGAAATCGACTTTTGTTATTAAAAAACAAAACGTTGAGACAATAAGCCGACATGTCAAGAATAAAGTCGAAATACATTGTATGTCAACTATTCGTTTCCTCAGTCCTCTAATTCTGTTTTCTGTCAGAATTTCGATTTTTATTTCTTTGTGTGCTTGTGTAAGTGAGTGTGTATACTGAATGTGAATTTGGAGTGTTATGTTTTCATTTTATGCAATTTCCTGCTTTTTATTTCACTTATTGCTATTTCATGTTATCTTTTGTCCCATGTAAAGCACTTTTTATTACAAAGTCCTGGATGAAAAGTGATACACAAATAAAGTTTGATTGATTGAAGTTTGATTTATTCTTGACTTTCCACTTTTATTCTCTTCATTTCAACTTTAATCTCGACCTCCCAGAAATTATTTTTGCCATCTAGAATGGCCCTTATACTCTTCCGTACTCACTAAATAATTTTATTTACCAGCAGTTTAGTGGGCAACACCAGACCACCTTTAAAAATAGAAATGTACATTTCTAGAACATATTTACCTCCGCCAAGGAGGTTATGTTTTCAGGAGAGTTTGTCTGTCTGTCTGTCTGTGAACAAAATAACTCAAAAAGTAAAGGATGGATTTTTATGAAATTTTCAGGAAATGTTCAGCATGGGAAAAGGAAGAACTGATTAAATTTTGGTGTTGATCGGGATCACCGTCTGTATCCGCCACGATGAAAAATGCGATTTTCGTGAATAACTACTGAACTAAAATAGATATAACTAGAAAAGGACTCGGAGAGTGCAGACCTCCGCCAGCGCCACAGTCCTCACCCATATTGTGATTTTGACCATAAATATTAGCCCTACCTTTATTTCATTGAAATATTTAGATTTCTTGACCATGAAGACATACCATTAGCAATTGGATTCATCATGATATCTATTTTAAGTTCAGTAGTTATTCACAGAAATCACATTTTTCACCATGGCGGCCAGACGCTGATCCGGGTCAACACCAAAATCGAATCAGTTCTTCCTTTTCCCATGCTGAACATTTCCTGAAAATTTCATCAAAATCCATCCGTTACTTTTTGAGTCATTTTGCTCACAGACGGACTGACGGACGGACGGACGGACAGACAGACAGACAAACAAAGTCTCCCGAAAACATAACCTCCTTGGCAGAGGTAATTATGAATCTAGTTATGGTAGTAATGGTATGTTTTCATGGTCAAGGAATCTAAATATTTACATGAAATAAAGGTAGGACAAATATTTATTGTGAAAATCACAATATGGGAGAGGACTATGGTGCCGGCGTAGGTCTGCGCTCTCTGAGTGCTTTTCTAGTCATTAATGAATTTGAAACTGTAAAGTACAAACTCACCACAGCTTTAATGAAAAGGATGTCTGACTGAACTTATGTTAATATAAGAATCTTGGACTATTCAGATTTCCTTCTCCAAGATACCTCACCAATCCGTCCTCCAGCCTCTGTGCCAACACTTCAGGCCTTTATCAAATCTCACAATGCAAACATTTGACAGTTTTAACTTTAACAACTGAAACAGCTGTTTGAAACCTGACAGGTATTCTCGTACCCCCTATGTCCCCCAGTTTGGGAATCACTGAAGTAAACGATAAGGAGCAGGACTGAGCTGTGAACATAAATGAAAGGGTTAACATAAACACTGGCTGCTTGTTTGTCATCTAATGCTTCATTCCAGGCGACCGGTAACTCAGAATTTTCCCAGTTGAAATCTCAGAGTTTCAACCTGAAAGTGTTCCAGGCAATTTACGACTTGAAGGGAGCGCAAGGAATTCTGGTATGTAAATTAACCAACATGGCAGACATTATAAGATTTATGCTTCATCAACTAGCTCATTTGAGTGAAACAGAAGCAGGGAAACGGTGCATAAGGTAACAAAAGCTTATACTTTACAGTGTTTGACGTTATTAAGAGGCGGCCATATTGTTTAGGCAGTGATGTGACATCACAAATCGTAACTCAGAGTACATCAATCTGGTTTGAGTTCACGGGTGGGAAGTTATGATTTCGACAATTCCAGTGCACGTTCACGAGTTAAGGGTTGCCTGGAACGCAGCATAAATTTAGAAAAACTCTCTGTTAATGGGACAGAGTTTCACAAAATCCTTTTTAGCTGCTCTCTCCAAGGATGCAGCCCTTAAATTGGGACACAGCTCAAGACTATATAGAGTGAGTGGGCTTTGGAAGCCAGTAGCTGCTTTTTAAAAAGGCTAGGGAGTCATGATATTTGATTTTTGCCGATATTTGACAGGCAGATATCCCCAAACTCCTTTTCTTTAACACTGATATCTTGTGTCCAGAGCAAAAGTTCCATAAGCCTGACCTCTTCCCTTCATGGTTACAACCTATTTGTGTTGGAAACAGGTGTAAAGCATGAAAAATAACAGTTTATTCTCTAATGCATGATATTCTGAGTGATGATGAGCTAAACCATCATGGTGCAATTACACATTTTGCCAGTATTACAGCCAATATATGGTTATTTATGGTCAAATTGTGTGTGATCAATATCGGCTGTAAATATGGGCAAAATTCTTCACATCTGCTGATTCTGTTAATCAACTTATTACGCAAATATCTGCCAAAACAGATGCCCGTGATGACCTTGTGCATCCCTAACAAACGCTGTCTCAAACATACTTTGATCAACTTAGTAACAGACAGGATCATGCATGACTCTTAAGCCTTCAAAACTAAAATGGCTCAATAAAAATGACTTTTATAAACAACAAAAAAAATCATCTGGGCACAGTGTAAGGACATGAACACGTCAAATATTCAGACCATAATCACGTCATGAATCAAGTTGTAAGGGCTGTTTTGCTCAAATCACCTCGTTGGGATAGAACGAACAGATGAATCTACGTTTCCATCAAGCAGTCGATGCGATTTTTCTCTGTTTAAAGACATAATCTGAGGAAAAATTCTGTGTGATATCAGCACGATGAGATTTCCCCACCATACGAGGACCGTCTGCGCTTCTTGATCTGAGTGTTTCAGCAGCGGCTCGTGAGGAGTGAAGCTTTGAAGGATCCTTTAAGAAAATATCTCAGCGTCCTGTGAGTCTGGTTTCTTCTTCTGCTGGTTTCATATTTTTATCTTCAAACAGTCAAAAGGAAACTCACTCCGTCCCACAGTCTTCTCTGTCCTGCACCTTCTTCAGTTTTTGCAGTTCTGTCATGATGGCTGGCTTTCCTCGCCGTGTCGTAAAGTTTGAGCTGCAGTTTTGATTCAGTCAGGATTAACATCCTTTGTGCTTCACTCATCCTGTCTCTATCTAAAAGTTCTCTTATCTATCCTTACCTCTCTCTCCTACCTTTCTGTTTCTTTCCCTCTTTCCTCTCCTCTGTCCCCTTGTCTCCTTCCCTCATCTTCTATCCTCCTCCTGAATGCTGAGACGTCATTGGCTGTCGCTCTCTCCCAGTAGCCAATAGGTAGTCATCTTTCCTTTCCCTTTGATGTCAATCTCGCCCCTCAGCTCCAACTGGAAGCAGTTAAACTCCAGCAGGACGTCCCGAGTCGCCGCCGACACGTGGATCTTCAACGCTGCACAAACACAAACAGATTCATTTTTAGGGTTTGGAACTTTCTTTTTAAACCCCGTAACTACCAGCTAAAACTGTTTGGCAGAGGACATTGATAAATGCAGGAATATGCCATGTTTTAAAAAAGAACAAATCAAATCATTTTTTGATTCTGTTACCGTTTTCGGGAACAGAGAAAACAACAAACAAATCAAAAACCAAATGTTAGTTTCGCGATGACATAAAAATCAATTTGAAAAGGCAGAAATGTATGTAGATAAAATATTAAGTGCTTTACAAACAGACAGATAATTTAAATAAGGTAAAAACCCACTCCACGAGCCCTGAACCTACTTACCCTACAATCGTTACACAGTGTTGGTAAAATGCATCAAAAATAAAGAACAATGATAAAGCAGGAACACTGTTGTACCCAGCAAAATTAGTAAACACTGGAGGTTTGGTAAAAGTCTAAAATTACATATATCATGAAACAAAATAAAAAAATAAATTGAAATGAATTAAAAGATAAAATAACAATAAAGTGAAGCTGTAATAAGAATAAAAACACTAAAAGGTTGTTCAGGTAAAAGCCAGACTAAAAAGGTAGGTCTTGAGTTTATTTTTTAAAACATTAACATTTTGTCTAAGACTTACTGGTCACACTAGTGAGTAAAAGGCCGTTAGCTGTTAGATGCTAAGTTAGCGGCTAACGGCTAACGGTCATTAACTGTTGTTAGCTGTTAGCGGCTAAGTTAGCCGCTATGGCTAACATCCATGAACTGTTGTTAAAGGGACTGTGAGGAGAATCTATTACGGGCAACATTAAGACTCTGCTACCCATGAGCTCGCGCGGCGACTGTCGTAATGCTGCGTTCAAGTAACCTCGGAACTGGGAGTGACATCATCTCTGACTTATCGGCGTTCCAGTTGAAGTCGGAAAAAAACATGCCGATCTACCAGGCTATTGTTAGCTGTTGTTAGCACACCCTGCGTTGTTGTTCACAAATATCACATGAAGAATGTGATTATCACTATGGCAGCATTTTTGTAAATATAAGTCTAGCAATACGATGTATACAGCTGATCTAGAGCGACACACCCCAGTCAGAAGTGCAAATAAATGGATTATTACAGGAGCTAAATAACTGTTCACACTGGGGGCATCCATCTTCAATTGTCAACTCAGGGGTGGCGAGATTTCACCGAGTTCCCAGTAGGACATTCCGACTTCAGGGGACGTTCCAGTTGCAGTTTCCTACTCGGAACTCAAAATTCCTACTTCTGACTACAACTGGAACGCACCAATAGACGTGTGCAAGCCAAAGCGTGTGTTTGTTGTAAAGCAGCTCGGACCTTCCTCAGAACTCTGCATTACTTTACAGTTTCTTTTTTCAACAACTCACAGGATGCAAAGCAACGAGGTAATGTATCTCTTTCTAGTTACGTAGTGGTAGTTTTTGATGTGCAACAACAAGCACTTCTTGGAAAACAGTATTGTAGTTTTGTAGCCGGCTATATATCATTACTTACAGCCCAGGGCTCTAAGACGTGTCCAAATAATATAAATTTGCTCTAGTTTTAATCGTCTTGTTCCTGAAGTTGAGTATCCAGGCCAGTCCAGCCCTGTCCGACCCGACCAGAAGGCTAAGGAATAGCATTTATAGATAACCTATTTTGATGCTATAAAACTCATCTTAAAGTGTGTATTTCCATCAGGCATATATCTAAAAGTGAGACTTTTTTGTAATTACTTAGAAACTCCTCACAGTCCCTTTAACTGTTGTTAGCTATAAGCCGCTACATTAGCCGCTATGTATGCTACATTATCTGAGGCCATCCTGCTTGATGTGGATTGGTCTGTGATGAATGTGACGAGCCAAACAATTGTCCAATCACAAGCTTGTGTTTTTTTGAACGTTCTGCCCCTGAAAACAAATTCAAAGGGCTTCTACCCAGATGGACTAGTGAAATATTTCTTTGGCAGATATACTGAGCTAACCATCTGACTTGTCAGGTTATCAGGATCCCAAACCAAGCAACAAACAAAAGGTTAAAACAGATTCAATAAAACTTCTGTAGAAGAGAGTCATTATCTCCTCAGAACAGCCTTTGGGGAACTTTCTTGGAGGTAGCATCAACACGGGGTTAAAACAGTTTGTTTCAGACTCTTAAAGACTTTCCACGGCTCCACAGGAAGCCTGTTTGAGGAAGAGGAGGAGTGGATGAAGCTCTCACCTTCTCCTGTGGACTCCATGCGTGATGACGTGTTGACAGTGTCACCGAACAGACAGTAACGAGGCATCTTCAGGCCGACCACGCCTGCACACACCGGACCTGACCACAGACACTGAGTTTAATTCCCTCCACTTTTTACCATCAGGACATCTTAGTTTATAAACCCAAACTGGAGCCTGGAGTATAAACCAGATTAAACTCTCACCGCTGTGGATCCCGATCCTCAGCTTCAGCTGCTCTTCCGCTCGGTGGCGGATCCTGAACGTACGCACGGCGTCCAGCAGGGCGAGCGCCATCCGGGCGATCTCTCTGCCGTGCAGCTTCCCGTTCCTCACAGGGAGCCCCGACACCACCATGTAAGCATCACCTATGGTCTCCACCTGGGGGCACCGCAGGACCACAAACTTCAGATCTTCTCAGGCTGCAGGTTTAACTGCTGATCTTTTTTTTTTTTTTTTTTCCCTCAGAGTATTGCAGTCCATACATAGATATAACATACACACTTTCAAATGTTTGATGTTGATCATCTGGGTTGCTAAACAATTTTCACAACAGGCATTTTTCTTCAATACAGCAGAACCTTAATACTCCTCTTTTTTTCCCTCTTTAATTAACTCAACAAGTAACAGGAATGTATAAAACCAAAATGAGGGAGAAATAAGCACGCTTGAAAAATTGTTGTTTATTGATACAGCGTACTCACATTGTTATGCCATATATTATCATTACATTAAAAAATGGTCCCAAGACAATGATATCGTTTATCAGCAATAATTTGAAGGACAATTATCGTTGTGCAAAATGTGTTATCATGACAGGCATAAAATGAATTTATTGATTTAGCTTGCACAGGCTTTTTCCCACTGTTTTTCTGATGTTTAGAGTTGCAGACACTCAGTTTCTCCAGTGAATTTCAGTTGAGCACAGTGTCAAAAAAGATACAACTCTGAAAAAGCACCTTGTCTCAGAATGCCCTGAACCATAATCTTTTCCAAAGGTGAATGTTTAGGCCAAGTGAGAACATTGTTTTGATTTGATCAAATATCTGAGCTACAGGTAATTTACAGAAATGCTTTTTATTAGGACTATATCCAATCCTTAGTCTTTCAAAAGACATGATGATCTTGGATTTTCTCGATTCTTTGTTTTTTTTATTTAAAGTCTTTTATGATTTCCCTTCAGCCTCAGTCGGCTTATAAGAGAGCAGGTAGAGTCATGACATTGTCCTCACAGCTCCCAGGTGGACGAAGAGCGTGGACAGTCATCATTATAAAGACTTCAGGTGAACTTCTTACCTTGTAAACATCAAAGTTGTCGATGATGGCATCAAAACAGGTGTAGAGGTCATTCAGCAGAGTCACCACCTACAGAGACGGAGAGCAGGATCAGCTCACACACAAAATAAAAACATTTTTCAGGATGGATTGATGCTTTAAAACAGGGCTGTTCAATCTGTGGCCTCAAGGGCAGTCCATTGTTGGTCGGATGAGTCAAAAAAGTTAGACGAGATGTGGCCTGCATTAAAACTTTAAAGGCTTTTTTGAAGTGGGGTAGCTAAAGGCTCATAGCGCTAGTAGACATCACTGTCAGATATCAAAAGGCATGAGCGCTTGAACTGGGACAACACGATCAAACACACTGATGCTGTCTTGATGTACAAAATCTTCCATGGCCAAGCGCCACCTCCACTACAAGAATTGGAAAAAAAAAAACTCAAACAGATCAACTAGAGCTGTTCCAGAGGTGACTGTGTTGTTCCTTTTAGAAAAAGTGCCTATAGTCAAGCCACTTTTTCTGACTGCCCATCTCACACCTGGAACTCAGTTCCAAGCACAATACGCGAACTCCCAACCCTGACCTCTTTTACCAAACAGCTTAAAGCTTGGCTACTGGAGAACCAACACTGTTGCCATAACCAGGCCTAAACTTGTTTATTTGTCCTATGTGTCTATTTTGACAAGGGCTCCATCTCCAATTTTTACTGAGCAATGTGCAATGCAACTAGCACTTTATATTCCTAGGTACTCTAGGTATCACAAATTACCATCGCTGGTATAAGATTATTGTAATATGCAATTGAGCATTAGGCAATCAAAATAGCACATTATATTTTTTGGGGCAATTTGCAATACAATGATGCACTTTTTTGCACTTTTACCAGCCCCTTGGTCTAAACTCTGTTTGCTTTGTTTCGTATTGTTTGTTTTGCTTTGTTTTTGTTTTTATTGTGTATAAATGTTTTGTACAACACCAACCTGCCAATGGGGCTAGAGATGGAAATTAGCCACACGGCTGTAATCTCACATGTTTACATTTATACGTTCATGAACATGTACTGTCCCATTTCTTCTTTTAAAAGTAACAAATCTACAAATCTACTGCTGATAAAACAATGTTCAGCTCTGTCGCTGTGGGGAGACACGTGGATATGGACACCAGCAAGCATTTCACAAATATAATACACACTCAACTATAACCTGCACCCCATTTTTCAAGCTTTATTCCAGAAAACACTCTGTGCTCAAATATAACACTCACCCAAATTTTGCCCAAACCTTACTCTCTTAAACACCCTAAAGCTTTAGATGTTGGTCTGTCCCTCATGTCTCTGCTTTCTTTTTCCTCCAACCACAAATACTAGCTTCACTCACACCAAATTTCCAACCAGCTTCTCTGTTGTCCACTGCCTCAGCCACTTTGGTCTACTTTCTTTGAATGCTGCTGGATAACTTTGATGGTATTTTACTGTTGTGCAATTATTCTCTCACAGATGACACCTGCTGATCTTATGGTACTTAAAGCAATGGCTTAGACATGACGGATTTGTGTGCAGTGGTGACAAATTGACCCCTCCGCCCCCCTCTAAACTGACGCCAACCGCAGTGTGAAGTTACTGGAAATACCCAGCCCTACGTACGCGTCCTTCTACCATTAAGTCCGACTTTCCTCTCAACAGCTGATCAGAGTGCTACAGCAGGATCAGCTAAATTTACTGCTTTAAACCGTACAGACCTGTACTGAACCAAACAGAACATGAACATGGGATTGAACCTCCAGAAAAACCTCTAGAAAAACAGTTTGGACACCCCTGGTTCTGGTATTAAACAGCGTTTCTCACCTCCATTGGTGTGCTCTCTGCAGATATGGCGGTGAAACCAACGATATCACTGAAGTAGATGGTGACGGAGTCGAAGGCTTCGGCCTGAACTGTCTCTCCTCGCTTCAGCTGTTCAGCAACAGAGCTAAAGACAAACAGAGATGTTCACAAAGACAAGAGAGAGAGATGGTCAGGACGAGTCCTGTCACGATAACAAATTTTGCTGGCCGATAATTGTCGAAAAAATTATTGATGATAAACGATATTATTGTCAATATTGTTTTGAAACGTCATTTCTTCATTAATGTAATTACATGTCATAATAAAGTGAGTACATTGTATCAAAAGCAATGAACTTTAATTTCTTAAGAATATTTCACTGTAAATGGAAGGTCAAGAGCTTTTAAATAAAATAAATTAAACAGACAATATAATACGTTTAACAAAAAAGAAAAAAAAATAATGAAAATGAAATGGACTCTCTTTTAGAAAAATTGCATGTAAATAAAAATCATTATACTCATCAAAAACAATAAAAAATAGACTGTCTCTGTAAAGAAAAAAACTCTAATTAAAAACACACACAAAAATAAAAACAATAAATAAAATGTAGTTTATACAGTTCCTGAATTGTTTGCGACATGTACGTTCTCCCAGTTAATTCGTACTGTCTGTCAAATGTTTGTAACATTTCTTTCTTTTCAATCGTATTAAAGGGCTGCATTTATTTTGCAGTGTAGGAAACGACACTGTCTGTGAGCATGCACCATTTTGCACTGTTTTATTTGTAACATTGACAAGTAAACGCCTCAGTAAGCACTGACTGTCAGGACGAAGGCTCCGCTGCACCTCGCCTTTTCCGTCGTCACTGCTTTCAAACAACATGAAAGGCTTGTCGGTGTTCATGAGCTCACACCTTGTTCATTCTGTTTAAAACCAAAATATTCCCACACTGTGGCTGTGGCAGCCGGCTTAGGAACCGTAGCTTTCGTGCCACCATTCATGTTAGTGTTTGTTTCCTTGTTACTCCTCAGGAGGCTTACTTCAGCTCTGTGTGTCTACGCGGGAGCGGCCCCGCCACCCCCACAAAGATTGAATGAATGACAGATGCTCACTCTGATATAAATCTGCTAAATCCACTATAGAACCAACACACCCAGGTGTTGAGAAAGTTGCACAGAGTGAGCCATCTTCTCATCCAGCCTGTTTGGTAGAAAGAGAGGAGGAAAACAAACATGCATGCACGTGTCAACTTTTCAAGACCGGCAAACTTACTGAGGACGTTTTTATTTATCCTGCGGTTAATTGATTTATTGACTAACGTGACAGGCCAAATCAGGAGGCTCTCCTCTGACAGCTCAGCTGCTGATGTTCAGGTTATGAAAACAATCCTGACTACGAAGGTCACCTCCACAGAGAGGTCTTTAAAACACTGATGGAAGCCTCGTGTTTGATTTGTTGTAATGTTTAATACTCTGATCAAACCTGTAGACGTAACTGAAGGGACTTAAGGTGAAGAGTTAAGAAGGTGCATCATAATCCCAGGGCTGAGTGATGTGTAGAAAAACCTTTATCACCTTTATTTATTAGTCTAGTTTTAGTCGATGAAATCTGCTGTAAATTTAGTCGACTAAAAGTGTAAAGGGTAAGGCATTTTTATGTTTCCTTGAACTTCTGAAGTCATGTTTTACGCTAACATAAAAGGCAACATCTAATATCCCTTTATTGAATGTTAGTAAAGTTTGTAGAGGAGAGGATTAGGGCCATTTTAGATGGAAAACATAATTTTCAGCAGGTCAAGATTAAAGTTGAAATGACAGGAATAAAGGTGAAATTTTGAGATAATAGTCCAACTGGCGACATAAAAGTTGAAATACAACTTTGTGATATAAGTCAAAATGATGAGACTGAAGTTAAAATCTTATGAAAAGAAGTCGATGTTGAGAATAAAGTCCTCAACTTAATTCTTGTCATTTCAACTTTAATCTCGAAATTTCAACTTAAATCTCAACTTCCCTCAAAATAATTTCCTCCATGTAATATGACCCTTCTACTTTTCCAGGTCTGAATGTCTAAATGAAAAGAAACAAATGTTCCTTTGTGTGAAATGCAGTCACCTTTATTTAGGCTACCTGGCAGAGCATCTCAGTTACAACACCAGAACTGACAACAAACAGTGAACCTGCTCTACATGAATATATCAATTCATAAAGAGAGCAGCTCTGATTGGATCGCTCCACAACTTATCCCACCACCACCAAGCTAAGGCAGCTGTGATTGGATGTCCCTCTGAACTCATCCAACCTTTAACACAACCACAGTAGCTGTGATTGGATAGATTCCTAACTTGTCTCTACTTCCTACATGACCAAATTAGGTCTGATTGGATTAAGTCTGTCAGACATTTTAGTCTTGTTTTTATTTGTTGATGAAAATGTCTATTAGTTTAGTTTTGAGTTTTTGTCCATGTGCTCTTGTTTTTATTAGTTACTGTCTAGTTTCCATCAGGAGAAAAAAAGATGTTGGTAAAAAAAACTCTGATGAAAATAATTAGTCGACAAAATTAACTCTGGTGGTGTCGTACTTACTGTGGTAGTATCTGGTAGAGTAGAGCTTCTGCCTTGCGTTTCTCCTCGTGATAAGCTTGAGTTCGCTCCTCCACCAGCTCCTCCAGGTTGTTGGCGTACTGCTCCATGCGAGACAGCAGGTTGTCCAGGATGTTCGTCCTTGACTCCCTGAAAACACAGAAAGTCAAAGAACTTAAAGGTGCTATGAGGAGAATCGATTACCGGCGACACAAAGACTCTGCTACCCATGAGCACCCACAGCGACTGTCATAATGCTGCATTCCAGTAACCAGTAATTCATAAAGAGAGCAGCTCTGATTGGATTGCTCCACAACTTATCCCACCTCCACCAAGCTAAGGCAGCTGTGATTGGATGTCCGTCTGAACCCATCCAACCTTTAACACAACCAAAGTAGCTGTGATTGGATAGATTCCTAACTTGTCTCTACTTCCTACATGACCATATTAGGTCTAATGTAAATAATAAGTCAACAAAATGAACATTAAAAGGAGAGATTAGACCCACCATGATTTCAGAACACTGTTTTGTTTTAACTAACGTCTCATCAGAGTTTCACTTTCTGCTTTCAGCACTCGCCCTCCTCCTGTGAAGCGCTTACTTGTTCTGTTTCCTCAGCAGCACCCGGATGTGGTTGAACTCGGGTCTCTCTGTCGGCTCCTCGGCCCAGCAGCGCTGCATCAGCTGACCCATCTCAGGACTGTGGCTCTGCGTGTCCAACGTCGGCCTGAGGCAGGGCCACTCGCCCAGGATCACCCGGTCCACGATCTCTGCAGAGGAGCAAACGATCAGATTGTTACAGGGTGCCGTCACTTCTCAAATATAAGACGCAAAACACACCCCAATTTTTATGCTTCTTTCTAGGAAAAACTCTGTGCTTAAATACAGTATAACAATAGGGGTGGGAGAAAAAATTGATTCACATAAGAATCAGGTTTTATTCGATTTTATTTCCAAATGTAAATGCTTCATTTTAGTCCGTGTTAATAAGCCACTTTTAAATGCAGTCCAGGCTTTTGAAGAGAGAGTATAAACAGCTGGTTAAAATATATTGCTGAATAAATCCTAAAAACAGACTCACATGTGATGTGTATTTTTCCTGATATAGTCTGTAGGCATCATTGTTCATCTTTTTCACTGGTGTTAAAAAAGCTAACTAAAGATTGCAAAAATCGGCAATATCGAAGAATTGCTATCTGAATGGAATCAGCACCTAAAAAATCGTGATGTTGGTCTTTCCTTCATTATCTCTGCTGTCTTTTTCCTCCAACCACAAATGTTAGCTTCACTCACGCCGAATTTCCTACCAGCATCTCTGCTGCCCACTGTCTCGACCACTTCAGTCACCTTTCTTTTGAATAACTTTCTCTTTTCAACGACATTTTTGATGATATTTTACTGTTGTACAATTACATCAAAGACATCTATCAACATGACAATGTCCTCGACCAATCAGAGCGCAGCTATTTTGGTTCCCTTACAAGACGCCAGTGCCCAGCGTGTTTACATGTGAGCGATACCGCAACACAGAGGATTACAAGATCATTACACAAAGGTAAACAAGACTCAAAATATTGGATTAGAACAGTAAAACGGTCACATCATCTTCCATCTCCTCTTTTCCATACAAACCAACCAGCTCTCTCCTAGATTATATTTTGAAACTTAATCCTTCAAGACCTAATAATTTTAATATATCTGTTCTGGGTAGAGCCTACCCTCTTTAAGGGGAACGCTAATAGCAAATTATTTAGAATAATGATGACAGCAGCAAAGAAAAATATCACCCGTTGATGGGTTGAATCCTGACCCTAAAGGATAAATACAGTCAGTGATATTTACATGATGGAAAAAAAAATCACCTGTTCAATTAATCAACATATACATACATTTAAAGGAAAAGTTCGGTTTCTGCAGCTTTCACATTGTTTATAGAATGAAGTAGAACAATATACTCACCCAGAAGGCTTTCCTGATCCAAACAGTGCTTCGGGAGATATTTAAATCCAAAATCGAGCGGCGGATATCTGTATAATGGTAGCACACGGGGCATGTATAGCGCCGCTCCTAAAACTGCATTAATCGTCCAAAAACTCTTTCGTTTCCCCAATATTCCATCATGGTCCATTCGGGCTACTCCTCCACGACAGCCTGTGTCACTCACGACATGTTGTGTGACTGTTCTGACCTCTGAACTGAAGAAGAAGAATGTTTGCCTCCGCACATGCGCAGTACGGCTCATTGTTTCAGGGGCGACCACCGGCTTCACAACGACTTTCTTCTTCCAGTTTTGTGCAAAGTGGATGAATATCTATCAGATGAAGATGTTGTGGAGGAGAACTTTGAATATGATGGGTGTCCTTAGAGTTTCGAGCCAGAGTTTACAGAGGAGGAGCTCATCGAAAGGAGGACGCGGAGGCAGCGCTCCAGAGAGTACTGCGCATGTGCGGAGGCAAACATTCTTCTTCTTCAGTTCAGAGGTCAGTACAGCCACACAACATGTCGTGAGTGACACAGGCTGTCGTAGAGGAGTAGCCCGAGCGGACCATGATGGAGTATTGGGGAAACTAATGAGTTTTTGGACTATTGATGCAGTTTTAGGAGCGGCACTGTATGCCCTATGTGCTACCATTATACGGATGTCCGCTGCTCGTTTTTGGATCTAAATATCTCCCAAGGCACTGTTTGGATCAGGAAAGCCTTCTGGGTGAGTATATTGTTCTACTTCATTCTATAAACAATGTGAACGCTGCAGAAACCGAACTTTTCCTTTAATAAGATATCATTAAAATGGATATCTTTCCCGAAAAAGACCCAATCTCTTGGGTTCACCCTCCTGCTGATATGTTTTTTTTAATACACCTCCTATCATTAATGTTTCTCAAAGATCTTTCTGTTCCTGGCTAAATATGTCTTGTTATTAATGTTTTCCCATGACCCCCTAAGTACGAGTTTAATGTAAGTGTAACTGAAATGCTTTATTTTTGATCTTATTGGGAGGTCTGCAGGGAGGGGAAATAAAAAAGGGTGCTGCAATAAATAGGGACAATGAACAGTGGAGATGGACAATGAGAGATGACGGAAACAAGGAATTCTGCAGAGAGCCAGATCTCCACAATGAAGACACATAAAGAAAGCGAGGATATTACCTGCATACTGAAGTTTCTATAGACGGAACAATGTTAGTAACAATCGATAATATTGTAATGCTCTTAGACCTGAAATTGCTGTTTTAATAACTGTCTTGATGCAACACACAAAAAAAGAAACTGGGCTGAGGAGGATATTTAATTTGATGAAGCTGTCACCATACAAAAGGTCTTTAATTACCGTCCAGTTTTAAATGAAGAGGTTATCTCATGCTGGGCTTTTTTAATTTAATAACCACGGACTGTGCACACAAACAGGATTTAATTGAATCCTCAGAGCCTTGAAAACCTCACGAGGATGATTTTTTATTTATTAAGTGGCACTTGTTGTACCTGCAGACCTGAGTGGTTCCAGATGAAGTGTTTCTTTGTTCATTTAGAAAGTGTCTAACTCTCCATTTAAAGCACAACGGTGTCTAGCTCACACATTACTGTCTCAATTCTCATGAGATCACTTAAGTGAATTTTGAGATTTTCTGAGTAAAAATCCTCTAAAAGTCACCTCTATTCCTGTTGTCTACCTGCCTGATGGCAGCGGTTCATGTTTTCTTCTCAGCAAGTGTGTTCACGTCAGAGCTTTCAGACTGCCAGCATGAGCCGAACGTCTCTGCATGGTTGAGCATAAAAGCATCATCTATATTTTCCACAGGCTGCAAATGTATTTTGGCCAAAACAAGCAGAAAAATTGGAAATCTTAATCCAGCTGGTGTGGGAGAAAATCTGACAGAAAAGATAAAAACCATCCAGTAACCCATCCCCGCTAATCCTGCAGATAGTTATTCATGAATCAGGACACTTATGAGGATATTTATTGTGGTTTTCCCAAGTTTTCCATCAAAGTGCATTATTGTAGTGATAATATTCCGCCATAAAGCTGTGCAGCAAAAATAGCGATAATATAAAGCTTATTTAAGACAGTGTGACAGTATTTATGGGCTGGATTTAATCTTAAAATCAGTAAGCTTAACATAAAAATAAAATCTGCGAGAAAAGTCAGAATTCTGGGGAAAAAAGTCTAAATTTTGAGATCATATTTTATATTCTGGGTAGAAAAAAACAAACAAAAAAAGAGCTTAAATGTAGAATTCTGAGGGTAAAATTATAACCTGACAAGCCAGATGGACAGCTCCATATATCTGCCACAGAAATATTTCACTAGTCCATCTGGGTAGGAGCCCTTTGAATTTGTTTTCAGGGGCAGAACGTTAAAAAAACAACAAAAAAAAACACAAGCTTGTGATTGGACAATCGTTTGGCTCATCACATTCATCACAGACCAATCCACATCAAGCAGGTTGCATCCTATAATGTAGCATACATAGCGGCTAATGTAGCGGCTAATGGCTAACAACAGTTAACAACAGTTCATGGAGTTTGGCCATAGCTGTTAACTTAGCTGCTAACAGCTAACAACAGTTAATGACCCTTAGCCACAAACTTAGCTGTGAACAGCTAACAGCCTTATACTATCATCTTACACTAAATTGTACCACACAGATGATTCATTTAACACTTACATGTGACATGAACCTCGTCAAAGACAATCCCTACAAGTAAACTTCTGAGGAGGGCAGATTTCGCCAAGTTTCGCTGGGTAACCATGAGGACAATAGGCTAATCAGCATGTCTGTTCTCAACTTCCGGTTCTCAACTTCTGGTTGTCGTCACGTCTGCATTCTGCTGCTCCCGCCTCTCTTCCCTGATTGGGCCGTTAAGAATTCAGCCGGGTGAATTCGTTGGACAACGGAGGCTGGCAAGACGGACCTGCAGGATTTCAGAATCAGGCAGGTCTGTCTGCTCTGCAAGGCTAGTAAAATGAGGCCTAGGCAAAAAATCAATCAGATTTAAAACTCGAGTTGGCAAGTCGGGCCATTTCGTTTTTCCTGAAACTCGAGTTTAACGATTTTTTAAAAAATTCAAGCCGTTCATTTCACATTCGAGGACCCGAGGCTTTCCATAGTGCACTTCCTGCAGTATGTCACTCTCCTCCCCCCGAGACATCACACGCATAAACAACATAGACAACATGGCGGCGGCGGCCATAACCGGCGAGGAGTGAGTTGGGTTTTCTATTACATACTATGAGTTACCTGTAACCAGTGTTACCTGGTGAGTTTCTGTTACCTCAGGCATTTTGTTGCTTGCACTTTGTGGCACTTTTCTCATCACTTTGTACACTTTTAAATTTTTTACAACAAGAGTTGAGTTTTCTATTAAGTTTTTTAATTTTTTACAACAAGCGTTACCTCAGGCATTTTGTTATCTTCATGATTAATTCAAACAAGTGTATAAAACTACCGTGCACAGGCACTTTGTGTCCATTTCTGTGTTGATTTTTTGACCTGGGGGCAATTTAAATGTACATTTTAAGTATAAATAAATGTATATTTTGGAAATAAATTTACAGTGAGTAGTTATTTCATTTTAAATGGGGCGGGGGCATCGAATTGAATCGAATAGAATCGAATATCAAGGACTTTTTTTTTAAATCGAAGACTTTTTTTGGGGGGGGGGATCGCCCAGCTGTAGGTAAAACTCACAATTCTGATATTAAATTTAGAATTATACAAAGAGAAGTACTCTTTGTATAATTCTAAAGTCAGAATTAGGACAAGATAACCAAAAAAATCTGAGAATGAAGCCACACACATTTGAAACTTAAAAAAAAAAAACAGACTTAAATCTTGAAATTATGAACCTTTTCTCAGTCATAACAAAAAAAAAAAAAAAATAGTGGTCCTAATTCTCTTTTGCACAATAATAACTTGGTGATCATTGTTCTTACAATTTGGTACATTTCTGGAAATTAATTGAAATCTTTAATTGTAGATCTCCTCTTTACTTCTTTCTTTTTTTTTGTTTAGGATATAATTGACAAAAGGGACAGTACACTAAATATATTTCTCATATTCATAAAGATTAAATTGATGAAATAAAATTCAAATCTGTTTTCTTAAAACAGAGCCACACTTGGATCAGAGTTCTCCCTCCAGTAGCTCAATCATCAGAGGATTTCAGGGGAAGTCCTCCTGGATTATTTTCCGGATTTTCAGCATAACAAGCGAAAGCAGCTTTCTGAAACTTTCCGTACACTCCTCCAGCGAGAACATCTTGTCACAGATTGTGTTCCCTGTACATGGACAGTACTTGGGTGAGTCGACAGATATGTTTACAGCCTCCCGAGTTTATTTTCTGCCCATCCTGCATAGAAAATCCACATAGAAGAGCCATCTGTGCAAGAGAGAATGAACTAGTTCTGAAACACTGAAAATAAAGCTTCATATGCTTTATTTAAGAGGCGCGGTGACTCAGCAGGTTGTGTACATGAATCACAGTAAGAAGATGGCTGCTTCGATCCCTGTGGAGTTTTCATGCTCTCCCCATGAATGTCGAGGTTCTCTCTGAAGTGAATGGCTGTCCGTCTCTCCATGTGGATGTGTGATTGGCTAAACTGGTTCAGGTTTTACCACGCCTCTTGCCCAACATCAGCTTGAGTGCTGACATAATTTTTAAACAGTTTTTCTAAGCATGGGCGTACACGCATTGCCAAAAGTATTTGCTCACCTGCCTTGACTCACATATGAACTTAAGTGACATCCCATTCCTAATCCATAGGGCTCAATCTGATGTCGGTCCACCCTTTGCAGCTATAACAGCTTCAACTCTTCTGGGAAGGCTGTCCACAAGGTTTAGGAGTGTTTATGGGAATTTTTGACCATTCTTCCAGAATAGCATTTGTGAGCTCACACACTGATGTTGGACGAGAAGGCCTGGCTCTCAGTCTCTGCTCTAATTCATCCCAAAGGTGTTCTATCAGGTTGAGGTCAGGACTCTGTGCAGGCCAGTCAAGTTGATCCACACCAGACTCTGTCATCCATGTCTTTATGGACCTGCTTTGTGCTCTGGTGCACAGTCATGTTGGAAGAGGAAGGGGCCAGCTCCAAACTGTTCCCACAAAGTTGGAGCATGGAATTGTCCAAAATGTCTTGGTGTGCTGAAGCATTCAGAGTTCCTTTGACTGGAACTAAGGGGCCAAGCCCAGCTCCTGAAAAACAGCCCCACACCATAATCCCCCCTCCACCAAACTTTACACTTGGCACAATGCAGTCCCACAAGTATTGTTCTCCTGGCAACCTCCAAACCCAGACTGGTCCATCAGATTGTCAGATGGAGAAGCGTGATTGGTCACTCCAGAGAACGTGTCTCCACTGCTCCAGAGTCCAGTGGCGGCGTGCTTTACACCACTGCATCCACGCTTTGCATTGCATTTGGTGATGTGAGGCTTGGATGCAGCTGCTCGGCCATGGAAACCCATCCATGAAGCTCTCTGCACTGTTCTTGAGCTAATCTGAAGGCCACATGAAGTTTGGAGGTCTGTAGCGATTGACTCTGCAGAAAGTTGGCGACCTCTTCTCACTATGCGCCTCAGCATCCGCTGACCCCGCTCCGTCAGTTTACGTGGCCTACCACTTGGTGGCTGAGTTGCTGTGGTTCCCAAACACTTCCACGTTCTTATAATCCAGCTGACAGTTGACTGTGGAATATTTAGGAGTGAGGAAATGTCACGACTGGATTTGTTGCTCAGGTGGCATCCTATCACAGTTCCACGCTGGAATTCACTGAGCTCCTGAGAGCGACCCATTCTTTCACTAATGTTTGTAAAAGCAGTCTGCATGCCTAGGTGATGATTTTATACACCTGTGGACATGGAAGTGACTGGAACACAGGTTCTGATTATTTGGATGGGTTAGCGAATACTTTTGGTGATATAGAGTATGTTTATTCCTAAGTGTTTAAACTG
This sequence comes from Scarus forsteni, assembly GCA_036419115.1. Lineage (NCBI taxonomy): Eukaryota > Metazoa > Chordata > Actinopteri > Labriformes > Labridae > Scarus > Scarus forsteni. Next base: position 11,195,898 of record JAZDUH010000508.1, on the reverse strand, counting down.
AGAGACCACCGGGATACTGAAATGAGCACATTCATCTCTACTAGTAGGATTTATAGGTAAAAGCACAGATTTGATCCAGTTTATTCTAAAGCTAGAGACAAAGCTAAACTGTTTGAAAATATCAAGTATATGTGGAAGTGAATTCTTTACATCAGAGAAAATTAGAGGATGAGTGCTATGTGATGCTGAGTAGATTTAAGTAGTGTTATTGTGTGATGTTTTGTGATATCCTAATAACTTGTGCCAATGGCTCAAGTGACAAAATAAACAACATTGAGGAAACTGGATCATATATTGTTTTAACCATGTTGGTAAAGTAAATGCCAAAACACATATTGCTTAGTACACAGCATGAGAAAGGCCATTTCAGGCGGTCAAAAGTTTTTTCTGCATCAGCTGACAGTATGGCTGAAGATAAGAGATGATCAGAATATTCTAAAACATGTAAAATACACCGTATTATGACAAATCCACTTTTGTCAGGATGTATCAGTTTTGGAAAGTATTGCTCAAGATGACGTCAGATTGGACAGGCTCCAGACCTTTACGACCCCAAAAGGAATAAGTGATAGATAATGGATGGGTGCTTCACTTGCCAGTTCTAGCAATCTTGTTCTGTTTATTTATTTATTTTGTGGATTCATGCAATATGTGTAGCACTGTAGCACAAGAAAGCCAGAAACTGAAAGACAGACAGAGAGAGAGAGTGAAATCCAGAACATACGTAAATAAAATATTTATCTTTCTCTCTCTTTCTTGTGTCTCTTCTTCTGTTTCATTGCAAAACAACAATATAGTGGAAAAAGAAATGGCCTCCCAACAACTCTGTTAAAACCTTTTCTACACATACTTTATACATTTTTTCATTTAAAATCCTTAAAGGGACAGTTCAGTATTTTTTTAAGTGTGGTTGAATGAGCTCCATGTGGCCACTAAGTCCATCAGATGCAGTAGAAAGTTCTCTCCTCTCCCTCAGTAAGCCTCAGTCTGTAAGAGTCTGAAGTATTGTACCAGAAACAAAGGGAATTTTCTCCACCTACAAGAACTCCCATCAAAAAATACCATATGTACGCCAACTAGAAACTTTTTGAGTGAATAGTCTTTTTGGAATAACATACAGGGTGTCCATAAAGGCTCTTTACAATTTAAGAGGCAGTGAATGAGATATCTTAACCAGATTTGTTCTATTTGAATCAGTGTTTATTAAAGTTTTTATTCACATTAAAATTTTGTGTTTCAGATATTCTGTTAATGGAAGTCTCCATGCAGCTCTGTGTAAACCAGAGTCAGATCGTTTCAGGGTGAAACGCTGACGTAACCACATGTGCGGTACCCTTTCACATGAAGGCTGTGCGCACACACTAGAGCATGACACGGGAGCGGATTTTCACTCCTGTCCTGTCCCACTCCCAGAGAAAAAATCCCGTCCCGTCCCAATCCCGGGCAGAGTAAAAAAAATAATACTGTCCTGTCCCGCTCCCACTCAGAATTACTCCCACTCCTGTCCTGTTCCCATTTGAATAAAACCAAACATGTTGAAAAAATGTCGCATTTTTTTTTAGGTAAAAGTTCAGGGCATATAAAAGGCATTGCCTTTAAAGGTGTAGTCAGCGATCTTCTAATCTTCTAATCCAATGCACTATTTGTCAAAATCACTGTATTTCTCCTCTCCATCCACAAGATGTCACCACTGACAGCATGTTGAAAAAAAAGTCCGGTTTCAATACACAGCCTTGGCTCTGAATTTCAGCAGGTAAATACTGTGGCTCGGGCCGAGTCACTACAACAGGGTACGCCCCCCCCCCCCCCTTCCCCCCCTTTGCTTGTGGTGCTTCACATAACAGTAACAGCCGTTGGGCATTCATCTTATTGTCTAATCTGCCAAAATGTACTGTTGTTGTGATGTTTTCAATAATGGCAGTCATGTTGTCTGACGAGTCGGGGTTACCTTAGCTACGTTGGTCAGCTACGCAGTTTCTACGGCCGTTTCCATGACGATGCACGTCCATCAGCTTTTGGGGTGGAGCCAGGGGTGAGGTATGAAGGTAGAGGCGGGTCTAAATTTGTTAATCAACAACCTCTCCACTCGTTTTCTCCCACATCGCTGACAACACCTCTAAGTTTCACATGCCTGACATTCGGTCAGTGTATAGAGCTCTCTTTTCGACGTGTCGTCTTCTCCCTCCATGTTGTTTTGTATGTGGGTCGCCGGCAGCTGCTCCAAGTCGCTTTTCACTTCTGGTGGTGACAGGAAGTCAAACCACTTTTGTAGTTCTTTTGTGTTGCTAGCACGGTCAAGAGTGTTGGCTCTCACTGAGAGATGACTACGAAAATGGACGCATCTGTTCATCTGGTTGTTTAACACGGCTGAAAATGATCATCTATTAATGTTGTTCCCACTCCTGTTGCTTTTTTTTCCCGTCCCGCCCCGATCATGGGATTAATTAAAAAATGACTCCCATCCCGTGGGATTCCCGTGACCCACGGGGAATTCCCGAAAATGTCATCCTCTAACACATACCAGGAACAACAACAACAGCCTCGTCTACAGAGTAACATGTGAGCTGTTTACTGTGCTCGGTTTGTTATCCAGAAAAAACTATTCAGACTGATTTGTTGTCCAGACAAGAAACTCTTGCGTCTTTGTGCGCCCACTCACCATTTTTGTTTGTGAAAAGTTTTTCTTCTTCTTAGTGTGTTGTAGCAGCGCTGCCTCTCTGCAAACCTACATCGCCATCGACTGGACTAGCATGCACACCACAGCTGTTTCATTTGTCTCCAGCATCTCCGTCTGAATGCAGATCGAGGTTGAATACGCAAAGGAAAAATGGTTGCGTTTTAAGTCAGAGTGATGATCCCCAAAAATGACAAGTCCTGTAAGGCATCTCCAGTCCAAGATGTCTATCAGTTTAAGTTTAATATGTTTATTTTAAGTTTTTACGTTTGTACATTCATAAATTCACCCCTCGTTTATTACTCCACTCTTCCTGGAGTCTCAGATCAGGAGCTTTTCCATGTCACACCAAAGTTTTCAGCAGTTTAACCACAGCACAGCTGAGATTTCACCGCAGGCTTCATGAAAAATATATGAGCTCTTGAAAGAAGGCGGGACGTTGAGCCGGCCTGTGGCTCTCCCTCCTGAAGACGGGATAGTTCTGCTCTGGTGGGTCGATTTCCTGGAAAGTGTTTTTGGAAATGAAGCTGGAAAAACTGCTGAGTGATGGAAGTGTTTTGCAGCTGGACAGAAAAATAAATACCTTCTAGTGTTCTCGGCCTCGCAGACAGACTTACAGTGGTCTCTGGTTCTCCTCCTCCGTCAGGCTCTAATTGCTGGTTTCGGTCGTGACGTGCTGCGCTGCTAATTCGTCTCATTCAGTCACAATCACGACTCCTACTCACTCCAAATCCTCCGTCCATTTCTGCAGGCCCACATTTTCCTGCTGCTCAAGTTTCCTGGTCAAAAACTTACCCACAGTTTCTTTTTCTGATAAATAGTTTGACTTAAGTGATGATGATGAAGGAAAAAACCTTTCTGTTTAACCCTTTGACTGGCATTGTGACCTTACGGTTGACTTTTGTTGCTGCCCTAACGTTGTATTTAAAACAAACCTATCTTTTTTTTATCCACACTTACCTCTTTAAATAGTGTAAGTAAAACTAATTATATTCACTACGATTGCAGTAGGCAGTTTGTCCACTTCCTCGTTTCCTCTTTATTGCGTACATCCCCAAACACACTCACGCACATGGAGCATGCTCCAGAGCCAAAGTTGCCAGGTCTGCTTATTATAAGTGACATTCTTTTGTTGCATAGATGTTTGGCACTGTGATATTGAAATGTACTGTAGACGAAAATTAACACACTTTATGTAGATTTCTCTTTTTAAAAAGTAATATATAACATTAGGAAAGGAAATAGATGGAGGTTGCTTATTTTGGGCTTGTTTTTATCGACCTGGAAACACTGGACAGGAGCTCTGATTCCACAGAGTATGTGACATGATTTTGTAAAATAAAGAGCACAAAAGAAATAACTGTTAACTCCGTAGTAGGACTTTTTGTAGGCCTTCACATTTAGGAACAGATATGGGGTTCTGTCCAATGTCGAGCAATGTAAAAGGAATGAGTCACGTGAAAAGTTACTTTTCATAGAGGGTAACTAAGTAAAGTACCAAGTTGCTTTTTAAGAAGTAAGGAGCAAACATGACTTTTTAAAAGTAACTTCCCCAACACCAGTGGAGACGTCTGAAGAAACACTAAAGGGGAAAGACCCTTGGGAAAGCAGAATATGAGTGATTAAAAACAGAACTAAATCCACCTCCGTCTCCCACCTTTAGGACTCAGCGGCTCCCCCTCCAGATAAAAAGCTCCTTTGCGCAGCGCCACCTCCTGGAGGATGATGCCAAAGCTGTACACGTCTCCTTTCTGTGTCCCCTGAGGCGGAGGAGAATCCATCCTTAGCAGCTCTGGAGCCATCCACAGCCTCTCTGCAGGACATATGCACACAATACAAGGTAAGGCTGATGAGGGGGGATTTATAAACTTTTAACCCTTTGACTGGCATTGTAACCGCGTGGTTGACCTTTTGCTGCCATACCACTGAATTCAAAACTCTGAAAGCCCGTCTTTGTTTTGTTGGCTGGTGCACCAAAAGTGCCCAAATGGCACTTTCCCTACCAGCAGAAAAAACATCTAAAGAAAGTTTCAAATGTTTTGGTTTTGTGAAAATATCTTCTCTTTTATATACTAAGATTATCTTGAAAAAGTTTATTAAATGCAAATTAAGTTTAAAAAAAAAGCCAAATAATATTTAGAAAACAACTGCAAGATATCAAACTTACGAGCGTAGTAGGCATGAGCATCTTTTCCGGAGTCGCTGTCGGATCTGAAGCTGGACAAACCGTAGTCTGTGATCTTTAGGACGAAGCGGTTATCAACAACACAGTTTGATGACTTGAGTTTCCCGTGAGAGACGATGACGCTGTTGTGCAGGAACACCATGCCCTACAGGGAGAGGAAAGACAGAAATTAAAGAATAAAACATGAACCAAGTGATCAGGTGCTTTAAATAGCAGCATCTGGAGCCACCCCTAACTGTAAGCTGTGAAAAACAAAGTCTGGAGTCTTAAGAAAAAAGTCCTAAACTGCAACTTAAAATGAAGCTTTATGTTTCTCTTAAAGTGCTGAAGTGTGAACTTAAAGGAACATAAAAAAAAACTTAAACCAAAATAAATGTGTAAATGAAATTATTTAAAGTAATAAAAAGATTAAACTAAATGCAACAAAAATTGCAGCTAGTACTGGAGTTATAAGTTAAATTAAGACAAAACAATAAAAAGGATGAAACAAAGAAATGTTAAACAAAAATTGTGATTTAAAGGTCGATGTCCTGGTGAGTTTAATGGTTTACATCATGTCTGATGTGTTATTGAGAAAAGATTTGACGAAAAAAATGAAAAAGGTATCTACAGAGGATCAGATGCAGCTCTTTTTCCTTCCCCTTTGCTCAGATTGGAGGGGGCGGGGCTACAGCTGGTATTATAATGAGCTCTGCTCTGATTGGCTGCTAAATCAATAGTTGATGGCAGGAGGGGAGGACAGGTCACACGCTACCGAGCAAACCAGTTAAAACATCTGCCTGTGACAAGCTGAAAATACACATAACAATAATTATAATAATAAACTTTATTTATATAGCACTATATACTATAATAATAATTAGTGCTGTCAGGCGATTAAAAAAAAAATCTAATTAATTATAGGATTTGTAATTAATTATTCTAATTAATTGCATTTTAATCTCATATCTGCTTAAAGTCCCCACATAAAGAATTTGAATTGTAGGACATTACAAAACTGTAGTGATGATTAATCAAATGAAAACACTAAAAAGAGAAGATTTTATATCTACATTTTTATTGGTGACTAAATAAAACCAAAGTCAGGGCAACTTGTCCAGAAAATTCTAAGCTCAATCAGGCAACTCAAATTACACTTTAAGTGTGTTTCATAAATCAAATTCAAAATAAGAAAAAGGTCGAGGACATCCAGCAAAACAATTAGGCCTGATGCATTATTAAAGAATGTAGTACAAATATAGATAAATAAATTCAAAAATAAAATAAGACTAAGTCTTAAATATGCCATTCCTGTTGTCACCTGGGCTTTGTTTGGTTTGGTGAGCAACGTATGTGTGAAGTGACGTGCCACTGCCATGTACGGGTCCTCCAGCTGGACAATATCAAAATGTTTGTGTGCTACGATTAATCGCGATTCATTTTTTTAATGCATTAATTTGTGTGTAATTAATTAATCTAATTAATGCACTAAAGTGACAGCCCTAATAATAATATAATAAAATAATAATTATATATACTGACATACTGACATGCTCCACCCCTACATCCCTCCCCGTCCCCTTCGCTCCTCAGATTCTTTTTTTTTAAATGTATTTTTTGGGCATTTTGTGCCTTTATTGATAGGAGAGACACAGTGGACAGGCTTGTGAAAGGGGGTGAGAGAGTAGGAGAAGACACTCTGCAAATTGGTCACAGGCGGGATTCGAACCTGGATCGGCAGAAGCAAGTACATGGGGTGCCTGGTTGCTAACCACTCCACCAAACCAGCACCCCCGCTCCTCAGATTCTAACCTCCTCACCGTCCCTAGGACCAAGCACCGAACCTGGGGGGACAGAGCCTTTTCAGCTGCCGCCCCCTCTCTCTGGAACTCACTCCCACAACACATCCGTGACTCCGTTGACCTCACCACCTTCAAAACCAGATTAAAAACACACCTCTTCCGCACTGACTTCAACCCATAATCCTCTCTTGTCTTAGTCCCTTGTTCCTTGCACCACTGTTTTTACCTTGCACTGTCACCATTTTGCTTTTATCTGTTTTCTATTGTACACTTGTTTTTACCTGCACTTTTAACATTTTAATGTAAAGCTACTTTGAGTTTTTGAAAAGCGCTCTATACATAAAATTTATGATATATATATATATATATATATATATATATATAGATATAGATATAGATATATAGATATATATACACACATATATACATATATATGTATATATACATATATATATACACATATATATGTATATATATACATATACATATACATATATATATATATACGTATACATATATATATATATATATATATATATATATATATATATATATATATACATATATATATACACACATAAATTTTCACATGAGAAAAAAGAAAAAGAAAACAGAAATGTGAGGAATACAATAATAGAAATTGTAAGACTTAAAACAGAATAGTGGAAAGGAAAAGCACTTAAGAGCCAAAAAAATAACAGAAGTAGAGAACAAAATAAATAGAGGATTAATAACACCTAAGATAAAAAGGAAGACAGAAATTAAAAAAGGCTTAATCTACCGTAAGATAAAGGAAATAGGAGATCAAGTAAAAGTAAATGCAACCAAAAGAGGATAAAAAGTTTAATAAAAAAATTAAATGAAATAATAAAAAATTAAAGACCAGAGGGTGCTTTAAAAGTTAACAATAAAATCTTAAAATCTATTCTAAAATGTACCAGTGGGTGGAGCCTGTATAGCTATGACATCATAAAGTCCAGGAAGTAAAAACGGATCATTTTGGAAAGCATTTCTCAGTGAGCTTGGACTTCAGTAACAGGTGTCATTACATTCTTTTTTTTGTAATTATAAAAAGGTAAAAAAAATTGCAGCTTTGTTGTGTAACTTTGTCAAATGATGATGTAAAAGTACAAGACAGTTTTTGAGAACTGACCTAGTAGTGTTTTGCTAGTATCTATTTCTTCCTTGTATTTTCATTTTTTCCCTCATGTGCTTATTAGGGTGGTTGTTGTTTTTTAAATCTTTATGTATTTATCCTTATAATTCCATGAAAGGTTCTGCCCTTAAAACAACTACATTTTATTAAATTGAATTAAATTTCTTTGCCATATGAACACTTGTGACTGATACCCCTTCTTCTATCTAATTTGTGTATTAGCACCTTTTTATTCTTATTACTAACTGTGTCTTGTTTCTGTTGGTTGTTCTTTGTATTTTGTTCTTGTATTGTTATTTTCTTATCTCCCTGTATTTTCAAATTTCTTGTCATTTCTTTTGTACTGATTGTATTGTGGTTTAATCCTTTGTGTGTCTTGTTAAATGTTTGCATCCAAACAAACAGAACAAAAGAATTGACCCTTCGCTAAGCCCCTCCCACAAATGGCTACTATCTAATCCTATGTTAGCAACCAACAGTTAATATTCGAAAAGTTTGGAGGACGTCAGAAGAGTAGATTATTTCTATTTAACGTTTAGGAACTGGGTAATATTTGAGTAATAGAAAAAGAGACGTGTTCTGACTTCCTCATGTCATTTAAAAATTTGTGAACTGAAGCCACAGAAATGGGCAAACACAACGATAATGAAACTTAAAGCTATGGTCTACGATTTGGAAGCTTTGTACATATTAATAACACCGTTTATAAGGCTGTTATGGTCCTATGGTCCTATCTACACAGTATAAAGACCAAAAAGAACGAAAAAAATCCATTCAGTATATCCGCTGAAAAGCTGCATACTAGCTGACCAATCAAGCCTAAGAACCTGCGACTATTAATTGGTCCGTGAGTTGGTCCGTGAGTCCATCCAATCCCCTGTCTCTCTCACTACGCAGTGTCATGCGTAGTGCGTCATGGTCCCGTCTCCTCCCCTCTACCTCTGGTGAGCAGCTAGCAGCGTTAGCTACTGAACTATCATGGAGCCGGAAAAGCCTAGCGCCGAGACCGAAGCCGCCTCCCTCTCCCGCGGGGCCCAACGGAGCTCTGCCCGCGGGTTGAGGCCTGTTAGCAGGCTAACGGCTAACGAATAGCCTCAGCCGGCCGTCAGACCTTCAGCATCGACCGTTTCGCCCCTGGTTGATCAGGTAATGGCTTTGTTTACTACAGTGGGAGATGTCTGCTGAATAACTCTGGTTAGTTTGTGCCTGCACGGGCTAATAACTTGTAGGGGAGCGGGTTAGCCTGTTAGCCGCTAATCGTTAGCATTGTAAGCTGAGCTGGGGAGGACAGGCTGAGAAAGATAAATCCTCCCCCACACTCGGCTCCGCTCTGGCGGCGCCAGACCCGCATTGCCGCCGGTCCAATTGAAATGGCTACCGCTGTGTGTTACAAGGGAGATGTCTGTCGTGTTTGATACTTTCAGTTGAGCTGAGCTGTTTTTGATTGAGTTTGCTGCTGATATATTGTGCTAGTCGCTCGTAGCTCAGTCCGAAGGGGCTTTATGAGGCGACACGAGCTGGGGGCGGGATCTTGGAACACGGGAGGGGGAGAGGTGAGGGAAGGGGGGGCAGGCTGCGGTTTCAAATCGTAGACCTCAGCTTTAACATTAATTTAAATTTAAACAATATATATGGACTTACCCTGCTGTAAAGGAACACTGTTGTTCTTTACGTGTTTGTTTTAAAGGAGGTCTCAACACCTGATGCTGGAAGAATTTGTTCAAAAATTTTCTGATATTTTCTGGGAATATCACCCACCAGTATCACTAAAAATTCCATATCTCTCATTTTAGGAGGGAAGCAACAGTAACCAAAGAGGGGCGGGGCTTAGAGAAGGGTCCATTAAAAAAAGGAAACAAAAAAGATAAATAAAACCTTAAAATAAAAACATAACTGTCTCACCTTGACGATGTCGTTGATGAGAGAATATTTAAACATCCAGTCCAGAGTGATGCTGTCGTTCTCCAGGATGTCCTGCAGACACACAAACACACAGTCACACACAACCCCGCAGACGATTGGACAGAAGTACAGGTGAGTAAACAGGTACCTGCAGACTTCCTCTGGGACAGTACTCAGTGATGATGCATGTGTTTGGAGGGTCAATGCACGCCCCGATAAATCTGGTCAGGTGTTCATTCTGAACGTCACGCATCTACACAAACAACAAAGTAACATCAGTTTACTGTTGTCAGTGTATCGTAAAAACACATTTTTATCCTTTTTTTTTTTCAACAAAAACAAAAGCAAAAAAAACTTAAGTTGGATAAGTTAACACAAAATAGGTTATTTAACATTAAAGTGACTATTTGAAAAAAAAAATGTCCCTATCACTTACAATGAGTTTACTTACATGAAACTGTTGTTCCAAATGTCACTTTAGGAATCAATCAGTCATATAAATCCACTTATCGTTTATCAGCACATCTTTTTAATAGGGCTGGGTATCGATTCAGATTTTCTGGATCGATTCGATTTGATATTACAAGGTCTCAAACTCAAATCGATTCGATTCATGATTCAATTCAATATTTATTCAGTCAGGGATATCTTAGTTAAATTAATGCTGTGAATTTAAAAAGGGACCTTTTGACCTGGCACATCATTAAAAATTGTTTTTACATAAAGAACTGAACCCAAAGCAGTTACATTAATCATATATTAATGATAAACATTAATTCATATTCTGCATATTACTTGTTTTTTGTCCAACTTGTCTTTTCCTCCATCCTTGTTAAATCCAAAATACGTGTAAACATCAAGATCATGTTCAGTGGCAAGCACTGATCACGCAGGGATGATACCACAGGCTGCTTCTCTGTACGTTAAATGAAGAAAAAACTACCCAAGTTAAAAGATCGATCTTTGGATTGTATGGATGGATTATGAACCATTGAAAGGGAAATCAATTCAAATCGACTAAATTGAGTTTTTTTAAACCCAGCCCTACTTTTTAATAAGCATCGATATTAACTAGAAGACAGGGCCAACAGTTTTTAAAAAAATAATAAAAATAAATAAAATAAAAACAGAAATAAGAAAAAAACACAATAATTAGAGAAATTTATAGTTATACCAGTAAGAAGTATAAATAAAGTACACATATATATATACACATATATACATATACATACATACACACATATATATATACACATACATATAAATTTAAGATTTAAAAACACTCTTAATTTCTATCCCAAAAAGTGATTATAATGACACTTATCACAAAAATATTTACAATACTAACAATATAACATGAACTAAATACGAGTAGTACAATTTGAAATCTGTAACAGTGAACCAAAGGGATGACAGCTTGTCTTTATCTATTAAAATGCAATCTATTTGTTGTTACAAATTCTATCAATTTTTTGCCAAAGTACTTCAAATTTATCCAGTTCCAGTCTTATCAGATATGTCAGTTTTGGTTTCCATGGTGTAGATTCTTTGCATTCCTTCAGTCCAATTCTTGACCCTAGGTATCTCTGTAGTAAGCCATTTTTGAGTTATGGCTTTTTTACTTGATATTAACACATATTTCTTCACAAAGCCTGTTATTTCTACTGTCATTTTTCCGAGATAGAGTACTTCAAATGAGAATGGAAGTCTTATTCTCATAACTGTCTCCATACTTTTCTGGATCTCCAGCCAGTATGACTTAATTAAAGGACAATTCCAAAAGATATGAACATGATTGGCCCATTTTGATTAATTCTGTCTGTCAGAGTGGAAAATGTTCCTGATAAATAACGAGTCACCCACATGCTTGAGCTCGAACAGGACCATCCGGTTCAGCTCGATTCGTTTCTTGTTGACGTATTTGATGGCTGCGATGTTTCCCTGGAAGAACAAAACATAACAAATTCAACAATCACTTACCTCACTCATGTCACTCTGTTTCAGTAATTCAGACTTTATCTTGTTCATCTTTTATCTTATTTAATTTATGAAGCATTTTGCTGAGAATGTGCGAACTTCCATGGCTGCTCTGATCCTGCTAATGTACAAAATCTGGACAAAAGGGACAGTAGAAGGAAAACATTTCAGACAGTCGTGCGACACTGACACATTTATGTAAAATAATCAAATATTACACATTACCCAACACATCATATATGAAGGATATATTTGCAAACACAAAGATTAAGAAGAAATGTATTAATATTTCATGATCGTTGCCCAAAGCTGCTGATCAATTCGGCCACAACACCTAAAGATGTTCAGGAAATGAAGTGATTTATCACCTTTACATTCATTCAATCAACCCATCTCCAGTCAATCGCAGGGCCACATAGAGAGACAGACAAACATTCACACTCACTCATACCTAAGGGCAACTTAGAGTCACCAATTTATCTAATGAGCATGTTTTTGGTCTGTGGGAGGAAGCTGGAGCACCCGGAGAGAACCCATGCATGCACAGGAAGAGCATGCAAACTTCACACAGAAAGGCCCCCGACCGACCCGGGAATTGAACCAGGCACGTGCACTACCTGCTGCGCCACCGTGCAGCCCTCACAATCACATGAGAACTTTAATTCCCCTTTAATTCCAAATAAAACTTAAATCCTCTTTAAAATGGTTAAAAATCGCACAGACTCGCACAGCAAACACCCATTTTAAACTTCTTCAGTTTAAGTGGTTGATGAGGGTTTATGTCACACCAAAAATGCTGAACAAATTTAATCCTGCTATTCCAGATTTATGCTTTAAGTGTAGAGAAAATATAGGAACATTCTTCCACTGTATTTGGAAATGCCCCAAAATTAGGGAATTCTCATTACAGGTTCGGCAGGTAATACAGCAGTTTTTATCTTTCCAAGCAGTACTGGATCCTAAGCTCTTCATATTAGGAATCTACCCCAAAAACCAAAATATACAAAGAAAGGAAATAATTTTCATGGATATTTGTCTTTTACAAGCTAAAAGAACAATAGCACTTAATTGGAAAAACATTGAGAGGCCTAGCATCAAATGTTGGTTTCATGAAATGTCTGTGTTTCTTCCCTTGGAAAAAAATCACTTACACTCTGAAAGATAAACAAGACCTGTTTCACAGCATCTGGAAGCCTTTTATTCAATATCTTAGGGACAATGACTTGTCTAGTTTGCTCGAGGAGGATACGGAGAAATGATATACATTGCTGATTTCTCTACAGAAAGAAGTGTTCCTTTGACCATGTACTCTCGAAGTGTGAATATTTACAATATTGTTTAAATATTATGCTTTTTATGTTTAATATTAATTAAATTATATTTGTATTTGCTGTACTGATCTTTATTATTGTCCTTTTTATTTTTATTATTATTTTATTTTAGTTATTTATTCATTTTTACGAAGTTAAGGATGTTTTACAATGTAAATGTCAAAAACTCAAACACATTGTTAAAAAAAAAAAAAAAAAAGATTGACCATGTGAACACCCAATTCAAAATAAAAATTCAGAATAAAACTTTTTTCCGCGGTAATTGGCTGGTTTCTTTTGATTTTAAATTCAAGTTAAATAAATACCTCCATCATGTATATGTTGATTGCGCTTTAAATTAATTCCTGTTGTTCTGCGCATGCTTGTTCTCTTGTCCTGTCGTGATTACGTACAGGACGCTGATGGGAACAGGAAGGCTGCCTGAAGTAAGTGTGGGACTCCATGCAAGCCGAGATAGTTTGCTTTATTAGAGCCTTAAAAAATTTTGGAAGTAATGAAAGTGTGGATGGACGTAAGCATGAAGATACAGACTATTTTAAAGCTGTAGCGTCCAAGCTGGATGAGGTTTCCCTGACGGAGATGCTGAAGATGCTAAACTGGAATTTTTCTTCACGTAGACGTAAATACGTCACTACATCACGTCCAATCAGAACCATTCCCAACCCCCAGGCCTTGAATTAAGGCAAAAAAACAAAACAAAACATGTTTTCTATAATTCAGAATAATTTATTCAGAATAATTAATTCCAAATTAAAAAACATCACATAACTGTATCCAATGTCGGATATAAAAAGACGTTAAGACTCTCAGTGGCTTATCTGCCACTGCTGGAGGATGTGACGCACGGGAGACTCCGGCGCATTTGGTGCATCCACCTCCACTTTTATGTCACATCACTTTTTCTTTTTTTTTATTTGAGCCACAGTCTGACCCTCCGAGGCCTTATTTACAGCATCTGCCACATGCACTGCTTTGCCTTTCTGGCATTGGTGATGCCCACTCTGTGCCCACCAATCAATATGTAATTTCAGTAAAATTTCTTTTTTACACTTGTTTTTGTGAAATTTTATTCTATTTTTGTAATTTATTTTTGGGGCATTTTGTGCCTTTATTGATAGGAGAGAGAGACAGTGGATAGGCTTGTGAAAGGGGAAGACAATCTGCAAACTGGTCCCAGGCGGGATTCAAACCCGGACCGGCAGAAGTATATATATGGGATGTGCCTGGTTGCTAATCACTCCGCCAAACCAGCACCCCCAGGTCAATCGTAGAGTTGATAACCTCCAATAATTATCAACGGCGTTCACCTGACCTTTAACAGACACCATGTGGGCGGGGTAAAGCGTTCCCTCACGTGAGACAGCATTAGAGTTGATTGTGATTTATAACTGGAAACTGGCGAAGGACATGCATGCGCACTCTTTTATGAAACTGAAAGTTTTTGTGTGCATGCATTTCCTACGTCTCTGGCGTAATCTTACCTACACACAGTGTAATAAATGAGGCCCATGGTCAGCTCTCAGCGGCTGCACCTACTCTCTGAATTAAGAGAGAGGAATAAAGCTTCTGTCTTCAGACTGAGGGAACTTTTCAGACTAATCTGTGTTGAGCTGGAGGATTTTAAAGCAGAGCTTTTATACATGCTACTCTTAGAAAAGTGCTTTATTCCTGTGGCCTCTCCATAGTGTGAAGTACAGAAGGTGCAGCAGGTGGAGAGGCTCTAGTAGGGAGCAGGTGAGGCTGTGATGACAGGCAGCCTCACACACACTGACCTTATAGTATCCCGTCTTAGCAAAAACCTGAAGGGGTCCGTCCGTGGTCATCAGGGAGCCGTAGTTTGAGCCTCTCTGCAGACAGACGGGAGCAGAGTGTGTTAGCTTCAGAGCAAACAGAGCATATTTATGTGTTAGCTTCTGCTGACCAATGACAGCGTGATCCTGCTGCCGCTCCGCAGAACTTTGTCCACGTTGCTCATCTGGATGTCGTCCCACATGATCCTCCACAGCTGAGCCACCAGCTCCTTCTCCAGCTTCATCCTCCTGTAGGACACACAGGGAGACATGGGCCTTAAAGGGATAGTTCAGCATTTATGTATTGGGTTGTTAAAGGCACTGGCCTGGGCATTAGCTACAGTGACAGAGTTCAGCTCTGCATTTGCTTAGAAGCAGATGATCGTGCTGTATATACACTATATTGCCAAAAGTATTTGCTCACCCATCCAAATAATCAGAATCAGGTGTTCCAGTCACTTCCATGTCCACAGGTGTATAAAATCAAGCACCTAGGCATGCAGACTGCTTTTACAAACATTAGTGAAAGAATGGGTCGCTCTCAGGAGCTCAGTGAATTCCAGCGTGGAACTTTGATAGGATGCCACCTGAGCAACAAATCCAGTCGTGAAATTTCCTCACTCCTAAATATTCCACAGTCAACTGACAGCTGGATTATAAGAACGTGGAAGTGTTTGGGAACAACAGCAACTCAGCCACCAAGTGGTAGGCCACGTAAACTGACGGAGCGGGGTCAGCGGATGCCGTCTTGCTACACATAAGCATATTGCAGTGTTACTCGGTGGGCACAAAAAATTCATTTTAAAGCAAGAGAAACATCAGGTGTGGTGTATGAGAGAGCGAAAAGGTTCAAATGTGTGTCTCATACGCTGAATGCGAGAGACTTGAGAGCATGAAAACTACAGAACAACGAGCGATTGGGCGGAAACTGACATGCATGTCCGGTTGGGATTTTAAAATAAAAGCGTATACTAAAGATGGCGATGTTGATCGATGTTTTGAGTTGTCATTGATGTGATTGGATCATTGCTCAACCAATCAATGTATTGATCCAGATTGATGGATCATTCCTTCCCTAGTTGGCGCAGTGACAATTTAGTGCCAAAAAACTGCTCTGAAGGTGCGGTGAAAGCTCGCCAGCTCCAATCTGGACTTTACTCTGCGCAAGTGAAGCGCACCATCCGCAGCTGTAATTTGGTTACAGGCGCACCAGCCTCAGAGGCAGGTATTCAGAGTGTCAGGCACATTTCAATGCAATAAACAATCACTGCAACCACTATTTAACGTAGGCGTCACTTAATTTTGTTCTCCTATTCATGACACAGGAACAGATCACACCTGTTCTGCGAGATAGTCAAAACAGTGAAGTGCATCGTGGCCTCCGATGCGCCCAGATGGCCCCTACACTCTCCCAGTTGCTGTTAAAGCGACAGCGGCTCTGACCGTCTCCCCTACCGAGTCTCTTCAGCACACTGTGGCCGCGGTGGCGGGGATCATTCAGTTGCTGCACCTCGCCTGCAGCGTATTTAAAGGTAAGGAGAGGCGTTCATTTGATTGGCAAAGATGACACTCGGCTGTGTTAAACCCACTCACGCCTTCTCTCCTCCCTTGCACCAGTGGGTGGGACAGAGGTGTGGCTGCGCCACCCTGCGCTGTGCATGAAAATTGCAAAATGCCCTGGACACACCCCGTTGGCATGGCGCAGGGCAGGTGCACTGTGCCTGCACCTGGTCCACAAAAGTAGAGCCCCATATCATGTTTCATATATAAAACCACTTCATAATCTTAATGTGGTAGCAGTTTAGTGATTAGAAAAAGTCCATTAACAGAAGTTCTAATGCAGAATAAAACATGAAAGAGGAAGAACTGCAGATGAATGGTTACCAAAAAGATGGGCAGGAGCTCAGTTAGGATTTTCCTAAATGCTTTAAATGATGTACACGATGCTTGTTCTATTTAAGATTTTTTGTTTTATTAATACAGTATATGCATATGTATGTAGGTATATGTCTGTATATGAGTGCATGTGTGTTTGTACACATGTATGTGTTTTTGTATATGTGTGTGTGTATACATATTTTTCTATATTTTTTTCATTTGATTGTATTATTATTTTAAATAATTATTGCTATAATTAATATTTTGTATTATTGTATTTATTTTTAATTTTTATTTTTTAATTACTTATTTTTTCTTTCATGGTTAAGGGTTTGTGTGAATGAATGTGTATAATATACATACTTGTTTCGTATTATGATAATGTTTGTTCTGGGGATGTTTTTCTTTAATTTCATTATTAGTTTGTTTGTTTTTTTTGTATTTTGAGTGTTGTACATTTGCTTATCTATCATAGCCAATATTGGTATTGTTGTAATTATTTTGTTATACCCCGTTCTGTGGATGTGATTACTTATTAGTGTTGTGTACAGCTTTTTTTTTTCCTTTTGCAGCACTGTCTGGTCATGGGGAAGGGTATTGTGTGTTCTGTTGAAAATTTTAAAAATCAATAAAATAATTATTAAAAAAGAAACACTTAAAGATATCCCCATGGTGAATAATAATCAACATATAATACGTTTTGCCTGCGTGGCAGGTCACAGAGGCTCTCACCTGTAGATGAAGATGGTGACGGTGAGCGTCATGGTGAAGATGAAGAAGAGGATGATGGAGATCATCTGGTGGATGGTGATCGTCTCTGTGAGAGAGGAAAAGCTTCATCAGTCTGAATTCAGAGTCACATAAACAAACTACAAAATGATCTGTGTGGCTCCTGACTTGCGAGGCAGACGGGGTTGTCCCCTTTGAATCCGCAGACGGGAACATCAGGAGGATGAACTCCACCGAGCCAGTGCAGAGACGTTCCCGGGATGGCCGTCAGCTGTTCCTCTGAGCTGTTGTACACCAGGACGATCTGAAAAAAAAAAACACACAGAGGAGATACAACATACTTGTTAACATTTTTATGACTTTTACAGATCAATTTATAAATCAATCAATCAAACTTTATTTGTACGGCGCTTTTCATCCAAAACTTTGTAGCACAAAGTGCTTCACACAGAAATAAAGAAAATAAAATATAATAAAAAGTATGAGATTGAATACAATGAAAAATACAACCCACCCTCACAATCCACATACAGCACACACACTCGCCATCTTTAATTAAAAATGAGGAAACATTGGATCTAAGACAATAACAATAACAACAATAAAAACAATAACAAAACTAACAATAAAAAAATCTTGATTAGAAATATGATTAAAATAAATAAGCATACTATAAGAAAATAAATCGGTAAATATAATGCAATCTTAAATAGTAATATGATAAAATGAGATAAAATGCACTGAAGTAAGATAGTGGAAAGAAAATCAATAAACAGATAATAAAATTCCAAACAAAAAATCTGAACTAAATTGAATAGTAAAACATATTTAGAGGGATAAAATGAATATATAAGTAAGATTAAATAATAAGTAAATAACAATAATAAATATAATCAGCTAAAAGCTAGAATAAAAAGGAAGGTCTTGAGTTTGCTTTTAATTTGCTTAAAGCTAGGGTCTGCGATTTGATAT
This sequence comes from Scarus forsteni, assembly GCA_036419115.1. Classification (NCBI taxonomy): domain Eukaryota; kingdom Metazoa; phylum Chordata; class Actinopteri; order Labriformes; family Labridae; genus Scarus; species Scarus forsteni. Next base: position 11,177,523 of record JAZDUH010000508.1, on the reverse strand, counting down.
AGATACACTTTTTTTAATTCTCGTTAAAATGGTCTTTATGACCCGATGGTAATCAACTCACAATGTGTTCTTAAAACAGAGCGAAAAATATCCGCTACCTACAGCAGGAGTAAAACAGGGAAAACACCAACCAATAATCATGCCGGGATACCTGTTTTTAAACCAATCAAATCCCGTCGCCATTCTGCCCGCCTACTGCGCGTGCATTTTCCCAGCGTGCACAGACTCGGTGCGCGTAGCCGAGCTCATATGTATCAGAGTCCGCCGGAGAATGCTTACCTTTCAAGTTTTGTCTTTGTAAATAAGGGACGCCCGCCGTGAGCCGTCCCACAACACCAACCAAGCTCCAGTATCCCTCACATTTTAAGACAGATTTACAAGAAATCTAAAATAAACTCTTTGTTTTTCTAAGTTTGTTCTGCTGCTCTAATCTCGCGATAGCTGCCACCCAGGCTACTGCAGGTGGCCGTTCTCACGAGGCTTTTTCTACTTCTTTGGTTTTACGGCGGCTGGCATCCATCATTTTGGAGCATTACCGCCCCATTCAGGCTAGAGACAGAGTTCAGTTTGGAGAGGCAGAGGAATGTTTTTATTATTATATCATCACACGGGAGATTTACAGGAGAATACTAATACAGAACAATAAAAACAATAACAAAACTAACAATAAAAAAATCTTGATTAGCTATGTGGAGAATAAAACTACCTATACCCCGATCAACATCGACTGTGAGCACTAACTGACTTTACATGTTTGTTTGGTGTTTTCTTACCGATGACTGAGACATGACTTGGTGTACTGTAAAACAAACATGTTGTGCTGAGGGTTTGGAGTTGAATGCTGGGGCTAGGCGGAGCCCTGAGGAAATGCTACTTTCAAATTGATGCTAGTTTTCCAAAATCGCCAACCCCAGCTTTAATTTAGGGCATTTTAATATAATAAAGGTCTTATTTTTATATTAATGAATTTAATGCCTTTCAAGACTTTTTAAGGATCCGAGGGAACCCTGAAATTCACAGGAAATTTTCAGCTACACAACCATAAAAGTAAGCATTCTCCAGTGTAGCTGGATCCCTTTCAGCTCGGCTATACTGAATCAGAGTCTGTGCACGCCGGCGAAACGTACGAGCAGAAGACTGGCAGAACGGCAGTTATGAGATTTGATTGGTTTAACACTTTAACTTCCAGCTCAACTGTTTGGCAGAGGTTAATAAATTCAGAAAAATTTAATGTGTCAAAAAAATAACATATTATTGTTTGTTTTTGTCAATGTTTTTCGGATACAGAAACAAAGCTGCAAACAAACCAAAAGAATTGATATTTCTTTGTGTGGGATTTACAGCTTTAAAAAGTTTAAAGCTTACTATATTAAATATTTAGTTTAAATGAAAAAATATAGTTATTCACCAAAAAACATTTTGTGGTGTGTTTGTCAAACTCAGTATCATCTACTTTAAGTCATTTTTATTGCTGTTTTATTTCCAACATGTATGCCTTTTAAATCATCAGGTAATCAAATTTTAACTTTTAAACCTTTAAATCCCACACCATGAAAATATGTCTTTTGGTTTGTTTGTATATTTCTCTGTTTCTTGAAATGTTAAAGGAATCAAACAATGATTTGATTTGTTCTGTTTTATAAAACATTAAATATCCCTGAGTTAATTTATGACCACTGCCAAACAGTTGAGTTGGTTGTTAAAGGGTTAATAAATTTAGAATGAGTCGCTGTAATTGGTTGGTGTTTTTTTTACCTGTTTTAATCCTGCTGTAGACAGAGGCTGTTTTTCCCTTTTTTAAGAACACATCATGCATTGATTGTAGGGATGTAATGGTTACCGGTAAAATGGTAAACTGTGGTAAAATTTTCCACAGTAATCATTACCGTGTCCTTTTAAAATTACCATTATACCGTGTTTGATCTCCACTCTGTGTCAGTAACTCACGGTGATGCTGCTCTTTGACTGGAAAAGCCTGAACTATGTGCATCTGCTCCTCGGTGAAGCAGACGTCTCTCACAGACGGAGGAGCAGTTTGTAATGTTTGGCCTCTGAAAGTCCAGCAGCTGGAGCCTCGCTCAGACTCTTACAGGTTTTCACACTCGAAACAGACAAAGTCTAAAGTCTGGTCAAAGTTTGGATTTTAAAGGATGTGGAGGGGAAACTGATTGACGACAGTCACCCTGTCTAAAACACCAAACTGTGGTGAAAGACAAAAATGTGCGTGATTAAAACTGTTGTAACTCCTCGAGTAAACAAGCAGAGAGAGAGAGGATTCAGAGAGCCATACTTGAGTGAATTATAGGAGGTTTATCAGGATTTTCTGTGTAAATAATGTATAAAGGTTGTAAATAACAGCATTAGTATCAATCTGGAGTGAGTTCCTGTTTATTCGACGTATTTCGTCGTAATATATCGTCTTTTTCCGTCACAGTTCGTGTTTTATGGATTTAATCAATCGTAATTTGGAAATATTAAAGACAGAGATATAAAGGAAATCTGCAATGGAAAGAGGAGACCAGAGGAGAGTCTGAAAGGGGCTAACTGCTTCAGGGACTATTGTTAGTAAAACAAAAAATAAATCAATAAAAATGCCTGGACATGGTCTAATATAACGAGCTGTAACATGGACACTAATGCTGCAGGCAAACTAAAATGTGAGAGTGTTTGTAAAATAGATAAAGTTTATTTTGGTCTTAAAACTTAAAACTTTGAACATGTCAATTTACATGATTGTTTATGAAGAGAATCCTGTTTAAAGATTAAATCCCTTTTTTTCTTTTCTTGTAATTACACAGTTTAAGCATTTAAAACATAATAATGACAAATACTTGACAGAATTGTTTACTTTTATTTCTCATGAAAAAAGTTTAAACTAATTTACTTACAGGACGTTTCCTGACACAGTTATTGACAAAAACAAAAGAACTGTTAAAATTGTAATATTCAAGGGTTAAATGATTTCAAGGCTGTGTTAAAGCACTTTCTGAACATTTTGATTCACTGCAACAATACTGCGATAATAATGACAACCGTGATATGGAATTTTCATACCGTTACATCCCTAATTGATTACCACAACGATCATTTTAACCAGAATAACAAAAGTGTAACTAAATCAAATTAAAACCCTGACTTTAGCAGGTAAGTATCTGTGTCTATATTTTATGACAAAGTGCTTTTCTACACACACACTGACAGACAGCAGATCTTATTCTCTGTGAGGATTAACTCTACAGCCATGTGAATCTGTCTCAAAAAGAAAAGTGATGTTTTCACTTTGGCACTTTAATGGTGCGACTTTAACCTCCGCTACTCGTCAGATAAGAACACTTCCATTTCTTTGGAGGATTAACTCTCACACTGAACGAACGTCTAACCTTCACACTAAGACACAGAATGACAGAAACTATTACACAGCATGAGGACGTCTGATGAAAAAGGAGAGAAGTGTGACGGTGAAAGAGGAGAAAATGAGACCACCAGAGAGTCCAATTACTCAGAAAAATCTGAAACACAGGAGGGCGAAGGTCACCTTCGACTTTAGCTCTTTCTTCTCCTTCTAAGCCTGATGGCTCCTCCGGTTCACTCTGCTTTACAAACAGTTCTTGTTTACCATTAACTTCTGTTTAGACTTTTAACACCACATTCAGAGGAGATGAAAAGAGGGAAATCAGTCATTTAGACTGAGGCTGAACTTTCTGACATTTAGTTTGAAAACAAGGTGAGCACATGCAGAGAAACTGGACTAAACTCCAAATTTTGTGCAGGACACGAGCCTCTGAAACCAAAGTAGCTGTGATTGGATAGATTCCTAACTTGTCTCTACTTCCTACATGACCAAATTAGCTCTGATTGGAATAAGTCTGCAAACATTTTAGTCTAGTTTTTATTTGTTGATGAAAATGTCAGTTAATTTAGTTTGAATGTTTGTCCGCATGCTCTTGTTTTTATGAGTTACTGTCTAGTTTTTGTCAGGAAAAAAAAAGATGAAAAATATGGAGTTAGATCAGTCTCATAATAAATAAATGCACACAGAAGGATTCACAAATGTATACTAGGATTAATATATAAATGTCTCTCAACTAACAAATATTTTTCAAAGTTCACAAATGTATTTCTGATGCACACACAAATATTACTTGTTTTATATATTTGTAATGGAAATCCACAAATGTCTATATTTAAAATAATTTGCAATTTTTGTTTAAAACAAATATTTATATTGTGATATTTATTCACAAACTGTTGAATCTGCATTCACAAACCGCTCTGCATTTGTGAACATCGCTGCATTTGTGTGTGAATCTTTTTGAGACTACCTTGATGTGTCTCGATCCACAAATGCGTTTTTTTCAACAGAGCAGTATCTGTAGCCAATCAGATGTCTCTCTCCTTTCAGCCAATCACAAGAACGCTACTTTTCAGCCAATCGTATGAACGCGTTCGCACAGCTTAACCGACACATTGGACTGAGAGAACGAAGTTGTCATCCAGGTGGACATGGCGTCAGCAGCTGGCTATCTGCAAAGTGTAAATGAAACATTATCCGGGTTTTCTTTGCTCTCTCTAGTTGGGAGGTTTGTTGAGATAGGTGGAGAATTGTATGAAATGTGTAACCACCGCCAGTGCCAGCGGGGTAACCCGGTCTCTAACGCCGCCAGTGCTATCAGGGCTAACACTGTATCCACCACTGCTAGTGCCACTAGTACCCACCCTCCTCTGCCGCCGACTGTGTGCGCCATCATGGCCATCGGCGTTATGTACACACCGCCATCCTGCCCACAGCAGGTGCTGTCATCTCCGGGATTACGTGCCCGCCAGAGAGCAGAAGTGTGTGCTTATATTTCACATTGTGCATCCAGACGATTTCTGAGAGCATGCAGCATATATGTTTCAGTGAATTTAAAACTAAAGCTACTTCACAGCTCCTATTATCCCTCACAACTGATAAGCTGACGCCATCTCCACCTGGATGACAACTTCGTTACCTCAGTCCAATGTGTCGGTTAAGCTGTACGAACGCGTTCATACGATTGGCTGAAAAGTAGCGTTCTTGTGATTGGCTGAAAGGAGAGAGACATCTGATTGGCTACAGATACTGCCCTGTTGAAAAAAACCCATTTGTGGATCGAGACACGTCAGGGGAGTCTCAAAAGATTCACACACAAATGCAGCGATGTTCACAAATGCAGAGCAGTTTGTGAATGCAGATTCAACAGTTTGTGAATAAATATCACAATATAACTATTTGTTTTAAATGAAAATTGCAAATTATTTTAAATATAGACATTTGTGGATTTCCATTACAAATAGGGCTGGGACGATTCACTTTTCTCCCGATTCGATTTATTGCGATTTTTTAAGTGCCGATACGATTTAAATTGCGATTCTACGATATTGCCGATTTTTGCAATCTTTAGTTAGCTTTTTTAAAACCAGTGACAAAGATGAACAATGATGATGCCTACAGACTATATCAGGAAAAATACACATCACATGTGAGTCTGTATTTTGGACTTATTCAGCAATATATATTAACCAGCTGGTTATGCTCCCTCTCTTCAAAAGCCTTGATTGCATATAAAAAGTGGCTTATTATCCCTTCAGGCAAAATAGTTTTTTCAAGAAATATTCAATTTTGCTATCAGGATTTAAAAAGGCTATAGTTTTAAAGTGGTTAGTTTTCCCAGCCATCGTCATCGCTGTAATTTACAGGCCGAGCATGAATGCTCCCGCTGCGCACACTCGCTGCCAGTTTGGTCCTCACTGGATGACTGACCATCATCCTCAGAGAGTAAATATTCCTCAGATTCAGAGTCAGACAGTACTTGACAAAGTACTCTCGGCATCGTGAGTACTTTACTCAGTCTCTATCACTCTGTGTCTCTCTCTCTGCTCCGCTCCACAGCCTCTACAGTCACACTCGCGTCCCTCGGTCCGGTGTGTGTTTTAAAATAAATATACGCCAAAACTTTGAATAGAAACCTGTCACCTGTCCACTATCTGCTGGTAAAAAGTAGTAACACTATTCAGCACTATTTTAACAGCTATGGCCTGTTTTATCCAGCAATGTCGCTTGCCTCAATTTGGCAACTTTAGCGCCTATAGTGTGTGTGCGCGTGTGTGTCTGTGTGTGTGTGGGGGGGGGGGATATCGATTTTTTAATTTAAAAAATCGATACTAAAATCGGCAGACAAAATATCGCGATACTTAGGTGTATCAATTTTTTCTCCCACTCCTAATTACAAATATATAAAACAAGTAATATTTGTGTGTGCATCAGAAATACATTTGTGAACTTTGAAAAATATTCGTGAGTTGAGAGACATTTATATATATTAATCCCAGTATACATTTGTGAATCCTTCTGTATGCATTTATCTATTATGAGACTGATCTAACTCCATAGAAAAAGGCAAAAACTAAAATTAATACTCGTGGCGCCCTTAGCATTTGCCTACATTGCCCATTCTCACATAAAAATCTCCAAGATCCAAACTCTGGCTTTGGTTACAAATTAGTAAGTGAGTGAGTTTGAGTGATGATGGAAATAATTAGTAAACAACATTAACACTGGTGACAAATGGGGTCTTTGGATGAAGTTATGTTTGTATGTCTAAAGATTTAAAACACATCATAAATCCTTAAATCCTGTTAAACCTCTTCAGCCCCTTTTTAAGCCTTCTGCTCCAAAATGACATCCTCATAAAGAAAAGAGTGAATCTCTGCAACCACAAGGTCTATTTGAATAATTTTGGTGTTATAATAAAAGTAACACTTGAGAGATTTGAACATTTCATCCTCGCCTAAAAAAACAAGTTTTTATTGTGAATATCTCTTTGGAATGATGCAGCTGCAGCTTTAGAACTCTACGAATGAATGTGAAAATATGTGAACATTACTTCTGCCAAGTTTGAGTCTGATAAAGTGATGCAGAGCAAAGTTAGAGAGGTTTGACTACAGAGTGGTCAGGCCCAATCTTGGCACAGTTTGGCTCCATTAGTCCCATTTGACATTTCTGATATACCAAACTTTATATTTCACTTTTATGTCACTTTTGTAAGGATGCACCGAATATTCGGTGGCTGAATATATTCGGCCTTCGGTAGAGTGAGGTAATAACAAGGCTGAATAGTACCGTGTGACACAGTGATAATAAATCAACCACGTTATTGCGTGTGACTGTGGCTAAGCAGGCAAAGGCTGTCACTTTTCCTCAAAATCAAACTCAATCATGCACCCAAATAATCAAAGATATTCCATAACGCCCCCCTGCCCCCCAGTAATGGACAGAGACTCTCTTATCCGCCCTGCTGAAAAAACACAGTCTCATGGGGTTAAACTCTTGACGAAGCGCCGCTGCACTCGGCCGTAATGCTTGGATGAAAAGCCGTCGGCTGAGCCTGCAAACGTAGGACGAGTGACTAAACTGCATTTCACAGAAAACACAGCCTGGTCTTTGATTTTTAGTTTGCCATCAACGGTCTAGAACCAAAACTACCCCCACACAGCTCTCCTCAGAACATTCAGAGCTGTTAATGCCCGCTCGAAGTAGAAACTCTTTGTTTACTGAGGTCAAAGAGCAGCGGATGTGTCTGACGGTCAAGCTGTGCTCACAGCGCCCTCTGTTGGATGAAACAGTCCACTGCTCCAGGCCTGATGTGCTGCCACACTCAATATTTTACATTCAAATATTTATTTACAATTCGGTTACGGATATTTATTCCCATATTCGATCGGTTATTCAAATATCGAGTATAAAGTGACAGCCTTAAAGCAGACCTGTGTCAAAAGGACAATTATTTATTTGTTGGTATTATTGGTTTATATCCACTTCATTGCACATTAGTATTTTTTTAATGATTGTTTTGTTTTGTTTGAAGGCTTAATATGAATGAAAAACTTTTTGGGGCTTTTTTTTGAAAAGCAAAGGCTACTGGAATATAAAAAAATGTCATAATATTCAATAAACAATTACTTTCTTTTAAAAACATGTCTAAAAATGTACTCTATTAATGCACTACTAAAAATATAGTGAACTACTTTGCCTCCGCATTGGATATTCGGTATTCGGCCAAGCGTTTATAATTTAATTGGCTTCAGCTTTGGCCATACATTTTCATTTCAGTGCATCTCTACACTTTTGGTGTTCATTACACCCAATTACAACAGTTTTTATCTCCTTCTGCTTATATATGGTAGTGTTTGACTGTGTTGGAAAAAATACAAAAAATAAATATATATTTTTGGTTTCTATTTGTAAAAAATAAAGCAGAACTCTCTACATTTTCCCATTCAAAGAAATACAAATACAAATCAACCCAAGTTTGAATCAAAGTGAAACAGATTTGGATATTTGATAATTCATTTGCTTGGTGTTGACGTTGTATTTGGTGTAGTTGAAAATTGCCTGTTTAATTTGATGTGCAGCATGACTATATTTCTACATGAATGGTTTATTTTTTCTTCTGTTTTTGTTGGAGAGCATCAAGCGTTCCTGACTTTGGGGACTTTGGGGCTGAACAGGTTAAATGCAGAGTGAACTGAGTCTGGCATTAACTCGTCAAACTGGGCGGGATTATTCTCACTCGTCTTACCTGGAAGGCGCTGGTGTTGGTGTCGATCATGTCCCACAGAGCGAAGTCCGTCTCTCGGTCTCCGTTCTCGTCCAGGTGGACCAGCCCCGTCACACCTGAGGAGAAGAGGAGCAGAAACAGAAATAAACAGCAGCCTTAAATAAAGCAGCAGCAGTGAGTCAGAGTTTTCTGTGTCAGCTCCACACAAACTGATCTTATTTACATGAAACACGGCTCCTTCATTTGCATTTAAACACGACGATTTAACGAGGAGGGTCACACTCCACAAGTTGTGTCAGTTTTGCATAATGTGCTCACGTCCACATTTGTTTGAGGAAATGTTGGCCTTGAGATGATCGGATGGAGAAAAATCTGGAATAACAAACTCTGGCTGTCACATTGGAGCTTTTTAAAGACAACAACACGATGCAAACTTTCTCTTTTCTATCAGGTTTATCTCAATTCAATCAATCAAACTTAGTCTATATAGCTCTTTTCATTCAAGGTCATGTAGCACACAGTGTTTCACATAAAACAATAAACATATAAATAAATAAAAAAAACAACCACCTTCACATTTCATATACAACAAACTAACTCCCTTACAAACAAAGACACACAGAAAACAGAATTAGAGGCAGGGCTCCAGTTTAACTTTTTGCACTGGTTGCAACAGTGCACCTAAAAAATGTTGTGAGGTGCAGCAGCACAAAGATTAGGTGCACCCAAATTTTTCAGTGTCACATTTAACGCCTTAAGATTACCATTTTATCACTCTCCATAACTTAAATATAATGTAAATGATTTTTAAACAAGACTAATATGTAAATGTAAATGCTCTTTATTTATACAGCCCTTTACAACAACCCTTTCGCTGAACCAAAGTGCTTTACAATAGGTGGAAAAAAAGGAATAAATAAAACAAAAATAAATAGAAGCAACAACAGCAATAAAAACAATAAAAGCAATGAAAAGAATAAAAGCAATAAGAGCAATAAAATACAATAAAATAAAGTAAAACAGAGTAAAAGTGTCACCACACTACTGGGTATTAAAAGCCATCCGAAATAAATAAATACTTGTTTTTATTAGAAGCAAAATTATATATTAAAAGAAAAACAGAGCGTTTGAAGTTCTTCACTGAATGAAATTTACAAATTCAAACTAAAACATTAAGCAAAATAAAACATTTCCAAATAAAAGTGCTTAAAGTGCTTTACTGAACTGAAATTTAACATTTCAAACTCAGACATCTCAAGTTAAATAAAATATTTAAAAATAAAAAGACCTCATGTTTAAGGTGATATACTGAACTGAAGATATTCGACTAATCACTTTCCATATTAGTTTTTTTTTTATACGTTTTGTTTTGTTTGAAGGCCTAATATGAATGAAAAACTTTGTTGTGCATTTTTAAAAAGCAAAGGCTACTGGAATATTAAAAATGTCATAATATTCAATAAACAATTACTTTCTTTTAAAAACATGTCTAAAAATGTACTCTAAGCTATTTATGCACTATTAAAAATATAGTGAACTACTTAGCCTCCGCAGTGGATATTCAGTATTCTGTATTCGGCCAAGCGTTTATATTTTATTCGGCTTCGACCACAAATTTTCATTTCAGTGCATCCCTAGTCAAAACATATTGTTGAATAAATCCGAACAACAGACTCACATGTGATGTGTATTTTTCCCGATATAGTCTGTAGGCATCATCATTATTAATTTTTTTTATCGGTGTTGAAAAAGCTAACTAACATAAACATAACTATTTGAAAAATTTACAGGAGCCACCCACTAATTTGGAACAATTTTTTATTTCCATAATGAAAAGGGAAATTAATAGTAAATATACATCTCATGCTTATAAAATGTTACAACAATAAAGTACAGAGAACACGCTGAACATTAAAGAAAAATGGGAACAAGAAATGAATATAATAATTAAAGATGAGGAATGGGTGGAGACTATGCAGAACGGACACAAAATAACAAAAATCCAGATATTAAGAGAATTTGAATGGAAAACTAAAACTAGATTTTTTAGGACCCCCTTTATCACTTCTAAATTTGGTAAAACGTCTGATAGATGTTGAAGGGGCTGTGGTTTGGTAGGAGACCATAAGCATATATTTTGTGATTGTCCCAAATTAACAAACTACTGGAAAGACATCCATGGCGAGATAAAAAAAAATGCTTAAGTATTGACGTTCCACTAACCCCAAATTTCATAATTTTAGGAATATTCCCAAACACTATCCAATCAAAATGTGACACGTTTCTTAAACCTCAGCCCCCCACTATTTCCCAATGGAAGAATAAATTAAAAGAGGTATATAATATGGAGCAAACCACAGCAAGACTTCAAATGAAAATGGACATATTCATGGACAGATGGTCTCGTATTCAAAGATACATTTCAGATTGAAATTGTAATGCTGTATGTGACCAATGTACCTATAGTGTATTTATATATTTTGACATTGATATTAGCTTTGATGTTGTATTTGACTTGCAATGAAGATCTTTAATAATAAAAAACAAGTTAAAAAAAAAGAAAAAGAAAAAGCTAACTAAAGATTGCAAAAATTGGCAATATCGTTGAATCGCAATTTAAATCAAATCAGCTCCTAAAAAATCTAACTGGGAGAAAAGTGAATCGTCCCAGCCCTAGTGGACATCATGCTTGAAATGGTTATATTCTGTTTTTGACTACTTTTATTTTACAGTATTTTTATTGCCAAATAGTCTGAAAATGTCCTTGTCTATTTGATGCAGTTCCCTCATGAATCTCTTGTCTTCACTTCTTCATTTCGGCAGCTCAGATCACCTCCTTCCATCATGACATTCACATGAACGATACTGCCACAGGTGATTTACAGAAAGACAATGCTTTTTGATGTTTTATAAGAAGCACTCTGAACTGCCTCGTAGATAAAGTACCTTTTTACTTCACTGATCATGAGAGTGACAAACCAGAGAAGGAGAAGCAGGGAGAGGTGGAGGCAGGCGTGGAGGAAGGTCGACCACGTTTCTCTGATATATGCGAGAGGAAAATGAAAATAGCTGTAAGAGGCCAATTATGGATGATTAAATTAGCTGTGAGGTGTATGTACGTGACTGGTATGTAGGGGAAGTCGCTGGCGATTAAGACCCAGACAACTCATCTCCATGGAAACAAGGCGATGGGGGTGAGGGAGAGCGAGCTGTGGTCGTGTGGCTTCAAAAGCCTGAAAAAACACCATAAAGTTATCAAAGTGTTAATCCTTTTAGCACATAAGTTAATTAAACTTGCTACCTGATTCTTATAGAACACATTTTAAGATTCTTTTACCGTTTTTTAAAGATCTTGATGGTTTTAGTCCTTCATATTTATCTGATTTGCTTTCCCATATGTTCACCATATCAACAGTTCCCAAATTTAAAACTAAAACTTTCACTGCTACGTCCCTGCTTATGAAACAACCCGAGGGCCGCACCTAATGTTAATGTCTTTAAAAACAAACTCAAAACCTACCTTTTTAGTCTAGCTTTTCCCTGAATTATCTTTCAATGTTTTTATTTGTTCTAATTACAGTTCACTTTAATTATTATTTTATTTTCTAGTTTTTCATTTTTTTTACTCATTGTAATTCTTTATTTATTTATTTCATTTTATTTTATGTTTTATTTTATTTCACACTCTAGTGTTTTCTCATTTTTAAACCTTTAACTCAGTACATTTTGGGTACAGCAGAGTGCTTTATTATTATTAATGCTGTCAGACGATTAAAAAAATTAATCTAATTAATTACCGGATTTATGATTAATTAATCTAACTAATCGCATTTTAATCTCATATTTGCTTAAAGTACCCAAATAAAGAATTTGAATTCCAGGATATTACAAAATTGTAGTGCATGACTAATCAAATGAATACACTAAGAAGTGAAACTTTGTAAATCCACATTTTTATTGGTGACTAAATAAAACCAAAGTCAGGGCAACTTGTCCAGAAAATTCTAAGCTCAATCAGGCAACTCAAATTACACTTTAAGTGTGTTTCATAAATCAAATTCAAAATAAGAAAAAGGTCGAGGACATCCAGCAAAACACTCAGGCCTAATGCATTATTAAAGAATGTAGAACAAATATAGATAAATAAATTCAAAAATAAAATAAGGCTAAGTCTTAAATATGCCATTCCTGTTGTCACCTGGGCTTTGTTTGGTTTGACTAGAGACGCATGTGTGAAGTGACATGTGCCACTGCCATGTACGGGTCCTCCAGCTGGACAATATCAAAATGTTTGTGTGCTATGATTCATCTTGCGATTAATTTTTTAACGCATTAATTTGCGGTGTAATTAATTAATCTAATTAATGCACTAAAGCGACAGCCCTAATTATTATTACCTTTTATTATCTTTATGATGCTTTTTATCAATGCTGTGTATGGACTGTGGTGTGGGTGGAGTGGGTTTGGGTCATAAATCCTCTATTTGAATTCATCTATCAGTTTGTAAAGCACTTTGTGCTACATTTTTTGTATTAAAAGTGCTATATAAATAAAGTTTGATTGATTAACCCACGTTGTGTATCCCTCTGTTAAATCACTCCGCCTTACTCAGCTGTAGTAAACAGAACATTCTAGCGGCTTCAGATGCCTCTTGTAGCCTAATTGAAAGCACATTATATGACAAATATTTCTGAGATGGGTTTTTGTGATGCTTCCCTTGATGCAGAAACAGATGTGCATCATGGAGAACTCAAAGCTTTCACTGTATTTCTCTGCGTAACGAGGGAATGGGTTTCAAATGCCCTGACTATTTTTGGTGGAGCACAAATGCAGAAAATGGTCCAACCTCGCAATGCTAAAGAATCCCTTAAAAATTTCCTGGATCCAGATCCGGATCACTCCCAAAATCGAATCATTTGTTCCTTTTCCCAATCTGGACATTTCCAGAAAATTTCATTGAAATCCGTCCACAACTTTTTGAGCTAGGTTGCTAACAGAGAAACAAACAAACAGACACCAGCAATAACACAACCTCCTTGGCGGACGTAATACTGTAAAAACTAAAACAGTAAATATGTGAAAAATACAATCACACTGCTCATGAACATGCTGCACTGCTTAATTTTTTTTTGTGACATTCTGTGCATATTTGAAGGCTGTGAAAGCTGCCAAAATGTGTACGGAAGAATAAGAAGAACTAGAAAAACTGCACTTCCTTGCAGCAAATGCATTGGAATGTGGAGTCTGAATGCAAACAGTCTATGATGTCTCCAAGCTCTCCAGAACGGTTCAATACTGAAATGTCTGCGTGATCAAGCTGCCCTTGCCTTAGATGTGTTACTTCCAGTCATCAGTCACTTCCTTTAAATGCAGTTTGGACAGAATGATCAGTGCTGATGGATCCGGGCCTCCCCGCTGTAGACCGGAGAGGGTTAACCAGCGGTTTAATTTGCACTCACACAGAGTGACCTGATGGAAAACGGGCGGTTTAGCTCTGATGACATGTGGACTGATGATGTCAAAAGGGGGCGGGAGGCCACGGCGTCAGATAATAAAGTGGCGAGCGGATGGCTGGTGTCTTTGTGTCGGAGGATGACATTTAGAGATGCGCTCATTGGACGGGGGGGTGCACTCCAGCAGCTGAAATGTCACAACGCTGAGCGCTTATTAAAGTCATAAATACAGACGCTCAGTCAGAACAATGTCACGCCAGTGTAACCGACCCTGTCAGGTTTATTTTCTTCAGTGGTGATGTATTTATCTGCAGGATAACGGTGTGTGTGTGTGTGTGTTTGTGTGTGCGTTTAAGCACTGTGTATGAACAGCCATTTTTATTTAACATCAGTGATAGTCAACCTACAAGTACTCTCGGTACTAGTAGGTTGACTATCGGTAAGAAAATTTCATCTCATGGTTATTGTGACCAAAATTATCACTGTTATCATTATTATCGCAGTATTGTTGCAGTGTGCTCAAAATGTTGAAAAAGTACTTTAACACAGTCTTGAAATCATTTAACCCCTTTAAAAGGACTGTGAGGAGAATCTGTTTCCGAAGACATAAAGACTCCGCTACCCATGAGCACACGAGGCGACTGTTGTAATGCTGCATTCCAGTAACCGCAGAACTGGGAGTGACATCACGTCTGACTTATCTTAGCTGTTGTTAGCACGCCCTGCGTTGTTGTTCACAAATATCACATGAAGAATGTGATTATCACTATGGCAGCATTTTTGTAAATATAATACCCAAAACCAGTGAAGTTGGCACGTTGTGTAAATTGTAAATAAAAACAGAATACAATGATTTGCAAATCCCTTTCAACTTATATTCAATTGAATACACTACAAAGACAAGATACTTAACGTTCGAACTGAGAAACTTTGTTATTTTTTGCAAATATTAGCTCATTTGGAATTTGATGCCTGCAACATGTTTCTAAAAAGCTGGCACAAGTGGCAAAAAAGACTGAGAAAGTTGAGGAATGCTCATCAAACACTTATTTGGAACATCCCAAAGGTGAACAGGCTAATTGGGAACAGGTGGGTGCCATGATTGGGTATAAAAGCAGCTTCCCTGAAATGCTCAGTCATTCACAAACAAGGATGGGGCGAGGGTCACGACTTTGTGAACAAATGCGTGAGCAAATTGTCCAACAGTTTAAGAACAACATTTCTCAACCAGCTATTGCAAGGAATTTAGGGATTTCATCATCCACGGTCCGTAATATCATCAAAAGGTTCAGAGAATCTGGAGAAATTACTGCACGTAAGCAGCAAGGCCCAAAACCAACATTGAATGCCCGTGATCTTCGATCCCTCAGGCGGTACTGCATCAAAAACCGGCATCACTGTGTAAAGAATATCACCACATGGGCTCAGGAACACTTCAGAAAACCACTGTCAGTAACTACAGTTCGTCTACATCTGTAAGTGCAAGTTAAAACTCTACTATGCAAAGCCAAAGCCATTTATCAACAACACCCAGAAACGCCGCCGGCTTCGCTGGGCCGAGCTCATCTAAGATGGACTGATGCAAAGTGGAAAAGTGTTCTGTGGTCTGACCAGTCCACATTTCAAATTGTTTTTGGAAACTGTGGTCGTCGTGTCCTCCGGACCAAAGAGGAAAAGAACCATCCGGACTGTTATAGGCGCAAAGTTCAAGTGCCAGCATCTGTGATGGTATGGGGGTGTATTAGTGCCCATGGCATGGGTAACTTACACATCTGTGAAGGCACCATTAATGCTGAAAGGTACATACAGATTTTGGAGCAACATATGTTGCCGACCAAGCAACGTCTTTTTCATGGACGCCCCTGCTTATTTCAGCAAGACAATGCCAAGCCACATTCTGCACGTGTTACAACAGCGTGGCTTCGTCGTAAAAGAGTGCAGGTACTAGACTGGCCTGCCTGTAGTCCAGACCTGTCCCCACTGAAAATGTGTGGTGCATTATGAAGCGTAAAATACAACAACGGAGACCCCGGACTGTTGAACAACTTAAGCTGTACATGAAGCAAGAATGGGAAAGAATTCCACCCGAAAAGCTTCAAAAATTGGTCTCCTCAGTTCCCAAACGTTTACTGTGTGTTGTTAAAAGGAAAGGCGATGTAACACAGTGGTAAAAATGCCCCTGTGCCAACTTTTTTGCAACGTGTTGCTGCCATTAAATTCTAAGTTGGTGATTATTTGCAAAAGGAAATAAATTTTCTCAGTTTGAACATTAAGTATCTTGTCTTTGCAGTGTATTCAATTGAATATAAGTTGAAAGGGATTTGCAAATCATTGTTTTCTGTTTTAATTTACAATTTACACAATGTGCCAACTTCACTGGTTTTGGGTATTGTATAAGTCTAACAGTACTATGTATACAGCTGATCTAGAGCGACACACCCCAGTCAGAAGTGCAGATAAATTGATTATTACAGGAATAACTAAATAAATAAATAACTAAATAACTGTTCACACTGGGGGCATCCATCTTCGATTGTCAACTCAGGGGTGGTGAGGTTTCATCGAGTTCCCAGTAGGAAATTCAGACTTCGGGGGACGTTCCAGGTGTAGTCTCCTACTTGGAACTTGGAAATTCCTACTTCTGACTACAACTGGAACGCACCAAAAGACTTAACCCAAGCCTAAAGCATGCGTGTCTGTGTTGTGATGCTAATGAATGCAGCTCGGACCTTCCTCAGATCTCTGCATTGCTTTATAACTTCTTTTTTCAACAACTTACAGGATGCAAAGCCACGAGGTAATGTATCTCTTTCTAGTTACGTAGCGGTAGTTTTTGATGTGTGACAACCAGCAATTTTTGGAAAACTTAGTATCGTAGTTTTGTAGTCGGCTATATATCACTACTTACAGCCCGGTGCTCTAAGACATGTCAGAATAATATAAATTTGCTTTAGTTTTAATTGTCTTGTTCCTGAAGTTGTGTATCCTGGCCAGTCCAGTCCTGTCCGGCCCGACCGGAAGGCTAAGGAATAGTATTTATAGATAACCTATTTTGATGCCATAAAACTCATCTTAAAATGTGTATTTCCATCAGGCATATATCTAAAAGCGAGACTTTTTTGTTATTACTTAGAAACTCCTCACAGTCCCTTTAAATAACAATATGAATTCCAAATTAATGAACCTCTGTAAGTAAAAGAAAACTGACATTGTGAAGTATGGCAAAATGGAGCATGAAGTTTAATGGCATGTCTTGTACTGTGCGAATGAACAGGTTGATATCACGGATATTAATTTTATGCTCAAACAGATGTCCACAGTGGTTTTGTGTGTTGCAGAGCCTGGTTGCTTTTTCTCCCATAATGCACAGTGTGTCTCATAGATTCTGTCTTTTCAAAATTCTGCTGTGAGGGCTTGAAACGATCCAAAGGAAATAAGTTGAGCTGTTGAGCTTTAAGGAGCTGCAGGGGTGAGTTTTCTGCATCGGTGTTTCCCAGTGAGTTTTGACTTCTGCTGATTACCCATCAAGTCTCTCAACAGCTGTGCTCTTCCTCATTTATCAGCCTTCCAACCACATCAGCACAAACACCTGAAACACGCCACTTCAACAATATTTTCCCGTGACAAGCTGCAATTAGGGAGCCAATTATTCTTCCATTGTGGTTCCTCCAGCACTGCCAGCAGCCAATTTTCATCACGGCTTCTTCTTCATCTTCTTTGTTCACAGCTGCGGGACTGTTCGGTCTCCCTCGCTGAGATTCATCAGTAAAACACGGCCTTGAATCGAATCATTCAGCGCTCTCTCTCTGTTTAATTAGCAGTGGAAGACCGGGAAGACGAACTGTAGTGAATCAGAGGAGTAATCAGGCCCTCACAGCCAGAAGAACTGAAATACATTCTTTCTTAGATTATGTGCTAAGGTTTGAACAGGAAGTCTGCGCTTATTCATCTTCATGTAACAACAGCCATCAATTAAGTCCACCCCTTCAACTGACTGTTCATGCAGATAGCTAGTTAACCAATCCATGGCAGAAACTCAGTGCATTTAGGCATGTATACACAGTCAAAACAAACACTAGAGTCCAAACTAAAGCCCCAGTCAAACATTCCCGTTTCTCATGGCGATTGTGCACGATGGTCGTGAAACGTGCTTTGGTCCTTGGTCCTTTGGTGCGCTACTTGGTCTGGATCAGCGTTGTATAGTCATGGATGAACGGCAGGGAACGTTGGAAGGGTGCCGACAGTTTTGAGCTGCTCAAAACTGTCGTGGAGAATCGCCGCTTTCAGTATAGCGGGGTGGAAGCCTAATGCAGTCCTAGGGCGAACGGTATTAGCGTAGCATGTACAGAGCTCAGTCGGGCTGATCGTGGCTCAATCCTGAAAGCTTTATGAGGACGACTGACAAGGATGTATCCGTTTGTGCCCGACTGTGTCCCGTTCAAGACGGCGGAAGCGATGGGGCTCAGTCGGGGCTAACGTGAAGCGAACTGAGCTTGAGCGGGGCTGACGTCGTGTCAGCAGGATAGAAATTCATGGAATCCTCGTCATATCGCTGTATTAACCTAACTGGAGAAGGACGAACACCCCCGAAGTGCTGTAGAAGCGCTGCTGACGGTGTATTTACGGGGTGTGTCCAGGGGTGAGACAGTCGTTTCATCCTGTATCATAGCGATCACACCAGCCTCGTCAATCGTGTACAGTCATGCACAATCACCATGAGAAATGGGAATGTGTGACTGGGGCCTAAGCATCAGAATGGAGAAGAAAGGTGATCTTATTGTTGCAAGATCTGAATAAATAGGAAATATCCAGTGAGCTGGGGTCCTCTGTGGGCGGGGCTAACCCTCCCGATGCAACTGCTGTGTTAACAGGGCTGGGTATCAATTCAGATTTTCTGGATCGATTCGATTTGATATTACAAGGTCTCAAATCAATTCGATTCACGATTCAATTCAATATTTATTTAGTCTGGGATATCTTAGTTAAAATAGTGCTGTAAATTTAAAAGGTGACCTTTTGACCTGGTACATCATTAAAAATTGTTTTAACATAAAGAACGAAACCCAAAGCAGTTACATTAATCATATTTTAATGATATGCATTAATGCATATTCTGCATATTACTTGTTTTTTGTCCAACTCGTATTTTCCTTTGTACTTGTTAAATTTAAAATACTGTGCATCCAAACATCAGCTTTTAAACTTGCCAGTGGTGTCCATACAGTGCTTCCACCATGTTTGTTTGCAGTAACATCTCATGAGATCTTGTTCAGTAGAAAGCAACGCTAAACGCTGATCACACGAGAAGAACAAGGTTGATACCACAGGCTGCTTCTCTGCACATCCAAAGAAGAAAAAAATACCCAAGTTCAAAGATCCATCTTTGGATTTTATGGATCGATTATGAACCAGTTAAAGGAAAATTGATTTAAATCGATTTTTTAACCCAGCCCTATGTGTCAACGGTGATCACTTCGTTTGTCGCACGTTGCCAAAGTTTAAAAAAAAAGTTGATCTTTTCAGGTGATCTCGAATGTGGCTGTGTGGCAACAGCCAATCAGCAGTGTGGATGTGTGTGTGTGTGCATGTGTGCGTGTGTGAGGGTACCCATTACAGACAGTTTTTTTCCTGGACTACAGAGCAACATACCATGTCCCTGTGGAAACATTAGTCAGTGAGGACATTAGTTCCACCGTGACGGACGGCAGAAAACTGACGGACGATGCTGCTGAAGGGCATCAGCTGCAGTGTTTTGTGGTTGGTAGGAGAGTGAAAAGGATACAGTTGGAATAATGTCAGCTTATACATTCTGTTATGTGATATATGATATGAGCGCGGTGAAACTTGAGCGGACATGACGTCACCGAGCCACAGTTATGGGTGACGGTTGGCGGTGACCAAACTGAGGTATTTATGGACACATGACACGACTTCAGTGGGCAACGCAATTTTGATCGCGGAGTTGCATTCGGTGTGAATGCAGCTTCAGTCTGCACTCAACCTGCTCCCTCACGCTTTCTGCTTCCTACACGGCTGTAGTAATAACCTTTGTTCTAGTAGACACTAGAGCATGACACTGGAGCGGATCTTCACTCCAGTCCTGTCCCACTCCCATAGAATGACTCCCACTCCCATCCTGCTCCCACTCAAAATTACTCCCACTCCTGTTCCCATTTGAATAAAACCAAACAAGTTGAAGAAATGTGGCATTTCTTATTTTAGGAAAAAGTGCAGTGCATATAAAAGGCCTTGCCTTTAAGTTGTTTTTTTTTTAACTTTGTGCTGCAGCTCTCCTTTTGACGTGTCGTCTTCTCCCTCAGTGTTGTTTTGTTATGTGTCGCCGGCAGCCGCTCTGAGACGATTTTCACTTCCGGTGGTGACAGGAAGTCAAACCACTTTTGTAGTTCTTTTGTGTTGCTAGCGTGGTCAAGAGTGTTGGCTCTCACTGAGAGATGACTACAAAAATGGACGCATCTGTTCATCTGGTTGTTTAACATGGCTGAAAATGATCATCTATTAATGTTGTTCCCGCTCCTGCCCACTCCTGTTGCTTTTTTCCCGTTCCGTCCCGATCATGGGATTAATTAAAAAATTACTCCCATCCCGTGGGATTCCCGCAGGAATCACATGACCCATGGGAATTCCCAAAAAATGTCATCCTCGACTAGACACGCAATAGTAAAACACCGAAATCAGGCACATTTTCAGAGACAGCTTTAACAGGGGACATGGCATCCAAAACAGGGACTGTCCCTGGCAATCTGGGACTTATGGTCACCAGACTGTTGACGCTAATGTTAGCAGCTAACTAGCCAATTAGCTTATCGAGACTGTCCCTCTTTTTCCCCGCATGCTTCCTTTTCAGATGCTCATGCATCACCGTCATGCTGCCATTGAAGGAAAGTTCCACCTTGCAAATTCTGCATATCCTTCTCTTTTGTTTTGGTAACATGCTCCCAAACTTTCGAGCTCCATTGCCGGTTAGCCGTGAAACTGTTTGGGCATAACTCTTCAGCACGGCTGACCCAGATTACCACGACTGCACATGTGTCAAGGACAGAAAGGCAGACAAGACAGCAGAGGTACAGCAGCCCTGGATAAGACTCACTCTTCTTCTGAAGTTGCTAAACAATGCAGCCCATGAAAAAAGGCTGTTTGAGGAGAAGAGCAGCAGAATAACAAAGAAGAGGACTGATGATAATGCAACTATGACTCACACAAACAGCTCTCCTTGTTCTCAGGCCCTCTCTGACCTTTGTTTCTAAAGAACAATAAAAAGTATAATTCAAGAAGATACGGGACAGTTAAATCTGAGGGTAAGCCTTATTCTGCTCGTGTGAGCTCATGATGAATGCTCTCATTTTAAGGATTTAAATCTGTGCAGCCTGGAGCCTGATGATCACAACAATAGATCTGATGTAACGCTGCATCAGACGGGCAGGAGAGGAGAGGCCGTCCATTAGTTAATGGAGCGGAAGCATCAGAGTGGAGGCAGTAATCTGATCTCCCCCCCTGCTCCTCTTCAGCCTGCCTCCTTCCTCCATGTCCTATTTGTCATGGACATTATCTCTGATCAAACCTTATTACTCTGCCTCCATATCAGCCACAACCATTCTCACTTCGCTTTTTTATGCACAGAAACACAGGATCATTCTACACAGGTGACCCCGTCACTCTACATTTTAAACACGATCCAGTGATGATCTTCAAGTACCAAGATTTCTGAAATCTACCAATCATCAGGCGTATTTCTGAAATAACACTGTGGAGGTGCCTGGGCTTTGTTCAACCTCTACAGCCACTTTTTTTAAAGCCTTCTGCTTGAAAATGACACACTCCTAAACGGGGTCTCTGCAGGTTTCAACAAGCCAAATTAAAGACTTTTCAAGACTTTTTTAAAACCATAATATATACAATTTAAAACCCATTTCACTATTGCAATAGCTGGTGGTGTGTGACAAATTCTGACCGGGTAGCCTACATTTAGTTGTGCTTAACAGTTACATCATAGCGTCCTCAAAAATCAAAACATTTTTTTTTTTAATAAAAGTAACATCAAAAGATTTTTTAAGACCTTTCAAATCATACTTAGGATCTTTTTGGGGGATTTTAGGAGAAATTTAGACATTTTAAGGCCTTAAAATCAAATTAGTGGATTTAAGACTCTTTTATGGCCCTTTTCCATTAGCCCTACTCTACTCTACTCGACTCTACCCGGCTCTACTCTACTTGCCTTGTGCTGCTTTTCCATTAACCCCAGCCGCCTGCCCAACTGGGTGAGCGGCACTGTGATGACGTCATTTTGAGCACAACAATCTGTGGCTTTTTGTCACAAACCGAGTAAAAAAGGAAAGCAGGAGAAGGCTGCAGGTGGTAAGAAGAAATACCCCTTGAGAAGCACAGGAGTTTTGGAAGCTATACAACAGAATGAAGCCGAGGACGAGAGCAATCGAGCTGCAAAGAAAAGACGTATGAGGGTAAGCTAATGGTAGCTACCGCTAGCATGCTAGGTCGTCTCACTCATGACTCATCAATGACGACATTGTCTGACCAATCAGTAGCCGACAGTCGGTTACTTCATCTTTTAATATCGACTCAGCTCGCTTGGAACCAGCGCGGAGTGGGTACTAAAACTAGCTTGTTTTAGGAGGTACCAGGCTAGTGGAAACACGCTGCAAATCGAGTAAAGCCGAGTAGAGTAGGGCCAAGGCGTGCTGGTGGAAAAGGGCCTTTAGACTTTTTAGGACCCCTCAGATACCCTGCTAAAGAAAAGAGTGTATCTCTGCAACCACAAGGTCGATTTGAATTATATTATTCATATAATATTACATAATAATATTCAGTATATGTGTTACTGGGACAGAATAAATGAAGATAGAAGTCAAAATAATCTGAAAATTTCATCCTTGCCTAAAAAAAACACTTTTAATTGTGAGTATCTCTTGGAAATGGCTGTAAAACTCTAAGAATGACTAATAGAAAATGTATGTATCATCTCTGCAAAGGAATATTGTCATTAAGTAATGCAGAGCAAAGTTAGCGATGTCTTGTAACAATATGGTCAGGCGAGGATTTTGAAAAACAGTTCATGTTGAGTCAAAGGTCAAAAATGTATTTTGTCAAATTAAAGCCAAATTTAACAAATAAAGTGTTTAAAATGTATATGTAGCACTTTCTCCAAGTATTCAACTCTTTTGTATCATTGTTGTGACATTTTTTACTCAAAAATGTCTATGAATAAGCCTAAAAACTGTAATATTTGATAATGTTACGCCTCCATTGAGGCCCAAGGCAGTAAAATACAAAGGATATATCTCGGCCTGTTTCCAGAGTTTTGGTGTCTATGGAAAGGAATCGGTTTCAGCATTCATTTGCCGCAGGTCGTAATCAGAGGTGAAACTATATGATGGAAAGTTTCACCAGGTGGCGCTCTACAAATTTAGATTTTTCTTTTACTTTTTTTGCTCTGTTTTAACCTGTTTTTCCCTGGGTCGATTGGTCGATTTTTGGTCAACAATTACTGTGTTTTAGTCGACTAACAATTTCTTTGGTTGATTACAGCCCTACTTATAATTGTGAACCTCTCTAGCAAATGATGCTGGAGTGGCTGTTAAACTAAAATGAATTGGAAATTATTTTTACTTCATCTCTGCAAAGGACTATTGTTATAAAGTGATGCAGAGTAAAATTAGAGAGGTTTTCTATCAATATAGCAGATTTGTTTTTGGATATATAATGTATTTATACTGCAAACACTCAAACCTAAGGAAGTTTACCCATCCAATTTTATTCTAAAAATCTCACGACTTACAGTAAGCCAAAACTGCCTGACATGTCTACACATCTTATTACAAGACTTGAAAACTAAAAATTGAGATCAGTCCCTATTCCCTGTTTCTAATCCTTATTTTAAGACCCTCAAGGGGTAATTTGGCTTGTTCCATTGGCATATATTTTCCAATATTTATAAGGTTTTCTGATCTTTATTTTGCTTTTAATTCCTTGTAAAGTATATCCATCTGGACTCGTCAATTAACTATGAGATTTAAGTAAATGTGGGGATTTTGGCTTCAAATTAGACAAAAAAACTTGGTAAGATCTGAGTTTTTGCTGTGTATTGATTTTTTCTAAAGTGCTAACTTATTATTTGGATGTTTTTTGTTTGTCCTCTTGATGATTCATATGAAGAAGGGGGTTACTATCACCCATGAATTTTGATTTATAATTCAGTATTGCATGTGTTTGTACTCACATGCTTAAGTTGCTTGATGTTCAGTTACAGTAAATGTGCAGTTTGGTGTACATACAGTATTACTTGCATTTACTTGTTTGTTGTTGTTTGTTTAAAATAATAAGACATTCTCTGGCTCAGATGTTCCAGAACCATTAAAAAGTTTTTTTTCCTTCATGGCTTCATGTGGACTCTGCAGCAGAGTGACAACAAGTCTCATTAACGCTCTCTGACATTCAGCTGCTGTTGAGTTTGGACACAGCGGGATCAGCTCAGGCCTCAGTCAGTTTTTCAGCGAGTCAACAGGACTGAGAGTTTTGAAACTTTGAAGGAAAGCCGGGGACAAACTTACAAACTTTCCCCTGACAGCAGTGGAGAAAATCCCTCTTCAATGTTGGACATTAAATTAAATGCTTTATTTTTGCTGTGTTGTTTTGATACGTTCTCTAATGTCTTATAACTACTTTCTTTTTAAATAACTTAATGTGGAACAGAAGTAAAGTAAATAAATGTTTAAATAGAATACAGGGGGATAATTCTGTCATATATAAGAGGATGAGAATGTCAGCATGTCACAGTCTGCTGCATCAGGCAGAGAGGAGAGAAAGACTCTGGACAATTCACAGATTCATTACAAACTGAGATGGAAAGATGGGCTACATACTGGGCAGATTTCATTTTAGCTTAAAAATAAACTCTCTATTAGCTGCGTGCTGTGTTAATTTAAAACATGCTTCTAACACAGGAGCTGAAATGTTGCTTTTCATGTTGTTCCTGTTGAACAAGAGGAATGATAAACAACTTCTCAACCATTCTGTGTTTTAATACTCTTACTTTGTCTGATCACCACCGCTGTGTCCGCCTGCCTCTGTGTGAACAGCAGCAGAAACAGTTTGGACCAAACCTTTGTGAGGGGAGGGGGGTTGGAACCTATAACAGTTTAAAATGTCTGACAATGTCCGTTTTCAAATTCTCCGACTTTACTAGCAGTGCGTACTGATTCACCCAAAATGTAGTCTGCAGTATACAGTATGCGAGCAGATGTGAAAGTTGCAGCATGAAAAAAATCCCCCGATGACGAACTGATTCAGGAAAAGCTTACAGTCTGCATCGGACCAGTCTGCTTCACCTACTGTTACCCACAATTAGAGCTGGGCAAAAAATCGATAAAATCGATAAATTTGAATTATTTTCTGCAGAAGATTTAAGACATGAAAATGAGTAAAGCGATCCGCACACCAAAAAATAGCTCCCAAAATTATTTATTAGAAAGTGACGTTTCGAGCAGAACCGCTCTTCCTCAGACTTTACACAGTGATCAGTGAGAAGCCGATTAAATAGAAGCAGGTACACGTGACTCAACTCAGCTGAAATTCATTGAATAATCAACAATAAACAAAATACAAAAAACAAAAAGCAAAATACCCTCTCTGAATGAAGGAAAATTGTTTTAAGCTGTTGCATCATCTCGTATATTTACATTTACACAAATCATGAATATATAAACTCATATACAGATGTATCCCAATAAATCAACCTACATTCAAAAACAACCAGTATATGCAAATGTTGTGCCTAAATAAATATAATACACATACACCTGCTCATATATAAACAAAACCCACATGCACATATACACATGTATCCATAAACATACCTACAAGGCCATATTTAAACAGAAATTTGACTCCACTTCTCACTGATCACTGTGTAAAGTCTGAGGAAGAGCGGTTCTGCTCCAAACGTCACTGTCTAATAAATAATTTTGGGAGCTATTTTTTGGTGTGTGGATCGCTTTACTCATTTTCATGTCTGCAATCGTTTGGATCCAGCACCCTACATAGGATGTGCGTGCCAATCTTTTTATTTTTATCTGCAGAAGATTTAAAAAATTAAAAATCCAGTTTTTTTTTCTTGCGTTAGTTCAATTGTAAGTAGCTGCAATTTTTGAAAAAAAAATTACAATTTCCACGATGGTCGGCCTTGTAGGGTTTGCACAAGCACTTTTATAGGCTTGAATTTGTTATTTAAGTAGATTAAATATTGATTAGAGAGTTTCATGCTAATACTGTTAAAATACCTCAGCCTTTTAGTGTTTATGTAGACAAACCTGCCTACGTTTATACTACATAATCAACCTTTTATGACCCAGACTTTGACTTTAAGAAGGAAACATTTAGACAACATAAAGGCAAAACTTGATTTGTTTCATTTTTATGCCAATGGGAGTTTTGTTTCTTTTAGGGAGGGAAAAATTGATTTAAATCATAAATTGAGTGTTGGAGAAAAGAATTGGGGATTTTATTTCTAGGCCATATCGCACAGCCCTACCCACAGTGCAAAGCACCTGAATTGAAAATGACTGAGAGCGGAGCAGCAACAACCGGAGCAGCAGACAAATACAAATTTAAGAGCCATTATTTATCTTTACCTTTTCAACACATAATAGTGTGTAATAAGTTGTAAAAAGGTCTGTTGTTGTTTTTCCGTTAAAGGTTCGTAATGGCCGGATAGTGGTGTGAAGTCCGTCCGATACCTGCAGCATTATTAGTGTAGACCACTGACACGTGCAACATTTCACCGTTACATTCTGTATTATTCCTCTGTACTTCCACCACCTCAAACTTTCCTGCTTCTCTTCATTCTGTACACTGTACTGTGCGTGTGATGTTTATTACCTCCGCCAAGGAGGTTATGTTTTCGGGAGAGTTTGTCCGTCCGTCCGTGAACAAAGTAACTCAAAAAGTAATGGATGGATTTGGATGAAATTTTCAGGAAATGTTCAGCATGGGAAAAGGAAGAAGTGATTTGATTTTGGTGTTGATCGGGATCAGCGTCTGGCCGCCATGGTGATAAATGTGACTTAATGGTATGTATTCATGGTCAAGGAATCTAAATATTTACATGAAATAAAAGTAGCAGTAATATTTATGGTCATAATGACAATATGGCGGAGGTCTGCGCTCTTCGAGTGCTTTCTAGTTCTTCATGCATTGTTTTTTTTTTCTTTTAAGTGGCCCTTATACGCCATCACACAAAAATATACAAAATAATTCCTCTCCAAAATAATATGTATTCTCCACCACTGACTGTTTCATATAAAAAGCTGCTTCTGGCAATATCTTTGCAGATTAATAACTGAAATGTCAACTTGGACTCATGGTTTGTTTGTTTTGTACATTTAAAATAAAGTTTGGAAAATAAATCAGCTGTAGCCTACTTCAGCTTTGCTCAAACTGGAAACCAGTGTAGCTACAAAATAAACCGAACAGAACAGTCCGACTACATTCCAGTGTAGTAAGCAGTGTGCAGTACCTACTACAGACTACTTTCATGTGTCGTATGTAGTAGGGCAGTGGTTCCTAAACTTTTCACAGCCTGTACCCCTTCCGACACTTGACCTCCAGCCATGTACCCCCAACTCTCATGCACTTATAACACCGAGAAAAATAAATGTTTAAGCCTGCCGCACTCCGACCTCCCACATTTTACATGCATGACTTACAAATAAAACCTATTAAAGTGAATTATTTCTGACTAAATAGATTGATTTACCAGCAATGTCAGTGGGCAACACCAGTCCACTTTTGAAAAAGAATTGTACATTTCTGAAACATTTTCATTAATGAACTTAAAGTTTTAATTAAAAGGCTGTCTGACTGAACTTACTGTATGTTATTTTAAGAATCTTAGATAATTCAGGACTGATTTCCCTCTCCAAGATGCCTCAGCCTCTCTGTCAACACTTCAGGCCTTTATCAAAGCTCACAATACAAACATTTATCAGTTTGAACTTGAACTACTGAAACAACTGTTTAGACCTGACAGTACATCACTACATTCTGGGGGTACACGTACCCCAGTTTGGGAACCACTGTAGTAGGGGAATTCAAAAGCAGCCAATGTGTTTTAGAGTAGTGTTACTTGTACCGTCAAAACACATTACTGTACTACTAGAAAAATCTTATTTGTACAGGATGTATGGGGGGGACAACTTTGTGGAAGGCAGATTTGGGCCTATGCCTGACATGCTCTGAATTAAACCAGAATCACATCCCTCCTCTGGGGTCTTCTCCAAACTTCAAAATAATCTCTAAAGTTTTCATGAGCGTGTGTGAAACAGCTCTGTGTCGGGAGGAAAATGAGTTTTTCTGACAGTGTGACATTTGTTTGTTTCCATCACATCGTCCACTGATCTCCGTTTGATCAGATTAACTTCCAGACCTGCTGCACGTCTGCTTTTAGGAGCCTGTTTTGGTCCAGAATCAGACACCTGTTGCCTGGTAACCGCACCGCCTCGTCCGCGGTTTATCCCGCTCGCTGCTTATAAATCACAGATTAGGAAGGGCTGACAAATCTCATTATAACCTCACGTACTGTCAGGCTGATGGAGCAGGTAAACAGGTCCAGCTGGTGCGTCAGCGGAGGGCGACAAGTGCAGCAGATGAATGTCCGACAGCCTGCAGGTGTGTGCGTCTGCAGAGAGCCGAGTTCTTCATCACAGACAACAACAGAAGCATTGTTGACGGAGGAGCGTCTCTGCGGAGCTGCTGAACATGTTCTCTTCTCTGTGACTGAACATCGAGACGGAGGCGACGTCAGCAGAGGAACAAAGAGGAAGAAGCAGGACGCTGCATTTTACAGGAACAAGAATCTAAAGATGAAGATCCGCTGGATACCCACAAGGCCTAAACAAAAACATGCAGGGCTGGGCGAGATCACCTAAAAATAAAATACACGATTTTTTCCCACAATATAAAAAGGTTTTTCCCTCTTAACCCTTCAACTACCAGCTCAACTGTTTGGCAGATGTCATCAATATCAGGGGGATTAGGGCCAGACCGATAGGGATTTTTTGAGGCCGATACCAATATTTGGCAAACAAAAATATCGATTACCGATTAATCGGCCGATTTATTTAAAATATATATATCTATATATATATATATATATATATATATATATATATATATATATATATATATTAGTGCTGTCAGATGATTAAAAAAATGAATCTAATTACCAAATGTATAATTAATTAATCAAATTAATTGCATTTTAATCTCATATCTGCTTAAAGTACCCAAATAAAGAATTTGAATTCTAGGATATTATAAAATTGGAGTGCATGACTAATCAAATGAATACACTAAGAAGTGAAGATTTGTAAATCCACATTTTTATTGGTGACTAAATAAAACCAAAGTCAGGGCAACTTGTCCAGAAAATTCTAAGCTCAATCAGGCAACTCAAATTACACTTTAAGTGTGTTTCATAAATCAAATTCAAAATAAAAAAAAGGTCGAGGACATCCAGCAAAACAATTAGACCTGATGCATTATTAAAGACTGTAGTACAAATATAGATAAATAAATTCAAAAATAAAATAAGACTAAGTCTTAAATAGGCCATTCCTGTTGTCACCTGGGCTTTGTTTGGTTTGACTAGAGACGCATGTGTGAAGTGATGTGCCACTGCCATGTACGGGTCCTCCAGCTGGCCAATATCAAAATGTTCGTGTGCTATGATTAATCTTGCGATTAACTTTTATAACGCATAAATTGGGGTGCAATGAATTAATCTAACTAATGCACTAAAGTGACAGCCCTAACATATATATATATATATATTAGGGGTGCAACAATAAATGTATGTTTGTATGTATGTATGTATGTGATGTAATGTAGGGGAAAAAGGTCGTTGATGAAAACTATGATAAAAATAAACAGACAACAGAATTAACTCTGGTGGCTTTTGCCTACATTTCCGACTTCTCACAAAAATCTCCAAGCTTCAAACTCTGGCTTGAGTTAAATTCGTCCTGATTTGACTTCCGACTTCTTTGCTGCGAGCAGGCCTGTCACGATAATCAATAAATCAATTAACTGCATGATAAACAAAATCATCCTCGGTAAGTATGCCAGCCTCAATAAATTGACACGTGCATGCATATTTGTTTTCCTCCTCTCTCTACCAAACAAGGTCGATGACAAGATGGTTATCTGTGCATCTGTCTCAACACCTGGGTGCGTTGGTTATATAGCAGATTGAGCGGAGTGCACCATCTGTCAGTCATTCAATCTTTGTGGGGGGAAGCGGGGACGCTAGTGCGTAAACACACAGAGAGCTAAAGTGAGCGTCGTGAGGAGTAAGGAAACAAACACTAATATGAATAATGGCACGAAAGCGATGGTTCCTAAGCTGGCTGCCACAGCCCCAGAGTGGGAATATTTTGGTTTTAAACAGAATGAACAAGGTGTGAGCTCATGAACACTGACGACACTGCATTTGTTTGAAAGTTGTGGAGATGAAGAAGGGGAGGTGCAGCAGAGCCTTCATCCTGACAGTCAGCGTTTACTGAGGCGTTTGGTCGGCAAAGGAAATACAAATAAAACAGAGCAACATGGTGCACGCTCACTAGGGCTGAACGATTTGAGAAAATAATCTCATTGCGATTTTTTTCCCCAATATTGCGATTTACTCTGCAATTGTTTTAATGTTCCTCATCTTATGTATTCTTAAACAAACATAAGCAGTAGATCTTTTTATAGAAAAAACAATATGACATTAAATTAATCTAAGGATAAAAGATTTGAGAAAAAGTGGAGAAGTGAAGAACAGAAGCAAAATAGGTATGAAATTGTAAAAACTGGGTAAAAATGGTATGACAGCAGAAAAATGTTAATAAATAGGTGCAAAATAGTGGTAAAATTGCAAAAAAAATGGGAAAAATTGGCAAAAAATCCAAAAGTGGCTTAGGAAAATTGATTATGGCAGCAAAATTGGGAATTAAATTTGAAATTAAACTTCAAAAACCATGTAAAAATTCCAAAAATGGTTCTGACAGTGGCCAAAAAAGATGAATGGGGGCAAAACAGGCATAAAGTTGTAAAAACTTGGTTTAAAAAAAAAGGTAAATGGTCTAAAATGGGGGAAAAAAGTGTATGAACAGAGGTAAAAAAAATAGGCATGAAATTGCAAAAAAAACTACATCCCAATGCCACTATGTTCAACACATTCTGGGCTAAAAATATTGAACCTTCTGCGATTTGAAAATCGCTACAAGCCATATTGGGATTTAATCTAATTTGCAATTAATTGTTCAGCCCTAGCGCTCACAGACAGTGTCGTTTGCTACATTGCAAAAGAAATGCAACCTTTCAATACGGCTAAAAAGCCAGCATTTCAGGGAATGTCACAAACGTTTGACAGACAGTATGAATTGACTGGGAGAAAGTACATGTCACAAACAATTCCTGAGCTGTATAAACTCCATTTTATTTATTGTTTTTCTTGTTTTGTTTTTTTATTTGAATTCTGTTTTTTCTTTACAGAGACAGGGTCTATTTTATTAATGTTTTTGATTAGTATAATGATTTTTATTTACATGCATTATTTCCCAAAAGAGAGTTCATTTCATGTTCATGTTTTTGTTGTTTGTTTGTCTCATTTATTATATTGTTTGTTTAAATTATTTAATTTAAAAGCTGTTCATCTTCCAATGACAGTTAAATACCCTTAAGAAATTAAAGTTTATTGTTTTTGATGCGGTGTACTCGCTTTATTATGACATACATTATAATTAAATTAATAAAAAAATGATGTTTCAAAATAATATTCACAATAATATCGTTTATCAGCAATAACTTTTGGACATTTATCGTCCGGCAAAATTTGTTATCGTGGCTTAGGCCTAGGTGCGAGTGTTGTCGCTGCAGGACTCTCCCGATGGACAGGAGATTATTCCTCTCTGAACGATCAAACGTTTGACTGAGGCTGCAGACCTGAGGCATCGCTTTTCTGAATAAAATGAAACACGTCCACTGCGAGCTTCTTCATTGCAGTTTTTACCACCTCTTACGAAAAGCAGGAACACATCAGATGACATGTAATGAAGGTGATGATGATGTAAAATGTACGAGGATGGATCAGAAAGGGTCTCCGCTGTCAGGCTGAAACATGTCAAAGTGTGATTATCAGCCCTGCACAGAGTCGTGAGACGTGTCAGCTCTGACAGAGACAGCTCAAAGGCCACGCTGTGATGGACGTCGTCAGCAGAGAGGACAGACAGACGGACGCTCAGGCAGAGATAGCGGAGGCTCGGAGCAGGAGGAGCAGCGGGGTGAAGGAGAAACAAGGACGAGGCCGAGGAGACGGCCGATCTGGTTTCATACGATTAGATTTCAGGGCTATTTTCAGGGGTCTCCTCTGCCGTCGAGCTGCAGCTGCTGACAAAGAGACGAGCAGCGAGTCCCGTTCGATAACGAGGAGACTGATGAGAGGAGAGAGCAAGGCATGATGGGATTGAATGGTAGGAGTAAGATGGGGAGGAGAAGGGAAATGAGGGGCAGTGATTATAAGCTGACAGAGAAGGAGTTATTTTGTTTTCTGTTGATCGAAGTTCAAAAAGGAACAAAACTTTATCCCCCCGCTATCAAGACCCCACATCTTTGGTGTCCCTGGTCTCTTACTGCCTTTAATTCCTGTCGGAGCTTAGATCAGCAAAACACTTGGACTGCTCAATAGGTAACACTTGCCTGTCTGTCCTCCTTTCCGTTTGTCTTGTCTCGTCTTGTCCTGTCTGTCACTATTTCCCCCTCTTTGTGGCAAGGCCTTCCCCTTCTGCTCACATCAGGGGTTAAATAAAGTTTGATTTGATGGAGTAGCCTACAGGGAGGGCTGGTGATGGTCACTGTAGCAGTGAATCATATTCACATATCTCTCACTGCTAGAAAAAAAATGCATTGGTCTTTCCAACGCTGTCATCAGACACAGTGCCCAGCTGGAAAGACAATGCAGACAAGGGGGGGGAAAAAGGAAAATAAAAAAGGAAATAAAACTTTAACATGTGAAAACATTCAACTTATAATTCTTTTTCTAGGGATGCACATTTCATCAGTTTCCTATCAGTATCGGCTGATATTGGCATTTCTGCAGATATATACAGTCGATATTAGAGCCGTTAAATCAATCGAAACAAAAGTAGAAACCAGCATTAGACCCTCTAATCGCGGAAATGTTACTTGTGTTTAGGGATGTAACGGTTATCGGTAAAATGGTAAACCACGGTAAAATTTCCCACGGTAATCATTACAGTGTCCTATTAAAATTACTGGTAAACTGTGTTTGATCACCACACTGTGTCAGTAACTCACGGTGATGCTGCTGTTTGACTGGAAAAGCCTGAACTATGTTTCTGTCCTCGATTAAGCGGCCTGACGCGAGGCGCACTTGCACAGTTTGCAATGTTTGGACTCTCAGTCTGAGAGCGAAAGTTAGAGACGCGACAGTGGAGACTTTTCCTCTTGAAACGGACTCTAAAGTGTGACTGAAGTTTGGATCTTTACAAAGATGCCGAGGGGAAACTGATGAAGACAGTGACCCTGTTTAAACATGAAGCTGCGGCGAAAGAAAAAGAAGTGCGTGATTAAAACTGCTGTAACTCCTCGAGTGAGTGAGCTGACTGAGCCGTAGAGGTAGAGAGAGAGAGAAGAGAGAGATAAGATTCAGTGAGCCAAACCTGAGAGAATAACAGGAGGTTTATCAGGATTTTCTTCTAAATAATGTACAAATCTTGTGAATAACAGCATTAGTATCATTCTGGAGTGAGTTCTTGCCGTTCTTTTGACGTGTATTCACTGTATTTTGAAATAGATCGTCTTTCTACATCAAAGTTAATGTTTTATAGATTTAGTCAACCATAATTTGGAAATCTTAAAGAAGATGTGGAGGAGATCTGCCATGGACAGGGGAGACCAAAGGAGAGTCATGAAGGGGGCTGACTGCTTCAAGGACTATCGTTTGTAAAACAACAAATAAAATTTAAAAAAAAGGCCTGGACATGGTCTAATATAACGAGCTGTAACACGTCTCAAAACATTGAACATGTTCAATTACAATTGTTTATAAAGAGAATCCTGTTTTAAGTTCAAATCTGTTTTTTCTTTTCTTGTAATTACACACTGTTCAAGCATTTATTACATAATATTGACAAATACTAACTAGACTTTTATTTCTCATGAAAGAAGGGTAAAAAATGTACTCAAGGGGCATTTCTTGACACATTTCTTGACAAAAAAGACAAAAAAGAACTGTTATTATAATATTAAAGGGGTTAAATGATTTCAAGACTGTGTCAAAGTATTTTTTGAACATTTTGAGCACAATGCAACAATACCACGATAATAATGACAACGGTGATAATTTTGGTCACAATAACCGTGATATGAAATTTTCATACTGTTACATCCCTACTTCAATCAATCAATCAATCTTTATTTGTATAGTGCCAATTCATAACAAGTGTCATCTCAAGACACTTTACAATAGAGCAGAAAGCTCTTCATTTTATGGATACACATATATGCATAGATACTAGGGATGTAACGGTTACCGGTAAAATGGTAAACCGCACTAAAATTTCCCACGATAATTGTTACCGTGTCCAATTAAAATTACCGTTATATCGTGCTTGATCACCACACTGCCTCAGTAACGCACGGTGATGCTACTCTTTGCCTGGAAAAGCCGGAACTATGTATCTGCCCTCGATTAAGGAGTCTCACGCGAGGTGCACATGTGCAGTTTGCATTGTTTGGCCTCTGAGTCTGACACATTTATTGACAAAAAAGACAAAAGAACTGTTATGAATATAACAATAAAGGGGTTAAATGATTTTAATTCTGTGTAAAAGTACTTTTAGAACATTTTGAGCACACTGCAACAATACCGCGAAAATAATGATAACCGTGATAATTTTGGTTACAATAACCGTGATATGACATTTCCATATTGTTACATCCCGAATAGATACATATATAAAATATACATATATACATATGTTGTGAACATACTTGGCCAATGAAGCTGATTCTGATTCTGATATGGAAAATCATTTTTTTTGGTCTTCATCTGAGACTTTTTAATAAAAATCTTGACTTGTCTAGGCCTACAACACTTCAGGTGTACGCTCAGTCACTCATCTGCTGCTGTCATAACAGTTATTTCCACATTTGTGCACAAATTCACAGGTCTGTTGAGGAGGGGGCGGATTACTGCTGCAGCAGGAGAGCTGTGCATGAAGCCATCAGTCTGAGAATCTGAAGACAACAAAACAACAAAGAAGAATGACTGCGGACTTCGCCAAAGCGTCAATTTAGACTGAAGATGCACAAAAACATTCGACATGTTTCATGTCACACTATTTATGTATTTATGTTGCATGGTTATAGGGATGTAATGTCATGAAAATTTCAGATCATGGTTATTGTGACCAAAATTATCACAGTTATCATTATTATCGTGGTATTGTTGCAGTGTGCTCAAAATGTTCAAAAAGTACCTTTACACAGTCTTGAAATCATTTCACTCCTTTAATATTATAATTTTAACAGTTCTTCTGTCTTTTTTGTCAATAAATGTGTCAGGAAATGTCCTATGGGTACATTTGTTTGACCTTTTTTCAGGAGAAATAAAAGTAAACAATGAGCAGGATTCTCTTTATAATCAATTGTAAATGAACATGTTCAAAGTTTGAGTCGAACAAAAATAAATCTGACCTATTTCACAAACACTCACACATTTTAGTTTGCCTGCAGCATTAGTGTCCATGTTACAGCTCTTTATATTAGAGCATGTCCAGGCCTTTTTATTTATTATTTTTTGTTTTACTAACAATAGTCCCTGAAGCAGTTAGCCCCCTTCATGACTCTCCTCCGGTCTCCCCTTTCCATGGCAGATCTCCTCCACATCTCCTTCTTTAATATTTCCAAATTACAACCGATGAAATTCAGAAACTATGGTGGAACAAGATGATCCATTAAGACGAAATACAGCAAATAAACGGCAAAAGAATGGCAGGAACACACTCCAGAATGATATTAATGCTGTTATTTACAACCTTTATACATTATTTACACAGAAAATCCTGATAAACCTCCTATAATTCACTCAGGTATGGCTCTCTGAATCCTCTCTCTCTAAATACTGATGAAAATCCAACATCAGATATAAAGTACAACAACTGCATACAAAGAAACAAATAAAAAACAAATTAAGTAACTGAAAAGAACAAGGGTTGAGCTTAAGAACGATAAAAAAGTGACAGCTTTACAGGGACGTGGTTGCTGCTCCTGCTCATGCTGAGTTCATAAAAAACTTTCTTTACCTGTTCAGCCCTAAAGCACCCAATTTCAGGAATGCTTGCACAGTTCCCAACACACAAAAAAAGTGAACTATTCATGTAGAAATATAGTCATGCTGCTTATCATACATACGACAGACACAATTAAAACACCATGCAAAAAAAGCTAAATAAAAATCTAAATCTGTAGAGCGCCACCTGGTGAAACCTGGCATTCAACTCAACACATTTTCATCTCCGATCTACAGCAAGCTACACACATAAATCTTTCCATAAATACCAAATAAGTCTACGACCAAAACTCAAGAAACCAGCAGCCAAAGAAGACATTAGACCATCCAGGTAGTTCAAAAACTGTGTCTTACCGTTCATATCTTAGATAGAAAAAAACAGACTTTTTTGATTAAACAATGTCAGAACAAATATCCAAAAGAGTTTATTATTATAGATTTCAAACTCTTTATTTATTAAGTTTGGCTTTTATTTAAAGGTGCTATGAGGAGAATCTATTACCGGCGACATTAAGACTCTGCTACCCATGAGCACGCGCGGCGACTGTCGTAATGTTGCATTCCAGTAACCTCAGAACTAGGAGTGACATCATCTCCGACTTATCGATGTTCCAGTTGGAGTCGGAAAAAAACATGCCGATCTACCAGGCTGTTAGCTGTTGTTAGCACGCCCTGCGTTGTTGTTCACAAATATCACATGAAGAATGTGATTATTACTATGGCAGCATTTTTGTAAATATAAGTCTAACAATACTATGTATACAGCTGATCTAGAGCGACACACCCCAGTCAGAAGTGCAAATAAATTGATTATTACAGGAGCTAAATAACTGTTCACACTGGGGGCATCCATCTTCCATTGTCAACTCAGGGGTGGCGAGGTTTCACCGAGTTTCCAGTAGGAAATTCCAACCTCGGGGGGCGTTCCAGTTGCAGTCTCCTACTCGGAACTCGGAAATTCCTACTTCTGACTACAACTGGAGCGCACCAAAAGATGTGACCCAAGCCAAGGTGTGTGTTTGTTGTGATGCCAATGAATGCAGCTCTGACCTTCCTCAGAACTCTGCATTGCTTTACAACTTCTTTTTTCAACAACTTACAGGATGCAAAGCGACGAGGTAATGTATCTCTTTCTAGTTACGTAGCGGTAGTTTTTGATGTGTGACCACAAACAATTTTTGGAAAACTTAATATCGTAGTTTTGTAGCTGGCTGACTGACCCGACCACTTCGCTAAGGAATAGCATTTATAGATAACCTATTTTGATGTTATGAAACTCATCTTAAAGTGTGTATTTCGATCAGGCATATATCTAAAAGTGAGACTTTTTTGTAATTACTTAGAAACTCCTCATAGCCTCTTAAACAAAATATTTATATTTTTGACTTTTGGCTCAATAAGCACTGTTTTCAAAATCCTCGCCTGACCATATTGTTATAAAACCTCTCTGATTTGGCTCTGCATCACTTTATAACAATAGTCCTTTGCAGAGATGATGTCAAAAAATTCTATTATTCATTTCTAGAGTTTTACAGACGCTCCAGCATCCTTTCCAAGAGATACTCACACAAAAGTTTAATTTGTTTTCTTCATTGTGCTCAGACATTCAAACTTTACCAGCATTCAGTAGAGGGGTTATTAGATGTTTGATCTTATCCAAGGGTAAAACATGACTTCAGAAATTCAAGGAAACATGGAAAATGCCTCAAACTTTACACTTCAGATTTCATCAACTGAAACTAGACAGAAATTAAAACAATTTTGAGATTAAATTATGACTAAAACTTAAAGACATTTTAGACAAACTACTAAAACTAAATTCAAAGAGCTGTCATTTTTAACATTGCCTGCCTGATTGGTATCCTTGAAGTGTTTATTTTCCCCAAATAAACTCCACAAAGTCTCTGACGGTCCATCACCACCTTTCGTCTTCACGCCGTTGACCTCAAAGACCTCGTGCCCTTTCAAAATAAAACACCACCTCGGCCTCCAGCACAGCGCAGCTAAAACAGATCGATCAATCAGAGCCGATTGTCAGCAAAGCAGCGAGTGAACGAGTCCGACCTGCACGAGGAAAATCAGAGAGTTTGTGTTTCCCTGCGGGTGTGAGCTCCATCCGTCAGAGCCGTTTGTGTGATCTGGAGAAGTTACAAAAGAGGAAGTTTGTGGAGTTTCACGTCATCCATCAACAGGATCTGCAGGCTGGACTCGGCTCTGACGCACTGAAACTCTCCCTCCTTTACACCCAGAGGAAAAAAACAACACAGTTCAGCCATGGAGAAGAGAACACTGAACAAAAAATCGAACACTAAAGAAGCTTAAAGGGCCGTTTCTGCTCTCATTAGCCAAATACCAAGCTCTAAAAAGGTCGGCGGTCATTGATTTTTACCTGAACTTTGGGTTTCAGTGCTCTCCTCAGAGACATCAAACTTCTGCAGAGGCAGCAGGAGAACAATTAAAGCTTTAATGAAAGTGCAGGACGCTCCAACAGGCATTAAACAGCCGAGGGGCCTCCGGGACACGCTGCTGTTTTTATTCTGCTGCACGGATTAGCCAAAGCTACAGACGCGACTGTATCGACATCTACAGAGACTAACAGGCTGCTGTACAAGCTGCACCACATCAGCAGAACTCAAAAAGTTCTCAACTGATTCTGATGGTTTGTTGAGGGCATCTCAAAAGATACAAGTGACAAGATTTTGGTGATGATACTACTCTGAAAAGACTTGCAAACACTGCAATATGAGGCAGTTTTCTCTATTTTCAGCAATGACTTAGGTGGGCTTTACACGAGTCCGAATTTGTAAGACTCCAGTAAAATAAACTATCGATCTGGTGATACTGACACACGGAGACGCGTATTTGTCCATGACTCTGCATCTTTTTTGAAAACGGGTCTGCAAGTGGATATCTGCGTATTCGTCTTCATGCCGTGGTTGGTATAAACAGATAAGTCCGAGAAAGATGGTGACCTCATAGCACCCCTCCTCCTCCCTGCCCCCCAACCCAACAACAATGGCGGCAGCCGGGCTGATTCTGATCTTGTTCCAGCAGCTACAAATATCGTTACGACTTTTATACCAACATTTGCTCACAGAACACCAACAACACCAGCTACGCAACAACAAGCAACAAGTGCTCATGCAGAGACGCAGCATGTTACACGTGCATGAGCACTTGCTGATGTGAAATCCACCTCGGAGCAGAATCAGACAGGCAACCCGACGATTTTGCATTGTCATGTAAATGCACAAGCCTATGTACAATACGATGTGTAAACAGCGATACATGTTTTGATGCAGACGCCAAGACAATACGGGGCCGTCTTTGTGTGAGGAGGGCCTAAGTTGAGAATTGGGGTGTCAACGTCTCCACGTGTAAACGAATATATGGATAACAAATCATAATGGATTAGAAAAATCAATAACCGTGTTCATGGCTTTTTTCCTCCTCCTCGTTCATTTCTCACTAATATATACAGTAATTTTAGTGGTGACAATGTTGCCTTAAAGCTTTAGATAATAACATTAACCAACTACACACCTAAATGGTCCCACTAGTGCAGTTATCCGCATATATAATAGATGAATGGGGCGCAAAGTCATATTAATATAAAGAACTGCAGCCACAGCCAGTGCAGCGTCACTTCAGGTTGCCTCGGAGACGCGATGGCAGCGAACATCAAGTGGAGCACTGTGTGGCAGTTTTTCATCAAACTACCATTGGAAATCCCGTTTAGAGTAGGCTATGTCAGGCTAAACTGGCTTATAACAGCAGCACAGGATGCATGCCAAACCACCTGAAACACCTGAACAAGTCTGAGGAAGAGACTGCTGCTGCTGCTGTTTGAGTGCAGCCCTCATAATCTTCTCCATACACAAGTGTCTGCAGCTGAAAACAAAAACTGTTAATGGCTTGTTATTTTCGCCTGTATTATTGCATGTTGTTGTGCATTATATTGTTCGTTGGTGCTCTGTCGGCTTTTCTCGACCTGATCACAAATCCTCGCGTCTAAAGAGGACGAAGAAAACAAATTTTTTCAGACAGTTTAGTGAATAATTCTGAGAGTCCCCCTCTACTTTTTTAACTTTGTGCATATAAAGGTGAAGGTTCGTCCTCCCACAGCTTACTTTGGCTTCTTTTTGAGTTGCTGTCTCTCGCCAATTCTAGATTACTTTTACTATGAGACATATTA
Source organism: Scarus forsteni (assembly GCA_036419115.1). Lineage (NCBI taxonomy): Eukaryota > Metazoa > Chordata > Actinopteri > Labriformes > Labridae > Scarus > Scarus forsteni. The sequence continues at coordinate 11,136,912 of JAZDUH010000508.1, read as the reverse complement.
AAATCAGACGTGGCTCCTGTTGTGAAAGAGGGATGCAGTTTGCACTTTAAGTTTTAAAAATTATTGTACAATAGTGAGCTAAAGTTAAAATAATGAAATAAAAAGAAGGTTAAACCTTTCTCAGCTTTCACTTGTACATTTTCTAGTCTGTCATAATTATTATAAATGGTTTTATTTTCAACTTGTTTAGGTTTAAGCCTTAAAATGGTGAGATGGATTGCCTACTTATTAAGTTCTGCTCGCTGAATAAAGTTTTTGTCCGATAACTACTGTAATGTCTTTGATTTAATGGAATAATGGGGTACTCTAAAGGAGACCGAACCCTCTAGTGGTTATAAAGAGCAACTGCGTGAGAAAAGATCATTAAACTCTGACGTATAACTGTGTGCACATCGGTTAGTAGTCACGTATACACGTGTAGAAAAAAATCTAAACTTCGACATCCCTAGTTGAGAATGTCAGAAATGTCTTGGTGGAGGTTTGAGTTCTCAGAGCATTTAAAGTTTATCTTATTAAATAGCTGTTTGAAAATATTAAGAAAATGGGTTACATGCAGTAAAGCCACAATTCAGCACCAGAGTTCAAAAAGACACCAAAGAAAACTAAAGAAAAAATATATTTTATTAAGATGATATAATAATAAATTTTTATATAGCACCTATAAAAACAGTTTTGAACTGATAGACCAAAGGCAGAAAAGTGAATAAATCAACAATCAAGACAAGCAGAAACCAAAATACTCAAAAAGAAAAGACATTAAAGCTCTAGAGCAGTAAATCTGATACAGCAGCACTGAAGCTCTACAGAGCAGTGAAGCTAATAAAGCAGCACTGAAGCTCTACGGAGCAGTGAAGCTAATACAGCAGCACTGAAGCTCTACAGAGCAGTGAAGCTAATACAGCAGCACTGAAGCTCTACAGAGCAGTAAAGCTGATACAGCAGCACTGAAGCTCTACAGAGCAGTGAAGCTAATACAGCAGCACTGAAGCTCTACAGAGTGGTGAAGATGAAACTGCAGCAGGCTGCATTCAATTAGCCACATGTGGACATCATGTTTTGAATTTTTCTCCTGTTTTCAATTAAACTGAGGAAAAGGTTTTAAAAATTTTAGTTACATAGCACTGTTAACAAACACCAAAGTCAGTGTGCTGCAAAATATTAAGAATTGCATCAAATTCAAATCTGGACTCAGGTATCATGAAAATATTATATCCAGGGGGTTGATGGTGCATGCAGATGGATGAAATACCCCATTATGAAACACTAAAATATATTCAAATATAGTGTTTTATTAGTGCATTTATTCCATATTAAGCAAAAATAAAAATAAGAATAAACATGTTTTTAAGGCTTTTGAACACATTTTTCTGTATTTAGTCTTCCTCCAAGCCCACAATGTGATCATAGACAACAAAACATGTATTTATCAGGCTCTACGGATGTAAACTGTAAGCTGTTGAGTCTGGATATACTGTTAAGTATTAAGTTTTTTTTTTTGCATAAGCCTTTGTTACCTGAGTATTCCCAACCCCCGGCTTGAGAAATATACGTGCGAAGTGCCGCCATGTTATTTAAATTCTTAGTGAAACATCAGTTTTCAGCGTGTTTAAGCTCAGAAGCTGTCACTACTCTGTTGTTGGCGGTAAACAGCCTCATATATCTTCACATATAGACCTCATAGGACCAAAGGGCCCAGTGGATAATTTCATCTTGAAGGGAATGAGCAGCTACAGTCGGCTAAAACCTGAATGTGTGTGTCAGTCACTTCACGTCCGACTGTTTCTTCAACTTCAGTCAGTTCAACACAGGACTGTGAACTAGACTTCTCCTAAATCCATGATCAGTACCAACAATCCAAACCTAACGATGGAAATGTAAGTATTTTAATGATGTGTATGATATACTTTGCTCAATGCTACAAGCTAATGCTAACAGCAGGCAGGAAGTGAACCAGGGGTAACTGCAAAACATGTTCGTCAGAGTTCAAGTTCCTTGATGAAAGTCTGGAGGATGAACTTAAATGTATGAGCATTCTTACATTGGTCAAGAAAATATAACCAGTCCTTTACCCACACCATTACCCCTCCATTTCTGCTGATGTTAGCCTGGAAGGTAGGCTAAGTTATAGCTGTGTCCCACTGCGGTGACTAGGCGAGGGTTGGCATGTTGTTATCTGGTAACCGGTAGAGCTAGTGCTTGAGTTACGCTGCAGGTCTATCATGAATTCCTGTATTTACGCAGCTCTGATCTGGCTCATTAGCATATGACCTCCCCCAAAACCAGCCATTCTGTACAAAAGGGTTACAGAACAGATGTGAGCGCGGAAAGATGCTGCTGTGCGTTATTTTTAGACTTTCTGGACCAAAGCATGTCACTAACATTTTCCAGAGACATCACAGATCCATGTCAAACCACAGAAAAGGAATCAATTATAGGATTTTTAAATATATTTATATCTAGTATCTTCCCAACTCTATTTCCAAACATTTGTATCCTGTGTCTTGCTAGGATGAGATTCAGGAAAATTAAATTAATTTTTCATGGAATAAGCAGCTATAATGGTTTCAGTTAAACATTAAAAAAGTTTACTCAAATCTCTGCAGACTTATTATATCTTTCTTACTTTTACTTCATCAAATGAAACCACCATCCTTCTCTGAGTGCTGCATAAGTTTCAATATAATATGATTTAATTAACGTTAAAAAAAGACGCACTATTGTTCTGCACAATCCCTTCATGAAATTAAAGATTCAGCTCAATAGGAAACTGTCAAAGCGTTCTGACACTTATTAGAAACTAATAAAACCATCCTCTTAAGAAGATAAACCAAACACCTACATGATATCTGGAGGTCAAGGCTGCAGAAGGTTAGACATATTCTTCAACTGCTCTTTAATGCAAATAGCAGATCAGTCAATCAACTGGCAGCAGTTCAGTGCATTTAGGTCGACAAGGGCTGCTGAAGTTCAAACTGAGTGATTTAAGTGACTACAGAGGATAGCAGAAACTGCTGATGTACTGACATTTTCACAGTCGTCTCTAAGGTTTCAGAAAATTTTTTAAAATAAGAGAGAAAATATCCAGTGAGTGGCAGCTCTCTGGGTGAAAATGCCGTGTCGATGCCAGAAATCAGACCAAAGTTCTCAGACTGGTTTGAGATGACAGGAGAACATTTCTGAAAGCATCACACCTCCAGTCTTAGAAAAGAAAACCACACCTGGTGCCACTCCCGTCAGCTGAGAACAGGAAAATGAGGCTAATTCACACAGGCTCTCCAAAACAGAAGATTGTAAAAGTGTCTCCTGGTCTGATGAGCCTGGATTTCCGCTGCTGGCTCAGAGTTTTTTGTATCATAAAGCATGGATCCATCCTGTTGTGGATCAGCAGTTCAGGCTGCTGCTGGTGGCCCCTTACGGCGTGTTCCCACCAAAAGCGTCGCAAATTTTTTGCGCGTTAATATTACACAAAAAGTCAATTTAAAGACGCAAATTGACACTGCATCGGGCGAGCATAGAGCGGCGCGTTGAGCGGTGAGCGTTTCCAGCAAAAAAACGCTCACCGGAGACAGATGGAAAGGTGCTCTGCAGCTGCAGCTGGACTGTCTTGCCTGTAGTTGGTATCCAGGCGGGAGATCATGGCACCAACCCTGGCTAGCAGGTCTTCAAACTGGGCAACAGTCAGCCTGATGTACCGCTGGAACCGGCCGTGGTCCAGACGCAGCTCCTGCAAGAGACGGTGGAACTCACCGAGCTCACACCGCCTCCGTAGGGTAGCATGCATCCAGCATGCAACAGACGTCGCCGCCTAGCCCGCAGCTGACTTCTCCACAGCAGGTACAGAGCAGCGATGGTGGTAATCAGAGCCATGTTCGACGATGGAATGATATGATGAAATGATAATGGCAGACCTTTTGTGCAACGATGTCGTGGCAAGCATTTTTTTGCATATTTGTACCAGCGTCAAAACTCGAGCGTCTAGCGCAGTGCGATTTCACTTGATGTGTGAATACACTCGCTTTCAACGCTTTCGGTGGGAACATGCCATTAGACTTGAGTATGGTTCAAACCCCACAGCCTACCTGAGGATTGTTGCTGTCACATCCCTTTATGACCACAGTGGACCATCTTCTGATGGAGACTTCTGCAGCTCCATGTCTCAGAGCTCAGATCAGCTCACACTGGTTTCTTTACTTCAGTGGCCTCCACAGTCACCAGATCTCAATCCACTAGAGAACTTTTGGGATGTGGCGTAGCAGGAGATTAAGGACTAGGGATGTAACGGTATGGAAATTTCCTATCACAGTTACTGTGAACAAAATTATCACAGTTATCATTAGCATCGCGGTACTGCTGCAGTGTGCTCAAAATGTTCAAAAAGTACTTTAACACAGTCTTGAAATCATCTAACCTCTTTAATATTATAATTTAAACAGGTTGTTTTTGTCAATAAATGTGTCAGGAAAAGCCCTATAAGTAAATTTTTTCACCCTTTTTCATGAGTAATAAATATAAACAATTCTGGCAAGTATTTGTCATTATCATGTTATAAATATTTAACAGTGTGTAATTGTAAGAAAATAAAACCTGGTTTGGACTTTAAACAGGATTTTCTTTATAAACAATTGTAAATGAACATGTTCAAAAGTTTTGAGACGACTAAAAATAAACTTAATCTATTTAACAAACACTCACACAAACTGTGATGGGAAAAGCAAAAAAATCTACCACTGAATATGGCAAAACACACAGAATAAACGGCAAGAACTCCCTGCAGAATGATACTAGTGTTGTTATTTACAACAATTATACATTATTTATACAGAGAATACTGATAAAGCACCTATAATTCACTCAGGTATGGCTCTCTGAATCTTCTCTCTCTATCCGGCTCAGTCAGATCACTCACTCGAGGAGTTACAGCAGTTTTAATCATCTTTTTCTTCCGCCACAGCTTGGTGGTTTAGACAATCGGTATTCCTTTGACATCCTTGCAAAATCCAAACTTTGACCAGACTTTAGACTTTGTCCATTTTGAGTGGAGGAAACCTCCACTAAGGTGTTTGAGGCCAAATAATGCAAACTGCAGCATCACCGTGAGTTACTGACACAGTGTGGTTAACCAATATGGTTTATTGAAACAGAAAATGGTAATACTAACCTTGAGAAATTTTACTGCGGTTTACCATTTTACTGGTAAGCGTTACATCCCTAATCAAAACAACTGTGTTATGCAATCCTGAAGATATGGACCAACATCTCTCAGAGTTGTTTCTGCACTTTGCTGAATTTGTGACATCAGGAATCTGGTACGAGCAGAGTGTACCTAATAAAGTGGCCAAAGATAGAAATAACAGCAAGGCCCAACAGCTTCAAACTATTATCTTCAGAATTCTTTGGGACTTAATGACCAGACCTTTGACTTATCAACTCCAAAATGTGAAGAACTAATCAACAAGGCAGAGCTTGAAAAAAATAGAAAGAAGAACAGAAGAAGTGCATGTGAAAAAATGTGCAGAGTTAAAAACAAAACACAAGAAACAAAGCACGGCTTGCCCTGGCTGTCATTGAGGCATAAAAATAAATAAATAAAGTTAAATGTGATGTGATACTTATAAACGACTTACTAACAAATCCACACAGCAGGCTTAATAAAACCAAGTGCACATAAATCCAAACCCAGGCCCTTTCCGTCACAGTAAGTCGCATTAATCATCTAATTTTCTTCAAAACCTGCAGCAGGAGAGCTGAATTATTCGCCAGGTTTGACAGATGAACCAACAGAAGGAGAGAGACCAACTGGAAGTCCCCCATCGTCTGGTTTCCAGTAAATCTGGATCAGAAAACATTTGGACAGGGAAACAGGAAAATGAAGTCCAGATGAGCCTGTTCTTGCCATGAAAAAGAAACGTATTCTGATTTCTTAAACGTAGGATAACATTCCAGTGAAGCCTGATTTAAATTCAGTCTGAGGTTTTATTTACGAGTCATAACTTTATATTTTAATCATCAGGGTTGGATTCTTTCTCTAATATGATCAGAAGGACTAGGAGGGATGGAAAGAAGTAAGGGTGTCATTTTGTTTTTATTTTATTTATTTTTAATTAGTACATAATTAAAAGAAAAGTAAAAGAAAACAGAGAATACGATAAAGTCACATGTTCAGGTGAGTTAGAAACCCATGCAGATAAAATTAACAGAAAACATTTAAAACATAAACGTAACAAAACTCAAATTATAACAAACTGAAATGAGAAATTGCCACGTCTCAGGACTCTGTGCAGTCCTGACAACGGAGACACTTTCTGATCCACCCTTGAACGTTTTACCTCATCATCACCTTCATTACATCATCGTATGTGTTCCTGCTGTCTGTAAGAGGTGGTAAAAACTGCAACAAAGAAGCTCGCAGTGGACATGATTCATTTTATTCACAATAAACGATGCCTCAGGTCTGCAGCCTCGTTCAAACGTCTTGCACAAGTGATCGTTCAGAGATGATTTATCTACTGTCCATTGGGAGAGTCCTGCAGCGACAACACTCGCAGCTAGGCTTAAACCATGATAACAAATTTTGTTGGACAATAAATGTCCAAAAAATTATTGCTGGTAACGATATTATTGTCAATATTATTTTGAAACAGCATTTTTTCATTAATGTAATTATATGTCGTAATAAAGTGAGTACGCTGTATAGAAATAAACTTGAATTTCTTAAGAGTATTTAACTGTAATTGGAAGGTAAAGAGCTTTTGAATAAAACAACTACCATCATCCAATCTGCCCTTTGCCATGAGTTGGCAAAGGGCAGATTGGATATCATGCCTTTATTCAGATTTCACATAATTTTGGTATTTTTTTATTTTAAATGTTGGTTTAAATCACAAGTAAATAGCACGATTAAACAGCAATAACACATATACATTAGAATTTGCATTTTCTTTTATTTGCACTTGGTAAATGTTTGACAAAAAGGTGTGTTTGTGGATTTTTATCAGTTTCATTAAATTACTATTTGTACTGCTGATGCATGGTGCCCACTGTAGAGAACAGATGTATAACTCCCTCATAATATAACATTGGGAAAATAATTCAAATTAATCTATTTAATTGATATATTGCCCAGCCCTAATTTATGTATACATCCTTTTTTCATATGACATTTCAGAAAAACAAATAGGTAAAGTGTGTGTATATTACTTTTAACCCCTGCGAACGTCAATGAAAAGTTAACAAAAAAAGAAAATCAAAGTACATATTGAAGAGTATTAATATCAGAAATCACACCACTGAATCTGGAGACACTGCCAAACATCTCCTCCACATTTCTGACCAGACTTATTGCTTTTATTTATCAAGAGAGCAGCAAAGGAAATGATAATGCAGCAAAGGCCAGACAAGCTGAAGTAAAGGATGTTTAGATAATGATACAGAGCAGAGCGTGAAGCATCAGTGCAGAGTCACTTTGTGTTGAGTTAAGCTGCAGTTATCATCTGGTTTCTGATGGATGGAGCTTAAATGCAGCTCTGCTTTCTCCTGCACACACTCATCATTTCTCTGACAGCAGAGTCAGAGGTGAGGACGGTAAAGATCGACTTTTAAGGTAAGAGCGAGTCTTTACTGTAACAGGATCCAGACCGGGGCGTGGGAAACACAAACGACTGTGTAAGACGGACTTTAAAACATCCCACTGAAGCAAAATAATCTGTGAAAACCACAATAAAACATTAAAATATGAGCTAAGATTCTGCTTTTCTAACCAGAAGCTGCTGCTACACGTGCTCATAGATTTGTGGGTCCACCTTCTGCAGAAGAATGACTGAGTTTCCTGTGGAGCTGATATCAGAGCAGAACATACTGTACATTCCTCTCAGGCTGCACAGAAAGCTAAAGCAGAACAAATATGACGCTTTAGATAAGCTCCAAAAAGAGGGACACAAACAAAATGAGAGCAAAAGAAGCCAAAAATAAGAGAGAGGAAGGTGTGAGCTTCAGCATCCATCACTGATGTAAGAGTAAAGAACCAGAGTAATATTTAAAAATTAGAAACACTGTCACAAGTTTGGTACATGAAAACATGAGGTGAAATATGTTTTGATAATTAAATTGCATTAAATGTTTGCTAAAAATCTAATTGTTCATTTAAATAATGAGTCTGTTCCAGTAATTATAGAGGTGAGACACAACATATGAATATCAGGGCTGGGTTTAAAAATCAATTTAATCAATTTTATAGGGACTGTGAGGAGAATCTATTACCGGCGACATTAAGACTCTGCTACCCATGAGCACACGCGGCGACTGTTGTAATGCTGCGTTCTAGTAACCTCGGAACTGGGAGTGACATCATCTCCGACTTATCGGCGTTCCAGTTGAAGTCGGAAAAAAACATGCCGATCTACCAGGCTATTGTTAGCTGTTGTTAGCACGCCCTGCGTTGTTGTTCACAAATATCACTTGAAGAATGTGATTATCACTATGGCAGCATTTTTGTAAATATAAGTCTAACAACACTATGTATACAGCTGATCTAGAGCGACACATCCCAGTCAGAAGTGCAAATAAATTGATTATTACAGGAGCTAAATAACTGTTCACACTGGGGGCATCCATCTTCGATTGTAAACTCAGGTGGTGAGGTTTCACCGAGTTCCCAGTAGGAAATTCCGACTCTGGGGAAAGTCCCAGTTGCAGTTTCCAACTCGGAGCTCGGAAATTCCTATTTCTGACTACAACTGGAACGCACCAAAAGACGTGACCCAAGCCAATGCGTGTGTTTGTTGTGATGCTAATGAATGCAGCTCAGACCTTCCTCAGAACTCTGCATTGCTTTACAACTTCTTTTTTCAACAACTTACAGGATGCAAAGTGACGAGGTAATGTATCTCTTTCTAGTTACGTAGCGGTAGTTTTTGATGTGTGACAACAAGCAAGTTTTGGAAAACTTAGTATCCTAGTTTTGTAGCCGGCTATATATCGCTACTTACAGCCCGGTGCTCTAAGACGTGTCTGAATAATATAAATTTGCTCTAGTTTTAATTGTCTTGTTCCCGAAGTTGAGTATCCAGGCCAGTCCAGCCCTGTCTGACCTGACCCCGAAGCTAAGGAATAGCATTTATAGATAACCTATTTTGATGCTATAAACTCATCTTGAAGTGTGTATTTTCATCAGGCATATATCTAAAAGTGAGACTTTTTTGTAATTACTTAGAAACTCCTCACAGTCCCTTTAATTGATTTCCCTTTAAATGGTTCATAATCGATCCATAAGATCCAAAAATCGATCTTTTAACTTGGGTAGTTTTTTCTTCATTGGATGTGCAGAGAAGCAGTCTGTGGTATCAACCCAGCTAGTCTTGCGTGATCAGCGTTTAGCTCTGCTTTCCACTGAACAAAATCTCGTGAGATGTTACTGCAAGTAATCAAACAAACATGGCAGAAGCAAATAGCACTATAGGGGCACCACCGCCGAGTTTAAAGGCTGACATATGGATGTATTTTGGATTTTACAAGCACAAAGGAATTTATTAATAAGCTCTGAACAGTTGAGCTGGTAGTTAAAGGGTTAAATCTCATTTAAAAAGAACAATACAAACCTATAAAAGTGTTTGTGCAAAACCTGACAGGGCCTACCGTTACAAAAAACTGCAATTTTTTTCAAACATTGCTACAACTTCTAATTGGACCAAGGCAAGACAAATATCTCAATTTGTACTTCAGAAAAGAATTCAAATTTATCGATTTAATCGATATATTTCCCAGCCCTAGCTGAACCCAGACTGAATCATGTCTCATTGTAGAGCTGCTGATTTAAAGATCTGATTCTCACCAAACTAATCAAACAAGCTGCAGATTTTACTTTGAAGACAACTGAAGGAAACACCTGCTGCTCAATTATCACCTCCACGTCTGCAGCTGCCTGATTAGCATAAAAAAGCCTCATGAGTGAACAGAAGAAAGGCAAATAATTCTGCTTTTGTGCTTCATTGGATTTAAAACTACAACACCAGTCCAGAAATGTGTTTTAATTTAATAATTTATCGCACTGTAGTGGTTAAAAAAGCATGACGTTAAGTTAAACAGTGTTTTAGGCCACAGACACATTAAATTAAAGGTAAATAACAGACTTTAGTCTTTAGTCAAAATTATCACGGCATTGTCACAGTGTGCTCAAAATGTTCAGAAAGTACTTTAACACAGTCTTGAAATCATTTAACCCCTTTAATTTTATAATTTTAACTGTTCTATTGTCTTTTTGTCAATAACTTTGTCAGGAAATGTCCTATAAGTAAATTTGTTTAAACCTTTTTCATGAGAAATAAAAGTAAACAATTCTGGCAATTTGTTCATGTTCAAAGTTTGAGAGGAGCAAAAATAAACTTAATCTATTTTACAAATAATCACACATTTTAGTTTGCCGGCAGCATTAGTGTCCATGTTACAGCTCGTTATATTAGACCATGTCCAGGACTTTTTATTGATTTATTTTTTGTTTTACGAACAATAGTACCTGAAGCAGTTAGTCCCCTTCATGACTCTCCTCTGGTCTCCCCTCTCCATGGAAGATCTCCTCAACGTCTCCTTCTTCAATATTTCTAAATGACGATTGATTAAATCCATAAAACATGAACTATGACGGAAAAAGACGATCGATTATGATGAAATACAGCAAATAAACGGCAAAAGAAAGAGAAGAGCTCACTCTAGAATGATACTAATGCTGTTATTTACAACCTTTATACGTTATTTAAACAGAAAATGCTGATAAACCTCCTATAATTCACTCAGGTATGGCTCTCTGAATCCTCTCTCTCTCTCTGCTCGTTTACTCAAGGAGTTACAGCAGTTTTAATCACGCACATTTTTGTCTTTCACCACAGCTTGGTGGTTTAGACAGGGTGACTGTCATAAATCAGTTTCCCCTCCACATCCTTTAAAATCCAAACTTCGACCAGACTTTAGACTTTGTCTGTTTCGAGTGTGAAAACCTGTAAGAGTCTGAGCGAGGCTCCAGCTGCTGGACTTTCAGAGGCCAAACATTACAAACTGCTCCTCCGTCTGTGAGAGACAGCTGCTTCACCGAGGAGCAGACACACATAGTTCAGGCTTTACAGTCAAAGAGCAGCATCACCGTGAGTTACTGACACAGTGTGGTGATCAAACACGGTATAACAGTAATTTTAATAGAACATGGTAATGATTATCGTGGGAAAGTTTACTACCAGTTTACCGGTAACCGTTACATCCCTACAAATCGAGTTGTGAGACCAGTGATGAACATTCGGGGCTCACTCACCGTGGAAGGTTCGGTTCCACATCCTCATGGTGACGACTTTTCCCGGAGGACGCCCACCGTCGGACAGCGCCAAAGTTTCGTTCAGGGCGTGAGTGTAGAGCATCAGCCCGTCGTAGAAACCTCCAGCGATGATGTTCATCTGAGAAAACACACACAGACAATTCTTTACTGATTCTTAGGCTTCTTATTAAAACATCGCCATCTACGCTCCGTCTTTGTCAGTTTCAGCTCAAAAACCACCTGCCATAGTTTGTTGTGGGAATGAAAACACCAAGAGCGTCTTTAAAGGGAAAGAGGAGTTGTTTGTTAAAATATCACCTTTTTTTTAAAAATTATTTTCCCAGAGAATTTCAAATGCTAATCTTAATCGGGAAGCAGTTTGGTGAGATAAAGTCCATTAACAGAACTTCTAATGCAGAAGAACTGCAGATGAATGGTTACCCTTAAAGTGGGCTGGAGCTAATTTATGATTTTGCTAAAAGCTTTAAATGATGTACACAATGCCTGTTTTATTTGATTTTTTTTTTTTAATACATATTTGCGTATATATGTAGGTGTATGTGTGTATGTACACATGTATGTATTGATGTGTATGTGTGTATATATTTGATTGTATTATTTTTAAAATTATTACTATACATGTTTTTTTGGAACTTAATTTTTATTTAACACATACATTCACATACAAACATAAGAACATTTAGGAGATGCTTTCATATTTAACAGTAATAATACAGACAGTACACTTGACAATATTTACATTTTCCATGACATTATTCCTTGTTTCAGTTTTTTTTTATAAGTCCATCTTATAGTTCTCATTTCGACTTACTTATAGGTCATTTCGTTTGCTCCTGTGCATGACACTTAAACATACAACAATGTTAATTCCATCAACTGTAGTAAGATACTTAACTATACATGTTAACATCATCCCAGTACCAATATTATGATTGTTATCATAACTATATCTTTCCAAAGAAGTACCCCCATCTACATACCTTCGCCTATATGATAAACTTAAGTGGTCATCCCAATCTGAACAAGTCTATTCATAATTAATATTTTTTATTATTTTATTTTTCTAATTTTCTATGGTTCAAGGTATATGTTTGTCTGAATGGATGTGCATAAAATGTATACTGGTTTATTATTATAATAATGTTTGTTTTGGGGATGTTTTTCTTTAACTATTTTATTAGATTTTTTGGGGGCGGGGGATTGTATTTTGAGTTTTGTACATTTGTTTATCTATCATTTCTAATATTGGTATTGTTGTTATTGTTTTGTTATACCCCCTTTTCTGGATGTGATAACTTATTTGTGATGTTGTGTACATTTTGTATTTTTTTTGTTTTGCAGCACTGTCTGGTCATAGGGAGGGGTATTTTGTGTTGCGGTGAAAGTTAAAAATTTCAATAAAATGTTTATAAAAAAATAAATAAACACCAAGAGCATCATGGGAAAACCTCTGTGCTCTGAACATCTCTGTGAGGAGTTTATTCACGGCTCTATCAGCCCCTCAGACTCTGCTTCAAACCCTCTGATCGAGTTTTAATTGCCTTTCAAACAGCTGCTGTTGATGTGACTCAGTCTGAGTGGAAGAACAATCAGGCTGCGTGAACACAACATCCTCTTAATCAATATTACCCACAATCCACTCTGATGGAGGCTAGATAAATGGCGGTGTTGACAACGGACATGTAGTCAATTTAACAGCAAAATGAGGCTTTTGTTGCAACACAATCAGAGCGTGTGTTTCACTGATGGACTCAAGAGTTTAAGGAGAGAGTTTTTTTTTTTTCTTAAAGTGGACGGTGTTCATAAAGTTAACGTTTACGGTGGACGATGGGCCGGAAATCACACGATTACTCATTTAACAGGATTGAGGATGGACACGGCCAAAACAATATCTTGTGGTGCTAAAATCAATTCTGTAATGATTACTACTAGGGCTGTCACTTTTTATTCAATATTCGAATAACCGTTCGAAAAGGGGATAAATATCCGTAACCGAATAGTAAATAAATATTTGAATGTAAAATATTGAGTGTAGCGTCACATCAGGCCTGGAGCAGTGGACTGTTTCATCCAACAGAGGGCGCTGTGACCGCAGCTTGACCGTCAGTCACATCCGCTGCTCTCTTGACCTCAGTAAACAAAGAGTTTCCGCTCCGAGCGGACATGAACAGTTCATGGATGTATTATAACAGCTCCGAATCCTCTGAAGAGAGCTGTGCCATCGGCTTTTCATCCAAGTTATACGGCCGAGTGCAGCGGCGCTTCGTCAAGAGTTTAACCCCATGTGACTGTGTTGTTTTCTGCAGGGTTTTTTACTGAAAGGGCGGATAATAGAGTCTCTGTCTCTGTCTCTGTCGGTGCTGCAGTCTTTAGTGTTAGCCAGGCTGCTAACTCTACTCGTGTTGCTATAGCAATCAGACAGCCTGAACTCCTTCAGCTTTATACTATGCGTGCGCTCCAAGTGTTTGGTTGTTGCTAGTATTTCCCCTTTGGACGCAACTTCTCTCTGACAAAGATTGCATCAGGCCGAGTTTTCATTAACTTTGCTAAAGTGAGCTCAAACCTTCGAGCGCTTAGCCCTCACCGACATGCTTGAGCCAGACGGCGGTAGTGTCATAACTACGTGACAGTTGAAGAGACGTTTAAGTACCGATACGGTACCGTTATCAGATTCTTAACGGTATTCGGGTACCGACCCAATTAGGGATGGGTACATGAAAGTACCGGTCCACGGTATATATCCCTACTTACATTATATAAAATTTATGAAGAGTGATAAAATGGTGACCTTATGGCGTCATAGGTGACACTATCAGGGCTTGAAGCAGGAAAAAGTCCTGTGCCTGAAAATTTTTATGCAAGGGGGGGATTGAAACATGAGAATACACCAAAACAAAATAAAAAATGATCCGTTACTATAAAGTTGTAGTTGATTTGAAGCATTTTTTAAAAATGATATGCTCTAGAACTGAAAACTAACATTCTTGCATTGCATCCAATTGCCACTATGAACGAGTTCAGCTATGAACGCAATCATACAAATTTTCTGTTCACAGAGTGGGACTTGATAGGTGGGGGAGCCCTAAAATATGGTGTTGCAGAGCAGTAGGAAAAATGATGTAAATTATTACAAAAAGCTGTATAAGCCTTCTTGTCAACAGAAAAATACAGGCCACATTAACAGGCAATACACACACATACCAATCCAACATGGCAAACTAACACAGAGAAACACAGCAAACTAAAAACCCCAAACAGAGACTCAGACACGGCCTTAAAGGAGTACTCCAACTATTTTGGACCCACGCCCTTTCCCTATCATTGACAGAGTGAGACAAGCTCAAAAATACCTTTTTTGTGTCTCTGCGTCCAGTGGCTGGCTCCCAGCTGTTAGCTCCGTACGTAGCTTAGCTCAATGGCTGGAAGTCAATAGGAGTCAAAGCCGGACTGACAAAAGTGGACAAAATACTCCTTGCAGTGGACCAGTGGAGGGCGTATTAGCAGGTGAAGTAAATCCAAATGGTTATAAAACATTTTAAAAGACGTGTTTTCTTTCTTAAATCCGTTAAAATAACGTTTTGATAAACACACAACTGCGCATGCGCAGAGCTCCGTGGACCGGAAGTAGGAGCCGGACTGAGTACTGCGCATGCGCAGGTCCGTGTGTGTATCAAAACGTTATTTTAATGGATATGAAGGTAATGAAGGTATTTTTGAGCTTGTCTCACTCTGTCAATGATAGGGAAAGGGCGTGGGTCCAAAATAGTCGGAGTACTCCTTTAAGTGAAAACCACACCTATGCAGACACACAGGTGAGTGAAACACATGAGATCAAGGAAGGCAGAGGAAACACGGAAAGTTAAACTAACTACAAAGGCCACATAAGGAGAAAATATCTGGCATGAAAATGGGTCAGGGTTAAAAAAATGTTAGGAGGCTATGACCCCCGTAAGAAAATTTGGAATATTTCATTTTTAAAAGCATCAATCTGATGCATTTTGAGAGAAATATGATGCAGAATTACAGGACAGCATGACTGTATAATACAGCATCTATCTATGCATGCTCACATTCTGGTCACATAATGAGTTTGGGAATTGGAAGGAAAGGGCCCTTCACAATGTTGATATTTTCACTTTTTAGATTAAACATACAGTGAAGTGGTAGATCTCTACAGCTCTATCCTTAGTAACATTCACCATGTCAAGTCATCATGATCAAGATCTCAGAAATATTAACCACTTTAATTTGCTTAGTAAAAAAACAAAAAATGTTTTAAACATCAAATAATAATAAGAGCACTGGGAGATCACACATCCAAAAATCTTAACCCACTATTTCCCATTATAACATGTAAGTTGTTTCTCTAGATAACTCAAAGCAAATGGTCATAGGACAACCCCCAATTTATCTGCTAAGATAACAAGACATGTCAAGATCCTGAGAGAACAGCTAACATTTACTTGATACAGCACACCAGAGTAAAATAAACTGTATGGAAATTTGTCCGCTCAGGGCCTCTGAACACTGAAGAAATTTTGCCACATTTTTATCTAATTTATACACCGTCCTTTTGGGCCTCGACCCACAGGTTGAGAGCCACTGCACTAACAGACTGCATTTGGAGCTTGATCCTTCAGATTGCTCTGATATCATGGAGAATAAGCGACGCAGGAAACCACCGGATGAGTTTATCATTTAGAAAAGGTGAAAACAGAGCTGGACTGCTCAGGAGAGTTGAGTTTTACGGTATACACATAGTGAATCAGGACTGCTGTCCCGTGCGCTGTGCGTCTTTACGCTCATCGGCACCGTGAGGAGCTCTTCGCACTCATATCTCCATGCTCTCGCACTTGTAGAGTAGTTTTTATTGACGTCAAGGCTCCTTCGGGCGCGCACATGTTGGCAGTTCACAGATAATCTTTGGCATTATTTCCCGTTCATACCCTTCACCCCGTCTATGTTTATGATGCGCTCTGATTTACTGAGCATCTCGGCGCTTATGACAGACCCACGCAGGCTGTTCATAATAAAATGCTCTGTTGTCCATGGTGCTACTTGAATTGGTTAATTAATTTACTTGAATAAGCCAGAGGGCTCCAGCCAGCTTTAACCCCTGGTCATCGATGTTGCCGTGTGGTACCTGTAGCTGTCGCTCCTGGTGAGGTCGATGTGTGGGAGAGAGCACGCATGGACGCTATGTGACTCGGGTCGCGACGAGCTAATTTTTCTTTCCCACGCTGCGGCCATACAATAGTTTTCTGGAAAACGGCACACAAAAACAAGCTCCTGGCCCCTGTTCCGGCTTCCTCTATCCAACCCCAGCGCCACTTATTTTTTACTCCTGCGTCCCATCTTGAGGTTTTTTCGCCAATTTAACAAGCCGGTTATACATGTTAGCAGTATACGCTAAATCAGCTCCTCACCGCTGACGCCGTCTAAGTGTTGAAAACTTAAGGCCCGCCCTACTCTGCCCCTGATTGGCTAGAACGTCTTGGTTACCTTGAGTATCATTGGTGGTTGGAACTATCACATTAAACGACTGGTTAAAGATTAAAAAATATATATTAAAAATATCACCAAAATATTCATACGCCGGATTTCCGGCACCCTGCCGGAGGTCTTCAAGCCCTGCACTATGAAAATTTGGGTGCACCTAATTTTGTGCTGGTGCACCTTAAAAAAAATTAGGTGCACTGTTGCATGTGAAAAGTTAGTCTGGAGCCCTGTCTATTATGTGACTATAAATTATGGCAATTCTTCCTTTTTTTTTCAACATGTTAACTTTGAGTAAAGAGTCCAAGCAAGGTAATGGTGGGCTTTTTGGAAAGCTTGGAGAAAGATTTGTTTACGTGACATCTCAACTTCATTGGAACAGTTTTCTTTACATTGTGGAATCACTTCATGAGTTATTTTCCAGTTTAACATCCGTGCAGTGCAGTAAAGTTTGTAAAGCTCCTAATGAATGCGAGGGGTCAAACCACGAACAGAAACAGATCCAATTATCCACAAAAGCTCACAGAAATATCCAGGAGCCGTCAGCTCGTCGCCGTGACCTGCTCACTGAGGTTTTCTCTGAGTGAGAATAAACGTCTGATGAGACGGACTGAACCGGTATTTAAGATCAACCTGTGACGCACTGAGGCTGTGAGGAAGCTGCATAAAACAGGTAATGTGTAGAAAAGGACAGACTGGCTGGTAATTACAGATATCATGGTGCTTACGTTTGACCGCATCTAATAAGGCCGCTTCAGTGAGCAGAATGATAAATGTCACAGATTTAACACTTACTGTTTGCCATTTATTATAAAATAAAATAATATATTTCTCTTTAATATAGAAAAGTACAAACACGGTATCTTCTCTCTTTCTGTGTTTTAGCCTTTTTATCCTTTTATTTGTGAGTACTGCTCTTATCTTTTTAGCTCCTTTGTTTTTATTGATTTCTTCCCTGCTATGCTAACAAACTGGTGTATTTATTTACGTTTAATTCTGATCATTTTATTTTTGTTTCACCTCATGTTATACTCTTAATCTTTTCAAGGATAAATCCAAAACCCATTGTTTTATTGTTTTCTGTCATTCTTATAATCTCAATTCTTTTATTTTATTTTTCAATTTTATTACTATTTTTTTTTATGTTTGTATGTTTTTAGCTTTTATTTTGGTCCTCATGGTCTATTTCTACACAGCAGGGTTCTTGTATTGTCTGGGTTGCTATGACATGGACTCTCTCAGTTTTATTCTGCCTTTTGTGTTTGACTTAAATGTTTTTTGATTTTAATTCTCTTGTGCTTTGCTGTCTTTATGTTCCTGCCTGTCAAAACACTTTGTAAACCTCTGTTTTTAATAGTGCTATACAAATAAAATGTATTATTATTATTTCTATAATTATTATTATTATTACTATTGCTATCATTATTATTAATACCATTATCTACTGTTCGATTTTTCGATCGCGGCCGCAAACACTGCAGGTATTTGCTGGTTTCTCATTATTTATCTAAAAATTAACTTGTTACTTTACTAAGTTACCCTCTTTGGAAAGTAACTTTTCACGTTACTCTTTACTTTTAAATTGCTTGACTTCGGACAGAACCCCATATCTGTTCCTAAATGTGAAGGCCTACAAAAAGTTCTACTACAGAGAACATAACAGTTATTTCTTTAATGTTCTTCATTTTACAAAATAATATCACATACCCTGTGGAATCAGAGCTCCTGGCCAGTGTTTCAACATTTTGCTTCTGAAATAAACAACCAGGTTGATAAAAACAAGCCCAAAAAAATAAGCAACCTCCAGCTATTTCCTTTCCTAATGTGATATATTACTTTTTAAAAAGAGAAATCTACATAAAGTCTGTTAATTTTCGTCTACATTACATTTCAATATCACAGTTCCAAGCATATATTCAAGAAAAGACCGTCGCTTATAACAAGCAGACCTGGCAACTTTGGCTCTTGAGCATGCTCCATGTGCGTGAGTGTGTTTGGGGGCATGCACGATAACCAGGAAATGAGGAAGTGGACAAACTGCCAACTGCAGTCGTGTTTTGCTTTATTGTTGGGAGCTGGAAGATAATCAGGGGGATTCACACAGACAGAAGAGCCCCAAGAAGAAACTTCACGTTTAGAAACAAGCCCAAAGAAACAGCGTTCGGAACCATGACTCACAAGATTTGCGTCCCTTAGAAGTTTATAACGAGCGGACTTGGCAACGCTGCTCGTGTCTAATGCAGCAGCTTCAGTGTCAGATCTGTCTGTGGGAAAAGTAACGTCACACCACATTAAAAAAGGAACTACGTTTCGATACCAAATTTTCAGTTGAAGTGCGTAACTTCACTTTTTAGCCGAAAAAGCAGTTACGTTACTGTAACGCGTAACACAGAACACTGGCTAATTGAGAACATTGACTATGTTCTTAACAGAACTTTCCCACAAGTTCTGACTTTTATTTAGGGCTGAACAATTAATTGCAAACTGATTAAAACCCAAAACGGCTTGTTGCAATTTTCAAATTGCAGAAGGTTCAATATTTTTAGCCGAAATGTGTTGAACATTTTGGCATTGTGATGTAGTTTTTTGTAATTTCATGCCTATTTTTTACCTATTTTCACGCACTTTTTTCCCACTTTCGGACCATTTTTACCTTTTTTTAAACCCGTTTTTACAACTTTATGCCTATTTTGCCCCCATTCATCTTTTTTTGGCCACTGTCAGAACCATTTTTGGAATTTTTACATGGTTTTTGAAATGTCAGTTCAAATTTAATTCCCAATTTTGCTGCCATAATCAATTTTCCTAAGCCACTTTTTGATTTTTTTTTTGCCAATTTTTCCCATGTCATACCTATTATGCACCTATTTATTAACCTTTTTCCGCTTTCATACCATTGTTACCCAGTTCTTAGAATTTTATACCTATTTTGCTTCTTTTCTTCACTTCTTCACTTTTTCTCAAATCTTTTATCCTTAGATTAATTTAATGTCATAATGGTTATACTATAAAAAGATCTGCTGCTTATGTTTGTTTAAGAATACATAAGATGAGGAACATTAAAACAATCGCAGAGTAAATCGCAATATTGGGGGGAAAAAAATCGCAATTACATTATTTTCTCAAATTGTTTAGCCCTACTTTTATTACAAGTAGAAAAGAACAAGATTGAGTTTTAAATAATTCTACAACCTCACAAACTTATATACAGGTCCTTTAAGATGGTCGACTTCATCATGTAGTGTGGCTTCTTCTTTGAGCTGAGCCATTGTTAACATTTCCCAAAGTGTATAGACAACAGCTGTCAAACATTGAAGCCGTATTTATTCTGTCATTTCTGTAAAGTCCACACTGCAGGAAAGACGTCAGAGTATTACAGCAGCGTGTACAGAGCTTCAGACCGAGCCCTCCAGAGAGAATCCTCGCCGTCAAAAACAACCTTTGAATGATTGAAGATGATTAAAAGAAACCTGCAGAGGCTGAACCTCCTCCCTAGTTTAATAATCATGAAGTATTAGTCATGTTATTGTGGATGGTGTTACATTCACTGCCATCTGCTCACGTCCTGATGTATCGTGTGTCTCCACAGGGAGGTATCACGTTATTGCATCACACCATATGTGTGTGAGTGCTAACCACATTAGCGCTCCCTCAGCTGTCCGTCCGTCAGTCGCGGATGATGCAGGAGCTCCTGATTAGCCACCAGACGACCTGCCCACTTATCACACACACATATACAGTAGCTGATAAGCAGCTCTGTGATCCATCGCAGCAGATTACAGCTCTGAGGAGAGACGGGGAAGCTCATATTTAGCTGCTGGTGGCTGATTGTTGATTAGCAAGGCTTCAGACCTCATAGGAGATACAAGAGCAGATGTAGGGGATTGTTTAGTGTGGTGGCCTCCATCAATCACTCCGTATACAAGTGGCGTACCTTTGTGTCAGCTGGACAAAGCCTGAATGACGTCAGTCAGCTGGTAAAGTGTTCATTTTAATGACTAATTATAGTTTTCATCAACAACTGTTTTTTCCCTGGTGAAAACTAGATCAGTGGTTGGCAACTTTTCAATCAAAAGAGCTACACTATATCACCAAAAGTATTCACTAACCCATCCAAATAATCAGAATCAGGTGTTCCAGTCACTTCCATGTCCACAGGTGTATAAAATCATCACCTAGGCATGCAGACTGCTTTTACAAACATTAGTGAAAGAATGGGTCGCTCTCAGGAGCTCAGTGAATTCCAGAGTGGAACTGTGATAGGATGCCACCTGTGCAACAAATCCAGTTGTGACATTTCCTCCCTCCTAAATATTCCACAGTCAACTGTCAGCTGGATTATAAGAACGTGGAAGTGTTTGGGAACCATAGCAACTCAGCCACCAAGTGGTAGGTCACGTACACTGACGGAGCGGGGTCAGCGGATGCTGAGGCGCATAGTGAGAAGAGGTCGCCAACTTTCTGCAGAGTCAATCGCTACAGACCTCCAAACTTCATGTGGCCTTCAGATTAGCTCAAGAACAGTGCAGAGAGCTTCATGGATGGGTTTCCATGGCCGAGCAGCTGCATCCAAGCCTCACATCACCAAGTGCAATGCAAAGCGCTGATGCAGTGGAGACGCGTTCTCTGGAGTGACCAATCACGCTTCTCCATCTGACAATCTGATGGACCAGTCTGGGTTTGAACAATACTTGTGGGACTGCATTGTGCCAAGTGTAAAGTTTGGTGGAGGGGGGATTATGGTGTGGGGGTGTTTTCCGGAGCTGGGCTTGGCCCCTTAGTTCCAGTCAAAGGAACTCTGAATGCTTCAGCACACCAAGACATTTTGGACAATTCCATGCTCCAACTTTGTGGGAACAGTTTGGAGCTGGCCCCTTCCTCTTCCAACATGACTGTGCACCAGAGCACAAAGCAGGTCCATAAAGACATGGAGGACAGAGTCTGGTGTGTATCAACTAAAATTTCCATAAACACTCCTAAACCTTGTGGACAGCCTTCCCAGAAGAGTTGAAGCTGTTATAGCTGCAAAGGGTGGACCGATGTCATATTGAACCCTATGGATTAGGAATGGGATGGCACTTCAGTTCATATGTGAGTCAAGGCAGGTGAGCAAATACTTGAACCTTAAAGCACCTGCTGACTCTACATTATAATAACATCAGATCTCTGCTTTACCGCCTGACATGACTGCTTTATAATGGGTCATGTACTTTCGTTGCTTTAACTTGACATTGTTGTTCTAACATATTATTTTGCTTTAATTAATTTAGAGCTTAAATTACTCGTGTTGTCAGTAGATTAATAAAAGAGACATTAATTATGACCTGTAATTAATTAACCTAATTAATCTGTTTTTTTAATCTCACTTTAAAAATTGCTGAAAAAGCCTCAACTTGAGGTATTTTCATTGAAATTCATTAGATTATTGTGGCAGATCAAAAGATTGTTCTCCACCCCCCAAAAACTGAAGCACAAGAAGCCCAATGCATAAAAGCTCTCCAACATTAACGACCCAATCAGGGGACAGAGGCGGAGCTGCAGGTATGACGACAACAGGAAGTGACTGCATGTTTGAAAACAACAGCGGCATGTAAAAGTGATCTCTGTGGATGCAGAAATGGACTCAATTTGTCCTTTAAAAGAGGAGCAATGAGCAAAGAACGTCACTTCAAGTTTTCTTACGGGAAATTATGATTGTGCTCTCCTCCTGATCGGAGATCACTGCTGGGAAACAGAGAGAGATGCGAAAATGCTGGGCTAACAATGTGGAGTCGTAGTCATGGTTACCCTACGGTATCAAATTTGCTCTCCTCAGAAGTTTACCAGGAGAACTTGGTGGGTTTTGTTTTTTACGTGATTCATATCACATGTGGCAGATGATACATCTGTGTGGTTAAATTCAATGTAAGATAAGACGATAGTGTAAGGACTGAAGTTCATAGTTTGAGCTAACGGCTAACAGCAGGGTCGAGCAGCTACGTCATACTGTGGCTTGATGTGATTGGTCTGTGAAGAGTGTGATGAGCGGATTGATCGTCTAATCACCAGTTGCTCTGGAATTTTAAGGTGTTGCCCTCTGAAAATACCAAAACAGTGAAATCAGATGAAAAAATAGATTGACATTAAAAAACATAGGGCACTAAATTAACGCGATAATTTGACACCCCTAAAAGTTACAACAACGGTGTGTTTACTTTGATTACCAGGTACGTCAACAAAAATAACCGTCAATTATTATTAGCCAATGTTATCACTGTTATTTATTTTTTTGCTATTGTTGTTAATCAGGAACAACTGGACTAAAATGTCTGACAGACTTAATCCAATCAGACCTAATGTGACGTAGAAAGTAGAGACGAGTTAGGAATCTATCCAATCACAGCTGCCTTAGCTTGGTGGTGGTGGGATAAGTTGTGGAGCGATCCAATCAGAGCTGCTCTCTTTATGAATTGATATATTCATGTAGAGCAGGTTCACTGTTTGTTGTCAGTTCTGGTATTGTAACTAGGGCTGAACGATTTGAGAAAATAATCTAATTGCGATTTTTTTCCCTAATATTGCGATTTACTCTGCAATTGTTTTAATGTTCCTCATTTTATGTATTCTTAAATAAACATAAGCAGTAGATCTTTTTATTGTAAAACCAATACGACATTAAATTAATCTAAGGATAAAAGATTTGAGAAAAAGTGGAGAAGCAAAGAACAGAAGCAAAATAGGTATAAAAACTGGGTAACAATGGTATGAACGTGGAAAAAGGTTAATAAATAGGTGCAAAATAGGTATGAAATTGAAAAAAAAAAAGAAGGGAAAATTGGCAAAAAAAAATCCAAAAGTGGTTTAGGAAAATTGATTATGGCAGCAAAATTAGGAATTAAATTTGAAATTACATTTCAAAAACCATTAAAAATTCAAAAAATGTTTCCGACAGTGGTCAAAAAAGATGAATGACTTTCCACTCTTTTCTAGAAATCATTTTCCAGGACTTTTTCCAGGACTTTTTCCAGTTTCACATAACCAACTGAAGTTACATTGTTGCTGTGAGCAGTTTTCAATTCTAGTTAGCCCTCTAAAAAACAAGGTTAGAGGTTGATGAACAATATTTCTAGCTATTGATCATATTGATCTTAGAATTTCTTTGTTTCTAACTCCACACCACAAACATTGTGTGTTAGCTATCTGTTAAGTCTGGCTTTTATGTGTCTTACTTTTGTAAATTTATGGTTATACGTATTTTTATAATCTATATCTACTCTGCTTTTCACATTGAATACATTGTTAATTTAGCCTAAATTTTATTTTGTCATTTTTTAATTATTTCTTCTTGTCCCCAATGTTTTGAGTTTTATATTTTATGCCTTAACTTGCATTATTGTACCTACTCACATTTTCTGGCTACATGTACATTAGATACCTTTTACATTTTTACTTCATTTCCTATGTGTCAAGCTAGAAGGAGGACAAATAATTTTCCAGGACAATTTAAGATTTTCCAGGACATTTAACTTTTTTCCTCATCTTCCATTTGTTTTCCACGACTGGAAAATTGGGCAATCTTTTTCCAGGTCTTCCAGGTTTTCCAGGATGCGTGGGAACCCTGAATAGGCAGGAAATTGCAAAAAAACTACATCACAATGTCAAAATGTTCAACACATTTTGGGCTAAAAATATTGAAGCTTCTGCGATTTGAAAATTGCAACAAGCCATACTGCGATTTAATCTAATTTGCAATTAATTGTTCAGCCCTAATTGTTGCTGAGATGCTCTGCCAGATAGAGTAAATAAAAAACTTTACGAGCATTCAATAAAGGGTTATTAGATGTTACATTTTATCCAAGTGTGAAACGTGACTTCAGAAATTCATTTAAACATTTAAAGTTAAATTGCCTTTCTTCTCCAGTCTGATGCTCTGGTTAGTAGGTTGTGTTGATCTGGTCTTCAAGCTTAAATGCACTGAGCTGCTACCATGTGGTTGGCTGATTAGCTATGTGCATTAACACACAGTTTAATGGTTTGTGGTTCTGATGGAAAACAATCATGTTAATTAAAACTACACCCATGTTATAATCAAATTAAATCATCTTTTGAACCAAACTGTTGGAGCTTCTCCGTCTGTTTGGTCCATAAACACCATGACCGACTCGTGTTTGGCTTTTAACATCTGGTTTTTTGTTTCTGTCGATTCCAAACTGTCAAAGGAATGAGAGACATTTCCACACAAACACACACCTCACATGTCAGCGCTGATGAATTTCTGCATGTCTAAGAAATCTTTCTCTCTGGTCGCCGTGAACTCAGAGACCTCCTGTCCTTTCAGAAATCACCCCAGCTGATGAGTTTCTCTGAATCTGTTGCGGTTATGAACTCTCTTTACAAACACAAATTGGTTTGACTGAAGCTCCTCGTTTTTGTGCTCGTAGTGACACACTTTCACACCCCGTCACCGCTGCGCTTGTACTGTTCATGTCGTATAATTGTCTGAATTAGATATTCTTATTTTTTCAGCTGTTTCTGCAGCGGAAACATCCGGCTGAATTGAGCAGTTTGTGTCGTTTAGAAAAGTATCTTAATTTTGGTTCATCTGCATGTCGTTCGTCACATTCTCTCCTCTTTTCTCTTCTCTGATGTGTTTGTGTGATCATGTGTGAGGTGAGGAAAAGCCAATAGTAGGAAGAGAGGCGGGAGCTGCAGAATGCGGACGTGACGGCAACCGGAAATTGAGAACCGGAAGTTAAGAACAGACTTGCCGATTAGCCTATTGTCCTCATGGCTACCTAATAAAACTTGGTGAAATCTGCCCTCCTCAGAAGTTTACTTTAAGGCATTGTCTTTGACGAGGTTCATGTTACATATAAGCGTTAAATGAATCATCTGTGTGGTACAATTTAGTGTAAGACGATAGTATAAGGTCATTAGCTGTTAGCAGCTAAATTAGCGGCTAATGGCTAACCGTCATTAAGTGTTGTTAGTTGTTAGTGGCTAAGTTAGTGGCTAACGGCTGTTAGCTGTTTGCGACTAAGTTAGCCGCTATGTCTAATGTCCATGAGCTGTTTTGAACTGTTGTTAGGCATTAGCCACTACATTAGCCACTGTGTATGGTACATTATAGGAGGCAACCCTGCTTGATGTGGATTGGTCTGTGATGAACGTGAAGAGCCAAACGATTGTCCAATCACAAGCCCTTTTAAAACAAATTTAAAGGGCTCCTACCCAGATGGACTAGTGAAATATTTCCGTGGCAGATATATAGAGCTGTCCATCTTGCTTGTCAGGTTAAAAAAATTCCAAGTGACACAAAAATGACAAGAATTAAGTTCTGCCTTTATGTTGTCAAAATATATTTCTAAATCAATCAGAATTTCCCTCTTAAAATTAAAGTGTGTCATAAAATGTTGACTTTGTAGTTCTAACGCAGGCAGCTTTGCCTACATAAACACTGAAAGCTGATTAACATGTTTTTCACTGATCAATATTTTATATAATTAAAAAAAAATTACAAGCCTATAGAAGTGCTTGTGCAAAACCTGACAGGGGCACCATCATGAGAACTGTAACATTTCAGTAT
This sequence comes from Scarus forsteni, assembly GCA_036419115.1. Taxonomy (NCBI): domain Eukaryota; kingdom Metazoa; phylum Chordata; class Actinopteri; order Labriformes; family Labridae; genus Scarus; species Scarus forsteni. The sequence goes on along the minus strand of JAZDUH010000508.1, from coordinate 11,110,537 downwards.
TTTAAATTTTTTCAAACTTTGCAACTACTTACAATTTAAGCGAATGACTGAAAAAATTCTCGATTTTTGGTACAAAATTATTTTTTTAATTAAAAAAAAACCTATAACACACTGCAACATACCAACAAGCAACAAAAACATCCCGCTAAGCAATGTACAATCTTGACTATTCACCACAAAGTTATATAACTTAAATATATGCACGTGCCAGCTGCGCTAAGCTCGCCACATCAAGCAGCTGCCAGCTATAAAATTCTCTATTTTTTATTTTTAAGTCTCCTGCAGAAAATAATTCAAATTAATCGATTTAATTGATATATTTCCCAGCCCTAGCCAATAGTTTAATTGTTCTTTTGTTCTGTTGTGTTGTTACAATACCCTGTTAATGTTTAGAATAATCTATCTTTGTGCTCATGGATTTTTAGGGTTTTGTAGGTTTTAAAGTTTAGTTTGTAATTCTAATTGGCTACATTCACACAGCAGTCCTTAATGCTGAATTCTGAATAATTGCTTAATTCCGATTTTTAGGTTTGGCTGTTCAGAATACTCCTGTAAATGTGGTCTGTCTACAGACTGTGATGTGAACAGCTCAGGCTTCAGAAGTGACACACATGCTCAGTTTAACAGTAATGACATCACGCACAGCACAGGGTATTTTTTTATATATTTATTTTATATATGTATTATATTTTTTATAGGTATTTTTTATTTCTTATCAACCTAAAGCCACTCTTTCCCGCAGACTTTGCCAATGACAGATCGCTGCTAGAGAGCATTGTTTAACTAGAGAGTTTGCATTTCCATGCAGGAAATGCGTTGAAATGCTGAGTGTGACTGCTGAAACTGTGAAATGAAATTGCTAAAAGTAATGCAAAGAAAGTTGAAAATGTGACATGAATAGTTGTATGCAGTAAATCAGGGCTGCAAATGTGTGAAATGTGAAACAAAAATGTTTGCAGAAAATTATAGATACTGGAGCTCAGGTCCACAGGTCACGTGACCAGGCTGTAACTTCACAGAAATGTGCAAAAGTTGATGCAGTTTCAACAGTCATATCTCAGAAACTGTAGCAGATAGTGAAAAGTGCATGAAAAACTGTTTGCAGTTGTGAAAGAAAGCAGAAAATGAATGACTGTTTTGTAACATAGTTAAATGTGTTGATATTTGTAGATGTACCTAATAAAGTGGCCAGTCAGTGTAATACGTCCAAAGTAAGGTTGAGAGTGTAAAGACAAGCATGATTACGCTATTGTAATGACGAATCTGGACTAGATGGAAAGATAAGTATGTCTGCCGTAGCCTGGATTTAAACCCGGGTCTCTCGCCCCACAGTCTGCTGCTCTAATCTTTTAACCACAGGACTAAATTACTGAACCTTGGAAAGCACGGTATTTAACCTGTTTGTCTCATAGAGCACTTTAATGACGCTCGGTTCTTCCGGGTAAACGAACTCTCGCTGTGTCTAAACCGGAATAGATATCAGGAAAAGGATTTCACCGTGAGCATCCCAAGAACCTGCTAAAATGTTTGATATAATTCTCATATCTGTACTGTTCAAAATGTTAACACAGTGACGAGTTAAAAACGCGCTTCAAACTGCAGCACTCGGCTGTTCGGGGCTTCGGTCTGAAGTCACGTGACACGTTGAACACACACAGATTTCCTCAAAAGTTGGTGTTCCTTAAAAAATCATATTTAAAAAGCTATAGAAGCCAGCAAAAAGCTGAAGATATGTAAAAATAGTTGAGAAGTCAGTGCAGCTTTTAAAGCATGAATGAAGTCTGTAGGTGGAAGCATGCCCAATCTGTGGAGCTTCAATGTTGCTGAAGTTTTCAGCAGAGCTGCGGAAATGTCCCATTGATTTCACTGTAAAAATACATGCAGAAATTATTTTTTACTGTAAAAAGTATAACTGTTAAAGCTAGGGATGTGCGCGACTAGTCGTTTAATCGGTTAACCGCCTACTTATTTATTAATCGTTTAGTATTTTACTAGTCGGTTAAACGCTACATTAAGCATCATGCATCTTGTTCTTCACGCCTCTGCGCAGAGCTGTAAAGTCTCCCGTTTTGGCCGGGAAACTACCGTATTTTATCCCTCTTTCCCGCCGTCCTCCCGTATTAATACTTTCCCGTAATTCTCTCGTATTACAAAAAAAACATTCCTCTGCCTCTTCATGCCACCTGCAGTAGCCTGCATGTTTGTTTTCCTCCTCTTTTACTACCAAAGAGGCTGAATGCGAAGATGGCTCACTACGTCTATCTTTCTTAACACCGGGGTGCATTGGTTCTATAGCGGATTTAGCGGATTTACAGCGGAGTGAGCATCTGTCAAACATGCGATCTTCGGGGTGAAGACGGGCCGCTCGCGCGGACACACGGAGAGAGCTGAAGTGATCGTCCCGAAGAGTAACGAGGACACAAACGCTAATATGAATGATGGCACAAACGATACGGTTCTTAAGCCGGCTGCCCCAGTGTGAGAATGTGTTGGTTTTAAACAGGATGAACAAGGTGTGAGCTCTTGAACACCTACTAGCTGATATGTCGCATTTGTTTGAAAGTAGTGGCGACGAAGATGTGCAGGTGCAGCGGAGCCTTCGTTCTGACAGTCAACACTTAATGAGGCATTTGGTCGGCAAAGAACATATAGATAATACCCCAAAATGATGCGCTCACAGACAGTGTCGTTCACTACATTGCGAGAAGTGCAGCCGATCTATATGGTTGAAAAGCCAGCAGTTACAAACGTTTGACAGATAGTACGAATTGACTGGGAGAAAGTACATGTCACAATTCCTGAACTGTATAAACTCCATTTCATTTAGGCCAGAGTTTTTATTGTTGAGAGTTTTGTTTTTTCTTTACAGAGACAGGGTCTATTTTTTTTTGTTTTTGACTAGTATAATTATTTTTATTTACATGCAACTTTGCTAAAAGATAGGCCATTTCATTTTCATTGCTTTTTTTTTCTCTTTTTTGTTTTATGAAGTTACAATATTTTTTGTTCAATTTATTTTATTTAAAATATCCTGACCTTCCAATTACAGTTAAATATTCTTAAGAAATGAAAGTTTCTTGAATCGTGCACTAGTCTTAAGTGCCAGAGATTTCAGGGAAATTCTATTCTAGGCTACTAAGTTGTACGTTTGGAATTGTCATGCTGCTGCATCTAAGTTTCATACCAAAGCAGTATTTATAATAAATGCCATGCATTGCATTGGCAAACGTATCAGAAATGTATTTCTCTTTAAATTGTTCAACTTGTTGTCAGTTGTTGTCAGTTGTTGTTACATCAATAGAATTTAGATTAACAGTTTGTCCTGAATGTTTGGGCTAAATAGTTCCTAAATACACATTTGCATGTTAAACTTTTAACTTAATATATGTATTAAATTGCGAGTTTTCTTGCTTATAGACTAGTCGACTAGTCGCAAATAAAATTTGAGACTAGTCGGCGGGGAAATTAGTCGAAATTCCCATCCCTAGTTAAAGCTGTGAAAAATACAAGCGCACTTCTCCTGAACATGCTGCATATGTCAATTTTTTTCTGTGAAAATCGGTGCAAATTTGAAGCCTCTGAAAGGTGCCAAAATCTTGAGGAATAAGAAGATGAAGAAGAAAAAGAAAAAGAAAAAGAAAAAGAAGAATAAATTTTAGGAAGAACAATATGTTGAAATGCTGACTCAGCATTTCAACATAATAATGTCTGTAGATGGAAAATCAACTAAAACTCTTCATTGTAGGAAACAATTGCATAAACTTTTTAATAATCATCTTTATATATTAACCTTTGATTATGTTCTGTCCATGAAGTGACTTTGAAAACATGTGTCTGGAGGTAAGCTGCTGCTCCAGAATGATGTCAAAATCTCAATGAATATGACCTTCTGTTTAAACCGCAGTCGCATTCAACAAAATCAGATACATATCTGATTCAGAACCACATTTGAACGTGGCCTGAATCTGATTCGAAAATGTCAGATTCAGGGCCTGTTTACACAAGGCTTAAAACGGTCAAATCTGATTTCTCCGGTTTTCAATGCATTTCGGCCTTGGGTTTACATGGGAACTCTGAGGATTGCCCAAATTTACACATTGTTTATTTATTTTAAACATTGTTTACATCGGACATAGTGTTTCAGATCTAGACCAGGTTATCACCTTTCTATGTGAACTGTTTCTATTCTCAGTTTGCCCTTCCTGACTTCAATTTGTAAAAGTGCTTCCTTTTCTTTAGTAATAAATAACTTTTCCATTTAAACCTGGTTTATTTATGTTGCTTCCATGTTGCAACATCGTCAGATTTTTCTATAATCTCTCTACAGTAGAGAGAGTAGTATGCTCACGCTCAGGCTGTCTGTGATTGATTATAGTTTTACAGTTTCCCAAACTCTTACAGATCTTGGGAAGACTTCCTTTTTCTCACAGAGCATCTTGGGAGGGAAACAACCTCCAAAAACAGCTAAAGATAGATTCACTTAGGAAATCTAAAGTATCTTAGAGAACACGGTGACAGAAAACTGAAGCTGATTTTTTCCTGAATGTTATCTGTACATTTCAACCCTGGTTTCAAAAGTTTTTGGATTCAGGCACCGCTCTCGTGTAAACAGAAGGTGCAAACGCAACGAAAACTCTCCACTTTCAGACATTTTGTTGTCGTGTTAACTGGTTTTTAGATAAAGGGGTTCAAAAACGGGCTCTTTGACTTTATTCTTGAAGATGCTATGAGGAGAATCTATTACCGGCGACATTAAGACTCTGCTACCCATGAGCACGCGTGGCAACTGTCGTAATGCTGCGTTCCAGTAACCTCGGACTGGGAGTGACATCATCTCCAACTTATCGGCGTTCCAGTTGAAGTCGGAAAAAAACATGCCGATCTACCAGGCTATTGTTAGCTGTTGTTAGCACTTGAATATAAGTCTAACAATACTATGTATACAGCTGATCTAGAGTGATACACCCCAGTCAGAAGTGCAAATAAATTGATTATTACAGGAGCTAAATAACTGTTCACACTGGGGGCATCCATCTACAATTGTCAACTCGGGGGTGGCGAGGTTTCAAAGAGTTCCCAGTAGGAAATTCCCACCTCGGAGGATGTTCCGGTTGCAGTTTCCTACTCGGAACCCAGAAATTCCTACTTCTGACTACAACTGGAACGCACCAAAAGATGTGACCCAAGCCAAAGCGTGTGTTTGTTGATGCTAATGAATGCAGCTCAGACCTTCCTCAGAACTCTGCATTGCTTTACAACTTCTTTTTTCAACAACTTACAGGATGCAAAGCAACAAGGTAATGTATTTCTTTCTAGTTACGTAGCGGTAGTTTTTGATGTGTGACAACCAGCAATTTTTGGAAAACTTAGTATTGTAGTTTTGTAGCCGGCTTTATATCGCTACTTACAGCCCGGTGCTCTAAGATGTGTCTGAATAATATAAATTTGCTCTAGTTTTAATTGTCTTGTTCCTGAAGTTGAGTATCCAGGCCAGTCCAGTCCTGTCCGACCCGACTGCGAAGCTAAGGAACAGCATTCATAGATAACCTATTTAGGTGCTATAAAACTCAGCTTAAAGTGTGTATTTCAATCAGGCATATATTTAAAAGTGAGACTTTATTGTAATTACTTAGAACTCCTCACAGTCCCTTTAACATTGTCATTTAACATCATTCTTATCATATCAGTGTTTTTAAGCACAAAGTTAAAAAAATCCCCCCCTTTCCTGTTGTTAGCCATTATTCCTGACATTGTCTCTGAAATGTGCCCTTCTTTCATTTTAAACATTTAAAATGATTTTTGTAAACTTAACAAAATTTACAGCTTCCTACTGTAAACGGCAATGCAATAAATTATTGTAACTGGCAAAATATTGTAAAAAGAAACCAGATTTTTGTAAAATTTACAGCATGTACTGTAAAATCTAGTTATTTACCATAAAATGTTCCTAGGAGAAAAAAACTTTTCTCAGGAAAACTGACCAGCAGCAGGTAAGTTTTTTAGGTAATGTTTGGGTGTAACCATTGTTTGAGTAAATGTACACTGTAAAAAGGATGTTGCAAATTTTACAGTAACTTAATGGCAACAAGATGCCAGTAAGTTACCGTAAACGTTTTTACAGTAGCATTAATAAATAGCATTTGTCCGTATTTTGTAAAATTGTGTTACTACTGTATTTTTATTCAAGTTTATCATGACTGTCTTTTAATTTCTAGCTTAAGTACTGTACTGCAGTATCCTTGCTGTTTTTCATTTACAGAATCATATTTTGTTTTAAAACTTTTAAAATATATTCTAAATTATAGTGATCATCTTGTATTTCAATATATCATGTATTAGAAAAATGTCACTATTTAAAAAAGAATTAAATATAAATCAATTTTATCAAATAATTAAAAAAAAAAAGTGAAACATTTACGAAAAGGAATCTTGCCTGCTGTTGGTCAGTTTTCCAAGGACAAAATGTTTATTTTCTCTTGATATATTACCCTTTTCAGTAACTCAGTGTAAAGACATTTACAGTAACTGTAGGTTTTTTTGTTAGATAGTGTTACTTTCATAAACTAGCACGTTTTCCCATAATCTTTTGAAATATACATTAAATTACTGTATAGATTTTTTAGAGTAGGTAGGTAGCTATAGATACTACAGTAAAATACCACAAAATCATTTACAGTGTATTAGGGCTGTAAAGTCCAAGTCGACTGGTCGACTAATTGGTCGATGCGTGCTCAGTCGACCAAAATTCTGATTGGTCGACCAAATGTGTCATTTTTTTTTTTTTCCCCTGCAGTTCATTTCATCAGAAGAAACGTATCAAGTGAAATGGGGGTATTTTCTGAGCACCCCCATCATGTCTTAGAACACCATTTTAATGTATTTATCGTTCATTTCAATATTTTTATTTAAGAACATTTCAATATTCTAGTCTAATAATTGTGTATTTGTTTTATAACTGCATGCGCTCTGGCCGCTGCCCGCGCTGCAGCGGCGGCATCCCTCACCCAGTCTGCGCTGGATTTTATGCCTCATATAAACACCCAAATGCAAAATCGACATCACAGAAGGAATTGACCATTTATTTCTGAGGGTATGAGGCCCATTGGCCAAGAAAAACATTGAAACCTGAATATTCAGTGCCGGCGCGCCAGACAATTACGCACGCGCTCACGGCAAAATACGAGGGAGGAAAAAGAGAAAGTTTCCGAGTTAATAGATAAAGATAACAGATGTGTGCGTCTCTTCACATGGAGTCTTATATGAAAGTGACTGCCTATTTCATTGATGAAGACTGGACAGCAAAGAGTCTTGTGTTGAGAGAAAAAAAGAAGGAGAGGCACACACAGGGGCGGAACGCGGGGGGGGGGATTGGTCGATTTTTGGTTACAATTACTGTGTTTTAGTCGACCAACAATTTCTTTGGTTGATTACAGCCCTACAGTGTATCTTACTGGATAAAAAATGTTGTATTTATTTATTTATTCATTGTACTTACAAAATTATCTTTCTAATAAATGGCTGTTGTGTTAACAATATCTTTATATGCATTAAAATATGGCAAGTTTGCTGTAATTTAAATACATTAAAAGGTTGTAGAATAATGATTCTGTAAATGGAAAAACAGCATGGATGCTGTTTTTGATAATACAGTTATAACTAGGGGTGGCCGAAAAAATTGATTCACATAAATATTGATGATTTTTAAATCTTTTTTTTTCCAATTTAAATGCTTCATTTTAGTCTGTGTTAATAAGCCACTTTTAAATGCAGTCCAGGCTTTCGAAGAGAGAGTATAAACAGCTGGTTAAAATATATTGCTGAATAAATCCTAAAAACAGACTCACATGTGATGTGTATTTTTTCTGATATAGTCTGTTGGCATCATTATTGTTCATCTTTTTCGCTGGTGTAAAAAAACCTGACTAAAGATTGCAAAAATCGGCAACATCGTAGAATCACAATGTTAATTGAATCGGCACCTAAAAAAATCATAAAAAATCGGGGTGCTGGTTTGGCGTAGGCGTTAGCACCCCATGTACATGCTTCTGCCGGTCCAGGTTCGAATCCCGCCTGTGACCAGTTTGCAGAGTGTCTTCCCCTACTCTCTCTCCCCCTTTCACAAGCCTATCCACTGTCTCCCTCCTATCAATAAAGGCACAAAATGCCCAAAAATATACATTTAAAAAAAAAAAAAAAAAAAAAAATCGAATTGGGAGAAAAGCGTATTGACCCAGCCCTAGTAATAATGCTGTAAATTGAAAGACTGTAATGATACCTTCAATAAAAATACAGAAGATAAGCAGTTATAGAAAATACAATAATACTCCTGTTAACTTAAACAGTGTGATGGTGCTGTAGCTTTTACAGTAATTTACTGGCATCTTGTTGCAAGTGAGAAATTAATGACTGTAGAATTTACAACAACCTTTTTACAGTGAAAACAACCACATTTAAGCTCAACACAGGAAGAAAGACATCTCCTGTGGCTTTTGCTTTGTAACGTGTCTTCTTTATTTAATGTGATAATCAAAGCAGGAGAAGATCGGCGGACTGAAATAACTCTGCTAATGTGAATCATCTGCTGCTCAAACGTCTCTGACAGCTCTGATTAAACTTTGGAGTCATGATGTCTTTCTTAATCTTTACAGTGTTGATACTTTCCACTCACACTCACTATGTCGAATCATCTCATCCTCTCTCTTTTGATTGGATCTTATCAGCTCCTGTCGGTGAAGCCTGGTGATGGAAATGTTCCACTTTTCAACACGTCCATCAGTCCTCAGGTGATGTTGATCATTTTTGAAAGACAAATATTGGTGCTGGAAACTGGTTAAGGGTCAGGGCTCCAGACTAACTTTTTGCATTGGTTGCAACAGTGCACCTTAAACATTTTTTTAAGGTGCACCAGCACAAATTCAGGTGTACCCAAATCTTTCAGTGTCACCTTTAATGCCATAAGGTCACCATTTTATCACTCTCCATAACTTTTACATGATGTAAATGATTTTTAAACAAGAATAAGATGTAAAGAAATACTTGTCTTTATTGAAGCTAATTTATATATTAAAAGAAAAATAGAGCGTTTGAAGTGCTTCACTGAATATTATTGACATATTCAAACTAAAACATTAAGAAAAATAGAACATTTCCAAATAAAAGTGCTTAAAGTGCTTTACTGAACTGAAATTTAACATTTCAAACTCAAACATCTTAAGTTAATTAATTTAAAAAATAAAATAAAATATGAAATAAAAAACAACAAGAAAGAACAAGGGTCTATTTAGGGTTAGCCCAAATTATTTCACTGTTATTTTTTTCTTTTCTTTTCTTTATTTATTCTTTAAATTCTTTTAATCACTCTTATTATTAAAATCTCTCTCTCTGTTTCTCTATTTGATTTAACCAGGTTATGTACTTTGCACTTTCACCTGAGTGTTGCTGTGTTATTATTTCATAAATAGTTGACTGACAAAGAAGGACGATTTGAATGCTGGACAATAATGTAGCTGCCCCTGAAACTCTTATTTTTGTATTTCATTTTACTGGAAATATTTTGAAAATTCAATAAAAAATAATGTTGGAAAAAAAGGGAAAAAAAATCTTCAGTTAAATAAAATGTTTCAAAATAAAAAGAGCTAATGTTTAAAGGAGACATATCATGCTGATGCATGATTTAATACTTACATATAATATAATACATTTGAAAACAAGACCTTACACCCCCTTAATTTTCAAAAAATGAGATATTGTATTTTTTCTGATATCCTAGAACGAGATTTGATGCCTCTGAAAATAGGTCATTGCGAGATGTCCGTGAGATTTAAATCGTTGTGACGACACAAGGTACCTTTCTTTTAATTGGAGTAATCTGATAAAACACTTCCTCCTCTGTGATGTCCGTTAGCCACAAAACCGTCACCGAGGAACACATTCATCCAGCAGCAGTATATAGATCCCTAGCTCACACTCACTCATTACCGGCTCTGGCCTGTAGGGGGACTTATGGTGGCCTGGAGGGGCAAAACAAGAGTACAAGATCTAAAACACTTTTACAAAGCTTGAGACAAATTGACATTTTAGAAAACACATTTACAAGACACAAAACACTTTTACAACTGGTAAAACAAATTTACATTTCAGAAAACAAATTAACAAGACACAAAACATTTTTACAAAGCTTGAGACAAATTGACATTTTATAAAACACATTTACAAGACACAAAACACTTTTACAAATATCTAGCAACCGGAAAGGGAATGTACCAACTCTGGCATTGAACCAGAAGTGCTTGCAGAGAGCAGCCAATACTAGCCGAGTTATTAAGTGCATGGTATGAAAGAACAAGAGAAGAAGAAGCTCATGGTAAGCAAAGATGGACCACCACCAAGTGCCGTTTTGCCAGTTTTGTGGAAAACATATGAGCCCCTTACAGTGGTTTTGTATGCCATGTGGTCGGTCTTAAGAGTTTGCTCACCATTAACTTCTTCTTCTCTTGTTCTTTCACAACTTGGCTCGTATTGGCGGCTCTCTGTTAGCACTTCTGGTTCAATGCCGGAGTTGGTACATTCCTTTTCTGGTTGCTAGAAATTTGTAAAAGTGTTTTGTGTCTTGTCAATTTGTTCCTGAAATGTAAATTTGTTTTTCCATTTGTAAAAGTGTTTTGTGTCTCGTTAATTTGTTTTCTGAAATGTAAATTTGTTTTTCTATTCGTAAACTTGTTTTGTGTCTTGTTAATTTGTTTTCTGAAATGTAAATTTGTTTTTCCATTCGTAAAAGTGTTTTGTGTCTTGTTTAATTTGTTTTCTGAAATGTACATATGTTTCGGGACTTGTAAATGTGTTCTCTAAAATGTAAATTTGTCTCAAGCTTTGTAAAAGTGTTTTGGGATCTTGTATTCTTGGTTTGCCTCTCCAGACCACCGTAGGGACTCAATACGCGGTCGCTGCATTGAGCCTGCCGTAAAATACAGTAGAAGAAGAAGGATAGGCTGGCTCAAAACCCGATAGAACTGACCAATCAGAGCACAAAGGGCTGTGACGTTGCGAGGTAACTGTAGGTCATCCTGAGATCCTCGTGTTTCAACGAGAGCTTCATAATGGCCTAAAATGAGGATTTTGAGAACGCTATTGTGGGGCAATGAAGGAACTAAATGAGTTGTACTGAGGGCAGAAATGCTTTACAGGCATCCTAGTCTGGCATAGTGAAAAGGAGAAACAAGCATGATATGTCCTCTTTAAGGTGCTATACTGAACTAAAAAAGGAGAAAAATATCCAAGCATGTGCGGAGGCAAACATTCTTCTTCTTCAGTTCAGAGGTCAGCACAGTCACAAAGACATGACTGGAGCGACACAGACTGTAATGGAGGAGTAGCCCGAGCGGACCATGATGAAATATTGGTGAAACTACTGAGTTTTTGGACGATTAATGCAGTTTTAGGAGCGGCACTATACATGCCCCGTGTGCTACCATTAAACGGATGTCCGCTGCTCAATTTTGGATCTAAATATCTCCTGAAGCACTGTTTGCATCAGGAAAGACTTCCGGGTGAGTATATTGTTCTACTTCATTCTATAAACAATGTAAAAGCTGTAGAAACCGAACTTATCATTTAAAGTTACTGACAGCACATAATATATATAAAAATATCAAATATTTCTCTTGTCACTGTCTGAACTGAATAGACTTCATGAAAAAAACCTGTGCATACATATTTAAAGTTGTATTTTATTTCCAAAACTGATAAAATCTGAGTTTTTATTTTTACAAAAAAAACAAAAACAATATTAAGATTTGAAATACCAATATTATATTGGGGGTCAAAATATCATGATATATTGCTGTTACACCTCTAGTGAGACATGGATCTTATCTCACATCATGTAGCTGTGGATTAGACTCCACTATTGTTGGAGCATCACAGTGAAGAATGATGCCAAAGCCAAAAAGCAAAGTTCCTGATTTAACAGTCGATCTCTGTCAAGCCTTCGCCTACAGCATGGATGTATTATAAGAACTGGACAGCGTGGCACCGCCTTCCACCATGTAATGGATTTGAAGCCAGAATATCCCTCATCAGGGAGCCGCCATTGTGCAACCAGTAGAGAATCTGGACCATATCTGGACGCAGCTGTTGCAAACGGTCGCAATACTCCGCAGCATACGCCGTACACAATCATTGTGAAGCTGCCGTAAACCGCGGTCATTTTTAAACTCTAATAACTAATAAAAAAGAAACTTTTCAGAAAAAAGAGGACTTGGAAAACACGCAGCCCAATAATACTTTCATATCACCACAGCATAAGGATGGGAGAAATATTTCTACGAGGTGTATTCATTTTTTGTCCAGATGAATGGGGGAGACGGAGATTTGACCTATACTGCAGCCAGTCACCAGGGGGAGCAGTTTTCGAGGCGGCTTCAATTTTAGCCTAGTATCATGGCGTCCATGTTTTTTACAGTCTATGGCCTACAGTCATGGGCTTTAAGTAATGAACAAATTAACTATATTTCAAATTCAAGCAGCTGAAATGAGTTATGATATTATTTCAGCCTTGCCTCAGTGTCCACCTCAGTCGGTCTCCAGCATATTTTCACCAAGAGCAGCAAACTAAACTCCAACAAACACGTCGACGCGAGCATTCTGCAGATTCTTTTCTCCAGTTCAGAGCATCAGACGGTCGAGCAGATTTGATGCAATTTTCCTTTCTTCATGTTTCTTATTCCAGGTGTTTATTGCTGCCTGAGGAAAATTCCAGTCATTTTTCTTCACACTTTTCTCCTCGATGACCCGCTTCGTCTTGCCGATGGAAAAGAATCATCATCCAGTCGACCAACAGTTGAAAACTCAGCCTTTTATATTAAATTTTAGATTTTAAAAGAATGACAGAATGTGGTCTAGAGGAGCAGGTAGATTTTTTAAAAGTAAATATCTAATTTTGTTTTTTTTTCTTAATTTCATTCAATGCCATAAAAAATATTTCAGTTCAACTAAGACTTTGAAATACTATTTATGGTCTTTAATCCTTTCATGCATGATTTGATATATCACAAAGGAATATTTCATAAAATGTTTGTATTTACTATTAAAGAAGTTAAAAATCCTATTACTTTTTTTCCAGTATTATATTTTGAGAGAGCAATGCATCTGCCCACCACAATGGACACCATGAACGATATATGAAGTAATTTAGTAGAGCTTAATGAAGATTCACAAACAAATGTCTTTGACAAACATTTATTAAGAGTATATTTAAAATAAAAAAGGATAAATCTGAAGTATATGTATTATTGCCGATTAATCAAACTATTCTCCTGTGAATCAAACCAAAATTTTAAATAAAAATAAAAACTTCTGTGAAATCTGTATACAGGCATAATGTCCAATATGTCCTTTGCTGGCTTTTTTAAAATTTATTTTGGAATATCTCTGAAAATGTGAAAATGTGAAAAGACTTTTTTTTTTGAAACTTAAGACAAGGGTTTGGGAATTACCACTTGGTTATTGGACGTGGTACTGCAACCTAAAGGGTATAAAATTATTCCAAATATCTGCCTACTATAGTGGACACCATTCATGAAAGGGTTAATATTAAAGATTCAATGCAAGTTAATATTCTGCATTCTTTGGCCTGATTTATAGTCTCACTTCTGCTTAATATACTTATCTGTCCTTCATGAGGAATGATATTGCTTAAAGATTCTGTCTGTTGCAACCCACCTACATCATTTTTTTATTTTGTTTTATTTAAATGTTGTGCTGTTATCTGTTTTAATGTCTTTATTTGATATTTCCTACTGCTGTACTGTACACAAGAGGAACTGAAACAGCTGAATTTCCCCTTAGGAATTAATAAAGTATTTCTGATTCTGAAGATAATAATAATAATAATAATAATAATAATAACTTGAATTTATATAGCGCCTTTCAAAAAACCCAAGGCGCTTAACAAACAGAAATAAACACATTAATGGCCAAAAGCCTCCATGAAAAAGTGTCTCTTCAGCGCAGACTTAAATGAGTGCAGTGTTTGTAACTGACGAATAGCCAAGGGGAGAGAGTTCCAGAGGGTTGGAGCAGCCACACTGAAAGCTCTGTCGCCAAAGGTCCGTTTTGTGTTTATGGGTACTGAGAGGAGCCCGAGGTCTGCAGATCTCAGGTTCCGCTCCGGGGAGTAGTCCTCGAGGAGATCTGCCAGGTACTGTGGGGCTAGGGCATGGAGAGCTTTATAGGTGAGGATGAGCAGTTTGTATTTATTGCAGAACTTGACAGGGTGCCAGTGGAGGCGTTTGAGGGTGGGAGTGATTGGCTGCCAGGGTTTGTAGGGCTTTAAAGTAGGGCTGTTAGGTATCGATTGTTTCTGTAATCGAGTACTCTATCGATTATTTTAGTGATTCGACTAATCGGAAAACAAGTTCATTATGCTTACTGCAACTTTTTCTTTTTTTTACACAGAGCTGAATTTCGTCTTGGGGATTAATAAAGTATTTCTGATTCTGAAGATCCTTTAAAGTAGGGCTGCAGCTACCAACAGTTTCTGTAGTCGAGTACTCTATCGATTATTTTAGCGATTCGAGTAATCGGAAAACAAATGTACTGCCTGCAAATTTTTCTTTTATTGAAAGTTTATGCTCCTATCTGTAATCTGTTTCAGTGTCTTTATTTGACACTTCCTACTGCTGCACTGGAAAAAAGAGCAACTGAAACAACTGAATTTCCACTTGGGGATTAATAAAGTATTTCTGATTCTGTTTCTTAGGACCTTTAAAGTAGGGCTGAAGTTATCAACTGTCTCCATTATCGAGTACTCTATCAATTATTTTTAACCTGACATGCCAGATGGACAGCTCCATGTTGGAAATATTTCACTAATCCATCTGGGGAGGAGCCCTGCAAAAATGTTTTCAGGGGCAGATCTTCAAAAACAAGAGCAGCTTGTGATTGGTCGATCGTTACGCTCATCACTCTCATCACAGACCAATCCATATCAAGCAGCGTTGCTATGACGTAGCATACGTAGCAGCTAAACGTGGCAGCCAATGGCTAACCATTAGTCACTACGGCCATCGACTTACAAGGGCAAACAACAGCTAATGACCGTTAGCTGCTACGGCTAACGGCTAGCAACTGTTTACTGTTGTTTGCCCTTGTTAGCCATTAGCTGTAGAGGCTAACGGCCATTAGCCAATAGCTTAACTACCTTAAGACTATCGTTTCACATTAAATTATATCACAGATGTATCATGTGACATGAACCTCGTCAAAGACAATCCTTATAAAGCAAACTTATGAGAAGATTAGATTTCCTCAAGTATAACTGAATAACCATGATAACCACAGGCTATGAACGCAGCATAAGTCAAAAAAGATGATTTTCGTATTTTACATCTGATTTCCTCTCCTTTTCTCGTATGAAAGGACTCTTTCAAATGTACCTTTCTGTTTGTCCTTCTCAAAGCTGGAGTCTGGGTTGATATATCAGGGTTTTAGGATGATGAAAAGCTCCACAGTGACCTCAATCCCACATTCACACAATCATTTTCCTCACCAGCGAGTCCTCAATGGTGTAGTTGAACATCTTTAGGGCGTCGCTCTTCAGGTTTCTCACAAACTCTCTGTACTCTCGGTTCTGCGGCTCTCTGTACGTCAAGATCTTCACGCTCTGAAAACAGAAGAAAAGATTTTAAATTAACCTGCTGATAAAAACATAAAGCTCTGATTATAAACAGGCTGACCCGCTGCTCTCCATGAATGAGACATTAAACTGTTCTGTGATTGCATCTGCAAGGAAACATGAAGAGGAATCGTCCCTCTGAGAGAGAACGTGTTTGGACAAAAGCTGCTCAATGACGTCAAGTGAGACTTCATGAAGTGCAGCAGGTGTGAAGGAGCAAACACCTGAGAGCAGCAGAGGGCTCGAACCCGGAGATCAGTTTGATTTGTTCCTGTGAAACTGTGAAGACTTCACACCACGTGCTGCTCCAGGGTCTCAAAACGTCAGGAGAATCAGGACCTCGATCTTCACCATTTACAACTCAAACATACAAACTGTTCCAAACACTAAAGGGCCACTTTATTAGGTATGCCTTGTCTTCTACTAGGGATGTAACTGTATGAAAATTTCATATCATGGTTATAACCAAAATTATCACGGTTATCATTATTATCACAGTATTGTTGCAGTGTGCTCAAAATGTTCAAAAAGTACTTTAACAAAGAATTGAAATCATTTAACCCCGTTAATATTATAATTTTAACAGTTCTTTTGTCTTTTTTGTCAATAATTGTGTCAGGAAATAGGTAAATTTGTTTAAACTTTTTTCATGACAAATAAAAGTAAACAATTCCGGCAAAAGTTTGTCATTATATTGATATAAATGCTTCAACTATGTGTAATTACAAGACAATAAAAAAACAGGTTTGGACTTTAAGAGGGATTCTCTTCATAAACAATTATAAATGAACATGTTGAAAGTTTTGAGACGACCAAAAAAATAAACTTTACACTTAAACATGTTAGTTTGCCTGCAGCATTAGTGTCCATGTTACAGCTCGTTATATTAGACCATGTCCAGGTCATTTTTTTTAATTTTTTTTTTGTTTTACAAACAATAGTCTCCGTAGCAGTTAGCCCCCTTCATGACTCTCCTCTGGTCTCCCCTTTCCATGGCAGATCTCCTCCACAATTCTTCTTTAATATTTCCAAATTACGATTGATTAAATCCAAAAAACATAAAGTATGATGGAAAAAGACGATCTATTACGAAGACACAGCACATAAACGGTGAAAGAACGGCAGCACTCACTCCACATTGATGCTAATGCTGTTATTTTCAACTTTTATACATTATTTACACAGAAAATCCTGATAAACCTCCTATAATTCACGATTGATTAAATCCAAAAACATGAAATATGATGGAAAAAGATGATTTATTATGGAGAAAGAATGGCAAGAACACCCTCCAGTTTCGTACTTATGTTGTTATTTACGACCTTTATACATTATTTGCTCAGAAAATCCTGATAAACCTCCTATAATTCACTCAGGAATGGCTCTCTGAATCCTCCCTCTCTCTCTCTGCTCGTTTACTCGAGGAGTTACAACATTCATGTAGAAATATAGTCATGCTGCACATCAAATTAAACAGGAAACTTTCAGCTACACAACCATATAAGCCATTTTTACAAACACCAAACACAACGTCAACACCAAGCAAATGAATTATCAACTATCCAAATCTGTTTCACGTTGTTTCAAACTTGGGTTGCTTTGTATGGATTTATTTGAATGGGAAAATGTAGAGAGTTCTGCTTGATTTTTTACATCAAGAAACACAAAATATGTATTTTTTTATTTTATTTTTTTATTTTCTTTTTCAAAAACTGTCAAAAACTGCCCGGGATAAGCAGAAGAAGATAAAAACTGTTATAATTGGGTGTAATGAACACCAAAAGTGACATAAAAGTGAAATATAAAGTTTGGTATATAAGAAATGTCAAATGGGACTAATGGAGCCAAACTGTGCCAAGATTGGGCCTGACCACTCTGTAGTAAAACCTCTCTAACTTTGCTCTGCATCACTTTATCAGACTCAAACTTGGCAGAAGTAATGTTCACATATTTTCACATTCATTCATAGAGTTCTAAAGCTGCAACTGCATCATTACAAAGAGATATTCACAATAAAAATATATTTTTTTTAGGCGAGGTTGAAATGTTCACATTATTCCTACTTCTATCTTCATTTACTCTGTCCCAGTAACACATATACTGATAATTACACATCTGGACAAATCTCTATAGTGTTACTTTTATTATAACACCAGAATTATTCAAATAGACTTTGTGGTTGCAGAGAAATATACATATACATATATACACATACATATACACATATATATATATATATATATATATAACATATACACATATACATGTTGGTCCGTGTCTCCATCACAGCATCACACAACTGCTCAACATCCATGAGGAGAATGATGGATGTTTAGCAGATGGTTATAATCAGTTGTAGAATATGCTTATGTTGAAGTTCAACACAGTGGTTATTTTGCAATTTTAAAATATATATTTTTGTTCTTATTGGATTACTGAAATAACTTTTCAGGGTCTTCTAATTTATTTTTCATTTATTTTATTTAATTGTACTATATTCTTATTTAATAACAAATGGGTCAGTTTTTCTCATACCTACTTTTGTTGACTACTGTTCTCTGATTGAGTAATCTGACCTGATCAAGCCTTTTCTTACAGTCCATACTACAAAATAAGTCATAAAAGTCTGTTTGATTCCTGCTAATATCGTATCAGATCGATATCGGTATCGGCCAACACTCAAGGCTGCAATATCAGTGTCGTACCAGAGGTGAAAAAGTTGTATCAGGACACTTCTATCTAGGGCTGGGATGGTTCACTTTTCTCCCGATTCAATTAACATTGTGTTTCTACGATGTTGCCGATTTTTGCAATCTTTAGTTAGCTTTTTTAACACCAGTGAAAAAGATAAAAAATGATGATGCCTACAGACTATATCAGGAAAAATACACATCACATGTGAGTCTGTTTTTAGGATTTATTCAATAATATATTTTAACCTGCTGTTTATACTCTCTCTTCAAAAGCCTGGACTGCATTTAAAAGTGTCTTATTAACCCTTTAGGTACCAGAGTTTTTTCTAGAAAATATTAAATTCTGCTTTCAAGATTTAAAAAGGCTATAGTTTCAAAGTGGTTAGTTTTCCCAGACATCATCATCACTATAATTTACGGGCCGAGCATGAACGCTTCTGCTGCCTTCACTGTGCTTTTTACCCCCGGCTTCTCCCTCATCTGCCCAGAGCTCTGCGGTCTTTCTCATTTCTGCTAACACCGTCACTTTTCGCAGTGTTTTGAGCTTCCCTGCCTCCCAGACCACGTCCCCTCCTCGGCAGTCTCCGGCCATGGAGAGGCAAAGCATCGGCCTCGGTATGTGCTGCTTGGGGATTGTAATGCGGACCCGCTCCCGCTGCGCGCACACGCGCCGCCAGTTTGGTCCTTACTGGACGACTGACCGTCATTCTCAGAGAGTAAATATTCCTCAGATTCAGAGTCAGCCAGTACTTGACAAAGTACTCTCAGCATCATGAGTACTCTTACTCACTATCACTCTGTGCATGTCTCTCTTTCCCTCTCTCTCTCTGCTCCGCTCTACAGCCTCTACAGCAGGGGTCGGCATGTAAGTTTGGCCTTGGGCCAAAATTTTTCCAAGCAACTGAATGGTGGGCCAAAACTTTAGCTCCACTGTGGCTGCATTATAAAACTGCTTAATATAATAACTTGGTGATAATAAAGCTGCTGTCTTTAATCAGCGACTTGTTACCCAGACTGTCTTTTAAGTCATCATAAATGTGCCACAGCCAACTATATGTTTCCCCACACATTTAATCGAAATGTGAGTAATTTCCATTATGAAAATGATTACTTCTTTGAGCCCAGCTAACGCATTTGTAATAAAGATTTAGAAAAAAAAATGATTTTCAGGATTGGGCTATGCTTGTCGTTTTTGTGATAGCAGCTAAATAATTTTCCTTTTTTTTTAAATAGTCCGATTCAGGGACGTGCTGGGGCTGAATGTCGTTCATCAGCGCGGGGGGGTGGGGGTGATAGCGGTGCTGATTGATATTTTCAGCCGCCCCCAGTCGGACTAGCCACCGCGCTGCGGCCGCCGGCCGTCTAATTTTGTCAGCTGCATGGCCGTGACGTTCGCGATCGCGGTGGCTTGTGTTCGTCCAACTGGGGGCGGCTGCTGATTGATATTTTCAGTGGCGCGTGCTGCGGGCGCCGGCCGTCTGTGTGCCAGCTGTACGGGAGCTTTCTCGGTTTCCCTGATGGCCAGCACGTCCCTGCCCCTTTTAAATCAGATTTTCAATTCCATCGAGCAGGCCAGATAGTATTGGAGACGGGCTAATTTTGGCCCGCAGGCCGTTAGTTTCCAGCCGCTGCTCTGCTCCGCTGTTTGTGTTTCAAAATAATTAAACACCAAAACTCTGAATAGAAACCTGTCACCTGTCCACTATCTGCTGGTGAAAAGTAGTAACACTATTCAGCACTATTTTAACAGCTATGGCCTGTTTTATACGGCAATGTCGCTTGAGCAATTGTGCGACTTTAGTGCTGGTAGGGGGGTAATTTTTGAACAAAAAAAAAAATCGATTTAAAAATCGGCAGACAAAAAAATCGCGATACTTATGTGAATCGATTTTTTCTCCCACTCCTACTTCTGTTCATAAGGAAACACAGATGAGGAGCGTCTTTCACATTAAGACATCATCACCAAACGTCTTCTGCTGATCTTCTTTGAACGTTAAACTGCAGAGTTTAAAACGTGTTTGAGCCTCGGCCTGCGTCTTCACGCTGAGATTAAAGTAAGGATAAAGTGAGCTGTGATGTGGAAGACTGAACACAAAAACAAAAGACAACAGAGGAGCGGCGTTCAAATAACAGCCGAGTGTTTACAGAGACAACAGGTCGGACACGCTGGTCGTTTCTCACAGGAAAGGAATTCACCGAGTTTGATAAGAAACTCAGGAGGACCAGAGGCGAGAGACTGATGCATTACAGAGGAGCATCATGGGAAAACATGCTCCGGTGTAATTCCTCTGCTATTCCCCGACTCGCTCTGATGTGAAAGATGTTTAATTACTTTGAGGCAGCACCTCGCTGAAGTGGAACCACATGATTCAGGAGTTTGTCCTGCTGCAGATGAGATTAAAATGCAGTCACTGACAGGATTAGACATCGTAAACAAGCTGAACAACAGATTTTAAAATATTTTTAATTTATGTAGAGTCAATATGTAGTTATGACCATCAATCTGGATTTCTTGGGGCTTCATCTTGAAGGGATTGCCAACATTTCTTTGTTTTAGCGTCACTCCTGAGCTCATGACAACAAGACGGACCCCATTTTTTTCAGCTGTGTGTGCAGTAGGGGCGGGCGATATGGCAAAAATATTATATCATGATTTTTTAAATATAAAATCACGATCACGATTTAATCACAATTCTTTGATTTTTCTAGACTAATTTGCATGTTTGACCATTTTTTCCCTTTGTTTAACATATAAAACATGTAAAACCCTAAAAGAAAAAAATTACTATTTAAGCCAAAGAAACTTTCTGAACAGGTTTCAATTTAAATAGTGCAGTTTTTATTAAAATGTGCAATAAAAGTAAACATAAAAGCTAATGAACAACAATAAAGTGCATTTTTGTAACTCAAAAACTAAACACACCAAATAGCTTATTGAAAAAGGTTAAATATAAATGCAAACTTAAGTAACTGGTTATCTCTTAAAGTGCAACAATTTAGAACAAATGTTATCTAACTGCTAGGGGTGAAACGAAATTTCGTGCCACGAAATTTCGCGAAATAAAAAATGACGAAATAAAATTCAAAGACGCTCGAAATAAAAGGACGAAATAAACCCTCCTCGCCTCCTGTAGCAAAACACCAGCTGCAATACTGAGGAGGACGAAGTGGGGGAAATAGCTGACGCTCCTTCGTCAAATAAATCGGTTGTGTGGACCTATTTTGGCTTCCCATGTAAAAGACGAGAGAACGGTGAGAAGATTGCGGACAAAACAACAACCGAGTGCAAAATATGCCACTACAGTTCGCCGTATACTGCGGCGAGTACAACTAGAACTGAACTGCAGACAGGCAGCGGCTGTATTGTGACGTCCGTTCGGACGTAAAAATAAAAGTGACTCCAGCTTGCCAATACCTGCTTTTATTTAACAGTCACTGTGGGCTGTGACCACGCCAACTACAATTTTAATTCACGAACAAAACAGTGAGTAGTAATCTCTACACATCCTGCTGACGGTTGTCTCCCTCCTCACTAATACAGACAACTCTCCCCTTCTGAACTCTGACCCACTCGCCCCGCCCTCCTGCTCCATTCACTGACCGTCAATCAATAGGAAACATTAAAATCCACATTGAACACATAAACCGTAGAACTGCTCCACTATGTTTGTGTAAGTCTGCATAAAAAACAATATTTGATTTTTGCATCTACTGTTGAGTTGACAGAATTTGATCATACTTGAAGATCAGAAGTATATGCACTGTTATAGGCTAAATATTATAGTTCACAGTTCAGACATTTATAGGTCTAAACTGCAGCTCTGAGGACTGCTGTTTGTTTTCCTTTTTATTCAAGAATGTAGTTGTCCTGATTGTTACAACAACAAAGCACTTTTCATTGAGATTTTATGTTTGTATTTGCACTGTAGTATGAATATGGGGGAAAAACTACAATTTAGTTTTTTTCAAAGAGCATTTATTTTGTAGTGATGCAGCAATATTTTTGGTATTGTATTATTATTTTTTTGCATTAGGGAGAAAATAAAGAAAATGAGAATTTTTGCACAACTTCCTACTGTTGGGGATTTTCCTTAATCTTTATTTCGTATCGTGAGCCCTGTTTCGTATTTCGTATCGTTTCGTGAGTTGACCATTTCGTTACACCCCTACTAACTGCAATGTCTCTAATTTGAGTGAATAATACAGCTGCTTTAGAACAGATTTTTGTTCAGACATCTTCAAGCTTTTATCTCCTTTTCTCTTTCCACCATGGCTTCACGCTACATAACCAAACAGGAGATCCCATCATGCACTGCGCGTAATGTGCTACGATTGGCTAGTCGGATGCGCGTCAAAGTCTCTGCGCCCACACAGACGATCTGACGATCTTTCTGCTTTATGAGATCATCCCCACGTTATAATCCTCAACGATTCAATATCGTCATATCACCAGTGTGCAGTATTTGATTTATTTATTTGACAGGAAGAATGCAGTTTAACCCTTTACAACCATGTCCAACTATCAGCTAACTCTCACATACTTGTCTCAAGTTTCACAAAAGTATTATATTTGCACTTTTTTTTTTTTTTTTACCATATCGAGATACTGCATCCAAAATCTAAAACAGCAGATGAAGGACAAATTTGGTATTTGGTATTTAGACCTCATATTAATTTTGTATTTTTTTAATGTTTGATGTAATTCACAAGTGAATAGTTTGATCAAACAGCAATAATATATACTTCAGATTTTGCTTTTTCTTGTTTTTTCTCTTAATAAATGATGGTTAAAGACGTGTTTGTGGAAATTAAAGGGACTGTGAGGAGAATCTATTACCGGCAACATAAAGACTCTGCTACCCATGAGCACGCGCAGCGACTGTCGTAATGCTGCGTTCCAGTAACCTCGGAACTGGGAGTGACAACATCTCCGACTTATCGGTGTTCCAGTTGAAGTCGGAAAAAAACATGCCGATCTACCAGGCTATTGTTAGCTGTTGTTTGCACGCCCTGTGTTGTTGTTCACAAATATCACATGAAGAATGTGATTATCACTATAGCAGCATTTTTGTAAATATAAGTCTAACAATACTATATATACAGCTGATCTAGAGCTACACACCCCAGTCAGGAGTGCAAATAAATGGATTATTACAGGAGCTAAATAACTGTTCACACTGGGAGCATCCATCTTCCATTGTCAACTCGGGGGTAGCGAGGTTTCACCGAGTTCCCAGTAGGAAATTCCAACTTTGGGGGACGTTCCAGTTGCAGTTTCCTACTCGGAACCCAGAAATTCCTACTTCTGACTACAACTGGAACGCACCAAAAGACGCGACCCAACTGAATCGCGTGTTTGTTGTGATGCTAATGAATGCAGCTCGGACCTTCCTCAGAACTCTGCATTGCTTTACAACTTCGTTTTTCAACAACTTACAAGATGCAAAGCGACGAGGTAATGTATCTCTTTCTAGTTACGTAGCGGTAGTTTTTGATGTGTGACAACAAGCAATTTTTGGAAAACTTAGTATTGTAGTTTTGTAGCCGGCTATATATCTCTACTTACAGCCCGGTGCTCTAAGACGTGACTGAATAATATAAACTTGCTCTAGTTTTAATTGTCTTGTTCCCGAAGTTGAGTATCCAGGCCAGTCCAGCCCTGTCTGACCCGACCGCGAAGCTAAGGAATAGCATTCATAGATAACCTATTTTGATGCTATAAACTCATCTTAAAGTGTGTATTTCCATCAGGCATATATCACAAAGTGAGACTTTTTCGTAATTACTTAGAAACTCCTCATAGCATCTTTAAGTGTCTTGTCTTTCAATATATGAAGATGAATAAAGGTTGAAAAGAACTGAAAAATCACTGATTTCTCCGTCTTCTTATGTTTTACAAAATGTCCAGACGTCATTGGAATTGGAGTTTCACTTTCTTTTTTGTTTCACAGAGGAATAAACAAAATCAGCCACATAACCGGTTATCCCTTCATCCACAGAAACATGAAATCCTCCACAGAGAGACACAGAGATGAGATCAGGAGGTCGGGGATGAAACAGGCTGCTGCTGCAGCGCCGACATTGTTTTTGAAAACCTCAGACGGTGAGACAATGAATGATTCTCTGTGGAACAGAACAATAGACGTGCACATATCCGTGTGTGTTAAGCAGTCCGGAGAGAATAAAGCCAATTTACGAGGACAAGAGAGATGAACATGGAGATGAGAGAGGAAACACTTGAGAGGAAAATGAAACTCTGTGAGCGTCTGACGTCAAACACAGAAGCTAACCCTTTACCTGCCAGCTCCAACAGGAGCCTTTGTACAGGTGAGTCTGCTGCATCAGTTAACCTGTGACTTAGGGATATAACAGTAAACCGCGGTAAAATTTCCCACGGTGATCATTACCATGTCCTATTAAAATTACCATTAAACCGTGTTTGATCACCAGACTGTGTCAAAAATGCACGGTGATGCTGCTCTTTGACTGTAAAGCCTGAACTATTAATCTGTCCTCGATGAAGCCGTGTCGTAGGTGCGCAGTTTGCATTGTTTAGCCTTAAAGACTCCTCTGGAAACGGACTCTTAAGTCTGGTTAAATCTTGGATTTTACAAGGATGCTGAAAGGAAACCGATAGAAGACAGTCACAGTGTCTAAACATGAAGCTGCAGCAAAAGAAAAAGACGTGCGTAGTTAAAACAGTAACTCCTCCGGTAAATGAGCTGACCGAGCCGTAGAGGTAGAGAGAGAGAGAGAGAGGATTCAGTGAGCCATACCTGAGAGAATTACGGGAGGTTTATCAGGATTTTCTGTCTAAGTAATGTATAAATCTTATAAATAACAGCTTTAATATCATTCAGGAGCGAGTTCTTGCCGTTCTTTTGCCGTGTATTCGCCGTATTTTGAAATAGATTGTCTTTTTCCGTCAAAGTTTGTGCTTTATGGATTTAATCGATCGTACTGTGGAAAGATTAGAGGAGAAAATATCGAGGATATCTGCCATGGAGAGGGGAGACTAGAGGAGATATGGGGGGGTATAAAACAAAAAATGCCTGGACATGGTCTAATATAACGAGCTGTAACATGGACACTAATGCTGCAGGCAAAGTAAAATGTGTGAGTGTTTGTAAAATGGATTATTTGATGTTCATTTTCAATTGTTTATGAAGAGAATCCTGTTTTAAGTTCAAATCTTTTGTTTTCTTTTCTTGTAATTACACGCTGTTCAAGTATTTATAATATAATAATGACAGACACTTGTCAGAATTGTTTACTTTTATTTCTAATGAAAAAAGGGTAAAAAATATACTCAAAAGGCATTTCTAGACACATTGATTGACAAAAAGACAAAAAAGAAGTTATATTATAATATTAAAGGGGTTAAATTATTTCAATTGTGTGTTAAAGTACTTTTTGAACATTTTGAGCACACTGCAGCAATACCCCGATAATAATGATAACCATGATAATTTTGGTCACAACAACCGTGATACAAAATTTTCATAACATTACATCCCTACCTGTGACCATTCTGACGAATAAAAAGTCTTCAATGGAAACGTATTGAAGTCTCAGACTGTACCTGGAAGGCCTCCTTGGCGATGGCGTCGTGCTCGTCCCCTCGCGCCCAAGGCTGCCGGTGATTGGATTTGAGGCTGTTTCCGAACACGTCAATGTAGAAAAAGACGTACTGCTCGTGAGGAAGGTCTGCACGCCGAAACTCCACCATCAACCTCCTGAAGACGTCGGGGGAGCAGCACACGAACATCACTGAGGGGAAACAGAGATGCACGTTTGATTAGCTCTGTCACAATAATCAATAAATCAATTAATGAACTTGATAATTTTGCCAGCCTCCATATATTGACATGTGCATGCATGTTTGTTTTCCTCCTCTCTCTCTACCAAACAGGCTGGATGACAAGATGGTTCACTCTGTGCATCTGTCTCAACACCTGGGCGCATTGGTTCTATATCGGAATAAATGAAGTGAGCCATCTGTCAGTCATTCAATCTTTGAGTGCTGCAAGTGAGCATTGTGAGAAGTAACAGGGAAGCAATCACAATCAATTAAGGCACAAAAGCAATGGTTTTGAGCTGTAAGCCACAGCTCCACTGCAGGAATATTTTCGTTTTAAACAGAATTAGGGCTGAAACGATTCCTCGAATCATCGCGATTATTCGATTACAAAATATCCTCGGGGCAAACTGTGTGCCTCGAAGCCTCATTTAATATATAATTATACATATAAAATATATATCTGGACCACTATACAGTGCACGGTGTTTGACACAACGGTCATTTCTGTGGCACAACGCACCTGCTACCTCCGCTGCTGCGCGGCTTGTAAAACCATGAAGAAAGAGAAAAGAGAGGGACAAAAAGGAGAGTCCGCAGAAGAAATGGCAGAAAGTGCCCCAAGTGTGTGGTCACTGCAAGAAGGGACGAAGAAAAGAAAAGAAAACACAGTGCAGTGTGTCTGATGTCAAACAGAGTTAGCTTAGCACGTAGCTTAGCATGTTAGCACGTTGTCACTACTGCAGCATGTCAACAGTAAACATCCGGTCTGTGCGTCAAGTCCGCAGAGCAACACAACAGGATGATACTCATGATACATCAACAGAAGCAGCTAATGTGATCAATAACTGAGATATGGGCGAGTAAATAACCTACTTTGATTATGGCTCCGTGTAAAGGCTGGTTCAGAACGTAAATCAATGTGGAGGCTACTTGCCCAGAATCATGTGTATTTCGTTCACATACTTTTCACATTCAATAACTTTACATTTAATTTGATTGCAGAGAGTAGAACAGGAAACACTGACAGTGAGTAGAGGAAGCAGGTGTAGGGAATGCTTTCATATGTTATAGAAATGTACATTCGCTAGTTAACCCTCTGAATCCCAAGCCATTTCTGAGCGTTTTCTGCTTCTGTCATATTTTTACTCACTGTGGTCTCATTTTTCTCTGTACAGTGAAGTCCAGCACCTCTATGGATTCAGGACAACCATGGCTATAAGCTGATATAACTCAATTATGTCTTTACGCAGTGTAGCAAAATTTAAAGGCTGTAAATCATCAGCAAAAAGAGAAACGAAAATTTAATTTTTCAGATTTTCTGATTTTAAAAAAATCTAAAAATAAGGTGGGAGTGTATACAACACACTTTCAGGTACCCTCAAGCATGAGGAACACAGGAAAAAAGTGGTGTGGTTCTACCTTTACAGAAACTACACATTCTGGGACCTTATAAGTTGATTGGAATTTTAGTCAGTTTTTGCCTCTGTCACATTTTTACTCACTGTGGACTCATTTTTCACTGCAATGTCAAGTTCTACACCTCTATGTGCTCAGGAGAACTGGGGCTGAAGCCAGATATAATTCAACAATGTCTCATAGCAATATAACATAACCAGAATGCAAGAAACTATTCAATAAAGAAAAACGGACAGTGAAATTTTCTGAATATTTATTTTCAGAACAATGAAAACTGTGAATAACTATGTACAAGGTGACAGGACTCCCCTGAAACTGTTTCAAGGCACCCCCTGAAACTGTTTTGGGGGGTCCTGCTGCCCTGAAACAGTCTCTGGAGACACAGAGCCGACATATGGAGCATGCTGATTGGTGATGAACAGAACCAAGCTGAAGTGACACCAGGCAAATGCAAGGCAATATTCAAATAATTCTTTAGAAGTAAATACAGGACGTATATCGATCATTCAAGGCTTGTTGAAAGCTGTAAGATGTGTAAAATTATTTGTTTTTTACAGAATCGAGCTGGAGCAAACGGTTTATTTTCTGCAGATTTTTGAAGTGGACCTGTGAATAAATGCGATGTTGACGGCAGTCGCGCAAAATCATCCGTCTTTTCCGCCATTGTTTGGAATGTTGCCGACGTCATGTGTGATACATTCAGGTACCCTCTGAAACTTGAGAATCTGATGAAAACGCCACTTTTTACAGCTTTTTAAAAGGACAAACGGTTTGTAAATGCCAGTCGTTTTAAAATACGTCCGTTTTTTAACCCGCCGGCGGGTTTTGGATCCAGAGGGTTAAATTATCTTAGTATCTAAGTTTATTTGGTGATAGACATAAAGTAAGCAAAATAAGATCATCAATATGGTAGATTAGTAAAAGCAATAATTTAGCAAAGAGACAAGCATGAATACAAATAAAATAAAAATGACCAAACTTAAAAAAAAATACTGAAAAAAGCAAGATATGGCCCAGAGTAAAAATAAAAGTATAGATTTTGATTTTGAGATCCCATTTATGCTCAGAATGTTCAAAATAGGAAAAATAAGTTGTTAATTTAAGTGACCTGATTTTCTGTTTTGTTTGTTACTAAAAATAATAATGTGTAGTGATTCAATGTTTAAAAACAAAAAAAAATAGTGAGTTCAATGAAACCATTATCCGATTACTAGATTAATCGTCAAAATATTTGATAGAGTAATCGATTACAAAAAGAATCGATAGTTGCAGCCCTAAACAGAATGAACAAGGTGCAGGGCTATAACACCGATGAGCTGATACGTCACATTTGTTCGAAAGCAGTGGCGGCGAAGAAGGGGAATACAACTAACTTATTTATACACCTCAAACATAAACATCCTGTCCAGTTTTACTGACTGGGAACAAAAACTGCTTGAGCTGCAGCGGAGCCTTCGTCCCAACAGCCAACACTTACTGAGGCATTTGGCCAGCAAAGTAAATCTAAATAAAAAAGCGCAAGTCAGTGTCGTTCACAACAATGCAAAAGAAATGCAACCCATCAATATAGTTGAACACCGAGCATTTTGGAAAATGTTACAAACATTTGACTGATAGTATGAATTGCCTGCATATCACAAACAGGTTAACTAGTGAGAACATTAAATATCTTGTCTTTGTTGTGTATTCAGTTGAATTTAGATGAAAAAAAAATTGCAGGTCATTGTATTCTGCTTTTATCTACACTTTATACAATGTCCCAACTTCATTGGAAATGTTTATTTTACTTTGTGCCACAGTTTTGTTTAACCAGGCACACATTCACACCCACTGACAGCAGCTTGAACCTGGTCTAATGACCATTTATATATACACATATATATAATGATCCAGAAGTATAAACATAAACACAGATAGGGATGCCTGTCGATGCGTCTGTTTTATCTGCAGTGGATGGAGTCTGGAGGGTTTGTGAATGTGTGTTTTTGATCTGCTGATGAAACGGTGATCGATAAGGAAACTCAGTGTGTCAGACAGCTGGAGGCGAGGAGATCTTCCTACTGAAAAACGCCTCGGCTGCTCATTTCTGCACATTGGTATAAAAATCCATAAAACCTCCCTGCTGCAGACGCTGTCATACCCTGTATCACTCAGACAGGATCAATACCATTATGTTTCCTATTTTAAAACTTCTGGATCGATTGAGAAACAGCTTTGAGGTCTCAGGTTACTCAGGACAATTTTCTCTCTGACAAAAAACGATTTCACGCAAACTGAAGTCTGTTTCAATATCATGGCAACAGCAAAAAGATGTTCAAGACCTCAAATATTGGGTGATTTCTTGAATCCAGTTCCCAGAATTTCAGATAAATTTCTCCACAGCTTGAATTGTAAAAACAACATTCTTCAAGGTGCAGTTTTTTTTGTGTTTGCAGAAGAGCTCATTCATCTGAAAGTGCTGCCTTGGACAAAATGCAGGTTTGTGATAATTTCACTTTCAGTTCAGTACAAAGTAATTACTGTCATCTGCACACTGAGAAACACGTTTTCCTGCACAATTAAATTTTTACTCTGATGTCCACAAGGAATGAGGATTAGAATAAAAAAGATTTGAATAGAACTGCAGAAAATATAGTGCAAATACTATACAAAGATTAATGACTATATTTAAGTATAAAAACATTAACATATGAAGGGAATGGATTGATGTAGAAAAAAATAATGGATTTTCTTAAAAATGTATATTGTGCAAAGATTTGAAATAAATTGCAAAAACAGATGCATCTGTGCAAATTAAGCAGGATTTTGATGGCAGTAGAAAAACGAGCCGATTCTGATGTTCAACAAATTTCAGCAAACTGCTCAAACCAACATTGTTTCACTAATTTTGTTCTGATCACAATGTCGACATGTCCTCCCTAATTTGAACAGAATAACTGACCAGAGTTTTGTCTCGCAAGCAAGAAGACCTTTATTGTGACCAAAATTATTATGGTTATCATTATTATTGCGGTTTTGTTGCAGTGTGCCCAAAATGTTCAAAATGTATTTTGACACAGTCTTGAAATCATTTAAACCCTTTAATATAATTTTAAAAGTTTTTTTGGCTATTTTTTGTCAATAACTTAATGTAATTTTACAAAGATGTTGAGGGGAAAATGATTGACGATAGTCGACCTGTCTAAAACACCAAGCTGCAGTGAAAGACAAATATGCGCATGATTAAAACTGCTGTAACTCATCGAGTAAACAAGCAGAGAGAGAGAGAGGATTCATAGGACACTTATAGGATGTCCTGTAAGTAAATTTGTTTATTTTTTTAATGAGAAATAAAAGTAAACAATTCTGGCAAGTATTTGTCATTGTTATGCTATAAATGTTTAACTGTGTGTAATTACAAGAAAAGAAAAAAATGATTTGATCTTTAATCAGGTTTCTCTTCATAAACAATTGTAAATGAACATGTTCAAAGTTTTGAGATGACCAAAAATAAATCTAACCTATTTTACAAACACTCACACATTTTAGTTTGCCTGCAGCATTAGTGTCCATGTTACAGCTCGTTATATTAGACCATGTCCAGGTCTTTTTATTTAATTTTTTTTTTTTAATTTAACTAATGATAGTCCCTGAAGCAGTTAGCCCCCTTCATGACTCTCCTCTGGTCTCCCCTCTCCATGGC
This sequence comes from Scarus forsteni, assembly GCA_036419115.1. Taxonomy (NCBI): domain Eukaryota; kingdom Metazoa; phylum Chordata; class Actinopteri; order Labriformes; family Labridae; genus Scarus; species Scarus forsteni. The sequence continues at coordinate 11,079,272 of JAZDUH010000508.1, read as the reverse complement.
AGATCTCCTCCACATCTCCTCCTTTAATATTTCCACATTATGATTGATTAAATCCATAAAACACGAACTATGACAGAAAAAGACAATCTATTACGATGAAATATGGCGAATAAATGACAAAAGAATGACAAGAACTCACTCCAGAATAATACTAATGCTGTTATTTACAACCTTTATACATTATTTATACAGAAAATCCCGATAAGCCTCCTATAATTCACTCAAGTATGGCTCTCTGAATCCTCTCTCTCTCTCTGCTCGTTTACTCGAGGAGTTACAGCAGTTTTAATCATGCAAATTTTTGTCTTTCACCGCAGCTTGGTGTTTTAGACAGGGTGACTGTCGTCAATCAGTTTCCCCTCAACATCCTTGGGAAATCCAAACTTCGACCAGACTTTAGACTTTGTCTGTTTCAAGTGTGAAAACCTGTAAGAGTCTGAGCGAGGCTCCAACTGCTGGACTTTCAGAGGCCAAACATTACAAACTGCTCCTCCATCTGTGAGAGACGGCTGCTTCACCGAGGAGCAGACACACATAGTTCAGGCTTCTCCAGTCAAACAGCAGCATCACCGTGAGTTGCTTTCAAAGTGTGGAGATCAAACTTGGTTTAATGGTAATTTTAACAGGACACACCAATAAAAATGTGGATTTACAAATCTTCACTTCTTAGTGTATTCATTTGATTAGTCATGCACTACAATTTTATAATATCCTAGAATTCAAATTATTTATTTGGGTACTTTAAGCAGATATGAGAATAATGGAATGGTTCTGAATGGAACTAATAAGTGCTGGGACAAAAATTCAAATATTTTTTTACCAGCGAGTTTGGGAAGTATGTGAATCATTCAGGTCTTGTTGAACATGATAGGAAGCGCAGATTTTTTGTTTTTATACAGAATTTAGCCGGAGAAAACGGTTAATTTTCTGCAAATTTTTAAAGAAGACATGAGAATTAAAGCGATGTTGATAAAATCTCATGAAATTCGCCTATATTCTTTTTTTCAATATGTTGCTGATACATTCAGGTACTCAGAAATGTGAAAATCTAACACCAGTGTTTTCTGCCTCGATAGGACAAATGGTTTGCTGATGCCAGTCATTTAAAAGTAAGTGGTATTTTGATCCACTAGATCGGGTATGTAAGGGTTAAACAGGTTACGTTCAGTTAAGCTGACAGGCAGACAGACGATTCAGTATTTCTGACAGGATCTATTTCACATTATTCTTCTTATCACACTTCATCCTGTCCAACAGAACGCTGCTGTCTTCTCCTGCTTTCATTTGAATGTCAGGACGAGTTCTCACAGAGCAGAAAATCCTATTTTTACCTCTTAATTATTTACATTAAAGATTGAGCACTTCAGGGACTGTATCTCATGTCAGTCTGGGGTTGTAGGGGTGTGTCAGCGTCCAGTTTGATCTCTGGTCGTTGGTGTTTTCCCATCATAACCAGTTTCTCAAACAGAAGAGTGGATCTTCAGTTTGTTCTCTGCTTCCTCTCTGTAATCAGACTCCGAGTGTCAGAGCTCCGGGAAGTCTCCAGAGATGAGATGACATTCCTCCAGCCCCCCACACCCCGCTATTGTTTCAGCTTTTAATGACCTGGCAGCAGGAAGTGAAACCGCAGAAACCCCGCCAAGCTAAAAGCTTTCTCCTGATTGATACGGAGCTGAAACTCAAACTGTACTCCAACTTCTTCTGTGAATGACGAGCATTACCGTCCCCCCCTCACAAACAGACCTAAATATACTCCTTCATTTCCTCCTTCTTTTTACCTTCACACACCTGCATGGTGGGCTGCTGCCCCAAAGCTTATGGCCCTTTTCCTCTAGCACGCCTTGGCCCTACTCTACTTGGTCCTACTCGATTTGCAGCATGTTTCCACTAGCCTGGTACCTCCTAAAACAAGCTAGTTTTAGTACCTACCCAAGCAAGCCGAGTCGATACTAAAAGATGACGTCACCGACTGCCGGCTACTGATTGGTCAGACAATGTCGTCATCGAGGAGTCATTAGCGTGACGACCTAGCATGCCAGTGGTAGCTACCATTAGCTTACCCTCATACGTCTTTTCTTTGCAGCTCGATTGCTCTCGTCCTCTGCTTCATTCTGTTACATAACTTCCAAAACTCTCCTGTGCTTCTCAAGGAATATTTCCTCTTACCACCTGCAGCCTTCTCCTGCTTTCCTTTTTTACTTGGTTTGTGATAAAAAGCCACAGATTGTTGTGTCGCACTCAAAATGACGTCACCGCAGTACCGCTCACCCCATTGGGCAGGTGACTGGGGCTAATGGAAAAGCAGCCCAAGGCAAGTAAAGTAGAGCCAGGTAGAGTCGAGTAGAGTAGAGTAGGGCGAGTGGAAAAGGGCCATTAGTGTTTCGGGGAGTGTGCCTGGCTGTTTGCCTCTATATGCCAGGCATGTGATTGGCTGGACCAGTCTAGGGTGCACCCAGCCACCAGGATCCCTGACAGGATATGCTTTAAGGGTTGCTCGATTATGATAAAAAAAAAATTAGGGCCCAATGTATGTGCATAATATGTATACTGGTTTATTATTATAGTAATGTTTGCTTCGGGGATGTTTTTCTTTAACTTTATTATTAGTTTTTTTTGTGTGTGTGTGTGTGGGGGGGGTGTATTTTGAGTTTTATAAATTTGTTTATCCATCATTTCTAATATTGGTACTGTTATTGTTTGTTATACCCTCTTTTGTGTTTCTCCTTTGGTGGATGTGATAACTTGTATACGGTGTTGTGTATATTCTGTATATTTTTATATTGCAGCACTGTCTGTCTAAAATCAATGTATGAATATGTTAAAAAAATTAAGAAACTGTGTTCGATCTGAGGATTAATGACGGAAAGGGCAGTCAGATGAACTTTCTCCAGACTCCGTGCTTATCGGATGTGTCCCAACTCGCTCTAAAATGCTCGGGTTCCAGGTGTTGGGCTGTTTTTTCTCCCAGAAGCTTGTCAAGAGGAAGACAAACTCTCTTTCATGTCGCCCTGTGAGTGGAAAGTGGAAGCTTCTGCGCTTTCATCAGTGAGGGTGAGGAAATGTGGGAGGTCAGAGGGGGGAGAGGATCCTCCTCTCTGAGCTCTTCCTGGTTTCGGGGTCGAGTCTGCACTCTGACCTCCGCTTTGAGTCGACCTGACACAGCAGAGAACTGACGAGCCGTCCCGTCACCCCAACAAATCAAACTGATGAGAAGATCTGAGTCTGATGAATGTTTCAGGGAGTGGAGTAAATACACTGCACTGCCAAAAGTATTCGCTCACCTGCCTTGACTCTCATATAAACTTAAGTGACATCCCATTCCTAATTCATAGGGTTCAATATGACGTCGGTCCACCCTTTGCAGCTATAACAGCTTCAACTCCTCTGGGAAGGCTGTCCACAAGGTTTAGGAGTGTTTATGGGAATTTTTGACCATTCTTCCAGAAGAGCATTTCTGAGGGCACACACTGATGTTGGACCAGAAGGCCTGGCTCTCAGTCTCCGCTCTAATTCATCACAAAGGTGTTCTATCAGGTTGAGGTCAGGACTCTGTGCAGGCCAGTCAAGTTCATCCACACCAGACTCTGTCATCCATGTCTTTATGGACCTGCTTTGTGCTCTGGTGCACAGTCATGTCGGAAGAGGAAGGGGCCAGCTCCAAACTGTTCCCACAAAGTTGGAGCATGGAACTGTCCAAAATGTCTTGGTGTGCTGAAGCATTCAGAGTTCCTTTGACTAGAACTAAGGGGCCAAGCCCAGCTCCTGAAAAACACCCCCACACCACAATCCCCCCTCCACCAAACTTTACACTTGGCACAATGCAGTCCCACAAGTATCATCTCCTGAAAACCTCCAAACTCAGACTGGTCCATCAGATTGTCAGATGGAGAAGCATAATTGGTCACTCCAGAGAACGCGTCTCCACTGCTCTAGAGTCCAGTGGCGGCGTGCTTTACACCACTGCATCAACGCTTTGCATTGCACTTGGTGATGTGAGGTTTGGATGCAGCTGCTCGGCCATGGAAACCCATCCATGAAGCTCTCTGCACTGTTCTTGAGCTAACCTGAAGGCCACATGAAGTTTGGAGGTCTGTTGCGATTGACTCTGCAAAAAGTTGGCGACCTCTTCTCACTATGCGCCTCATCATCCGCTGACCCCGCTCCGTCAGTTTACGTGGCCTACCACTTGGTGGCTGAGTTGCTGTGGTTCCCAAACACTTCCACGTTCCACGTCCAATTCACTGAGCTCCTGAGAGCGACCCATTCTTTCACTAATGTTTGTTAAAGCAGTCTGCATGCCTAGGTGATAATTTTATACACCTGTGGACATGGAAGTGACTGGAACACCTGATTCTGATTATTTGGATGGGTGAGCGAATACTTTTGGCAACATGGTGTATGACTGGAAAATTGGCCAATCATATTCCAGGATGTGTGGGAACCCTGGATAAAAAAGTAAATGTTTTTTTGCACAGACAGTACAGGTGCTTTAAGGACATGCATCCAAACACTTTCCTGTCCTTAGTTTTGTCTCTATAATACATAATTTTTTCTTGTTTTTTTATCCAAACCTTTATAAACCAACTTCTGGGTTACCACACTGATTATCAGGTTGTTAGTCCTTCCTCTATTTTCTCATGTTAATGACCAGCAGTGCTGCATTGACATAAAAATGTGAACAAAATAGAATTAAGTGAATCCCTTATTATGAAGGTTTACACCAACACATCCCATCGGCCCTGTTGAAAGACTTTGTCTCTCTGCCTGAAACAAACTGGTCTCCTGTTAAAGCCTGATAAATCCGTGCTGTGGTGAAAGGCTCAGCAGGAGGCACATGCCGGCATCACAACATTGTTTTAGCAGGACTCTCTGCGGAGAGGACACGGCCCATAATGAGCTGTTTACCAAACAGGAAGTGGTGATAATGTTTGCCTGCTGACACAGCTGGACTGGAGCCATTAGTGGTCTGAACACAGAGAGCAGACGTAAATCTAAGATCTTTTACATCTCTATTTCCTGCAGGAAACAACTCAAGATAACAGTCGACATCGCTGTGAGCACAACAACCGACTCTTCTATGACTGTAACCTACTGTATCAACGATTCTGATATTTTAAATTCATCAATGAATCGAATAAAACAAACATCCATTTTTGACAGAACAGGAAAACAGTCTTTAACACCCTTAAGCTGTGAAAATGAGGTGAAATTACATCTTAAAACTCAACTTTAAAACCCTGAATAATGGCAAAAATTACAAAAAACAGCTTGAAGATCTGGTAATTGACCAACACATTACTTTTTTCTTCGTTTCTGTCCAACTTTTAATATATTTATTTAATTATTTTTACTGTGTTCAATTTTAATGAAAGTTGTCAAGGCACCTACTTTTCATATTTTTACAAGCAAATTGAGACCTTCCTTTATAGTCTGGCTTTAAGCTGGTTAGATTATTATCCTTATTTAGCTGTATTTATTTATTCAAATCCACTTTATTTGTTTAATTTCTTAATTTCAGTTCAAAAATTTTAAAATGTTAATTGATTTCCTTTCCATTAGCCTACTTTCATAGATTTATTATGCATGTGCAGTTGGCTGTCTCATTTTATCATCTTATTTATTATCTGTTTTTTTTACGTATTTAATTATTGTAGCAGGCAGTAGCAGATGCACTACCTGCTAAAAAACTGTGTCGCCCCTCCTGCAAAAATTACTATTTTCAAAATATTTGACCCCAAAATATTTAATAATTTTGGTGAATGAGGCAAATAAAACAGCAATGATAAAAGAGAACTGTAAAGATGAGGTCAATGCCTTGGAATGAAGACGATCAAATGTTTTTCCCACAAAAAAGTGTGATAAATTACAAATCTTCCTCTAAAAGAAGGCAAACCACATTGGGCCAATTTGGCCCACAAAATCAACAAGTGTGACTTTTTGCTATCATACAAAAAATACAAAATAGTTTACTTTTTTTCATACAAAAAAAAGACATATGCCTTCATGTTTTAATGTTTCATTAAATACACAAGCAACCATTAAATACACACTTGAAATTCAAACATTTAAAAATACCTGATATTAATTGTATTTTTCCAAATGAAAAAAGGAATAATCTAATGAAATAAAGTTTAAAAACTTTTAAAACTGTGCTGAAATTTAGTGGATACGTTGCCCCTTTTTTAAATTCTTTTTAAACACTTGTGATTGTAGCATGTTATTTTAAACAATCTTAATTTTTTTTATTTCTCTTTTCGCTTGTTAACTCTTCTACTCATTGACTTAAACGGGCTAGAGACGAAAACTAGCAATAGCCACGATCTATTTATACAAAATGTCAGCTTCTACAGGTTGTTTGTATGACGAATGTAATTTATACAACGAAGAATGAACGAATGAACAAACGAACAATGAACGAACAAACAAACAAACCAACAAAAGAACCAAACAACCAGCCAACCAGCGTACCAGCCAACCAACCAACCAACAAACCACCCCCTGGAAATAGTAATAATACCCCCTCCCAAACATAATATAAAACCCCAAGAAGAACTAAAGAATACACAAACCAACAAATGATCGTACAAATGAACCAACCAACCAACAAACTAACCAACCAACCTACCAACTAACCAACAACCTACCAACCAACAAACCAACCAACCAACCAACTAGGGCTGGGCGATATGGCCTAGAAATAAAATCCCCAATTTTTTCCCACAACACTCAATTCACGATCTTAATCGATTTTTCCCTTCCTAAAAGAAACAAAACTCCCAGTAACATAAACATGAAACAAATCAAGTTTTGCCTTTATGTTGTCTAAATGTTTCCCTCCCAAAGTCAAAGTCTGGGTCATAAGAGGTTGATTAAGTAGTACAAACCTGCAGGCAGGTTTGTCTACATAAACACTAAAAGGCTGAGGTATTTTTACAATATTAGCATGAAACTCTTTGATCATTATTTAAACTACTTAAATAACAAATACAAGCCTATAAAAGTGCTTGTGCAAACCCTATAAGGCCAACCATCATGAAAACTGTATTTTTTTTTTTCAAAAATTGCAACTACTTACAATTGGACTAAGGCAAGAAAAAAAATCTTGATTTTTAATTTTTTAAATCTTCAGCAGAAAATAATTTGAATTAATCAATTTTTTGCCCAGCTCTACAACCAACCAACAAACCAACCAACCAACAAATCAACTAAACAACCAACCAACCAACTAACCAATCAATGACTGTACGAACCAACCAACCAACCAATGATCAAACAAACGACTGTACGAATGAACCAAAGAATCAACCAACCAACCACCAACCAACCAAACAAAAAAACACCGAACCAACTAACCAACCAAGCAACCAACTAACCAACCAACCAACCATCCAACAAACAACCGTACGAATGAACCAAATAATCAACCAACCAACCAACAACTAACCAACCAACCAACCAGCAAACCAACTAACCAACCAACCAACCAACAAACCAACCAACCAACCAACCAGCAAACCAACTAACCAACCAACCAACCAACCAGCAAACCAACCAACCAACTAACCAACCACCAACCCAACCAACTAGCAAACAAACCAACAAACCAACCAACCAACCAACCAACCAACCAACCAACCAACTAGCAAACCAACTAACCAACCAGCAAACAACTAACCAACCAACCAACCAACCAACCAACCAACCAACCAACCAACCAACCAACCACCAACCCAACCAACTAGCAAACAAACCAACAAACCAACCAACCAACCAACCAACCAACCAACCAACCAACTAGCAAACCAACTAACCAACCAGCAAACAACTAACCAACCAACCAACCAACCAACCAACCAACCAACCAACCAACCAACCAACAAACCAACCAACCAACCAACCAGCAAACCAACTAACCAACCAACCAATCAACCAACCAACCCTCGGAAATAGTACCCTCTCCCAAACATAATATATTACCCCAAGAAGAACTAAAGAATACCAGAGGCAAATAAAAACGTGCAGTTAAGAGAATATACAAGTACTGTGCAAAAGCCTGTGCAGAGCTTAAGTTAACAAGTGTTGTGTATAAACCTGTGTAAAAAGATGAAGCATAAAAGTTGGTGATCCTTTATGCTTTTCATGCTTTAAAATCTGCTTCAGTGAAGCAAAGACAGCACAAACGTTAGGGGAAGTTTGGCCTTTAAATGTTGATTTGATGATCTAAAGATTATTTTAGTCACCATCTTTATCACAGACTCTGGCATGCATGTATCTCGGCTTCAGGAACCGCCTTCTCCACTCTGCAGAAACATCAGATTCATCATTTAACACATTCAGAGCTGAATTTGAACATCCTGAAAATGCTGAGTTTATGTTTCTCTCTGCTGCCGTTTGTCAGTGAAGCTGTTTTTATCACGTCCACGTCGGCCAGCTCCCGAGCACATCATGCTCAGCTGCTGTAATTAGAGACCTCTGTGTGAGCTGCTGTCAGCTTCTTCATTCAGCCTCACGTCTTTCACATTCACTCTTCTTCTTCTCTGGTTCGGTCTAATCAGGAAAGAGAGAGGTGGACGGAGCGAGGCGGCCCGCTGAGCTGGAACTCGTCAACAGCAGCTCGACATCATTATCATGCTGTAGGTCTTCATTACAGCTCATATCTTATACTGTGGCCCATAATCAGCAGGCTCTTTCACTTATGTTCTCACGGCTGTGTGTTTAAAAGGAAGAGGCAGAACAAATCAAATGTTATTTCCTGTTCAGCCCAAAGACAGACATGTTAACTCTCCGTGTTTACAACCTTTGGAGTCAAATGTGTAACTGAAGGTCTGTAATTATTGCATTACTGCCACAAAATTATGAATGTTTTGAGACTTTCATGTGCTTACTGTTCAGCCCTAAAGTGCTTGATTCGGGAATGCTGAATGCTCTCCAACAAAAACGTAAGAAACAGTGAACTATCCATGTAGAAATATAGTCATGCGGCACATCGAATTAAACAAGAAATTTTCAGCTACACAACCATATAAGCCATTTTTACACAAACTAAATGCAACGTCAACACCAAGCAAATGAATTATCAAATATCCAAATCTGTTTCACTTTGATTCAAACTTGGGTTGCTTTGTATGAATTTCTTTGAATGGGAAAATGAAGAGAGTTCTGCTTGATTTTTACAAAAAGAAAAATGTGAAGACTGAGGAGAGGAAGTGAAACCAGAGGATGGTTCAACTTCACACTGAAGAAGTTTGTTTTTAAAAAGATTCTAAAAAATTATTTCCCCACTTCCCAAACCAGCCCCACGGATCTCTGATAGTTTATTAACTTAAGATCCTTTACAAAAGAAATGAATCGCTACCAGGGCTGAACAATTAATTGCAAATTAGATTAAATCGTAATATGGCTTGTTGCAATTTTCAAATCGCAGAAGGTTGAATATTTTTAGCCCAAAATGTGTTGAACATTTTGATATTGTGATGTAGTTTTTTGCAATTTCATGCCTCTTTTTTAACTCTATTCATACACTTTTTTTTCCCCACTTTTTGACCATTTTTACCCTTTTTTTTAACCAGTTTTTACAACTTTATGCCTATTTTGCCTTCATTCATCTTTTTTTGGCCACTGTCAGAACCATTTTTGGAATTTTTACATTGTTTTTGAAATTTAATTTCAAATTTAATTCCCAAATTTTGCTGTCATAATCAATTTTCCTATGCCACTTTTGGATGTTTTCGCCAATTTTTCCCCCATTTTTTTTTTTTTTTTTGCAATTTTACCGCTATTTTGCACCTATTTATTAACATTTTTCTGCTTTCATACCATTTTTACCCGGTTTTACAATTTCATACCTATTTTGCTTCTGTTCTTCACTTCTCCACTTTTTCTCAAATCTTTTATCCTTAGATTAATTTAATGTCATATTGGTTTTACTGGAAAAAGATCTACTGCTTATGTTTGTTCAAGAATACAGAAGATGAGGAACATTAAAACAATTGCAAAGTAAATCGCAATATTGGGGAAAAATATCACAATTAGATTATTTTCTCAAATCGTTCAGCTCTAATCGCTACACTATACAACCTTATACACTATACAAGCGCTACATCTCCAAAAAATCCAGTATACGAATGCAAAGCTTACCCACAAAGAATATCAACAATACATGTAACAGACAGGGCTGGACAGTGCTAGGAGGTGCTTGCATTTGCTACTAAAAATATTACAGCGCGAGTTGTGATTTGCATTTGGTAGCACCCGTGCGACTATGAAAAAAGACCGTTCAAAACATGTTTTATCTTGTGTTGAATACGTTGGAAGTTGTGGCCGGTGGTATTCCTGAGCACAGCCTCAGCTGGAAACAAGTTCAGTTTTGAAACGTTTGTTTTATTGACCTAACTGCACCACTAGCTAGCCTTCAGTCCACCCGACATGCCTGCATCGCCCTGTGCGAGGTACAGACGAACATAAGCAGGCACTCCCAAAGCCTCATCTCAACCAATCACAGTGCATCAGTGGGACTGGTTGCCAGGCAACATACACTGACAGAACAGTGAGCGACATTTTAAACTATTTTAGAAGAAAGACCAAACCAGCAATAACCAAATAACTGTGAAGCCTATCAGTTATTATTTCAAAAGACCAACAAAACCAGAACATGTGGACTCTGAATTGAGGCAAGAGGACGAAATGGAGCAAGGAGGCGAAATCGATGGCAAGGAAGAGTTAGTATTAGCTTCAGACGCTGTGTCTCAAGATGCCGGAGAGACAGTTAATGAAGCCGCTGCTGCTCCCAGTCGCAAGAGGTACAAGTTTAATGCTGACTGGCAGAAAGCATTCCCATGGCTCCTTTACGAGAACACATTTGGCCCTTTTCCACTGGCACAACTTGGCCCTATTCTACTTGGCCCTACTCGATGTGCAGCGCGGATCCACTAGCCCGGTACGTCCTAAAACAAGCTAGTGTATACCTACTCCGCTCTGGTTCCAAGTGAGCTGAGTCAGTACTAAAAGATGACGTCACCGACTGCCGGCTACTGATAGGTCAGACAATGTCGTCATCGATGAGTCATGAGCGCAATGACCTAGCATGCTAGTGGTAGCTACCGTTAGCTTACCTTCATACGTCTTTTCTTTGCAGCTCGATTGCTCTCGTCCTTGGCATCATTCTGTTGTATAGCTTCGAAACTCTCCTGTGCTTCTCAAGGGGTATTTCTTTCCTTCTTTACTCGGTTTGTAACAAAAAGCCACAGATTGTTGTGTCGCGCTCAAAATGACGTCACCGCAGTGCCGCTCAGCTGTTTACAGTGACACTGCACCCCGTTGGGCTGGCGACTGGGGCTAATGGAAAAGCAGCACAAGGCAAGTAGAGTAAAGTAGGGCGAATGGAAAAGGGTCAGTTGATGTATTGTAAGTACTGAATGGCGCATAAGAAAACAACTGAAAGTCTGTTTTTGTCACTGTCAACCCAAACCTTAAACGAGATACTGTAGTGAAACACAGTAAATCAAATAGTCATGTCGTGTGCAGAGAAGCGTTCATGGCAGCACATAACAAACCCCTGCATGCGGCTGTGAGGAGACAGGTTGTGCTCTCTGAAGAGGATATGAGAAGGCAGCTCAAAATCAAATTCAACATCTTACAAATGCCTCCTCGTGACCGCATATATTTTAAAGAAAAACGCAATACTTGGTAACTTTTCATCGTGCTACTAAAAATATTTGTTTGCTACTAGATTTTTCAACTTGGTAGCACCGGTGCTACTTGGGAAAATGCCAAGCGTCAAGCCCTGGTAACAGATGCAACCTTGCCCCAGCAAACCACGTTCATTAAAGAGGACATATCATGCATATTTCTCCTTTTCACTATGCCAGACTAGGATGCCTGTAAAGCATTTCTGCCCTCAGTACAAGTCATTTAGTTCCTTCATCGCCCCACAATAGCGTTCTCAAAATCCTCATTTAGGCCATTATGAAGCACTTGTTGAAACGCTTGGTCTCAAGGCTGACCTAAAGTTACCTCGCAGCGTCACAGCCCTTTGTGCTCTGATTGGTCAGTTCTATCGGGGGTTGAGCCAGCCTGTCTTTCTTCTTCTACTGTATTTTCCGGCAGGCTCAAAGCAGCGACCATGTATTGAGTCCCCCTACAGGCCAGAGCTGGTAATGAGGAAGTGTGAGCTAGGGAGCTTTATACTGCTGCTGGTGGATGTGTTCCTCGGTGACGGTTTTGTGGCTAACGGACATCACAGAGGAGGAAGTGTTTTATCAGATTACTCCAATAAAAAGAAAGGTACCTCGTGTCGTCACGACGTTTGAAATCTCGCGGACATCTCGCAATGACCTATTTTCAGAGGTATCAAATCTCGTTCTAGGATATAAGAAAAAATACAATATCTCATTTTTTGAAAATTAAGGGGGTGTAAGGTCTTGTTTTCAAATTTGTTGTATTATATATAAGTATTAAATCAGGCATCAGCATGATATGTCTCCTTTAATCTGGTCCAGTTCCAAATTAAAACTAGAAAAGCACTCAGAGAGCGCAGACCTCCATATTGTGATTTTCACCCTAATTATTAGTCCTACCTTTATTTCATCTAAATATTCAGATTCCTTGACCATGAAAACATGCCATTAGCAATTGGATTCATAATCATATCTATTTTAGTTCAGTAGTTATTCATGAAAATCACATTTTTCGTCATGGTGGTTTTACGCTGATTCAGATCACTCCAGAAATCTAATCATTTGTTCCTTGTCCAAATCCGGACATTCCCTAAATATTTCGTGAAATTCCATCCATAACTGTAAGAGTTATTTTGCTCACAGAGAAACAAACAAATTAACTAGGAAATGCACAAACTAACTAACAAACAAACACAAAAACGGACACAGGCAAAATCCTTTGTTATTAATATATTTAAATTGTTGCTGTTCCCTTAAACTCATTTAGTGAATCCTTGCCATATTTCTTGTTTAAATTTGCCATTTATTGCCTTAAGCTTTTACCATGAACTTGTATTTATTATGACGTGTGCTGCTGACCTATTGGCCAGGTCACCCTTGTAAATGAGATCTCAATGGGTTTTATCTGGTTAAATAAAGGTTAAATAAAAATAAATAAAAATAACAACCTCCTGGCGGGGATAATTTTTTTAAGTAAGCAGCTTGCAACATGCAGAGCCTTTAAGCAATATAATATAATATAATATATAATAATAAGTAGAAATTAGACTCCGAATGAGATAGAATATATCCATGTCAGCACCGTTTTCCAAAGTTGGCACAGTAATATAATAATAATAATAATATTAAACTTTATTTGTATGGCACTTTTTAGAACAGAGGTTTACAAAGTGCTTTGACAAGCAAGAACATAAAGACAGCAAAGCACATGAGAATTAAAATCAAAAAACATTTAAGACAAACACAAAAGTCAGAATGAAAAGTCGGTGGCATTACAAACCGGACAATACAAGAACGCTGCGATGTAAAAAGAGACCATGAGGACCAAAATAAAAGCTTAGAACATACAAACATAAAAAAACAGTCTATCAGTAAGGATGTCTTCTGGGAATTACATTTGTGTTTTTTCTTATTAACAAATACCAGAGTAAAACAGTGAAAAGTTTAATCTCCAGGACTTGATGGAGCAGCGATATTAAAGGGAGGAATCATATAGTCCAGGGGTGGGCAACTAGCGACCCTGGGGCCACATGCAGCTCTCCACCTCACTAAATGTGGCCCGCCAGTCATATCTGAAAATCAACAATAATGTAGAAAATCCAGATACCAAACAGAAATAATTCTGTGTCACTTGATTATTTTAAGTAAGTTTTTGAAGAACTTTGCATTAGCATTAGCGCATTATATCAAGTGATACTTAAATACTGTATTTAGAAAATTGCAGCAGTCAAATATTTGTGCTTTAAAACTGAAAACACTCATTGTTTGGTTGATTGAAAAATAGCTTGATCAGCTTGAATTATGTGTTGATTGGCTAAATTAGCTTTAATCCCATGTCAAATCCATTTAACTATTCATGATAACTTGTATTTGTGTTATACTTCATAAATATTTGTGTACTATATTTCTGACTACTTTATATTTTCATATTTTGTTTATCAGACATAATTTTTCGAGGGCTGGGTATTGATTAAAATTTTCTGGATCGATTAGATTCGATATTACAAGGTGATAAATCGATTTGATTCACGATTCAATTTGTTATTTAATCAGTCTGGGATATCTCAGTTAAAATAATGCTGTGAATTTAAAAAGTGACCTTTTGACCTGGTATATTATTAAAAATGGTTTTGACATTAAGAACTGAACCCAAAGCAGTTACATTAATCTTATATTAATGATATACATTAATGCATCTTCTGCATATTACTTGTCTTTTGTTCAACTCATCTTTTCCTTCGTACTTGTTAAATCTAAAATACTGTACATCCAAACATCAGCTTTTAAACTCGCCGGTGGTGCTCATATAGTGCTTCCACCATGTTTGTTTGCAGTAACATCTCATGAGATCTTGTTCAGTAGAAAGCAACGCTAAACGCTGATCACACGAGACGAGCAGGGTTGATACCAATGGCTGCTTATCTGCACATCCAATGAAGAAAAAACTATCCAAGTTAAAAGATCGATCTTTGGATTTTATGGATCAATTATTAACCAGTTGAAGAAAAATTGATTTAAATCAATTTTATAAACCCAGCCCTAAATTTTTCCCCATCAAGTGTATCTGGTAATTTGACATAATGTGGCCCTCAGGCTGGGAAAAACAGTATTATGTGGCCCTCTCGGTAATAAAGGTTGCCCACCTATGATATAGTCTGATGGCCAAGGGAAGGGCTTCCTGTGTCTGCCATGTGATTGGTGATGCCGGTGAGTTGCATCAGTTATTGGGAGTTGTGGAAGTTTTGTGACTAATGCACAGCTGATGACTGCCGGCCTCTTCAGAAACCATCGTCTCATTAATTCAGTCCTACTGCAGCCATAAGAGCAGCAGGCTGAGCTCAATAAAAGCTGAGATAGAGGAGAACAAGAGGTCTCTATTAATATTTCCCCTATTCCTACTGCACAGTCACAGTATGGAGATGTATGGCTGCCATAGAAACCCCCTCACTGAGAGCCATTCAGGATGTTGTCAAGGCCCAAGGGGAGCAGGGATAAGGAGAAGCAGATGACGAGGATTGTGTTGCAGGTTGGTCAATCTGTCCCTGGTGCTGAGCACAAAGAGAGAGAAAAGTCGCCTTGGCTTCTCCCCCAGAGAGAGAGAGAGGAAACTGGCCGGGCCGAAGCCGCGGGGGGGAATATGAAGTCTGAAAACACTGTCATCTGTTTTAAAGAACTAGAGCTGCTCACTGAGGACCATGACACAGAAGATCAACAGATCTGACTTCACTTTGTTAACGCTACGGCCGGTAATTTTGGAAAACTAGCATGAATTTGAATGTAGCATCTCCACCTAGCTCCTCCCACCACTCCTCCAAAACCACCACTTCTCGCTCACATGCACGAGCGCCGCTGATTCGCAACCAGAGGACTGATTGAAGTGTCACAGTCCTCACACATATTTTGATTATCACCATAAACAGTAGTACTACCTTTATTTCATCTAAATATTCAGATTCCTTGACCATGAAAACATACCGTTAGGAACTGGATTCATAATGATATCTATTAGGGGTGGGATGAAAAATCATATGGCAATATATCGCAATACAGTACGTGATGAAACGCATCAAGTTTGAAAAAAATGGATCGCGAAATAAAGATGTCACGTCCGGTAATAGCGCATGTGACCAGAAGTGATGACAACAAACATTAGCACCAACTACCTTGCCTCCAAAAAGCAGAATGATGCAGTCGAATGAGGTCAAAATTGAGGACGCTCCGCCTGGATACAAGTCATCTGTCTGGTAGTGTTTTGGCTTTCTCATTAAAAAAGACGAAGACGGCGAAAACGAGCCTTCCGCTCGTTAGCATACACTCTGTCTAAACTCTCTAGGGTTAGAGAGTATCACTGTTTGTGTTTGGCCTGTTAGGCCTTGTGTTTTCCTGTGTGCAACTCAAACAAAAATAAATAAGTTGTAATTACACAGTAATATTTTTCCTTTTTTACCTTTTTGATATTGTATCATGATATATCGTATCGTAACCCGGGCATATCGAGGTGCAGTGTATCATGAGTTTAAGTGTATCGTCCCACCCCTAATATCTATTATAGTTCAGTAGTTATTCATGAAAATCACATTTTTCGTCATGGCGGTTTTACGCTGATTTGGATCACTCCAGAAATCTAATCACTCGTTCCTTATCCAAATCCGGACATTCCCTAAACATTTCGTCAAATTCTGTCCATAACTTTTGGAGTTATCTTGCTAACAGAGAAACAAACTAACTAGCAAGCAAACACACAAACAGACAGATGCTGGCAAAATCCTGTGAGCAATGCCTTTGTTATTAATATTACATTGTTGCTGTCCCCTAAAACTTATTTAGTGAATGCCTTGCCATATTTATGGTTTTGATTTGCCATTTATTGCCTTAAACTTTTGTCATGAACTTGTATCTGGATAAATAAATGTTGAATTAAAAAAATAATAACAACATAACCTCCTGGCGGGGATAATTTAGTAAGTAGGTTGCAACATGCAGAGCCTTTAAGCAATATCTACTTTATTATGAATGAAAAAGTCAAAATTATGTAGAAATTAGACTACAAATTAGGTCAAGGAATGCACAGCATTAACAATTAACAATATTTACAATAAAAATATGAATATATTTTCATCTGGATCTAGCTCCAAAGTTTTTTAAGATACAACAAATCTGATTGAACACTCCAGATTCCACAGTGTCTTGGCTATAATTTGCTGTTTGTTGCAAGTCTGTGCCTTTATTTGTTCCCTTGCTATGACGGAAATTCAAAGGATCTAAATTTTTCTTGTTCTGGATCAGAGAATCCAGAATTTTGCCAGGATCCAGACCAGTCTTTGTTATCTTGTAGAACCTGTTGGAAACTTATCCTGTATTTTTTTTTCCCAAATGCCCTGACTATTTTTGGTGGAGTAATATGCACAAATGCCGAAAACGGTCCTATCTCTAATATAAAAGAATCATTTAAAAAATTCCTGGATCCATAAGGTGATCTGGATCACTTTCAAAATCTAATCAATTGTTTCTTGTCCCAATCTGGACATTTCCTGGAAACTTCACTGAAATTTGTCCGTAACTTTTTGAGTTGTGTTGCTAACAGAGAAAAAAAAAAAAAAAAAAAAAAAACAGTTTGTGTGTTTCTCTGTTAGCAACACAACTCAAAAAGTTAAGGATACATTTTGTTGAAATTTTCAGGAAATGTCCGGATTGGGACGAGGAACAAATTATTAGATTTTGGGAGAGATCTGGATCACCTCTGGATCAGCCATGATAAAAAAATGAGATTTTCATTAATAACTACTGAACTAAAATAGATATCATGATGAATCCAATTACGAATGGTGTGTTTTCATGGTAAATTACTCTTTGTACAACTTTAATCCTTAAAACCTCCCATGGACCGGTGTTGAAAATTAACACTGTGCTATAAACACTTAAAGCAATGCATTTGGGACCTGTGTATATTCAATTACTCTAACAAGAAATGATTGCGTGCAAGTTTTACCACAGACGTAGACATCTGATGTTGGTCTAGTCAGAAAACTTAGCTGAATGGTTCAGTGGTTGAGTCAGGATTTTAACATGAAAAAAAAACTAAATACACTGTTTGGCCAAAAAAAGTCACCGCCAAAAACAAGGTCACACACTGCCCCCACAGGCTTGGACAGTAGGCACTAGGCATGATGGGTGCATCACTTCACCTGCCTCTCTTCTTACCCTGATGCTCCCATCACTCTGGATCAGGGTCAATCTGGACTCATCAGACCACATGACCTTCTTCCAGTCCTCCACAGTCCAATCTTTATGCTCCCTAGCAAACTGAAGCCTTTTTTCTGCTTAGCCTTACTGATTAGTGGTTTTCTTAAGGCTACACAGCTGTTCAGTCCCAATCCCTTGAGTTCCCTTCACATTGTGTGTGTGGAAATGCTCTTACTTTCACTATTAAACACACCCCTGAGTTCTACTGTCGTTTTTCTTTGATTTGATTTGGCCAAACGTTTAAGTGATTCACCAATCACCATCATTCAAGATTTTATTCTGACCACATTTCTTCCTTGAAGACGACGGTTCCCCACTATTCTTCCAGTTTTTAATAATGTGTTGGACAGTTCTTAACCCAGTTGTAGTAGTTTCTTCAATCACTTTAGATGTTTTCTCTGCTTGATGCCAATGATTTGACCCTTCTTAAACAGACTAACATCTTTTCCATGACCACAGGATGTGTCTTTGACAAGGTTGTTTAAGAAATGAGAAGCTGCTCATTGCATCAGCTGGAGTTAAATAACTTGTTTCAGCTGAAAGATAATCATCCAAGTAGTAATTATCCAATAGGAGGCCCGTACCTGTTTGCTTAGTTAAATCCAGGTGGGGACTTTTTTTTGGCCAGGCACTGTATAAAAATACAAATTTATCGGTGATCGGTATTGGCTGAAATTTTTCATATTGTGCATCACTACTTCCTGTAAATAAATATATATACATATACATATACATACATATATATACATATACATACATATATATATATATATATATATATATATATATATATATATATATATATATATATATATACACTATACATATATATTTGACAGACAACCTTTAGCATAGTGATATATATATATATATATATATATATATATATGTATATATATATATATATATATATATGTATATATATATATATATATATATATATATTCCTCCCTCTGATTGTCGACCCACTTCCACTTCCTGGTGTTGCAAAGCAGAGTTTTCATGATGGGCAGATCAGTTTCCGTCCATCAGGCTGCACCACACGGACTAATGGGACCATGTTATAGGCTTCTGGGGAGTGGGTGCACTTATTCAAATCCCTAAAACCCAAGTTTACTAGCATCACTGCAGCAGAAAATGGAGTGGTGTTCCCATAATGCTGAAAGAGATTCATCAGGGACAAATATCTTTGGGTAAGAGGGTATGCCAGGATGATAGAATCAGAGCCTAGGGCTGTCACTTCTCCCAAATATCAAACAAAAATCATTCAAATATAAAATCAACAGTGGACTGGAGCAGTGTACCGTTCCATCCAACATTCAAAAAGTTAACCAGTTAACAGCATGCCCTCCCTTTTTCCAAAGCAACATCAAAAGACACAATTGACCTAAAAAATAATAGAAAAGCTAAAACAAGTAAAAACAATTAAACCAAAACAACTCACTGAAGCTTGAGTAAGTGCAGAGCAGCTGGCCTACTCCTCATCCACGACAACTCTGGCCCCATCTGATGGCTTTTATTCCACCACAGCCTAGGGATGCCTCATCAAGTACTATGTCACAAAAAAGGCGACAGTGGACGAGATTTCTAGATTCACATGCAAAGACATGTGGACCCACGGCGAGGCCTCTGGAGAGATAGACAGTAAAATGATTGAGTATTTGCTCACACATCCAAATAATCAGAATCAGGTGTTTCAGTCACTTCCATGGCCACAGGTGTATAAAATCAAGCACCTAGACATGCAGACTGCTTTTACTAACATTAGTGAAAGAATGGGTCGCTCTCAGGAGCTCAGTGAATTCCAGCATTGAACTGTGATAGGATGCCACCAGTGCAACAAATCCAGTCGTGACATTTCCTCGCTCCTAAATATTCCATAGTCAACTGACAGCTGGATTATAAGAACGTGGAAGTGTTTGAGAACCACAGCAACTCAGCCACCAAGTGGTAGGCCACATAAACTGACGGAGCAGGGTTCAGATTAGCTCAAGAACAGTGCAGAGAGCTTCATGGATGGGTTTCCATGGCCAAGCAGCTGCATCCAAGCCTCACATCACCAAGTGCAATGCAAAGCGTCAATGCAGTGGTGTAAAGCACGCCGCCACTGGACTCTAGAGCAGTGGAGACGCCTTCTCTGGAGTGACCAATCACGCTTCTCCATCTGACAATCTGATGGACCAGTCTGGGTTTGGAGGTTGCCAGGAGAACCATACTTGTGGGACTGCATTGTGCCAAGTATAAAATTGGTGGAGGGGGGATTATGGTGTGGGGGTGTTTTTCAGAAGCTGGGCTTGGCCCCTTAGTTCCAGTCAAAGGAACTCTGAATGCTTCAGCACACCAAGACATTTTGGACAATTCCATGCTCCAACTTTGTGGGAACAGTTTGGAGCTGGCCCCTTCCTCTTCCAACATGACTATGCACCAGAGCACAAAGCAGGTCCATAAAGACATGGATGACAGAGTCTGGTGTGGATGAACTTGACTGGCCTGCACAGAGTCCTGACCTCAACCCCACAGAACACCTTTGGGATGAATTAGAGCGGAGACTGAGAGCCAGGTCTTCTTGTCCAACATCAGTGTGTGACCTCACAAATGCTCTTCTGGAAAAAGATGGACAATGATGATGCCTACAGACTATATCAGGAAAAATACACATCACATGTGAGTCTGTTTTTAGGATTTATTCAGCAATATATTTTAACCAGCTGGTTATGCTCCCTCTCTTCAAAAGCCTGGATTGCATATAAAAAGTAGCTTATTATCCCTTCAGGCAACAGAGTTTTTTCAAGAAATATTCAGTTTTGCTATCAAGATTTAAAAAGGCTATAGTTTCAAAGTGGTTGGTTTTCCCAGCCATCGTCATCACTGTAATTTACGGGCCGACCATGAACGCCTCTGCTGCCTGCACTGTTTACCCCCGGCTTCTCCCTCGTTTGACCAGAGCTCTGCGGTCTCATTCTCCGCTAACACCGTCACTTTTCGCGGTGTTTTGAGCTTCCCTGCATCCCAGACTATGTGCACTCTTCGGTAGTCGCCGGCCAGGGACAGGAAAAGCTCTCGGTATGTACTGCTCCAGGACTGTAATGGCACGCGGAGCCGCTCCCGCTGCGTGCACTCGCTGCCAGTTTCTTCCTCACTGGACGACTGACCGTCATCCTCAGAGAGTAAATATTCCTCAGATTCAGAGTCAGACAGTACTTGACAAAGTACTCTCGGCATCGTGAGTACTCTCTATCACTCTGTGTGTCTCTCTCTCTCCTCCGCTCCACAGCCTCTGCAGCCACACTCGCGTCCCTCGGTCCGGTGTGTGTGTTTTAAAATAAATATACGCCAAAACTTTGAATAGAAACCTGTCACCTGTCCACTATCTGCTGGTGAAAAGTAGTAAATCTACTCAGCACTATTTTAACTGCTATGGCCTATTTTATCCAGCAATGTCTCTTGCCTCAGTTTGGCGACTTTAGCGCCTATAGAGTGTGAGTGTGCGTGTGTGTGTGTGGGGGGATATCGATTTTTGAATAAAAATATCGATTTTAAAATCGGCAGACAAAAAATCGCGATACTTAGGTGTATCGATTTTTTCTCCCACTCCTACTGCACAGAGTCCTGACCTCAACCCCACAGAACACCTTTGGGATGAATTAGAGCGGAGACTGAGAGCCAGGTCTTCTTGTCCAACATCAGTGTGTGACCTCACAAATGCTCTTCTGGAAGAATGGTCAAAAATTCCCATAAACACTCCTAAACCTTTGCAGCTGTTATAGCTGCAAAGGGTGGACCGACGTCATATTGAGCCCAGTGGATTAGGGAAGAGTTTTATCCTCTTTTGGAAAGTGTCTTGTTATGAATTGGAGCTATACAAATACAGATTGATTGAGATTGATTGAAAAAAGAATGTAGTTTCATTTTGGAAAAAGTGACAGCGCTACTAGTTAGAAACAAATTTGCATGCAAAAGGTTTTGGTCAGTGTTGTTTGATTAAAACTGGAATGTACACAAAGATGTTGCACTTAAAGAAAATTTATCTCCAGCTGCAGTGTGTTGGCTGAGGCAGCATGAAGCATCCTGACATTTCTCAGACAGACTGCAGGTCTGCTCGCTCGTATCTGCAGCCTGCAGGCCCCTGCACAGCTGGGAGGACTGGTGGGTGGTACACTCATGTAAAATTAAACTTCTTGGTACATATATTTATGATAAGCCAACAAAACTGAGCTCTTTGAACGCCAGCAGTTGGTGCAGGGACTGTGGGCAGATTTCTCTCAGGTCTGGTTCATTTGTGCTTTTGCAGGAGCCTGAATTAGTTGATGAAGTCTGGCTGATAAACTGATACACAAAAGGACAAAAATGTTGGTACTGCTCCATTAAGGAAACAAACCCCCACATTGTCATTGAAATAACTTGAAACTGACAAAAGTAATAATGAATAAAAAATGACTGAAATTAACTAATGTTAATCAGACATTGCTTTTTAATTGTGGTTCAACTGCATTATTTAAAAAAAAAAATAATGAACCTGGCTCAACAAAAATGATTGTACTCTTCATTTAATATTTTGTTGCAATCAAATGATTTCTGTAACTCTCAATGAGACTTCTGCACCTGTCCTCAGGTATTTTGTCCCACTCCTCATGAGCAAACTGCTCCAGCTGTCTCAGGTTTGAAGGCAGTCTTCTCCAGACTGCATGTTTCAGCTCCTTCCACAAATGTTCAACAGGATTTAGATCAGGGATCATAGAAGGCTACTTCAGAATAGTCCAGTGTTTTTGGGGGGTTTTCCTGAAGTTTTGATTGAAATTACGATATATGTGTTAGTTTCTATACAGGTATGTATATGTATGTGTGTGTAGGGCTGAACGATTTTCGGAAAAGATTGAATTGCAATTTTTCTGGCACATATTGCGATTTCAATTCGATTCACGATTTTCCTCAAATCAAGCTTTGAGATATTCACATGTAGGGCTGAACGATTTTAGGAAAAGATCTCATTTCGATTTTTCTGGCAGATATTGCAATTCATGATTTTTTTTTCAAATCAAACTTTAGTGCAAAATTCACTTTGTTTACAGTACAGACAACAGTAAGGAAATAAATGATGAAAAACACTTTACACATTATTCACCTTCAGTAGTGATGATAAATAATCTGTTTTCATGAACTTCTACTCCTAAACAGAGGCTTTGTGTTGTTGACCTGCTTACCAGCACTTTTAACATATAGATTGTCTACAAATTTGTAAAACAGTATGTGTATAATACTTGACACAACAGATCCTGAATCAGTCAGGAGCACTGCAAGAAATTGCTGCTTTGACAATCACAAAATTGCATTGTCTAAAATTGTGATTTCGATCTGAAAACGATAAATTGTTCAGCCCTATGTGTGTGTGTTTGCATTTATGTGTCAGTATGCATGTAGAGATAAATACACGTGTATGTGTATATGTATATATATGCAGTATTTATATATATTAGGGGTGCAACAATACATGTATCTGTATTGAACCATTCAATACAGTGGCCTCGGTTCAGTACACCCTATGAACCGAACAACACGCAATTTTGTATTTATTTATTTAATCTATAGCTGCAGCTATCGATTCTTTTTGTAATCGATTACTCTATCAAGTTTTTGTTGATTAATTGAGTAATCAGGTAACAGTCACATTGCACTCACTGCTATTTTTTTTTTTGCATTGAATCACTACACATTATTATTATTAGGAACACACAAACAGAAAAGGCAGGTCACATAAATTAACAACTTATTTTTCTTATTTTGAACATTCTGAGCATAAATGGGATCTCAAAATCAAAATCTATACTTTTATTTTTAAAAAATAATTGTCAAGCTGCATTGTCGAGTACAGATCCACTGAACTGCACGTACAGCACCTCCCATATTCATTCGGGCAAGCAGCTGAGACAGAAGAACCTACAAACGCTAGGGTGCTGCAACATGGCGAGTGCTTTACCTTCAGCTGAAATTGAAGACCCTCCACTATCATTCAGATCTGGCGTTTGGTACTACTTTGGCTTCCGTGCTAAGTATGACCCTGATGGTAAGCGTGTCGTGGACAAAAATACAACAGTATGTCGGAGGTGCAACAGGATGCTAAACTACGTCTGGGGAAATACAACAATCATGACAACACATCAACGCCGACATCATCCCGGTATTAAAACAAGTGGAACCAGACAGAAATAACAAACAGCACACATGCTACAGACTTTACCTGGGTCATTTAGACAGCCATTCAAATCATTTAAAATGTACTCTGAGTTGAAACAAATGTTGGTTATTTAAATAAACCACAAGTAAAAGAGGCATTGAAATTTCTCATATTTTGTATCAAAAAGTATTGAACCGTGACAGAAACATATCGAACCGAACCGTGAATTATGTGTATCGTTGCAACCCTAATATATATCTATATCTATATCTATATCTATATATATATATATATATATATATATATATATATATATATATATCTTGTTTTTTTTTTTTGCATTTTTTTTTTTTTGCATTTTCTTATCATTATCTATTTATTGATGTTGATGTATGTTTCTAAGGTTGTACGTTGTAATGTTGAAAAAATTATAATCTTTATAAATAAATTATTAATAAAAAATCATCCAATGTTTGTTCTGAGTCATTCTTGGGTGTTTTTAGCTGTGTTTTTTGGGTCATTATCCTGTTGGAGGACCCATGACCTGTGACTTAGACTGAGCTTTCTGACACTGGGCAGCACATTTCACTCCAGAATGTCTTGATAGTCTTGAGATTTCATTGTACTTGCATAGATTCAAGACACAGATGCAGCAAAGCAGCCCCAGAACATAACTGAGCCTCCTTCATGTTTCACAGTAGGTACAGTGTTCTTTTCTTTGTATGCTTCATTTTTGCGTCAGTGAACACAGAGATGATGTGACTTACCAAAAAGCTCCAGTTTTATCTCATCTGTCCAAAGGACATTCTCCCAGAAGCTTTGTGGCTTGGCAATATGCATTTTGGCAAATTCCAGTCTTGCTTTTTCATAACTTGCTGTCAACAGTGATGTCCTCCTTTAAGTTGACTTTAGCTTAAACAGTGACAAATGGTGGGATCTTATAGCCTTTACCTTTAACATGCTTGTCTATAATTTTCTTTCTAATCTCCTGACAAAACTCTCTCCTTAGCTTTTTGTGGTCTATGCTCAGTGTGGTACACACCATGATACCAAACAGCACAGTGACCACTTTTCAGCCTTTAAATAGGCAGACTGACTGATTACAAGCTTGGAGACACCTGTGATGATAACAACAGGACACACCTTAGTTTAACATGTGCCCATGATCAGATCATTTTCAATCTTTTGTAGGGAAATAGTCTGTGGATTAGTCTACCTGAAGACCTGAGAGCAGCACCGACTGTTCATTTTTTTTAAAAAGAAACCTCAAGAACTACATTTTTAATCTGGCTTTTAGCTGATTATATTCATTAATATTTTACATTATATTTTAACTTGTTTTCACCCTTTTATTCTGTTTAATTTTCCACATTTCAGTTCAGATTTTTTTATTTGGAATTGTATTCTTTGTTAAATGCTTTTGCTTTTATTATTCTATTTTAGCTGATTTTATTATACACCTGATGTCAAACTCTCATTTTACCATATTATTTATCTAACTTTTATTTTATAATATTATTTTATTTATTTACGCATTTACTTATCTTAACCCCTAGTATCTTTCTAGTATTTTTAACTATCATTTCAGTTTTAGCTCCTGTGTTTTCCCATCTTTAATTCAAGATAGCATTTCTTCAGTTCTCTAATTTAGCTTTCTGTCAGAATTTTCTTTTTATGTCTTTGTGTGTTTGAGGAAGTGAGTGTATACTGAATGTGGATCGGGGGAGGGGGGTTGCAGGGGTCTTATGTTTTCATTTTATGCAATTTTCTGCTTTGTATTTCACTTATTGTGATTTCATTTTATCCTTTGTTTTGTGTAAAGCACTTTGTATGACAAAGTCCTGTATGAAAAGTGCTATACAAATAAAGTTTGATTGATTGATTGATTGATTGGGGTACCGTCATTTTAGTCCAGGTCAGTTTAATTATTTTGTTTTTTAAAATGATTCTGTTGAACCACAATTCAAAAGCAATGTATGATTTTCATCATTTTATTTTTGTTAAATTTTTGTTTATTACTACTTTTGTTAGTTTCTGTTTTTCTCAGTGACCATTTTGGGTTTTTCTTTCTTTATCAGGAGGGTACTAACATTCTTGTCCACATGCGTATACGAAAGTCCTCCAGATTAGCCTCATTGAACCCTTATGCTTAGTTTAAACCCTCAGCCCGCTTTGAGATCACAGTTTTGACTTCTTGACTCAGAGCCAGAGGAAAATCTCCCAGCTCCTCAGCTCGGAGATTCCTTCGTATTAATCTTTAACTACTGCCAGATGGACGGGAACAGCGCTGAGGAAGAGGAGGCTGCAGCACGGCCTTGTGGGTAGATTTGTTCGGGATGATTGACTGCCCCGCTCACTGCCCTGACGACAGAAGATGAGGCCATAAAATCAACCCGGAGAGTTATCAGGATTATGTGATAGGGAGCGAGGTTTTAGAGGATGTTGGAGCTCATTTTTCAAAGCTCTGTGATCACAGCGTTCATATGGGGCGTCTGATCCTCACAGATAAAGAGCTCTGTTATCCAGACGGAGGCCCAAAGGTGACTAATAACTGATTAAAATCTCACTTTGCTTCTTCTTTGGAGGTTTTCAGGCTTTTCTGACTGCAGGGAGGCCACAGGAAAGATCCGGAGAGGTTATATTTCTGATAGGCATGTAACGGTTACTGGAAAAGCCTGAACTATGTGTGTCTGCTCCTCGGTGAAGCAGCCGCCTCTCACAGATGGAGGAGCAGTTTGTAATGTTTGGCCTCTGAAAGTCCAGCAGTTGGAGCCTCGCTCAGACTCTTACAGGTTTTCCCACTCTAAACGGACAAAGTCTAAAGTCTGGTCAAAGTTTGGATTTTACAAGGATGTCGAGGGGAAACTGATCGACAACAGTCACCCTGTCTAAAACACCAACCTGCAGTGAAAGACAAAAGTGTGCATGATTAAAACTGCTGTAACTCCTCGAGTAAACGAACAGAGAGAGAGAGAGGATTCAGAGAGCCATACCTGAGTGAATTATAGGAGGTTTATCAGGATTTTCTGTATAAATAATGTATAAAGGTTATAAATAACAGCATTAGTATCAATCTGGAGTGTGTTCTTGCCGTTCTTTTACCGCTTATTCGCAGTATTTCGTTGTAATAAATTGCCTTTTCCCGTCATGGTTAGTGTTTTATGGATTTAGTCAATCGTAATTTGGAAATATTGAAGGAGATGTGGAGGAGATCTGCCATGGAAAGGGGAGACCAGAGGGGAGTCATGAAGGGGGCTAAAGAGTCATTTTAAAAAATTCCTGGATCCAGACGGCGATCTGGATTGCTCAAAAAATCTAATCATTTCTTTGTCCCAATCCGGACATTTCCTGAAAATTTCGTCGAAATCCGTCCGTAAATTTTTGAGTTATGATGCTAACAGAAAAACAAACAAACAAACAAAAAAAAAAAAACAACACCACCACGGAAATAACATAACCTCCTGGGGGTAGGTGAACAGGAGAAGTTTAAAGTCTTGACTGTAGTGCATGGTAACAAAAGTGGTACGATTAAATACGTTTATACTTCTTCCTACTCCTTTTCGAGCATGTAAACTTGTACATGCAAGACATCAACATTTCACCGTTTTTCTTTTTTGTCGGGGGGGGGGGGGGGGGGGGGAATGCATACATTTGTTAATGTTACCTACCCATGTTAGTTTCCACTTTGAAATCAATTATCAGTATGTAAACATGACTTGTAAACTCCTTTTAATGAACCAGGCATTAAATCAGAAAACTGACATCCTTGTACGTCAAAATGAAGGACAGCAAAAAATGTGCAACACAGCTACTGGTTTGGAGTCTTTCACAATTTATTGCTATTTTTTGACACAAAGATAGTTGTAAATTTTGTTGAGTTATTTTTCTAGATAAACCTGCCACATTACCACAGTTGATTTTGAGAATTCAGCAGCTGCTCTTATTCCTGCATATTTACAAAAATATTGTAATTGCAAACTATTGTAACTCTTAATTTAATTAATCCAATTACAAATCCTTAAATAATTTCCTGACTTGTTAGCCTCCTGAAGCCTTGGTCTTATTATGCTCACCATCTTCTTCTTTATTTTTTTTTCTTGGGGTATATAGTAGGGCTGAACAATCAATTGTAAATATAGATTTAATCGCAATAGGGCTTGTTGCAATTTTCAAATTGCAGAAGGTTCAATATTTTTAGCCCAAAATGTTTTGAACATTTGGCATTGTGATCTAGTTTTTTGCAATTTCATGCCTATTTCTTACCTCCATTCATACACTTTTTTCCCACTTTTGGACCATTTACCTTTTTTTTTAACCCCATTTTTACAACTTTATGCCTATTTTGCCCCCATTCATCTTTTTTTTGGCCACTGTCAGAACCATTTTAGGAATTTAACATGGTTTTTGAAATTTTATTTCAAAGTTAATTCCCAATTTTGCTGCCATAATCAATTTTCCTAAGCCATTTTTAACCAGTTTTTACAATTTCATACCCATTTTGCTTCTGTTCTTCACTTCTCCACTTTTTCTTAAATCTTTTACCCTTTGATTAATTTAATGTCATATTGGTTTTACTATAAAAAGATCTACTGCTTATGTTTGTTTAAGAATACATAAGATGATGAACATTAAAACAATTGCAGAGTAAATCACAATATTGGGGGAAAAATCGCAATGAGATTATTTTCTCAAATCGTTCAGCCCTAAATATCAGTATTTAAATATGACTTGTAAACTCCTTTTAATGTACCAATGTAAACCTGCCACATTACGACATTTGATTTTGAAAATTAAGCAGGTGCTTTTATTCCTGCATATTTACACAGACATTGTAATTGCAGACTGTTGTAACTCTTAATTTAATCAATCAAATTACAAATCCTTAAATGATTTCCTGTCTTGTTTACCTCCTGAAGCCTCCATCTTATTATGCTCACCGTCTTTAATGGTTTAATTTCTCCTCTCTTTATGTGACATCTGATTTCCCCCGCAGCACAATGCTTTCAAATAAAGGCTGAGATTTATCTGACAGTGACTTCGATTATCAGAGCATTATATATTTTTCCGTCAGGGCGAGTGGGTGACAAAGCACACGCTGCGATGGTTTGATAAATTTAAATTAGAAACGTCTGATGATCGGTCTGGAAGCATCGCTGGCTGTTCCTGCCTTTGTCCTCGCTGTGATTTAACGCCTCCATCAGCGAGCGCAGACAAAGAGTCTTTATCAGGGATGATGGAGAAGGTCTGTCTTCCCGATCACCGCGGATTACAGCCTCTGAGTAAACATGTAACGATGACAACTGACGGAGCCTCAAGAGAAAGGATTCACAGATGAAACTTCTCACGTCCTTTTACACACTTGGACTTCGAGAAAATTAAATCATGAAACACGGAAGACAAAAACAAGATTTTAGAGCCTGTGACGCAAAACTGTGTCTTCACACTTCTTAAATCAGCAGAAGACATTTTTAAACATAATCTAAAAACTCATTTATTCAGCCTGACTTTAATGTCTGACTAAACAGGGATTAGACTGACCTGCTGCAGTCCACGCCTGTCTCCACTGAACAGGGACTAGACTGACCTGCTGCAGTCCACGCCTGTCTCCACTGAACAGGGACTAGACTGACCTGCTGCAGTCCACGCCTGCCTCCACTGAACAGGGATTAGACTGACCTGCTGCAGTCCACGCCTGTCTCCACTGAACAGGGACTAGACTGACCTGCTGCAGTCCACGCCTGTCTCCACTGAACAGGGATTAGACTGACCTGCTGCAGTCCACGCCTGTCTCCACTGAACAGGTACTACACTGACCTGCTGCAGTCCACGCCTGTCTCCACTGAACAGGGATTAGACTGACCTGCTGCAGTTCACGCCTGTCTCCACTGAACAGGTACTACACTGACCTGCTCCAGTCCAATCAGTCCGATCAGGCGCGGAGCAAGCGTTCTTCTTCTTCAGTTCAGAGGTCAGCACAGCCACACAACATGTCTGGGACGACACAGACTGTATTGGAGGAGTAGCCCGAGTGGACCTTGATGAAATATTGGTGAAACTACTGAGTTTTTGGACGATTAATTCAGTTTTAGGAGCGGCGCTATACATGTCCCGTGTGCTACCATTATACGGATGTCCGCCGCTCGATTGTGGATCTAAATATCTCCCGAAGCACAGTTTGGATCAGGAAAGCCTTCTGGGTGAGTATATTGTTCTACTTCATTCTATAAACAATGTGAAAGCTGCGGAAACCGAACTTATCCTGTAAGTTACGGGTCTTCTACATGCAACCTTTTATTCCTCATATTTTTGTACTTGCACTTAGTATTTTTATCTATTTTTATCACCCACCCCCACCTCAATTTAACTTTCTTGATTAAACTAAAAGTTTCCAGAAGTATTGGAGTGATGAGTAACGCTAAAAATGTTTTGGATCAGAAGTCACTTCAGATTTTGTACTATGCACTTATCGATCCATATCTGTCCTACTGTGTTGAGGTATGGGGAAATATGTATAGAAGCACTTTACAAAAGATTTACACTTTACAAAAAAGAGTCATAAGGATGGTTCATCATGCTGGGTACCCTGCTCATACAAATCCTTTGCTCTTAAAATCATGTATTTTAAAATTCTGGGACCTTATTAAATATAAAACAGGGCAGGTGCTGTCTAAAGCCTTGCAGAAGTTGTTATCCAGTAACATCCAAAAGATGTTCATGGTTAGAGAGGGCGTATACAAGTTAGGGGGAATTGTAATATTAAACAACCGATCATCCATTCAACTGTGTAAAGTATATGCATCTCCTTTTGTGGTGTAAAACTATGGAATAAACTAGATGAGCACTTAAAAATGTGCATTTACTTAAAACAATTTAAAAGTAACTCCAAAAAAACACTCTTGTTCCTTCTCAAACTTGCACTTTGTCACAGTGTGCCATTTTTCTCATTACACATACTCTTTGTTTTATGCATGTGCTTATTAGAGAAAAATAAAATCAAAATCAAATTTTGTGCTATTGGCTTAATATTGAGGTTTATTTATTGCCCTGCTTAACTTTTCCATGTTTATGTATTTGCGCTAAAGTTTCATGTAAATGTTATGTTCTGCTCCTCCTGCTGAACAGATAATTGCCCCATTATATGTTCAAATATGTGTCTATGATGAGAGGAAATTGAGTTTGTGTCTAAAAGCTCAGATAATTACAGCTCAGTAATTATCACCGATGCTCGTTAAAGTCCAGGCCTGCTCCAGGCTTCACTTCTGGTACAAAATAGATGAACAACGTCCAAAAAGCTTATTATGAACACCAGAAACACACCAAAACTCTGATTCTTCCGAGCTCAGTATTCATCAAGTTTGACTTCCAGGGCTGGAACGTAGACTTTCACAAATTTAATGATGGCGGGCAGACATCCGCGGAAAGTGCCAGAAGTCTTAATGAGGGCCTTTTGCTGCCAGCTGAAGCAGGATGGATGCCTGTAGCTCTGTTTTGGCGACAAAATCTCTGACACACTACAAGTCTGACACAGATGATGATTTAATTTATTCAACTTTCATATTGTTTACTTATTGAACTTAGAAAATAACTGTTTAAATAACCAGAGAACATGGCATGACAAATTTCCTCAGTGACAAACGTAATCCAGGGACTGTTCTTGGGACTACGGCTGCATGGAAATATTCAACATTCTTCACAAAAATTTTTTTAACTTCACCGCATTAATTGTTCCTTAAAGGGAGATTTAGTGTGCAGTAGTTGATCACAAAACACTCACATTAAGACTGTAAAAACTCACAATACAAACAATAGAAAGAAGCTGAAACGCAGATCATCTCTTTAAAAAGACTGCAACATTATTATCATCTACTGTAGGGTTTCTTACTGTTGTCTGTACTGTAAACATAGTAAATATTGCAAAAAAAATTCCACTGCCAGTTTTCGAACAACCTCCTTGAGCAGATCTGAGTGATGCTGAAGAATGCAGTGACAGCAATGATGCAAATTTAGAAATTCACGTGGATTTAGTTTGTCGGGGATTTGATCAGCAAGAGTTGAATGATTTGGCATGTGATTTGGGCCTGTAAAGTACAGTATTTTTCATACTTTCTACAAAACCCAATATCAGTGAAGTTGGCACGTTGTGTAAATCATAAATTAAAACAGAATAAAATGATTTGCAAATCTCTTTCAACCTATATTCAATTGAATACACAGCAAAGACAAGATACTTCATGTTCGAACTGGTAAACTTTGTTATTTTTTGCAAATATTAGCTCATTTGGAATTTGATGCCTGCAACATGTTTCTAAAAAGCTGGCGCAAGTGGCAAAAAAGACTGAGAAAGTTGAGGAATGCTCATCAAACACTTATTTGGAACATCCCACAGGTGAACAGGCTAATTGGGAACAGGTGGGTGCCATGATTGGGTATAAAAGCAGCTTCCTTCAAATGCTCAGTCATTCACAAACAAGGATGGGGCGAGGGTCACCACTTTGTGAACAAATGCGTGAGCAAATTGTCCAACAGTTTAAGAACGACATTTCTCAACCAGCTATTGCAAGGAATTTAGGGATTTCATCATCTACGGTCCGTAATATCATCAAAAGGTTCAGAGAATCTGGAGAAATTACTGCACGTAAGCGGCAAGGCCCAAAACCAACATTGAATGCCCGTGACCTTCGATCCCTCAGGCGGTACTGCATCAAAAACCGGCATCACTGTGTAAAGGATATCACCACATGGGCTCAGGAACACTTCAGAAAACCACTGTCAGTAACTACAGTTCGTCTACATCTGTAAGTGCAAGTTAAAACTCTACTATGCAAAGCCAAAGCCATTTATCAACAACACCCAGAAACGCCGCCGGCTTTGCTGAGCCCGAGCTCATCTAAGATGGACTGATGCAAAGTGGAAAAGTGTTCTGTGGTCTGACCAGTCCACATTTCACTTTGTTTTTGGAAACTGTGGTCGTCGTGTCCTCCGGACCAAAGAGGAAAAGAACCAGCCGGACTGTTATAGGCGCAAAGTTCAAACGCCAGCATCTGTGATGGTATGGGGGTGTATTAGTGCCCATGGCATGGGTAACTTACACATCTGTGAAGGCACCATTAATGCTGAAAGGTACATACAGGTTTTGGAGCAACATATGTTGCCAGTTAAGCAACGTCTTTTTCATGGACGCCCCTGCTTATTTCAGCAAGACAATGCCAAGCCACATTCTGCATGTGTTACAACAGTGTGGCTTCGTAGTAAAAGAGTGCAGGTACTAGACTGGCCTGCCTGTAGTCCAGACCTGTCCCCCATTGAAAATGTGTGGTGCATTATGAAGTGTAAAATACAACAACGGAGACCCCGGACTGTTGAACAACTTAACCTGTACATCAAGCAAGAATGGGAAAGAATTCCACCCGAAAAGCTTCAAAAATTGGTCTCCTCAGTTCCCAAACGTTTACTGAGTGTTGTTAAAAGGAAAGGCGATGTAACACAGTGGTAAAAATGCCCCTGTGACAACTTTTTTGCAATTTGTTGCTGCCATTAAATTCTAAGTTGATGATTATTTGCAAAAGAAAATAAAGTTTCTCAGTTCGAATGTTAAGTATCTTGTCTTTGCAGTGTATTCAATTGAATATAAGTTGAAAGCGATTCACAAATCATTGTATTCTGTTTTTATTTAAGATTTACACAATGTGCCAACTTCACGGGTTTTGGGTTTTGTAAGGAAACGAAGATCCTATAGTTCAAAAACTTGACATGATAGAGAAAAACTGAGATCAGTTTGGATTCAGCACCCAAAATTTGTTAAAAACAGCTGTCAGACCTAACTCAACAAAAACTGTATTCCCCAGTGTTATTAATAATCTGCGTGTTTTCTGATCCAACTGAAAAACTGGTTTGTTATTTAAAAGATATAAAATGGGTATTTGATAGGGGTGTAACGGTACACAAAAATCACGGTTCGGTACATACCTCAGTTTTGGGGCCACGTTTTGGTACATTTTCGGTACAGTATGGGAACAGTGCAAAACCATTTGCCTATTTAGCACGTTTATTAAACCAAAAATGTGTCATTATACAAACTGAAAACCAAAATAAATTCTAAGTGCTGCTTGGTAATACTAATAATTTAAATAAAATAAATAAGCAACAAATGTATAAAATTAAAAATAATGAGTTGTTTTTTTAATTCCTGGCTTAAATGTGGACAGCTGGGTACTTTATACCGGGGCTCAATCACCTTTAGCATGTGTTGAAAACCAGCATTTTCCACAACTGAATATGGTCTTAGATCTGATGCTATAAAAACACTGACGGATGCTGTCATCGCTTTGGCCCGATCTGAAATGTCTGGGAGAGGCTGCTTGAATGTAGACGGCAGTTGAATTTGCACTACAGTGTTTTTTTTTTCCTTACCGCGGAAATCATTACACTTGAGTGGGGCCGTTTCAGGTGAGCTGGCATGTTTGACGTGCTGTCGGAAAATACCTGACCTCAGTTGAACAGTATCAGCACACCGCAGTTGTTTTATACACCTGTCTTTCTCCATTGCAATATTTCACCAGGAAGCCAAAGTGTTCCCAAACAGGAGATTTCAGCGATGGGGGAGGGTCTTCAAGCGCCAGTTGGTGGCTAGCAGACAGAGCAGCCATTATGCACAATTCAGACACAGGCTCCTGTGGTTACAGAAGCTCTTTGATATTTGTCTTCTGATTGGCTCGCTGTGGGACGTCACGTCCACATGATATGTACATGATCGCAAGAGCACGAATCACAGACCACTTTCCTCATGAATATTAGGGCACATTCACATTAGGCCCACTTGTTTCGAATCATGCTGCAGCGCAGTTTGGCATGGATACATGTACCGTTATACCCCTCGTATTTGATCAAACTCTGTTTTCAAAGCTTTTTTGTAAAATAATGAATTGAATTCCAAAAGCTTTTTAAAGTATCTCAATGCCAACTAATTACTTTTTAAAAGTGAAATGGAGTGGACTTTGTCACAATTCAAGTCTTTCTGTTTCACTGTTTTGATGTTCATAAAGAAAAGGTGAAGAACAAAAAAAATACTTTTTAAAGCTCTATTGTGGTAACGGGACGTCCCATAGGCACCCGTTGGCCCTGATTTCGGGCCTCAGTGTCAGTCTGCGTCTGTTCCACTTCGCTCTGATCGCCTCATTAAGTCTCACTCAGCATTTCACAACCTGTTTTATATGTAAACAAACTGCAAAGAGCTCCATGATCTCAGAGCCCTCTCTCTGCTCTTTATCGTCCTCTCCCTCACGTCAGCCGATTCTGTCCGATGCCAACTATGACTCACGAGGCCGACGTGCTCTGCTGTTCGTGACGTAATCCAGCTTCACGTTAAAGTTCTCCAGATCTGCAGCAGCTTTGACCACGAGTGAGCGATAGCCAACAACCAACTGTTGATAGTACACACACTCTGCCGCTGCTCTGGTTTCAATTCCCACATTTGGAGGTTTTAATCCAAACAAACACAGTGGATGGAGCTCATTTAATGAATTATCCAGCAGTAATAATTCCCCAAAGTCCCCCAATCATTAGGCAGGAATAGGGATGGAAACAGAAATAGAACAGAAAAACCTTTAAACAGGGAAATTTGCAGTGTTACAGCATCAATGATTAATAAAAACAGACTTAGCATAGAAAAACTGTATCTGCATTATCATAATTATAAAACTAGGACTACAAGACTAATAGGGATTATAACTAGAATGTGTAACTATTACTGCCTTTATACTGCACACTATTAAAACAGCTGCATTTGTACATTTAAAACTCTTCATTCAGAAAACAGTAACTTTATCCTCAGGTTTGTATTTATTTAAACTCCGCTGTTTCTGCCTCCTTTATACCAAGTGGGTTTTATTTGTTTGTTTCCGCCAAACTACACTCCTGTTGTCTTATTTACTGTATATAGATATATTTTATTTTGTTAAAGGGCAACTTCGGTATTTTTCAACCTGGGTCCTATTGCCCCAAGTGTATGTGTGTATACGATTGACGGGTACAACTCGTTTTAAAATTGGCTCAGTATCAAGGGAGCGGATGCAGCCGCCAGCCGCGAAGCTAGATAGGGGGGCAACTGCATCCCGTATAAGTTTGAGCATTAAAAAGTGTTTATTTCGCCACAGACCGGTTGCGATCCCCGGTGCTAGCTCTCTAATTAGCATTGTAAGCATTGCGTTTTCCTTCACGTCCTCTGACCTGTGTGACGTCATCTGTGAGCTTGTTGCCGGAAGAAAACAGAGGAGCCATGCAGCGTGCCGCTCAGAGTGGAGCTGCTTATCCCGGAGGACAGTTGAAAGTTTTACTGCATCGGTATCATGGCTGAATATTTACCAGATTTCGAGAGTGAAGACGAGCCTTTTCATTACGACGGCCACCCGTATTTATTTGAGCCAGAGTATACGGACGAGGAGCTGCTACAAACTCAAGAGCTAACGAGGATAGCAACAGAGGGCCAACGAGCAGACGAGGGTGAAGCAGCGGCACGCTCTAGATTTGTCTCCGAAACACATATTTACTGTTGCCCTAAATCCTCTTCACTTTTTTCCTCTCGTCCAGCCAGTACAGACTTGTGGCCTACCGTGTTACAATGCTAATTAGAGAGCTAGCACGGCGATCGCAACCGGTCTGTGGCAATTATAAACACTTACACAACACATACAATACTTATACGTATTGAATGCATAAAGACATATTAGTTATACTTACTTTATGGATAGTTGACCATTTGGTCCCTGTGGTTTTATCGCCTCCTCCAATTTATTTTGGGTACATGAAAAAAGGTATCCAGCACTGCCCTGTTGATCAGAGGGGGGAGATCCTCTAATGCAGTTACACAGCGTCGGGTACTTCCTGTATCATCCCACGACACATCGAGACCACGAATATTGGGCAACAGGTCCCACTCGTTGCAACACAGACATTCTTCCTCTGTGGGCATAGAGTCACAGCAACCACAGGAGCACCACCAGTCCTCAGAAATTCGCGTTCGTGCAGCCGCTGCTTCACCCTCGTCTGCTAGCCCTCTGTTGCTATCCTCGTTAGCTCTTGAGTTTGTAGCAGCTCCTCGTCAGTATACTCTGGCTCAAATAAATACGGGTGGCCGTCGTAATGAAAAGGCTCGTCTTCACTCTCGAAATCTGGTAAATATTCAGCCATGATACCGATGCAGTAAAACTTCCAACTGTCCTCCGGGATAAGCAGCTCCACTATGAGCGCTGCATGGCTCCTCTGTTTTCTTCCGGCAACAAGCTCACAGATGACGTCACACAGGTCAGAGGACGTGAAGGAAAACGCAATGCTTACAATGCTAATTAGAGAGCTAGCACCGGGGATCGCAACCGGTCTGTGGCGAAATAAACACTTTTTAATGCTCAAACTTATACGGGATGCAGTTGCCCCCCTATCTAGCTTTCTGGCGGCTGCATCCGCTCCCTTGATACTGAGCCAATTTTAAAACGAGTTGTACCCGTCAATCGTATACACACATACACTTGGGGCAATAGGACCCAGGTTGAAAAATACCGAAGTTGCCCTTTAAGGTCCTTTGTATACCTTTGGAGTGTTTATGTTTATTTCGTTTCACTAATAACAGCTGCTGGAATAATATAATTTCTCTGATTGGGATTTAAAAAAAAGTAATAATTTAAAAAAAGGATAAATGAATTAATCCATCCATCTACATATTCATCTGTCTATATATCTATCTAGATCTATCTATCCATCCATCCATCCATCTATCTAATCATTTATCATTCAATCTATCTATCCATCTGTCTGTCCATCCAGTTATCCATCCATTATCTATCCATCTATCCATCCATCTGTTCATGCATCCATATATCCATCCATCCATCTATCCATCAATCCATGTATTTATCTATCTGTCCGTCCATCTATCATCCATCCATTTGTTCATCCATCAGTCCATCTATCTATCTATCCATCCATCCATCTATCTGTCCATCTATTTATCTATCCATCCATCTGTCCATCCATCTATCTAATCATTTATCATCCATCAATCTATCTGTCCATCCATCTACCTGTCCATTTATCCATCTATCTATCCATCCATCAATCCATCTATCTATCCATCCATCCATCAATCCATCTATAGGTCTGTTTATTATCCATCAATCCATCCACCTGTCTGTCCATCCATCCATCCACTCATCTATCTTGTCATTTATCATCCATCAATCTATCTATCTGTCTATCCATCCATCCATCTTTCTGTCCGTCCATCCATCCATCCCTCTACTCATCTGTCCATCCATCCATCCAACTATTCATCAATCCATCCATCTATCTTTCCATCTATTCATCTATCTGTCCATTTATCCATCTATCTATCTATCCATCCATCTATCCATGTATATGTCCATCCACCCATCCATCCATTGAACCACCCATCAATCTATTCATCTATCTGAATAGAATACAATAGAAAGCTTTATTGTCATCATACACAGTGTACACACATACACAATGTAAAACGAAATTTGAAATCTGTCCATCCATCCATCCATCAACCCATCTACCTATTTATTTATCATCCATCAATCAATCCATCTGTCCATCTATCTGTCCATCCATCCATCCATCCATCAATCCATCTACCTGTCTAATCATCATCCATCAATCCATCTATCCATCTATCTGTCCAGCCATCGATCCATCCATCCATCCATCCATCATTCATCTTTTCATCTATTCATCCATCTACCCTGGGCTACAACCAGTATGTATCAAAAGCCTTTGTTTTCACACAGCAGTAATAAAGCTGTTCAGAGCAGTGAAGCTTAAACAGCAGGACTGAGTACATTTATTTTTTTTACGTTTTACTCCTGTTTTAAAAACAATAGCTCCAGCAGCGCAGTCGTCATACATCTCATCTATAAGCCACAGAGCTCTGGCTGCTGCACGCTGACTGACAGCTGACTTATTTTAGCTCTGTTCCTGCTCTCCAGGTGAATCAGCTCTGTTAGGAGAGCTTTTGTTAGTTTTCTTGTGCAGAATATTTTAAGCCAACAGGAAAAACAGAACATTTGGGGGATAATATTTTGTAGAGGAAAAATTTTTTTAAAGAAATGTTTAAAAGTAAAGAATGAAAACTGAAGTAATGCAATGAGAAAGGTAATTTTCTTGTTTGTTAAAGGGAGACAACTGTGCTTATTTTTTCACTTTCTTGTACTACTTTGAGTTTACTGAGGTCTTCCATAGAACCTCTTATTTAGTTGTGTTTTATCATTATTGTTTATTTTTCTTCTGGGTTGTTGAGTTTTCGAATTTTCAATCAATCCATAAATCAATCTTTATTTGTAATGCACCAATTCTTTACAACTGTTATCTCAAGACACTTAAAATAAAGCATAAAACTGTTCATTTTATGGATACACATTTATGCATAGATACTGTACATATATAAAATACAAAAACAATAATGAATCCCTCCATGATGGCAGCAAGAAAAAAACCTTCTGTTAAGCAGCAGGAAATCTTGAATTTTCATCCATTGTGTTGGTTCAAAAAAAGCATTGAGGTAACTTATTGATGAGAACAAAACGTCTTTGGCACCCCAGAAAATCAAACCAAATAAAATATCTCTAACAAGAACAGTTTATCTAACCAGGCAACAGAAGCCAAGACAGGAATGAGTTATGTTAAAGGGACTGTGAGGAGTTTCTAAGTAAAGTCTCACTTTTAGATATATGCCTGATGGAAATACAAACTTTAAGAAGAGTTTTATAGCATCAAAATAGGTTATCTATAAATGCTATTCCTCAGCTTTGCGGTTGGGTTGGACAGGGCTGGCCTGGATACTCAACTTTGGGAACAAGACAATTAAAACTAGAGCAAATTTATATTATTCCGACACGTCTTAGAGCCTGGGCTGTAAGTAGTGATATATAGCCGGCTACAAAACTATGATAATAAGTTTTCCAAAAATTGCTTGTTGTCACACATCAAAAACTACTGCTACGTAACTAGAAAGAGATACATTACCTCGTCGCTTTGCATCCTGTAAGTTGTTGAAAAAAGAAGTTGTAAAGCTATGCAGAGTTCTGAGGAAGGTCCCAGCTGCATTTATCACAACAAACACACGCTTTGGCTTGGGTCACTTTTTTTGGTATGTTCCAGTTGTAGTCAGAAGTAGGAATTTCCGAGTTCCGAGTAGGAAACTGCAACTGGAACGCTCCCCGAAGTCGGAATTTCCTACTGGGAAATCGGTGAAACCTCGCCACCCCCGAGTTGACAATGGAAGATGGATGCCCCCAGTGTGAACAGTTATTTAGCTCCTGTAATAATCAATTTATTTGCACTTCTGACTGGGGTGTGTCGCTCTAGATCAGCTGCATACATAGTATTGTCAGACTTATATTTACAAAAATGCTGCCATAGTGATAATCACATTCTTCATGTGATATCTGTGAACAACAACGCAGGGCGTGCTAACAACAGCTAACAATAGCCTGGTAGATCGGCATGTTTTTTTCTGACTTCAACTGGAACGCCGATAAGTGGGGGATGATGTCACTCCTAGTTCTGAGGTTATTGGAATGCAGCATTATGACAGCTGCAGCGCCTGTTCATGGGTAGCAGAGTCTTAATGTCTCTGGAAATAGATTCTCCTCATAGCACCTTTAATAAAAACACAAATATCTTAAGAGGGAATTTGAAGACTTTTGCCTTCACTGTAGTTTCCCAGCTCGTTACCGTGACGCTATGATGCTCTCAGTATTTATTCTCTCATCCACCAGCTTTCCTAACACACAGTCAGCAGCTCCAGGTTCATCTGCTGTTGTTAAATGCTTCATAATGTGTTGGCCCGTCGCAGCACAAATCTATCCATCACTGTTAGAGAGCAGGCGATCTGCTCTCGGTCCTAAAAGACCAATTTGGTCCACGTCCAGGAGCTCGGAGTCGCTCGGGAACATCTGACGCAGCCCTGATAATGCTGATTAATGTATTCAGTAAATTTCCTGGAATAAGTGTCTGTAAACAGAAACGTTTCAGGATGTGTTCGTGCTCTCGGACACTGACCAAAGCCTGTTTCGACACCAGCTGCTCAGGAGGAGGGTGATCATTCCACTGTTTCTGTTAGTCAGAGGGTTTCAGACACTGTTCGGTGGAATCGGCTCAGCTGGACTTGGTTTTGGTACAAGCTGTTTTGTTTTCCATCCTTACATCACATAAAGCGTAAAATCAGGTGCATAATAAAATCAGGTAAAATGGAATTATAAAAAGAAAAGCATTTATCAAAGAATAAAACTCCAAATAAAGAATCTGAACTGTAGAAATAAAACAGAGTAAGAGGGTTAAAATTAGGGCTGAATGACTTGAGAAAATAATGTCATTGCGATTTTTTTCCCCCCAATATTGCAATTTACTCTGCAATTGTTTTAATGTTCCTCATCTTATGTATTCTTAAACAAACATGAGCAGTTGATCTTTTTATCGTAAAACCAATATGACATTAAATTAATCTAAGGATAAAAGATTTGAGAAAAAGTGGAGAAGTGAAGAACAGAAGCAAAATAGGTATGAAATTGTAAAAACTGGGTAAAAATGGTATGAAAGCGGAAAATTGTTAATAAATAGCTGCCAAATTGGTATGAAATTGCAAAAAAATTGGGAAAATTTGGCAAAAAAAATTCAAAAGTGGCTTAGGAAAATTGATTATGGCAGCAAAATTGGAAATTAAATTTTAAATTAAATTTCAAATCCTTGTAAAAATTCCAAAAATGGTTCTGACAGTGGCCAAAAAAGGTGAAAGGGGCAAAATAGGCATAAAGTTGTAAAAACGGGGTTAAAAAAGGTGAAATTGGTCCAAAAGTGGAAAAAAGTGTATAAAAAGAAGTAAAAAATAGGCATGAAATTGCAAAAACACTACATCACAATGCCAAAATGTTCAACACATTTTGGGCTAAAAATATTGAACCTTCTGCGATTTGAAAATTGCAACAAGCCATATTGGGATTTAATCAAATTTTTTAATTAATTGTTCAGCCCTAGCTAAAATAAGTTAGAATACAATGTAATATAATAATAAATATAATAAGCTAAAAGCCGGATTAAAAAGGTATTTTCCTAAAATGGTCCAGCCCTAAATCTCACTAAATCTGCACTTTCTCAAAAACATGTCGAGGGATTTCTGTCACTTTGCACAAAATCCCACCTTTACTTAGACATGCTTTATGTCTGTTTTGGAGGTCACAGATTAAAGAAAACAGAGCCTCATAATTATCATTTGCTTATATAACAGAATGAGGGAGTTTCCCCAAACTTTGCCTAGTTTAAACTTCATTAAAAAATGATTTCATACAAGTAGGCCTGTCACAATAATAATTAAATCAATTAACCGCTCCATCAATAAAAACATTGTCGATAAGTTTGCCGGCCTCGATAAGTTGACATGTGCATGCATGTTTGTTTTCCTCCTCTCTTTCTACCAAACAGGCTGGATGACAAAAGGGTTCACTCTGTGCACATGTCTCTACACCTGGGTGCACTGGTTCAATAGCAGAATGAACGGAGTGAACCATCTTTCATTCATTCAATCTTTCAATCAAACACAAATATGAAAGAAGGCATGAAAGCTACATTTCCTAAGCCAAATGCCACAGCCCCAGTGTGGTAATATTTTGGTTTTAAACAGAATGAACAAGGTGTGTCATGAACACCACCGAGCCGATATGTCGCATTTGTTTAAAAGTTGTGGTGCAGCGGAGCCTTCGTCCTGACAGTCGGTGCTTACTGAGGTGCAAAGTAAATATAAATAAAAAAGAGCAAAATGGTGCGCGTTCACAGACTGTGTTGTTCGCTACATTGCAAAAAGAAAAACAAACCTTAGATACGGTTAAAAAGTCGGCATTTTGGGAAATGTTACAAAGCTTTTTTTTTTTTTCTTTACAGAGATAGAGTCTATTTTTTTTATTGTTTTTGATTAGTATAATTATTTTTATTTACATGCTAGTTTTACCTAAAGAGAGTTCAATTGACTGTCATTGTTTTTTTTTTCTTTTTTGTTTATTTAGTCTATTATATTGTTTGTTTGTTTAATGTATTTCTTTTAAAAGCTCTTGATCTTCAATTACAGTTAAATACTCTTAAGAAATCAAAGTTTATTGCTTTGATAAGGTGTTCTCACATTATTATGACATATATTATAATTACATAAATGAAAAAATGATGTTTTAAAATGTTGTTTAGTCGCAATAATTTTTTGGTCAACTATTGTCCAGCAAAATTTGTTATGGTGACAGGCCTACATACAAGTTTGGATGTCAAAAGCCAAAATCTTCACACCTTATCCCGTGCTGACAAGACTTCTGTAAATCACACTGCCACATAAAAAGCTCTATCTCCCCTCCTTTACCAACCACTGAAGCAAGGACTGGATAAACCTGGAGAGACATAAACCATCCACAGCAGTAATAGCTTGTGAAACACAAACCTGAGACATCACCATTTAAAAATCAGCCTTGGCTAACATGCCAGCTGCCATCTAAATAACTCATTACACATCTGTTTCTTTCCTTTCTGTTTTATTGACAGAAAAGTAATGAAAACATTCTTCACTGTTTGTTGTCACAGTCACACTATCTGACTTCCAGCAATTAGCTGTATCTGAAAATCGTTCGGCTCGTCCAGGTCTCCTGTGAGCCGTTATAAACTCATCCAGCCGTCAGCTCTTAATTAGCACCCGTTAGCAGTGAAGCGCTAACTTAACTTTGACTCAGTTAATGAGGGCAGAACTCGTTAGCTTAAAGGCAACAGGGAGGAGAGATGCTGTGAAAAAGACTCCAAGTCTCAGGAGAAGTCTCCAATTAGAGCTTCTGTCTGACGAACAAATTTAATACTTTGTCTTCTGTTAAAAAAGCAATCAGACGCTGGTTCGCTCGCCCTCCCCTCTACATGAGTGGAGATAAAAATGATTGACAGGAGAGAGTCGTCAATCAGCCAAAAGACCATCTAATAACAAATGATTTTGATTCTTCCTCCCAGGTAAGTTTAAAGGCATGCACTGCATCCATTTCAGCCCACCAACAGGAAAATAAAAGTTTATTCTGCACTTAAGTGTTATGTCTCATCTATGTGATAGGGTCCTTCTATGAACAAGACAAAAAGTCTGCAGCATCAGAACTTCGCCTTTACCCCCCCGGCTTCCTAACACCAGCGTTAATATTAACAGCATTTTAATTAAATTTTAGTCCAATCAATCAATCAAACTTTATCAAACTTTGCTTTGTCCTAAAATATGAGTAATTTTTCTTTGAACCCAATGCATGCTACTACCCTTGTTCTTTGCCCTGTACTGCTGCAAAACTTGAATTTCCCCTCTGGGGATCAATAAAGGATTATCTCATCTTATCTTATCTTTA
Organism: Scarus forsteni; assembly: GCA_036419115.1. Lineage (NCBI taxonomy): Eukaryota > Metazoa > Chordata > Actinopteri > Labriformes > Labridae > Scarus > Scarus forsteni. The sequence goes on along the minus strand of JAZDUH010000508.1, from coordinate 11,034,768 downwards.
TTCGTTTAGCACTTTTCATAGGACTTCGTAACATAATTGCATATCATAAAGATATAAGACCAACCGAAATCTACATTCAATACACACACTAACTCAAACACACAAAGACATAAAAAGGAAACAGAAAAAGGAATTAGCATTGAGAGAACACGATCTTGAATTAAAAATGAAGAAATACAAGAGCAAAAAATACAATGTTAGCTAAAAAATATTATACGACTAGATAGAAATTCTGTGAAATAAAAAACAAAATACAAAAAAAATTAAATAAATAATATGGTAAAATGAGAAAGCCAGGTGCGTAATAAAATCAGCGAAAATTGGATAACAAAAAGAAAAGCATTTAACATAGAATTAAATTAAATTAGTTATAGTACTTTGCATAAAATATCTTTTAGGTTTAGTTTCCTTGAATTTCTGAAGTCGTGTTTTCCTCTTAGATAAAATCAAACATCTAATAACCCTTTATTTAATGCGAGTAAAGTTTGAATGTCTAAATGAACAGAAAAAAATGTTCCTTTTGTGTGAAATGCAGTCTCCTTCATTTAGGCTACCTGGCAGAGCATCTCAGTTACAATACCAGAACTGATAACAGTGAAATTTCATCTACTCAAATTAAGAAAATTTAACCTTTTTTTTTTTTTTTTCATTTTTCCCTTTTTTCAAAAAACAGGAAAAAAGGGAAAATTCATAGACAGTTTAGATGATCAGGGGCACACAGTAAGTGAAAACAAGCTGTTTTGACAAAAGTGATAGTCAACATACTCTAGAAGGTTTTTTCTTGCCGCCATGATGGAGGGATTCATGATTGGCTATATGGATTCATGTTTGCTGTTGGATGGATATATATGTTTATTTGTATTTTACATATGTATATATGTATCTATATATATATATATATATATATATATATATATATATATATATATATATATATATATATATATATATATATATATATATATATATATATATATATATATATATATATATATATATATATATATATATATATATATATATATATATATATATATATATATATATATATATATATATGTATATATATATATATATATATATATGTATCTATGCATATATGTGTATCCATAAAAAGAAGAGATTAATGCTCTATTGTAAAGTGTCTTGAGATAACACTTGTTATGAATTGGAGCTAAACACAGATTGAATGATTGATTGATAGTAGTCAGGGAAATTAAATATATGAACTTTATTTAATGCAAATGATGAGCTGTTTAATATCTTTGAAAGCTTCTTTGTTAGAATAAATCATGATATTAAAAACAGAAATATTATTTTCCACTTTGCAGTGCAGAAAAACTTCTAAGAACAGAAGAGCAAGACAACCTTAAAGCTGGGGTTGGTAATTTTGGAAAACTAGCATGAATGTGTATCTAGCATCTCCTCAGGGCTCCTCCCACCCTCCTCCAAAATGGTGCCCCCTCGCTCACATGCACAAGCGTCGCTGATTCAACTCCAAACCCTCAGCACAACGTTTTTGTTTTACACTACACCAAGTCATGTCTCAGTCAGCGGTAAGAAAACACCAAAACATCATCATAGTAAAGTTAAAAAACAAACATGGAAAGTTAGTTAGTGCTCACAGCCCAATGTTGATCGGGGTATAGGTAGTTCCTCTGCCATTCTCCACATAGCTGTCAAATCTCCCGTTTGGGCCATGAAACTACCGTATTTTATGTATTTTATCCTCTTTCCCGCTGTCCTCCTGTATTCGTATTCTCCTGTAAATCTCCCGTGTGATGATATAATAATAAAAACATTCCTCTGCCTCTCCAAACTGAACTCTGTCTCTAGCCTGAATGGGGCGGTAATGCTCCAAAATGATGGATGCCAACCGCCGTAAAACCAAAGAAGAAGAAAAAGCCTGGTGAGAACGTCCACCTGCAGTAGCCTGGGTGGCAGCTGTCGTGAGATTAGAGCAAACAGAACAAACCAAGAAAAACAAAGAGTTTATTTTAGATTTCTTGTTCACCTGTCATAAAATGTGAGGGATACTGGAGCTTGGTTGGGATTATGGGACAGCTTGTAGCGGGCTTCCCTTATTTTCAAAGATAAAACTTGACAGGTGAGCATTCTCCAGTGGCTGTGATTGGTTGGTGTTTTCCGTTTTACTCCTACTGTAGACAGCAGCTGTTTTTCACCTTTTTCTTAAGAACACATCATGCATTGATTACCATCAGGACATAACGACCATTTTAACCAGCATAACAAAAAGTGTATTTAAATCAAATGACCAACCCTACCTTTAAACAATGACTTCTTCCTCCCTGAGTCGACTAAACATACTTTAACAAAGACTAATACTCACATGGCTGACTGACTGTGTTCATCATTAAACTGCAGAGGAAACCACTGAACCACACGGTGTATATTTAACTATAAATCATCAAGCAGATATTAGATGATTCACACTCACTTCAGTGGATATTTAACCTCTAAAATGTGTTGAGTCTGAGCAGTTGAGTAATAACAATGACTCAAACTACAATAATGCAGATAGTTCGCACAGGGAAGCAGAGTAGCAGCTTTATTTTTTTATATACAGAAATATACAGCTTTATTTGACAGTTATTGATGAAAATCTTTGCCAGTACTCACAGATAATATTTTGGCTGTATACATTTTAACCCATATAGTAGCTGTAACTTTGGCAGAATGAATGCATATACCATCTTTTACCAAACAGCTTAAAGCTTGGCTACTGGAAAACCAACTCTGCCGCCATAACCAGGCCAAAACTTGTGTATTTGTCCTATGTATCTATTTTGTCAAGGGCTCCATCGCCAATTTTTACTGAGCAATGTGCAATGCAACTAGCACTGTATATGCCTATGTACTCTAGGTATCACAAATTACCATCGCTGATAGTAGATTATTGTAATATGCAATTGAGCATTAGGCAATCAAAATAGCACTTGATATTTTTTTGAGCAATTTGCAATACAATTATGCACTTTACAATTTAGCACTCTGCACTTTAACCAGCCCCTTGGCCGAAATGTTTTTTTTTTTTATGATCAACTATGTTTGCTTTGTTTCGTATTGTTTGTTTTGCTTTGTCTTTGTTTTGTTTTTATTGTGTATAAATGTTTTGTACAACACCAACCTGCCAATGGGACTACAGATGGAAATTAGCCACATGGCTATAATCTCGCATGTTTACATTTAAATGTTCATTAACATGTACCGTTTCATGTCCTTCTTTTAAAAATAAACAAATCTACAAGTCTACAAACCTAGGGGTGGGTGAAAAAACTGATTCACATAAGTATCGGGATTTTTTTGAAGAATTTTAATTTGATTATTTGTTAAAAAAAAACGTTTTTTTTCCCCAAATTTAAATGCTTTATTTTAGTCTGTGTTAATAACCCACTTTTTAATGCAGTCCAGGCTTTCAAAGAGAGTATGAACAGCTGGTTAAAATATTTTGTTGAATATATCCTAAAAACAGACTCACATGTGATGTGTATTTTTCCTGATATAGTCTGTAGGCATCATCATTGTTCATCTTTTTCACTGGTGTTAAAAAAGCTAACTAAAGATTGCAAAAAATCTGCAATATCGTAGAATAGCAATTTAAATTGAAGCGGCATCTAAAAAATCGAAGCAGGAGAAAAGCGCATCGTCCCAGCCCTAATACCATCATATAGTTTCAACACTTTCATGAATCAAATATGTAAATAATTAAAGAACAGAATGTTGTTTTCCTAGTGTCACATCAGTTTCCAATAGAAAATAGGAACAGGTCAGTTTCAGAAAAATGGAGGCTTTGTACTTTTGGCAAAAAATATTTGTAACGATATAGATATCAGTAATAATAAGTTCAGAAATGTTGGCAATATATTGTGCATCCCTAGTTGTTCTGGAAACTTATTTTGTATTTATTTGCAAAAAAGTTGGAGTGTTAGTCATTTTTCTTTACTCACTGAAAACTTGCAAAGAAAGAGGAAAATTGCGTTAAAATTCTGTTTTGCTCTTTTAAGCAAGTTTTAGTGTTTGTATCTGAGTTTAAATCCTTATTATTATAGTAACACCAATGAAAATTTGTGGCCGAAGCCAAATAAAATATAAACGCTAGGCCGAATACCGAATATCAAATGCTTAGGCTAAGTAGTTCACTATATTTTTTAATAGTGCATAAATCGCTAAGAATACATTTTTAGACATGTTTACAAAGAAAGTAATTGTTAATGAATATTATGATATTTTTTAATATTCCAGTAGCCTTTGCTTTTCAAAAAAAGCACAATAAAGTTTTTCATTCGTATCAGGCCTTCAAACAAAACAAAACATTCATTAAAATAAAATAATAAAGTGCATTGAAGTGGAAACCCACGACAAATTAATAATTGTCCTTTTGGCACAAGTCTGCTTAGCCACAGTCACACGCAATGACGTATTTGATTTCGTCATTGCATCACACAATACGATTCGGCCAGACTATTAGCTCACTCCATCGAAGGCCGAATACGGCTTTTTTTTTTGCAATATTCGGCCGAATATATTCGGTCACAGAATATTCGGGGCATCCTTCCTTTTGGATTTACTAATACTACTAGTTGACCCAAAACAGTCATTTTCATATTCAGGTTTTCAAAAATCTCTATTAATGAAGAGAGGATGTTCTGAATTTTAATCACTTTAAGTAGCTGCCCTACATTTTTCAAAATCTGTGTTTAATGAAGAAAATAGATTGAACCTGAAACAAATGAAACATTTTTTTAGTATTATTTTGGTCATTTATTTATATGTTTGTTTTTTTCATGGCTCTGGTTGAGTGGGCCACTTGTTCGGTGCATCTTTATATTTTATACCTCTCTCTTGTTAAAATATAAATTTTAACCGTTTTTTTATTTTAGTTTAGTTTAAGTTGATGAAATTTCACAACATTTTAGTAGGGCTGACACTTTAGTGCATTAATTAGATTAATTAATTACACTGCAAATTAACACATTAAAAAAATTAATCGCGATTAATCATAGCACACAAACGTTTTGATATTGGCCAGCTGGAGGACCGGTACATGGCAGTGGCACGTCACTTCACACATGCGTCGCTAGTCAAACCAAACAAAGCCCAGGTGACGACAGGAATGGCCTATTTGAGACAACGCTTTATTTTATATTTGAATTAATTTATCTATATTTGTACTGCACTCTTTAATAATGCATCAGGCCTAATTGGTTTGCTGGATGTCCTCGACCTTTTTCTTGTTTTAAAATTGTATTTATAAAACACACTTAAAGTGTAATTTGAGTTGCCTGATTGAGCTTAGAATTTTCTGGACAAGATCATGTGACTTAGGTTTTATTCAATCACCGATAAAAATGTAGATGTACAATCTTCCCTTCTTAGCGTATTCATTTGATTAATCATGCACTACAATTTTGTAATGTCCTAGAATTCAAATTCTTTATGTGGGTACTTTAAGCAGATATGAGATTAAAATGCGATTAATTAGATTAATTAGATATAAATCCTGTAATTAATTAGATTAATTTTTTTAATCGCCTGACAGCACTACATTTTAGTTGACGAAATCTTGATTAACATATGAATTGAAAACTGTACGGCATTTTTTTTATGTTTCCTTGAATTTCTAAAGTCATGTTTTACTCCTGAATAAAATGAAACATCTAATAACCCTTTATTGAAGATGGTGAGGTGAGGAGTGTCTTTTTCTGGAGTCAGCTGACACCTCTGCGTTTGTGCTGAGCAGGTGTCAGCGAGGCTCTGAGGTGATGAAGTCTGAACCGGGTGGAAATGTTTCCTGTTGGCTCTGCATTAATGAGACTCACACCAGCGTGAATATGGATCAGGTTTTGTCCTTTCAGCCTGGAAAAAGTCTTCCAGAACTTTCCAGCAGGTCATTGACGCTGGGCCTTGTATTGAACAGAGCTGAGAGATGTTTTGTTCTCACATGGTAACTGCGATGAGCTAACGTGTTAAAAGGAGGGATATAATTTAAGAGGTGAACATAAATTCATTTGTCCTCTTAAAAGTGCATTTCTGTTTGTGGAGTCAAACTCTGGAGCAGCCTGGATGTCACTTTAAAAATGTGAATTATTAATAATGATAATAAATATTACTTTTTTACGTTTTTGTTTCTGCAATGGATCTGATTTGTAAGGAAGGGGCAGGACTAGATAAGCACTTAGCTTCATTCTTTTTTAATTTTAAAGTTTGAGATGGATATAAAAAAGAAAAAAAAGATGTGTTGCAAAGTTTGAGCCATGCCCGTAAATGTGTTCCACTGAACATGTTCTAGACCGACCTGCTGCAGTCCACGCCTGTCTCCACTGAACAGGGAGTAGACTGACCTGCTGCAGTCCACGCCTGTCTCCACTGAACAGGGAGTAGACTGACCTGCTGCAGTCCACGCCTGCCTCCACTGAACAGGGAGTAGACTGACCTGCTGCAGTCCACGCCTGTCTCCACTGAACATGTTCTAGACCGACCTGCTGCAGTCCACGCCTGTCTCCACTGAACAGGGAGTAGACTGACCTGCTGCAGTCCACGCCTGTCTCCACTGAACAGGGAGTAGACTGACCTGCTGCAGTCCACGCCTGTCTCCACTGAACATGTTCTAGACCGACCTGCTGCAGTCCACGCCTGTCTCCACTGAACAGGGAGTAGACTGACCTGCTGCAGTCCACGCCTGTCTCCACTGAACAGGGACTGGACTGACCTGCTGCAGTCCACGCCTGTCTCCACTGAACAGGGACTAGACTGACCAGCTGCAGTCCACGCCTGTCTCCACTGAACAGGTGAGGACTGTTATGAAGACCAAATTTCAACAACAGAGACCCCGGACTGTTGAGACACTGAAGTCATCAAGCAACGAGAAAGAATTCCACCTTAATTTTACCACTTATTGAGTGACATTAAAGGAATGGTTATGTAACACTGGTTAATGTGCCTGCCCCGGCTTTTCTGGAAACATGTCGCAGGCATCAAAATTTAAATGACTAAATATTTGTAATTTGAACATTAATTTCCTGTCTTTTTAGGGTATTAAACAGCATCAAAAAACTTAAAATTATAAGCAAATTATTGTTTTCTGTTGTTAATTGTCCTAAACGCATGTCCAAACTAGGGCTGAACAATTTATTGCAAATTAGATTAAATCTCAATATGGCTTGTTGCAATTTTCAAATCGCAGAAGGTTCAATATTTTTTGCCCAAAATGTTTTGAACATTTTGGCATTGTGATGTATTTTTTTGCAATTTCATGCCTATTTCTTACCTCTATTCATACACTTTTTCCCACATTTGGACCATTGTTACCTTTTTTAACCCCATTTTTACAACTTTAAGCCAAATATTTTGCCCCCATTCATCTTTTTTTGGCCACTGTCAGAACCATTTTTGGAATTTTTACATGCTTTTGAAGTTTAATTTCAAATTTAATTCCCAATTTTTGTGCCATAACCAATTTTCCTAAGCCACTTGTGGATTTTTTGCCAATTTTTCCCTTTTTTTTTTTGCAATTTCATACCTATTTTGCACCTATTTATTAACCTTTTTACACTTTCATACCATTTTTACCCAGTTTTTACAATTTCATACCTATTTTGCTTCTGTTCTTCACTTCTCGACATTTTCTCAAATCTTTCATCCTTAGATTAATTTAATGTCATATTGGTTTTACTATAAAAAGATCTACTGCTCATGTTTGTTTAAAAGATGAGGAAAATGAGTAAATATTGGGGGGAAAATCGCAATTAGATTATTTTCTCAAATCGTTCAGCCCTAGTTCTAACTCCATTTGTATTGGGGTTTGATGAAAATGTGTTTTTATGTCTTTATTTTGTGGCATTTTTTGGTAAATCCACGCCATGTAAACACCTTTATCTGGACATAATCTCAGTATATTGCTCTGTCTAGAGTCACTCCAGAAAGAGAAAGAGTGATTTCAGACACATATTTGCTCCGTCTCTTGAAACTCGATATCCGCTCGTTCCCTCTAGAATCAGAGATTTAGTGCTCAACAGCTTTATTGTCTCTTCATGTTTGATTGCGAGCCAGTCTCGGTATAATTAGCCTGAGTGTGTTTAGCAGGAAATACCTACAGATCTGATAGGCCCACTGTAGTTTCCATAATAGGCTGCAGGTTCCTGACCTCTGTTAATAAATGTCCTGTCAGGAGGTTTAATGCCACTGTGGGAACAGAGCAGGAGAGCCGCTGTTTGTTTGTGCTCTTGGATTGATTCACCTCCACGCAGAAAGGACTGCATCAGCCTAATTTATGACCCTGTGACAGCACTTATTTTATTACTAAAACTACAACAAGAGCAGCAAATTATCCTCAGACATTTCCTTATGTTTAAAGCAGCACTGCGTCTCTTCGTTTTCTTAAGTTATATATCAACTCAACAAAAAACAGAGCGCAGACGTCCCACAAATTTTGATCCCACTGCATGTTTTCTTCTTTTGATTCCCATCGAAACATAAATCCTAAAATGGAAATGTCTAGGAAAACATTTTTTAGAAAATTCATGCACATATTTTTGTGTGTTTGTGTTTCAAGTCTTTCCTTTAATGAGTTTCTGAAGCTCTGGGGCCTCATTTTTAAATTCACAAAACGGGGCTCAGAAGCGTTTTCCCACGCAAGGGTTGGGATTTGTAAAAATGAACGTACAGGAGGAATGTGCGCACCCGTCATCAACTTTGATCCTGGCCCACAAACAGCTTCATCACATACACTATGTTGCCAAAAGTATTCCCTCACCTGCCTTGACTCACATATGAACTTAAGTGACATCCAATTCCTAATCCATAGGGTTCAATATGACGTCGGTCCACCCTTTGCAGCTATAACAGCTTCAACTCTTCAGGGAAGGCTGTCCACAAGGTTTAGGAGTGTTTATGGGAATTTTGACCATTCTTCAAGAAGAGCATTTGTGAGGTCACACACTGATGTTGGACGAGAAGGCCTGGCTCTCAGTCTCTGCTCTAATTCATCCCAAAGGTGTTCTATCAGGTTGAGGTTAGGACTCTGTGCAGGCCAGTCAAGTTGATCCACACCAGACTCTGTCCTCCATGTCTTTATGGAGCTGCTTTGTGCTCTGGTGCACAGTCATGTTGGAAGAGGAAGGGGCCAGCTCCAAACTGTTCCCACAAAGTTGGAGCATGGAATTGTCCAAAATGTCTTGGTGTGCTGAAGCATTCAGAGTTCCTTTGACTGGAACTAAGGGGCCAAGCCCAGCTCCTGAAAAACACCCCCACACCATAATCCCCCCTCCACCAAACTTTACACTTGGCATAATGCAGTCCCACAAGTATCATCTCCTGGCAACAGCCAAACCCAGACTGGTCCATCAGATTGTCAGATGGAGAAGCGTGATTGGTCACTCCAGAGAACGCGTCTCCACTGCTCTGGAGTCCAGTGGCGGCGTGCTTTACACCTCTGCATCCACGCTTTGAGTTGCACTTAGTGATGTGAGGTTTGGATGCAGCTGCTCGGCCATGGAAACCCATCCATGAAGCTCTCTGCACTGTTCTTGAGCTAATCTGAAGGCCACATGAAGTTTGGAGGTCTGTAGCGATTGACTCTGCAGAAAGTTGGCGACCTCTCTTCACTATGCGCCTCAGCATCCACTGACCCCGCTCCGTCAGTTTACGTGACCTACCACTTGGTGGCTGAGTTGCTGTGGTTCCCAAACACTTCTGCGTTCTTATAACCCAGCTGACAGCTGACTGTGGAATATTTAGGAGCGAGGAAATTTCATGACTGGATTTGTTGCTCAGGTGGCATCCTATCACAGTTCCACACTGGAATTCACTGAGCTCCTGAAAGCGACCCATTCTTTCACTAATGTTTGTAAAAGCAGTCTACATGCCTAGGTGATGATTTTTATACACCTGTGGACATGGAAGTGACTGGAACACCTGATTCTGATTATTTGGATGGGTAAGTGAATACTTTTGGTGATATAGTGTACCAGCAAAGCAGCAGCAAGCTACGTCAACAATAAGTAATAAGAAGCTTTTAACTGTTATGTAGTGTAATTTTATGTTCTGTAAGCTCTGAGACTAATGAGAACAATTTGCTGATAAATCCTCTCAGCCTGAACTCAGTCAAGAGCTTCTTGAAGAGTCTTTTATTGCAAGGGTCCAGATAATATCTGGGTACAAATAGTTTTCTCAGTTCTTCTTTTGAGTGTTTCACCCTTTTTAATCAATCTGTCAAAGATAAGAGCACTTAAGTGTGGCTGCTGTATGTTCCTTGCTGCAGACGGTCAATGGGCCGTGATTATTGAATAACACTTCTTTAAGGCAGGGACTGATGTGTGGAAACTCGCTGCCTGGAAATGGGATCAATTTGTCCCCTTCCACTCGGCTCTTCGGGGTTTACAGTTTCAATGACGTCACTAGAGGGAACAGACAGTCTGATGAGTGGATCTAGGGTTTAATTTTTGCACAATCACAAAAAAATGGTGCTAAACACAGTTCAACCACATGTTGTGTTGAGCTTGTTTGTCTGCAGTGTTAAGGCCAGCATGGGCAATACTGGAAGAAACATAAGTATGACCACTCCTTTTGTCAATACGAAGGTAACACCAGCACAAAAAACAAGGTTTTGCAGTCCAAACAACTCAATGTTTTGATTGTTCTTTTTACTTGTTTAAAGTAAAAGAAAATATGCAAACCTAAAGAGACACCCTAATAAAAAAAAAAATTAAAAAAAAACGGAGAAGAGGAAAATCAAGCTCTTCTCTCCCCTAGATACCGGACTGCTTAAACTTAAATTCTTTTCTTTCACTAAACTTTTAACCAAACAAATCACACAATCTACGGGCTGCACAAAACACTGTTCTCTGAAAGCTGCGTTGTGGTGAAAATTGGCAGTGAGAAAGGAGGATTAAGAGATTCAAGATGTTAGATGTGATTAATCAAAATGAATCACATCTAACTGTATGTTATGAAATCTATTACTCTTATTGTTTTACTTTATATGGTCAAGTATATATTTACAACTTGCACCATGCCTCACAAGTTCACTGAAATATAAATCAGATGTATCATGTAGATAACCTTATTTTCGTTGTTTTTTTCTAGATTTTTTTATTTAAACTGTTGTTCCAAATAAACTGTAATCTGAAACTATTCATCCTGCTGTCCAAAATGCTTACTTTCGATCTCAGTAAACCTGTTTTTATTTCCATGGATCGCAGCATGTTGCTCCTAAAGCTGTATGTACCTTTCAGCATTATTGGAGCTTTCACAGATGTGCAGGTTACCCAGGCCATGGGCACTAACACCCCCCCCATACCATCACAGATGCTGTCTCTTGACCTTTGCTCTGATAACAGTCTGGATGGTCCTTTTCCTCTTTAGCTTGGAGGACACCACGTCCATGATGTCCAAAAACAGTCTGAAATGTGGACTCAGACCACAGCAGACTTTTCCACTTTGCCTCAGTCCATCTCAGATGAGCTCGGCCCAGACTAAACTAAACTAAATGAGACTAAAATGTCTGACAGACTTAATCCAATCAAACCTAATTTGGTCATGTAGGAAGTAGAGACAAGTTAGGAATCTATCCAATCACAGCTACTTTGGTTGTGTTAAAGGTTGGATGAGTTCAGAGGGACATCCAATCACAGCTGCCTTAGCTTGGTGGTGGTGGTGGGGTAAGTTATGGAGCGATCCAATCAGAGCTGCTCTCTTTATGAATTGATATATTCATGTAGAGCAGGTTCACTGTTTGTTGTCAGTTCTGGTATTGTGACTGAGATGTTCTGCCAGGTAGTCTAAATTACGGAAGAGTGTTAGGGACATGTTAGGTGGAGATAATAATTTCGGGGGAAGTCGAAATTAAAGAATAAATTTCAGGATCAAAGTTGAAATGAAAAGAATAACGTTGGAATGAAAAAGTTGAAATGTCGAGACAAAAGGAAAATTTTAAGACTAGTTGAAATACACTGTATGTCGACTTCATTCTGGACACTTTGACTTTATTCTAACCGTATCCACTTTTAGCATGAAATTGTTATTCAACTTTATTTTCAAATTTTCCACTTTAATGTAGACTTCCTCCAAATTATTTTCTCCATCCAACATGGCCCTAATACTCTTCTGTACTAAGTAAAGGGGACTGAATTTCACACAATAGTTCAATTTCTTTCTTTTTTTGTAATTTTTGTTTATTTGGAAAAGCAAGTTTTACAAATATTTTCACGTAAGCATGATAAAATATCCACAACTTACTGTGGATATGATTATATAAACTGCTGATCCAGGTTTTTAAAAATTTAAGACCTACATTTTCAGTCTAGCTTTTAGCTGATTACATATATTTATTATTATCATTATTATTATTATTATATCATTATTATCATTACTATTATTTAATATATTTATTCAAACCCTCTTAATATGTTTTATTATTCAATTAAGTTCAGAGTTATTGTTTGGAATTTTATTATCTGTTTACTGATTTTCTTTCCACTATCTTACTTTAGTGCATTTTATCTCATTTCACCATATTACTATTTAAAGTGCATTTTAATTACCCATTTGTTTTTATATTTATTTATTTAATCTTATTCCTCATCAAGATTTTATTTCTTTTTTTTTTATTTACTTTTAATTATTATTTTAGTCTTAGTTCCAGTGTTCCCTCATTTTTTAATGAAAGATGCCATTTTCTCAGCCCTCTTACTTTGTTTTCTGTTAGAATCTCTTCTTCATGTCTTTATATGTGTGTGTAAGTGAGTGCGTGTGCTGTATATGGATTGCAAAAGTGGGGGTGAGGGATGGGGGGGTGTATTTCTCATTGTATTTAATTTTTACCTTTCATTATTTTAATTTCTTCATTTCTGTGTGAAGCACTTTGTGCTACAAATTTGTTGTATGAAAAGTGCTGTACAAATAAAGTTTGATTCATTGATTGACAAGATTTTCACACAATAGTCATTGTCAGATCACAGAAATTAGTTAAATTTGTTTCTGTTCATTAAATGGACTGTGAGGAGTTTCTAAGTAATTAAAAAAAGTCTCCCTTTTAGATATATGCCTGATCGAAATACACACTTTAAGATGAGTTTTATAGCATCAAAATAGGTTATCTATAAATGCTTTGCATCCTGTAAGTTGTTGAAAAAATTAGTTGTAAAGCAATGCAGAGTTCTGAGGAAGGTCCGAGCTGCATTCATTAGCATCAAAACACAGACACGCTTTGGATTGGGTTTTTTGGTGCGTTCCAGTTGTAGTCAGAAGTAGGAATTTTGAGTTCCGAGTAGGAAACTGCAACTGGAACGTCCCCCAAAGTCGAAATTTCCTACTGGGAACTCTGTGAAACCTCGCCACCCCCGAGTTGACAGTGGAAGATGGATGCCCCCAGTGTGAACAGTTATTTAGCTTCTGTAATAATCCATTTATTTGCACTTCTGACTGGGGTGTGTCGCTCTAGATCACCTGTATACATAGTATTGTTAGACTTATATTTACAAAAATGCTGCCATAGTGATAATCACATTCTTCATGTGATATCTGTGAACAACAACGCAGGGCGTGCTAACAACAGCTAACAATAGCCTGGTAGATCGGCATGTTTTTTTCTGACTTCAACTGGAACGCCGATAAGTGGGGGATGATGTCACTCCTAGTTCTGAGGTTATTGGAATGCAGCATTATGACAGCTGCAGCGCCTGTTCATGGGTAGCAGAGTCTTAATGTCTCTGGAAATAGATTCTCCTCATCGCACCTTTAAGACTTTCAAACTTTAATAGCATTCAATAAAGGGTTATAGGATGTTTTATTTTATCCAAGAGTAAAACATGATTCAGAAATTCGAGGAAACATAAAAATGCCTTACACTTTACAATTGTCATTTAGTCTAGACTGGATTTACAGCAGATAAAAATAGACTTAAATAAAACAATTAAGATGACTAAATTATGACTGAAACTGTCAACATTAACATTGGACTATTGAACCTTGAAGCATCAAACCTCAGACAGGAATTGGAGAGCATGTAGTGTTAAAAATAAACTAAAGGTCTGTTCAGTTCCTCAACAGCAGACATTTAGAGCCCAGATCAGTAAATTTGTCACTTTATAGCATCTATATACTGTAACACATGCTCCAGGCTGTCATCTGTTTTCACAGCCTGAGGGAGTGATAGCTGTTTTCCTGTTGATTCAGCTGCACACGCTGAATCTGCTGATCTTTATGTGCCCAGTTTGCCTTCAGAGTGAGCCGGGCCTTGTTAACCCCCAGCATTAGCACCTGATCTGTGCCGCAGGGCCTCATTATCGAGCAGCAGCAGAAATTTGAGCCCGATCGATGCGTCCGTGCAGCAGACAGCAGCAGCTCAGCTCTTTTTAACATCTCTGCCTGAGGACGCAGCGGTAAGTCTGCACTTCAGAGTGATGAGGCAGATTTCCAGAGCAACACTGAAATAACAAACAGCAGCAACAGAAACACCCCAAAATATCATCTCACTGGCCTCTTACCGGTGATTAGGGATGTAACGGTTACTGGTAAAATGGTAAACCGCGGTAAAATTTCCCATGGTAATCATTACTGCATCCTATTAAAATTACCGAGTTACCAAGTTTGATCTCCACACTGTGTCAGTAACTCACGGTGAAGCTGCTCTTTGACTGGAAAAGCCTGAACTATGTGTGTCTGCTCCTCGGTGAAGCAGCTGTCTCTCATAGACGGAGGAGCACATGCACAGTTTGCAATTTTCAGTTTCTGAAAGTTTAGCAGTTGGAGCCTCGCTCAGACTCTTACAGGTTTTCCCACTCGAAACGGCTAGAGTCTGATCGAAGTTTGGATTTTACAAGGATGTCGAGGGGAAACTGAGTGACTACAGTCACCCTGTCTAAAGCACAAAAATGTGCGCGATTAAAACTGCTGTAACTCCTCGAGTAAATGGGCAGAGAGAGAGAGGTTTCAGAGAGCCATACCTGAGTGAATTATAGGAGGTTTATCAGGATTTTCTGTCTAAATAATGTATAAAGGTTGTAAATAACAGCATTAGTATCAATCTGGAGTGAGTTCTTGCTGTTCTTTTGCTGTTTATTTGCTGTGTTTTGCCGTATTTCGTCGTAATAGATCGTCTTTTTCCATCATAGTTTGTGTTTTAGTTTGTGGATTTAGTCAATCGCGATTTGGAAATATTAAAGAAGGAGATGTGGAGGAGATCTGCCATGGAAAGGGGAGACCAGAGGAGAGTCATGAAGGGGGCTAACTGCTTCAGGGACTAAAATAAATAAATCAAAAAAGGCCTGGACATGGTCTAATATAACGAGCTGTAACATGAACACTAATGCTGCAGGCAAACTAAAATGTGTGAGTGTTTGTAAAATAGGTTACATTCTGTTTTGGCCATCTAAAAACTTTGACACGTTCATTTACAATTGTTTATGTAGAGAAACCTGTTTGAAGTACAAATCCATTTTTTTCTTTTCTTGTAATCACACACAGTTTAAAAATTTATAACATAATGACAAATACTTGTCAGAATTGTTTACTTTTATTTCTCATGAAAAAAGTTTCACCAAATATTCCTAAAGGACATTTCCTGACAAAGTTATTAACAAAAAGACAAAAGAACTGTTATGATTATAATATTAAAGGGGTTAAATTATTTCAAGACTGTGTCAAAGTACTTTTTGGACATTTTGAGCACACTGCAACAATACCGCGATAATAATGATAACCGTGATCATTTTGATCACATTAACCATGATATGAAATTTTCATACCGTTACATCCCTACCCGTGATGCCAGATTTTTCTACAGGTCTAAGCAACCAGGCTGATAAAAACAAACTGGAAACAAGCTTCTTCCAGCTATTTTTATTCATAAAGTGATATTAGGGCTGGGAAAGATATCTATTCAGGTGAAAAAATCTGCAGAATTTTCTGCAGAAGATTGAAAAATCAAAACTTAAGATTTCTTTTTCTTGACTTTAAACTTACTACTTGTAAGCTGTTGCAATATTTAGTAAATACAGAAAATGTAGTTGTCATGATGTTAGGCCCTGTCAGCACTTTTAAAGGCTGTTTGTTTTTTAAATGAGATTAAATATTGATTAGAGAGTTTCATGTTAATATTATGTATTATAATATTATATATTCAAGAAGCAACTTTCCCTCCTTTACTCAAACTTCAGTCATTTTCAAGTCAACAATAATTAAACCACTTTACATCTTAACACATGTTTTTACCAAACAGAGAGAGCTGGTCCTAAGGGTTTTGTGCTGAAAAACTCAAACTCTGCATCATATTTTGTTTGGCAGCCTTTTAAAAATCATGTTCTCTATATTAACATTAATCACCATAATTACAACCCTTAAGCATTCCTGCGATGAGAAACTGATTTGAAAGCAAAACATTAGAGAAAATCAACCCGACACACTTCAAAACACATTACACTCCTTCATCCATCAGGCATTTCAGACCTGGTCTCACACATACGGAGCTGTTTTCATCAGCTGAATAAACCAAGTTTTTTAGTTTCTCTTTATGCATTTCCCTGCCGATGTCTCCCATCAACATCACCCTCAATCAAAGCTAACGCTGAAATAATACAAATAAGCATGAGAGGCATTTCCCTGCACTTCCACATGTTCCTCCTTCTCTGTCAGAGCTGGCTCATTATGCCACTTTACTGGAACATGATGGAGCTAAGCTTGATTACATGACATGCATGTTAATGTGCTTCAATCCCACCTGTTAGAGTCTGAAGTCTGGAAACAAGCATGAGACACTCAGCTAACAGCAGAAGGATGCTCCAGGCCGAAAACAAACAGGCTCTGGGATTTATTCTCCAGGTCTCTGAATTATAACCAGGCAGCCCTGACAAGAGCCCACATCAGTCAGAGGAGAAATGACGTTAAGCAGAGTCTGGTTCAGGCTAATCCTCAGAGGAGAAGCTCAAACATCACTGATCAGAAGAGCAGTGCTGGTCTGTGTCTCCTGATCAGGGTTTACCAGGATCTTACCACAGTCACAACCAAAAATGCCCAAAACAGAGCTCCAGAGCTCGATCATTTTGTCGCACATGCGCCCAAAATTTGGAAAAGTGCGCCTAACATTTTATGTTGGTCGCACCAGTGCACCTGGCGCTTCCAGGTGAAAACGTTGACTTATGTCGCAACTCATCATCTCCCTCTCTCTCTCTCTCTCAAATCAAAAGTTTAGAAGTTGAGAAAGCACATTTCAATAAATAAGCCTGTCACGATAATCAATAAATCAATTGACCGGGAGCGATAAATAAAAACGTCCTCGGTGAGTTTGCCGGCCTCGATAAACTGACACGTGCATGCATGTTTGTTTTCCTTCTCTCTTTCTACCAAAGTGGTTGAATGAGAAGATGGCTCACTCTGTCCATCTTTAACACTGGGTTGCATCGGTTCTATAGTGGATTTAATGGATTTATAGCACAGTGAGCATCTGTCAGACATGCAATCTTTGGAGGGGAGGCGGGGCAGCTTGCACGTACACTCGGAGAGAGCTGAAGTGAGCGTCCTGAGGAGTAACAAGGAAACAAACGCTAAAATGAAGGATGGCAGGAAAGATACGATTCCTAAGCCGTCTGCCACAGCTCCAGTGTGGAAATATTTTGGTTTTAAACAGAATGAACAAGGTGTGAGCTCATGAACACCAACAAGCCGATATGTTGTATTTGTTTGAAAGTTGTGGCGACGAAGAAGGGGAGGTGCAGCAGAGCTCTAGTCCTGACAGTCAGCGCTTACTTAGGCGTTTGGTCGGCAAAGTAAATATAAATTAAAGCGCAAAATGGTGTGCGCTCACAGACAGTGTCATTCGCTACATTGCAAAAGAAATACAGCCCTTCAATACGGTTGAAAAGCCAGCAATGTTAAGAACGTTTGACAGACAGTAGGAATTGATTGGGAGAAAGCACGTCTCAAACAATTCAGGAACCGTATAAACTCCATTTTATTTGTTTATTTTATTTTTTTGTGTGTTTTTATTGGATTATTGTTTGTTAAATGATATTGTACTGTTTGTTTTATTTTATTTAAAAGCTCTTGACCTTCCAATTACAGTTAAATACTCTTAAGAAATTAAAGTTACTTGCTTTTGATATGGTGTACTCACTTTATTACGGCATATATTACAATTACATTAATGAAAAAATGAAATGTAATTGTGACAGGCCTACCTACATAAATAATATAGCCTGTTAAAATTGACAAAAGTAACCGCAGTCACGGAAAATCCACCAAAAACGGACAAAACACAGCACCTGTTTCCTTTAATTTCTCCGTCGCTCTGATTTACGGCAGGGCCAGCACACACACGCACGCAGACAGAGCCCTCAGCAATCATCCAATCAGCTGTTAGTATGCAAATGAGTCCAGACAGAGCCTGACTTCGGTGTCAGGTTTCAAAGCGGAGCAGAAGAAGAAGCAGCGAAGCTCTGACAAATTCATCTTAGAGACTGTCAGATAATTAATTAACAACAATAACAAGTAAAACAAAGTAATGTTTATTATAACATCTCCTGCCCTAAAAGTTGTTTTTTAGAAATTAATTTGAAATTCTTTTTATCATTTACCTTAGTTGCAGTTTTGTAAATTTTGACAATAGTGTGTAAAGTCTTATTCTAGGTTCAAATTTATTAGAGAATAAGACCATCAAATTAAATTTATGTTGTTGGTTGTTAAAATCTGGAAATTTATTTCATTTTTCAGTTCAGTATAGCATCTTAAACATTAGCTCTTTCAATTTGAAATTATTTTATTTAACTTGAGATGTTTGAGTTTGAAATGATACATTTCAGTTCAGCAAAGCACTTTAAGCACTTTTATTTGGAAATGTTTTATTTCGCTTAATGTTTAAGTTTGAATTTGTAAATTTCATTCAGTGAAGCACTTTAAACGCTCTGTTTTTCTTTTAATATATAATGCTGCTTCAAATAAAGACAGCTTTTTTTAGATCGTGTTCTTGTTTAAAAAACATTTACATAATATAAAAGTTATAGAAAGTGATAAAATTATGACCTTATGGCGTTTAAGGGGGACGCTGAAATATTTTGGTGCAACTCATTTTTGTGCTGGTGCACCTTAAAAAAATTAGATGCACCGTTGAAACCAATGCAAAAAAGTTAGTCTGGAGCCCTGTATAAAATAAAGTCCTGTTGGAGATAAAAATAAGACTTTCAGTCACACTCCAGGTCCTAAAGCTAGGGTCGGTAATTTTGGACAACTAGCATGAATTTGAATGTAGCATCTCCTCAGGGCTCCTCCCACCCCTCCTCCAAAATGGTGCATCCTCGCTCACATGCACGAGCGCTGCTGATTTGCAACCAGAAGACCGATTCAACTCCAGACCCTCAGCACAACGTTTTTGTTTTACACTACACCAAGTCATGTCTCAGTCAGCGGTAAGAAAACACCAAAACATTATCATAGTAAAGTTTAGAAAACAAACAAACATGGAAAGTTAGTTAGTGCTCACAGCCCGATGCTGATCGAGGTATAGGTAGTTCCTCTGCCACATAGCTGTCAAGTCTCCTGTTCTGGCCGTGAACTACCGTATTTTACGTATTTTATCCTCTTTCTTGCCGTCCTCCTGTATTAGTATTCTCCCATAAATCTCTCATGTGCTTTCGATCATTGTTTTCCTTACTGTTGTCTATATTGTAAATATAGTGAATATTACACTGATGCTTGATTTGATGAAAACAACAGATCATTAAAGGTGCAATGAAGAGAATCTATTACCGGCGACATTAGGACTCTGCTACCCCTGAGCACGTGCGGCGACTGTTGTAATGCTCAATCCAGTAACCTCAGAACTGGGAGTGACACCCCAGTCAGAAGTGCAAATAAATTGATTATTACAGGAGCTAAATAACTGTTCACACTGGGGGCATCCATCTTTGATTGTCAACTCGGGGTTGGCGAGGTTTCACCAAGTTCCCAGTAGGAAATTCCGACTTCGGGGAACGTACCAGTTGCAGTTTCCTACTCTGAACTCGGAAATTCCTACTTCTGACTACAACTGGAACGCACCAAAAGACCCAAGCCAAAGCGTGTCTGTGTTTTGATGCTAATGAATGCAGCTCGGACCTTCCTCAGAACTCTGCATAGCTTTACAACTTCTTTTTTCAACAACTTACAGGATGCAAAGCATTTATAGATAACCTATTTTGATGCTATAAAACTCATCTTAAAGTGTGTATTTCCATCAGGTATATATCTAAAAGTGAGACTTTTTTGTAATTACTTAGAAACTTCTCATAGCATCTTTAATATTAGATAATGAATAATTTTTAATGTGCTTTTGATCATTTCTTTTCTTACTGTTGTCTATACTGTAAACAGAGTGAATGTTGCACTGAACTTGGTTTGAAGAAACTTGTGAATCAAATTGAAATCACATCTGCCAGAAAAATCACAGTGAGGTCTCATCCTGCAATCATTCAGCCCTACTTGACATGGACCAATCAGCAGCTGTGGTTTCTGGACTCACCTCTGCCATCGTGCTGCACGTCAGCCAGGATCTGGGAGTAGTTTATGGGCTTGTTTTCCTCGAACACGCGGTCGACGAGGGAAATGTTGATGCTCTTCAGCTCCGTGTATAAACCCTCCGCTGCAAAGTAGCACGGACGATCATCCTCCTTGTTGTCGTTGAACATGAGCATCACGTGCTCTCGCCACCCGAAGCGCTCGCAGATCCTCAAAGCAAACTTCCCCAGCTTCTTGTGGGTGGGGCCTGTGTTGGTAATTGATGGGTAGACGCCGCCATAGAAGGCCACCGCCGGGGCACCTGCTGTTACCATGGGGACGTCCCAGTGGGTGGTGAAGAGGCCCACGGGGGAGGCGGTGTACGAGCAGCCGGGCCCGATGAAGGCCCAGGGATCGTGGGCAAATTTAAGGTCAACGGCCATGAGCGGGGCGATGGACTCGGAGCAGATCCCGTGTTTGTTCTCACTGTTCTTGAAGGCGTAGACCAGCTGGTGGTCGGGCAGAAGGGTGTGGTCGGCGTTGACGTTCCTCACAGCTCGCTCCAAAGCAGGGCCGATGCGAGGCCAAGCCCACGGGTAGTCCGTGTTGCTCTCCGGTAGAATGACTGCCAGCGTGATGTTCTGCTGCGGCCGATGTTCGTGATGCCCTCGAGCTTTTCTTGAGCTGCGGTGGTGAGACAAGTGGCCGCTCACCGGATCAAGCAGAGCCAGCAGAACCAGCAGGAGAGGGAAGCCCACTTTCCAACAGGCCATGCTCCCACAGCGGGTCGTCCACTTCTACCACGGCTGAATTATTTATCCGGTAAACTGTGAAAACACACGAGGGAGACATTAACTAAACATGCAGCACGAACAAAGTCTTGTTTTCTTAGCGGAGACATAGATGCACTCCCTCCTTTCAGAAAAATGTAATAACTCCTGATTGTCATGGATGGATTCATGGGAAATATTTGGTCTTCCCTGAGTGGGAGAAAAACTCCCCAAAGGTTGAAAATTAGACAAGAGCCAGCTGACAGGTATGCAACCATACAGACCAGAGATGGGCAACTTGAAGGGGCCACATGAAACCTTTTTACCAACCTGAGGGCCACATTATAAACAGTCTGATTCTGTCAATGGGAGAAAAAAATGTTTGGTAAACTACGCAAATGCAAAGCAGTTATTAAAAAGTATACCAAAAATCATATGTTATAACACCAAAAAAATCAATTGTTTGTGTATACTTAATAAGGCTGGGATGATACGCTTTTCTTCCAATTCAATTTAAATTGCAATTCTACGATATTGCCAATTTTGTCAATCTTTAGTTAGCTTTTTTAACACCAGTGAAAAGGACGAACAATGATGATGCCTACAGACTACATCAGGAAAAATACACATCACATGTGAGTCTGTTTTGGGGATTTATTCAGCAATATATTTTAACTAGCTGTTTATACTCTCTCTTCAAAAGACTGGACTGCATTTAGAAGTGGCTTATTAACTAAATTAGGCATTTAGATTTGGAAAAAAAAAAATATTTTTGAACAAAAAAATCTATTTAAAAATCGTCAAACAAAAAATTCCAGATACTTATGTGAATCGATTTTCTCTTCCACCCCTAATACTTAAGTGAACTTGACATAAAAATCAAGCTAAGTTAGCCAACTACTTTAACAACAACTACTAACTACTTTAACCTGATATAACCTGACATTTTAGCATATTCTTTCATCCTAATATTGGTGGTGGTGGGGTTCCTGTTTCATTTTCTCTTAATCATTAAATTAATGTTTTGATCATAAAGTAGAATGATCGGAGTTTCTCCATTTTTTACACTTCAACTCCCGGTTCAACTGTTTGGCAGAGGTCAATAAATTCAGGAATATTTAACATGTTCAAAAACATGTCTTTGTTTCAGTCCATGTTTAAGGATATAGAATAAAATACAGACAAACCAAAATAACTGAAGTTTTCTTTGTTTGAGATTTAAAAGTTTTAAAAGCTAAACGCTAAACGCTATTATCATTATTATTATTATAATAATTATTATTATTATTATTATTATTATTATTATTTTAAGTCCTTAACATTTACTGATATGATTTATATACATAATCAGTTTTTTGTGTGCTTTTCAAACTCAGTCCCATCCAGTGGCGGCTGCTGGTCAGTCAAGGAGGGGAAGCTCATTTTTTTCCGGCCTCCATCATAAATTTGTTTGCTTATTTAAATGTAAATTCTGCTCTCCGTTCCCTTTCAAGAAAATGATCTGTGACCCTGTCGTACCAACTAGGTGTCTTTTCCAGGGATTTTACCAGCGTTCTCTCAATGGCCAGCAGAGCTAGACTGCTTAAACGGCCTTGGCCCATTGTGTTGCGGGTGTAAGACTTGAGTCGCTTTAAACAGGAGAAGCTCCTCTCCAGAACAACTGAATGTAAAACTTAGAAGATGCTCCGGTGGAGGGTTATACTTCAAGATCACTGATTGGCTCATTTCACCGTCAATCAAAAAGAGATTCGGCCTCAGACAGCTCATCCAATCATCATGCAGAAGCCGAGCGTCCAGGCCAGCCCACTGCCTCATAGACCCCAGAGACGCTGAGCGTCCGATGGGCGGGACAAAGCCCAGCGTTTATCCAATGACCGTCCAGTTTCCACAGTGGACTTCCACTCTACGCTTCCCCATCGAAGTCAGAAGACGCTCAGCGTCCGACTGTGTTAAAGCACTGAGACACTGCGGGGATGAATGAGAAAGAAGTCCCGCCAGTTACCTGTGATAAGTAGCTGATTCTGGACAAAAGATGAAGGTATTCTAGCGCATATTTAGTCAATGAAATGTACACACAGCAGTACATATCAACACTTTTTTGGGGGACATTTTAGTGGAAGCTGAGCTTCCCTTGCAGTCTTAGAGCAATCGCCACTGATCCCAACTATTTTAAGTTATTTGATTGTTTTATTTACACACATTTCTGCCTATTCTAATTGATTTCGCCACCAATATTTGTGAATTTTTATGTCATCACATAATTAACTTTTCAAACCTTCAAGTCCCACACCAACAAAATATCTGGTTGTTCTTTTGTTTGTAGTGGACATTTTTTGGTCGAATGAGGATATTAAATAAACTCAATAAGGGCTAGATGTGCACATGTTATATTTCAGCAGACCTTGGGGATTATTTAATGTGGTTTTCCGTTTAATTCTGGCGATTGAGAAACAGATTTTCAGAATTCCAGAGAGTTTCCGATGAGGTTTGGCTGAACAAAGTCCTGTGAGCTGCCACCACCGCTGACAGAGACACTTATTGAAATACAAGGTGTGTTCTCATTTTCCTGGACAGAGACAAACGAACAATTGCCTGAAAATGGTTTGACACTCATGGTCTATATCCAAAAAATAAATAACAGAGGAAAAGAGGTTTGCTTCTCATATTCTGAGTAGATTAAATTTACAGACCAGCAGCGTGATAAAATTCAGAGATGATTAAAAGTCTCTGAAAATAGTTTCTGAGGTCACACTCGGAAAATAATTGGACTTAACTTCTTAACACCTTCATACCTCACAAATAAGGAATAAATAAATAAAACCTCTCCTTACATAAGGGAAGGACAGTGAGAGGAAGGCATAGAGAAGAAAGCACTGCCCATATCTGTAGAGCTGGGCAATTAATTGAGTTTTGATCACGATTACGATTAAGGCAATAGATATTAAACTCACTGATCAATATTCAAATATTACAACACCACAACAGATTGGATGTGTTTCCTCTTTTTTTCATCATCTTTAATTTCATGTATGAGCATTTTTTCATACATATTTCCATTATTTACTAAAGTGTTGAGAGCAACAGAGTTAAGAGCCTTAAAGTTCAATGACTGAGTGTTGTGTGTTGTGGAATCAGTGAGTAATTGTGGTATATAATCGTGATCTCAAAATCTATCAAATTAATTAACTTCAACTTTCAACTTTATTTCATTTATATGGCACTTTTCATGCATTTAGCAACACAAAGTGCCTCACAGAGGATAAGAACAAAAACAAAACAATAACAAAACAAAAGGCGAATACCATAAAAACCCCAAACCTCCCACCCCCACAAATATATACACTCGTACACATACATAGACATACGCGCACATATACATACCCACACACACACACATACACACACACACACACACACACACACAAACACAGGCTGTTGCTGAGGAGACATGGCTGGGCACCAAGATCTGAGGTGAGGAAAAAGCTGCCTTTGGGGGCCGTGCAGACCGGGAGGAGCCATGGTCCATGGGTGAAGGGGGCGCCACCACAGGGACCACCCCAGCCCAGGCAGACAGGAGGCTCCACACCAAGGTGTAGAGCTCTGTAGCCACCAGGGCCGGAGCCATCCACGGGATAGCGCCCCAATCAGTGGACCAAAAACAGCTCCCGGTGTGTCAGGCCCCCAGGAGGAAACACTGGAAAACCGAGGGGCTAAAATAGTAAAATGTGATAAAAGGTATAGAAGCTAAAACTGAGTGAATAAAACAGTATTCTTAAGATAGATTAAATAGATAATGTGAATTAAACTAAATCTAAAACATCAAAATAAAACAATAACATAATATAAAAGGATAGACCAAGCTAAATAAGTAAATAAAATAATAATAATGATACTAATATAAATAAAGTAATGATAAAAAGTGTAAAAATATGGGTAAGCATAAAAGGATTAGGAGGAGTTAAATTAGTCAGTTAAAAGCCTGATTAAAAAGATGGGTCTTGAGCCTCTTTTTAAAAATATCAACATTCTCTGCGCCCCTGAGACTCTCCGGGAGGCTGTTCCACAGTCGGGGACCATAATAACTGAATGCCGCCTCCCCGTGAGGCAATCATGAGTTTTTGCCAAAGTGGAGCAGCCCTTCTTACCAGGTGTTTTAGGATGTCTTTGGGGCTTTTAGCATCTTTGTTTGACCATGAAAGTAAAGCATTGATGCCCCGACCAGGCTTTTCCTGTGGACTTTCCAATTTGTTTTTTCAGTGGTATATGAAGTGATAACTAGGATTGAACTTGTGTAGTACATAGAGATGTTCCAATACCATTTTTTCCCTCTCTGTATGATACTGGTACTTGTACTGAGGGTATCAGCCAATACAGAGTACCGATCTGACACCAGTATGTTATAAAAACATATATCATACTACGCCTGCATGACTGTGATATGATTATCACTGTGATAAGGCATGGCTCAGGTTAAACCCTTTGTAAATCATGAATAAATACAGCAATGATGCAGTGTGATCGTGCTAGTTAGCTTAGCTCCAAGTCTCGCGTCAGCGGCTCTGACACACACGTGTCTGTTGTGTCATGTGATCAATTCCTCCAGGTCCCTGCAGATGGCAACACAGAGCTACTGTTTTGACAGCAATGAAGAAGAACTGTGGCAGAGTTTAACGCTGCTAAACAGTAAACAGATTACTAATTTAATAAATTACGTCGGATGGTGCCTGGACTCCAGTAGTCGTTGATACCAATACCAGTATTTTCGGAAGTATCTGAGCAATTTCTGAAACTGGTATCGGTATCAGGACAACTCTTACTGTAGTGGATTAGATGGGTTTGTTCTGGTGGGTTTACACCGGTTTTGTAAAGCAGTAGCTAAGTATTCAGTAGTTTTGTGAAATAATAACTTGACTTACACAATATTGTAAAGTGCTGACGTGGTTTTCACTGCTTTTGTAAAGTCATAACTGGGTGAAACTGGTTTTGTAGAGTGATAACTGCATTTATACTGATATTGCAAAGTGATAACTGGGTTTAAACTGATATTGCAAAGTGATAACTGGGTTTATACTGATATTGCAAAGTGAAAACTGGTTTTAAACTGATATTGCAAAGTGATAACTGGTTTTATACTGATATTGCAAAGTGATATCTGGTTTTAAACTGATATTGCAAAGTGATTACTGGTTTTATACTGATATTGCAAAGTGATATCTGGTTTTAAACTGATATTGCAAAGTGATTACTGCATTTATACTGATATTGCAAAGTGATAACTGGTTTATACTGATATTGCAAATTGATAACTGGGTTTATACTGATATTGCAAAGTGATTACAGCATTTATACTGATATTGCAAAGTGAAAACTGGTTTTATACTGATATAGCAAAGTGCTAACTGGGTTTATACTTATATTGCAAAGTGATATCTGGTTTTATACTGATATTGCAAAGTGATAACTGGTTTTATACTGATATTGCAAAGTGATATCTGGTTTTAAACTGATATTGCAAAGTGATAACTGGTTTTATACTGATATTGCAAAGTGATATCTGGTTTTAAACTGATATTGCAAAGTGATTACTGGTTTTATACTGATATTGCAAAGTGATATCTGGTTTTAAACTGATATTGCAAAGTGATTACTGCATTTATACTGATATTGCAAAGTGATAACTGGTTTATACTGATATTGCAAAGTGATATCTGGTTTTAAACTGATATTGCAAAGTGATTACTGGTTTTATACTGATATTGCAAAGTGATATCTGGGTTTAAACTGATATTGCAAAGTGATTACAGCATTTATACTGATATTGCAAAGAAATAACTAGGTTTTATACTGATATTGCAAAGTGATAACTGGGTTTTATACTGATATTGCAAAGTGATATCTGGTTTTATACTGATATTGCAAAGTGATAACTGGTTTTATACTGATATTGCAAAGTGATATCTGGTTTTAAACTGATATTGCAAAGTGATTACTGCATTTATACTGATATTGCAAAGTGATAACTGGTTTATACTGATATTGCAAAGTGAAAACTGGTTTTATACTGATATAGCAAAGTGCTAACTGGGTTTATACTTATATTGCAAATTGATAACTGGTTTTAAACTGATATTGCAAAGTGATTACAGCATTTATACTGATATTGCAAAGTGATATCTGGTTTTAAACTGATATTGCAAAGTGATTACTGGTTTTATACTGATATTGCAAAGTGATATCTGGTTTTAAACTGATATTGCAAAGTGATTACTGCATTTATACTGATATTGCAAAGTGATAACTGGTTTATACTGATATTGCAAATTGATAACTGGGTTTAAACTGATATTGCAAAGTGATTACAGCATTTATACTGATATTGCAAAGTGAAAACTGGTTTTATACTGATATAGCAAAGTGCTAACTGGGTTTATACTTATATTGCAAAGTGATATCTGGTTTTATACTGATATTGCAAAGTGATAACTGGTTTTATACTGATATTGCAAAGTGATATCTGGTTTTAAACTGATATTGCAAAGTGATAACTGGTTTTATACTGATATTGCAAAGTGATATCTGGTTTTAAACTGATATTGCAAAGTGATTACTGGTTTTATACTGATATTGCAAAGTGATATCTGGTTTTAAACTGATATTGCAAAGTGATTACTGCATTTATACTGATATTGCAAAGTGATAACTGGTTTATACTGATATTGCAAATTGATAACTGGGTTTAAACTGATATTGCAAAGTGATTACAGCATTTATACTGATATTGCAAAGAAATAACTAGGTTTATACTGATATTGCAAAGTGATAACTGGTTTTATACTGATATTGCAAAGTGATAACTGGGTTTTATACTGATATTGCAAAGTGATATCTGGTTTTATACTGATATTGCAAAGTGATAACTGGTTTTATACTGATATTGCAAAGTGATATCTGGTTTTAAACTGATATTGCAAAGTGATTACTGCATTTATACTGATATTGCAAAGTGATAACTGGTTTATACTGATATTGCAAATTGATAACTGGGTTTAAACTGATATTGCAAAGTGATTACAGCATTTATACTGATATTGCAAAGAAATAACTAGGTTTTATACTGATATTGCAAAGTGATAACTGGGTTTAAACTGATATTGCAAAGTGATAACTGGTTTATACTGCAAAGTGATATCTGGTTTTATACTGATATTGCAAAGTGATAACTGGTTTTATACTGATATTGCAAAGTGATATCTGGTTTTAAACTGATATTGCAAAGAGATTACAGCATTTATACTGATATTGCAAAGTGATAACTGGTTTATACTGATATTGCAAAGTGATAACTAGGTTTTATACTGATATTGCAAAGTGATTGCTACGTTAACACTGATATTGCAAAGTGATAACTGGTTTATACTGATATTGCAAAGTGATAACTGGGTTTAAACTGCTATTGCAAAGTGATAACTGGTTTTAAACTGATATTGCAAAGTGAAAACTGGTTTATACTGCTACTGTAAAGTGATAACTGGTTACTGATATTGCAAAGACATAACTAGGTTTATACTGATATTGCAAAGTGAAAACAGAGTTTATATCAATATTGCAAAGAAATAACTAGGTTTATACTGATATTGCAAAGTAAAAACTGGTTTTATACTGATATTGCAAAGTGATATCTGGTTATATACTGATATTGCAAAGTGATAAATAGGTTTATACTGATATTGCAAATAGATAAATGGGTTTATACTGATATTGTAAATGGGTAACTGGGTTTATACTGATATTGCAAATGGGTAACTGGGTTTATACTGATATTGCAAATGGATAACTGGGTTTATACTGATATTGCAAATGGGTAACTGGGTTTATACTGCTACTGTTGATTAATAACTTTGTTTATACTGCTCCTGTAAAGTGATAACTGGTTACTGATATTGCAAAGTGATGACTGGTTTTATACTGATATTGTACTGATAGAACAAAGAACAAAGCAAAGGTCAAGAAAGTATTTTCCTGTTTGTGTTTATGTCGCTGTCTACCACAAGGAAAATGCCCACCTGTGTTTCAAGTTTTATTGTTATGTTTTTAAAAAACGGACATACAAAATATTCACTTGTTTTCCAAATAGCAATTTTTTTTCCAGGTCCATAAATCCAAAGACTGTTTTGTCAGTGTGACGTCAGGAGCACCTCAGACAGAAGGAAGCACACGGTCATCCTGTCATAAAACATGGCCGACAGTGGAAATACACCCAAGAAATGACAGATTTAAAGAAACAGTGGTGACATAATTACAGTGACATGATCTCTGTCATTTACTAGGTTAAAATACTTAAAATTACAGAAAACATGGCAGTTTAGAGTAGAGCTGAAGTGGTCTAAGGGATTAATGTGGAAAAAAATATATATAATAAGTGTTTGGAAGTTGTGTGTCCTGGTGTACCTTGGAAATATGTACAATCATTACTTATTACATTTAATTATTTGTTTAATCCACTCACCAGTAAAACCAAAACCTTAAAGGTTCTGATGTTCACAAACCTTTAACAGAACTGATTTTACCTCCACCAAGGAGAATATGTTTTTGTTAGTTTGTTTATTTGCTTTTTTGACAGGTTAACTCAAACAGACATGGGCAGATTTTGATTACATTTTCACAAACATATCATCACAGGCTTACATATAAACTCAGCCTCACTGTCCTGCACCAAAGCTAAAATGCTGCTAATAAATCATCTGCTCTAAAGAATATCAAAAAATGTTTAATAAATGGCATTTTAATGTATGACCATAACCATATTGTTTCCTCTGCAGGTTAAAAACTGCCTCTGAATGCATGTTTACACCTCCACATGTTCATTTCTGTACCTGTGTTAGTAAAAAACAAGTTTTTGTTAATTAAGTAAACTTTTGGAAATAAACATTTGGTGCAAGGGTTAAAACTTTAAGTGACTTTCTTTACAAAGACTCTTATTACTGCATAATGGTGTAACAGTGGGTAAAGTTAATGAATGAGTGACAATATTTCCCAGCTTGTAAAACAACATAACATAACTGGCTCTATTTTTAAATAAAACATGTGGCAAATTACATTCAAACTGGCATTGGAAGGGTTAAAACCAATCCTTTAAATTATTTTATTTTTAGTAATTTTGGGCAAAGCTGAAGTTGTTTAAGAGAATACACAGAAAACTGCAGAGAAAACATTGATCTTTTTTGATTTTATAACAGTTTCTTTGCTTGTACACAGACAAGTTGAATGCTATAAAGGATCTTATTGAAGTGTATTGCTGTGCCATCATTGTTTTTTGAGTAGTTTTAATCTTTAAGTGAGTTGAATACGAGTCTTTCAATGGCTGACTTTGGCCAGTGATTATCTTGGCTTCAAGGGTCTTGTGTGCAGTTATTATTGTGTAAGAAAAGTGGCAACCCTAGTGGTCAGCAACCTTATTTTTTTAACTAAAGATCCAACATATTGCAACCAAAGAAAGCTACTCTCTTAAATTCACCAAGAAACCAGGGCTAATAATTTTAATTATCATTATTTAAAGGAAAAGTTCGGTTCCTGCAGCTTTTACATTGTTTATAGAATGAAGTAGAACAATATACTCACCCAGAAGGCTTTCCTGATGCAAACGGTGCTTCGGGAGATATTTAGATCCAAAATCGAGCAGCGGACACCGATATAATGGTAGCCTGTAGGGCATAGATCGCCGCTCCTAAAAACTGCATTAATCGTCCAAAAACTCATGTTTTTCACCAATATTCCATCATGATTTGCTCCGAAAGGACCGCCATTGCAGCCTGTGTCTCTCCACACAGCGCTGTGTGGCTGAACTAACCTCTGAACTGACGAGCTGTTTACATGCGCATGCGCAGTGCGGCTCATTGTTTCAGGGGAAGATCGGCAGCTACAAATCAACTTTCTTCTTCCAGTTTTGTGCAAAATGGACGAATGTCTATGGGATGAAGATGTTGTGGAGGAGGACTTTGAATATGATGGACGTCCTTACAGTTTGGAGCCACAGTATACAGATATACAGATAAGGAAGCGATCGCAACGCTCCAGAGAGTACTGCGCATGCGCAAAGGGCATGTAAACAGCTCGTCAGTTCAGAGGTTAGTTCAGCCACACAGCGCTGTGTGGAGAGACACAGGCTGCAATGGCGGTCCTTTCGGAGCAAATCATGATGGAATATTGGTGAAAAACACGAGTTTTTGGACGATTAATGCAGTTTTTAGGAGCGGCGATCTATGCCCAACAGGCTACCATTATATCGGTGTCCGCTGCTCGATTTTGGATCTAAATATCTCCCGAAGCACCGTTTGCATCAGGAAAGCCTTCTGGGTGAGTATATTGTTGTTCTTCATTCTATAAACAATGTAAAAGCTGCAGGAACCGAACTTTTCCTTTAACTTTACTCACATTGGAAGTTACAAACACCCATCCATCAGTGCGATAAAGGGAGGAATAAAAGCAGCATCTGTGGATTTGAATCATATTTAATTCGATTTATTTTTAAGGCATTTGGTGGCATCATGTACTGATGTGTACCAGACAAAGCTCACAAGTTCCCTCATTGGCACTCCTATGTCATGGACCTCTACTCCAAACACAACAATTGACTCTTTAAATCAATGTAAAATAAACATCTTGACAGTTTGATTTCACTATTGGCAGGTAAGAGCTTTAAAAAACCTATAAATGTGAACATTTCCACCAATTTGCTTTATATATTGTCAGAAAAACTTGAAATACAAAAAAAAATCCCCACTTGTATTGCCTCAAAACTGTGGAGGTAGCATTTAAATACCAAAAAGGTCTAATTCCATATTTCAAGGGATGTGTGGCAATCCTAGTGCTTAAAAGTTTGATGGGGATGTTTCTGAAAGTTTGCAGATTTGCTTTTCTGGTGCACAAATAAAGCATTTAAAGCACTGATACAAATCATTACAACCTAATCATCAGCTGCTGAGCAGTAGTTGTAATAATTAGGGATGAATGATAATGGATTTTTGCCGATATGTGTCTATTTAAAAACTAAATTTGGCTGATACCAATATGTAGAAATGACTGAAAGAAGCTATTTTTAGATCACACCTATGTCCTAAATAGCCCTGGGCAAAAAATCGATAAGATTTAAAAATGGAGTTGGCCAGTCAGATCGATTTGTTTTTCCTGAAACTCGAGTTTTTATCGATATATATATATTTTTTTTAACCTGTTCAGTTCACATTCGCGAGGACCCAAGGCTTTCTGTAGTGCACTTATGTCACAGTATGTCACTCTCCTCCCCCGAGACGTCAGGTACATAAACAACATAGACAACATGGCGGCGGCGGCCATAACCGGCGAGGAGAAAGAGGGGCTCCTGGCCAAGAAAGGTCCCTCAACAACCGTTATTTTGAATTGGTTTGGTTTTGCAGCATCTGACAAACACCAAACAACACCTCACTGCAAATTGTGTGTGAAGGAGGTTGTCGTCGGTGGTAGCAGCAATTCGTGTCGATTTCTGTGTTGATTTTTTGACCTGGAGGTAGAGCTGGGTGATTTCCCCCCCCCCCCCCCAAAAAATGTCAGTTAAAAAAAAAATAAAAAAAACATTTATTTTTTTTTTCGGTTTTATTTTAATTTTAATTTTTTTAACTTTATTTACAAAACTCAACTTACAAAAGTTCATAATTTCATCGGGAACATGGTACGCTTAAGGTAGTATGCATCTCATAGTATAAAACAAATATAAAGGAAGCATAGAAATACATAATACAATTCACAAAATATACATAATACAAGTCACAAAACATATTTTTTATTTTTATTTTGTAAAAAACCTTGATTCACTTTTCACTATTCACGATTCACGACAACGGTTCGATTCCATGCCCCCAGCCCATTTAAAATGAAATAACTACTCACTGTAAATTTATTTCCAAAATATACATTTATTTAAACTTAAAATATACATTTAAGCTTTACACACTTGTTTGAATTAACTATGAAGACAGTCATAAATAGGCCTGGGCAAAATATCGATGATTTAAAAATCGAGTTGTAAAAAATAAAAATCTTAATAGAAAACTCAAATCTTGTTGTAAGAAATGTAAAAGTGTACAAAGTAATGAGAAAAGTGCCTCTAAGTGCGAATGTGAAATAAACAGGTTGAATTTTTAAAAATTCGTTACACTCAAACTCAGGAAAAACGAATCGATTTGACTTGCCAACTCAATTTTTAAATCATCGATTTTTTTGTCAGGGTCTACCTGGAAGCACTTTAAATGTATATTTTAAGTATAAATAATATTTTGGAAATAAATTAACCGTGAGTAGTTATTTCGAATCGAATCGTAAATTGAGGTTTTTTGTTTTTTTTAATCGAAGATTTTTGGGGGGGTAAATCGCCCAGCTCTAGTCATATATATTAAATGAATGTTTAACAGTAGAGTTGATCTACGCTTTATCTGCCTTTTCATAAGCCTAAACACTGATTGTTAACCTGCTTACAGAAAATACAGCCTCTTTTGGGAGCTTGTACTGTTAGTATAAGAGTAATGCACAGAAAAATACACAAAAGGATAAAATACAGGCAGAAATTTTCATATCTGTCTATACATTTATATTTTGAAGCAATTATCTGCCAACACTGATGGCATTTGGATGAAATTTTGCATCCCTACTAGAAATACAAACCCCATGGCTCACCAGGGAGCACCCCTGCCCTGAGGGGGAGCATCAGCCCTCTAAAGAGACCCTCAGGACTCGAAACATCAATTATCCTCTCACATGCTGGAAAAAACAGACTGTAAATTAATATTAATAGAGCTTGTCACCTTGGTGACTTACCTCAGTTGTTATTTAGCCTCTTCTTCATGTTGTTTGTCGATTTTCTTGGATCAGAACAAAGGTGTAGCAGTAAACTAGCTAACTGCAGTTAGGCACCCAAGCCCGCGAAAACATACCGGCGCGTGCCCTCACTGCGGCAGGGAGAGTAAAAAACGTTTAAACTTTTAACGGTAAACCTCCAAATATGAGACGTTTTATTGGCATAAGTCCACTTATTCTCAGTCCAGATGCTGCTTTATTCTCACAAAAGTCTTCCAGGAGATTCTGCTTCGGGACAGGAAGCCGGTAAAACGTGCCAACTTTGTTTTCACGGCGGAAATGAGCCACTAAATACCAACGACTGAACCGTTTAATTTCCGTTAAATCTCACAAAGCGGGCTGAAGCACCTACGTTACGTGTTCACGTGTTTCTTCATAGCTCTGGTGCCACTTCTTCAGCCTCCATGTCCGCACAAATGGATTAAAAGCATCAAAAACTGAGTCAACGATCCAGATTTCTGAGTCCAACTTTCGCAGGTGCTCCGTAACTCCAGATTAGGAGACGCGCGGCGGCGTAATCCTTCAGGTAAAGTCCGCGCGAGGAGCTTCTGACAGGAGAATGTGTCAGTACGTCCATGCACTTCCTTCACTTGTTAAAGACCCGCAGGTAGACGAGGACGTGGGCTGGACCGCGGTTGTTGCCGGGATTAGTCCGCGGCTGCTGCGCTGACGGCTCGGACTGAATGCCAGCGGTGAGCCGGGGGAGGAGGGGAGACGTCAACGGGGGAGTAAGGAAGGGAGGAAGGAAGGAGAGAGAGGAAGAGAGAAGGAGGCAGGAACAGAGGGAGGAGGAGGAAAAGGAGAGGAACCAACTCAGGGGGACCGGGACAGAGAGAGGTAGGGGTGGGTATCTGCCAGAAACATGGAGAAACTACAAACCTCCTCCAGCGACACAGTCTTCACCCTTACTGTGATTTTCACAATAAACAATAGTCCTACCTTTATTTCATGTAAATATTTAGATTCCTTGACAATGAAAACATACCATTAGCAGCTGGATTCATCTATTTTAGTTCAGTAGTTGATTACGAAAATCACATTTTTCATCACGGCGGATCCTGAGTGTGATCAGGATCACTCCCAAAATCAAATCATTTGTTCCTTGTCCCAATCCGGACATTTCCTGAAAATTTCATCAAAATCCATCCATAACTTTTTGAGTTATCTTGCTGACAAAGAAACAAACAAACCAGAATAACAAAACCACAGACGCCGGCAATAACATAACCTCTTGGCAGAGGTAACTAGAAGCGCAGACCTCTGCCAGTGCCACAGTCCTCACCCATTTTGTGGTTTTTACCGTAAATATTAGTTCTACCTTTATTTAATCTAAATATTTAGATTCCTTGACCATGAAAACATACCATTAGCAATTGGATTCATCATGATATCTCTTTTAGTTCAGTAGTTACTCACGAAAGTCGCATTTTTCGTCATGGCGGATCCAGACGGTGATCCAGACCACTCTCAAATCTAATCATTTGTTCGTTATCCAAATCTGGACATTTCCTGAAAATGTAATCAACATCCATCCATTACTTTTTGAGTTATGATGCTAACAAAAAAACAAACAAAACTCCAAGGATATCCAAGTTTTTCTTGTTCTGGATCAGAGAATCCGGAATTCTGCCGGGATCCAGATCAGTCTTTGATACCTTGTAGAACCTGTTGGAAACTTGTCCTGTATTTTTTTCCAAATGCCCTAACTATTTTGGTGGAGTGATATACACAAAATGCCGAAAATTGTCCTATCTCGCAATGTGAAAGAATCCTTCAAAAAACTCCTGGATCCAGACGGTGATCCGGATCACTCCCAAAATAATATAATAATAATAATGCTCCACACCTGTTCAGTGGAGGCAGGCGAGGACTGCAGCAGGTCAGTCTAGTACCTGTTCTTTGGAGGCAGGCGTGGACTGCAGCAGGTCAGTCTAGCACCTGTTCAGTGGAGGCAGGCGTGGACTGCAACAGGTCAGTCTAGTACGTGTTCAGTGGAGACAGGCGTGGACTGCAGCAGGTCAGTCTAGTACGTGTTCAGTGGAGACAGGCGTGGACTGCAGCAGGTCAGTCTAGTCCCTGTTCAGTGTAGGCAGGCATGGACTGCAGCAGGTCAGTCTAGTACCTGTTCAGTGGAGACAGGCGTGGACTGCAGCAGGTCAGTCTAGTACCTGTTCAGTGGAGACAGGCGTGGACTGCAGCAGGTCAGTCTAGTACCTGTTCAGTGGAGACAGGCGTGGACTGCAGCAGGTCAGTTTAGTCCCTGCTGCTGTAACTCTAGCAGAATTTTTCTTCATGTCTCTGAAATAAGCAAGAAAAAAAATGGCAGCATATTGCTCCTAAACCTAAACCTGTATGTACCTTTTAGAATTAATGGAGCCTTCACAGTTGTTCAGGTTTCCCATGCCATGGGCACTAACAACCCCCCATAGGGGGATCAAAGGCTTGCCTTATCACAAATGCCTTACCACAAAGGTTATCAGTTTTAAAATTAAATATCTTTTCTCTGTAGTGTATTCAGTTGAATATAGGTTTATAAATGATTATGTTTATGTTTCACACAAAATCCCAATGTAATTGAAATAGGTCTTTTTACATGGATGGATGGTGCAGTAATAGTAAATACTTAAATTATTGTTTTCAAAATGTTGTGGAATAACAAACAGGAAGCTTAAAAATCAATTTAATCAAACATTATCATCATCCTATAGCTTGAATTCTTATATAGTGGCTTAAAATCAAAGCAGAATGAGGACGGTGCTCTGTGGAACTCCAGCTTGACATTTCAAAGAAGAGAATTAGACCGCATAAAAAATAATCCCCCACAGTAAGACAACCTCATCCACATTATTGTACAAACCTCAATTCCAAAAAAGTTGTCGTTATAAAAAGGATACTGTGACTTGCAAGTCCTTTTTGATTGACATTTGTTTAGAAGATCTTGCTGGCATCAAATTCAAAATACGGAAAAGAAAATAGCTAATCAGGTTAAATATGACATATCTTGCCTTTATGTTCT
Source organism: Scarus forsteni (assembly GCA_036419115.1). Taxonomy (NCBI): domain Eukaryota; kingdom Metazoa; phylum Chordata; class Actinopteri; order Labriformes; family Labridae; genus Scarus; species Scarus forsteni. The sequence continues at coordinate 10,997,616 of JAZDUH010000508.1, read as the reverse complement.
TTTAATCAAGGTAAAAATATATTTTTTGCAAGTCATTGTATTTTTTTTTATTTGCATTTATAAAGTTATTTGTTTGTTTTATCTGTCTAGTATTATATCTCCTGATTTTATGGATCTAACTATTATAAGGGCACATTGACCATTTTGTTACATCAACCAAAAAATAATTTACCAAAAAATGATTTTGTAATTCTAAGGTATGTCAAAGTTATTGTGTAATAACAAAATAAATGCTTAGTATTTGCAGGGGCAACCTTTGAGGTCATTTCAAGGTACTACATGTTTTTAATCTCTTTTATTCGCTGCATGATCTGATAAGAAATATGATTCCCAAGGCAAAATACAACAAGTTATGTAGTGAACACACGACAGTTATGTCTGTGATAATGTCAGTGAGTTTAAATAACCTTGAGTTTCAAAGCAAGTCCATTTGGCCCGATGATGTTGTCCTGCCATTATACTTTATAGCTTTGTTATCCTCTATCAGTGCAGCTCAAAGATTATCTCTTTCCCATCATGGCCGCTGCTTTTACAAGCATCGTGGATCAATAAAACAAATGCCAGCACAGTAAAAGAGGAAGGACAACAGGAAGAACAGAGCTGCAGCTGACAACGCCACGCAGTCCCTATGCAGGCTGTAACAGCAGCTCTGCTTCTACAGAGTTATGGTTTAATTCAGGGTTTGTGTTTATGTCGCCATCTGGGAACATTCTGGCACAAACACAATCAACTCAGGTCAATAATCTACTAGCAGGGATAATAATCTTCTCGTCTTAACCTGTGCAAGACTGCAAATAAGCATATTTGTCAAAATGCCAAACACACCCTGCCATGCTTCTTTGAAATAAAACAAGCACATTAAAGTCCAGAAGTCCTCATTAAAACCTCACAAACTTACCTGGAAACACCAAACAACAGGAGCTACATCGGTTTATTTTCATCATAGTTTTCATCAGCAACCTTTTCCCTAAAAACTAGACGGTAACCAACAAAAACAAGTGCACGTGGACAAAAACTTAAACTAAACTAGAAAAGCACTCGGAGAGCGCAGACCTCCGCCAGCACCACAGTCCTCATCCATATTGTGATTTTCACCATAAATATTAGTCCTACCTTTATTTCATCTAAATATTTAGATTCCTTGACCATGAAGACATACCATTAGCAACTGGATTTATAATTACCTCTGCCAAGGAGGTTATCTTTTCGGGAGAGTTTGTCTGTCTGTGAACAAAATAATTCAAAAAGTTATGGATGGATTTTTATTAAATTTTCAGGAAATGTTCAGCATGGGAAAAGGAGGAAGTTATTCAATTTTGGTATTGATCCGGATCACCGTCTTGATCCACCACAACAAAAAATGTGATTTTCATTAATAACTACTGAACTAAAAGAGATATCATTATGAATCCAGTTGCTAATGGTATGTTTTCATGGTCAAGGAATCTAAATATTTAGATGAAATAAAGGTAGGACTAATATTTATGGTAAAAATCACAATATGGGTGAGGACTGTGGTGCTGGCGGAGGTCTATGCTCTCCGAGTGCTTTTCTAGTGATGTCTATTTTAGTTTAGTAGTTATTCCCGGAATTATTTTTCGTCATGGCGAATCCAGACGCTGATCTGGATCAACACCAAAATTGAATCACTTCTTCCTTTCCCCGTGCTGAACATTTCCTGAAAATTTCATCAAAATCCATCCTTAAATTTTTGAGTTATTTTGTTCACAGACAGACAAACAGACAAACAAACTCTCCTGAAAACATAGCCTCCTTGGTGGGGGTAATAACGGACATTTTCATCAACAAATAAAAAACTTTTTTACAAAAGACAAAATGTATACAAGTACATAATGTATAAATGTATAAATCAAAAACTGTGCAACTGAGTCATCCTCCTTTGTCCCAACAGCATTTTTCTCCAGCTCGTATTCTCCCTTACATTTTAACCTTTTTATTTATTTAGAAACCAAAACAACTTAAACATGAACAAAGAATGTCACACTTATTCATCAGATCTAAATTTCCCACACCACAGTTTCTTCAATAAATTGGTTAGTTGTTAAATCAGATCTGGGCATCATAATGCTAAATCCAACATATTTACGTCAGTGTTGTATGGACTTCAAAGATGGTCATATATATGCTCTGTCCTGTCCACATAAATGTTTCAATAAAAATTAAATAGACTTTCTAAACTAAGGGTAACCACATAGGTGTTAATTATGTTGATTCATTATTTTCGTCATAGTTTTCATCAACAACCTTTCCCCCCTGATAAAAGCTAGACAGTTACTAATAAAAACAAGAGCACATGGACAAAAACTAAGTTAACTGACATTTTCATCAACAAATAAAAACTAGACTACAATGTCTGACAGACTTAATCCAATCAGACCTAATTTGGTCATGTAGGAAGTAGAGACAAGTTAGGAATCTATCCAATCACAGCTGCCTTAGCTTGGTGGTGGTGGGATAAGTTGTGGAGCGATCCAATCAGAGCTGCTCTCTTTATGAATTGATATATTCATGTAGAGCAGGTTCACTGTTTGTTGTCACTTCTGGTATTGTAACTGAGATGCTCTGCCAGGTAGCCTGAATAAAGGTGACTGCATTTCACACAAAGGAACATTTGTTTCTGTTCATTTAGACATTCAGACTTTACTAACATTCAATAAAGGGTTATTAGATGTTTCATTTTATCCAAAAGTAAAACATGACTTCAGAAATTCAAGCAAATATAAAAATACCTTTAATCAACTAAAGTAGACTAAATTAAACAGTTTAGATGACTGAGTTAGGACTAAAGTAAAAGATATTTCAGACAAAAAACACAATTAAAACTACATTAAAAAGTGCTGTCAACATTTACACAGACCCACTATGGTCTGTTTGGTCCATTGCCCCAAAAATCAACCATCGATGTGAATAATGATAAAGACCACGTCAGGGAAGCCCCACAAGCTCCCAACACAAAGACTGTTACAAACCCATATTTCTTTTGAAATTGGGACGTTGCATGCATTAAAAAAAAAAAAAAAAAAAAAAAATTCCTGCACTTTAATATTTATAATTGCCTCTATATCCACTGAACCTGTTTCGATCCATATTGTTAATATATCATTTAAATATATTGCACCTTATTCAACAAACTGTATCTTTTATTCTGGTCTACTGCTGCACAATACTTAAAGTAAAATTATTTGCCCTGTTAAATGTCACACTGTCTCCTTACCTTTCAGGTACTGCACAGAATGGCTCAGTTGTAATGAATGACACTTACTCTGTTCATTTTTAATTTTAGCTTTAATAACTGTAAATATCACCACTTATTCTGTTTGTTTGCTATTTGCACAGCTTATTGATCTGTCTTTTATACTAGATGTTATTTTATTGACCAGGATTTCCCCTCTGAGGATCAATAAAGAATTACCTTATCTTATCTTTTCTTATCCAATTAAATACACAACAAAGAAAATGACATTTTAATGTTCAACCTGATACACTTTATACACTAGTCATTCACAAGAAAGTATTCAGAGAATCAAAAGAAATCTATGTATGCATGTATGTGGTAAGGCTGACCTTTGATCTCTCTGTGGGGGGGTTTTAGTGCCCATGGCATGGGTAACCTGCACATCTATGAAGGCTCCGTTAATGCTTAAAGGTGAACACAGGTTTAGGAGCAACATGCTGCCATCAGGGACGTCCTGATTATTAAAGAGACATGAAGCCACATTCAGCTCGAGTTACAACAGCAGAGACTAGACTGACCTGCTGCAGTCCAGGCCTGCCTCCACTGGACAGGTACCAGACTGACCTGCTGCAGTCCACGCCTGTCTCCACTGAACAGGGACTAGACTGACCTGCTGCAGTCCACACCTGTCTCCACTGAACAGGTACCAAACTGACCTGCTGCAGTCCACACCTGCCTCCACTGAACAGGTACTAGACCGACCTGCTGCAGTCCACGCCTGCCTCCACTGGACAGGTACCAGACTGACCTGCTGCAGTCCACGCCTGTCTCCACTGGACAAGTACCAGACTGACCTGCTGCAGTCCACGCCTGCCTCCACTGGACAGGTACCAGACTGACCTGCTGCAGTCCACGCCTGTCTCCACTGAACAGGTACTAGACTGACCTGCTGCAGTCCCGCCTGTCTCCACTGAACAGGTACTAGACTGACCTGCTGCAGTCCACGCCTGTCTCCACTGAACAGGTACTAGACTGACCTGCTGCAGTCCACGCATGCCTCCACTGAACAGGGACTGGACCAGGGGTGGGCAAGCAGCGGCCCGGGGGCCAATTGCGGCCCTCCACGGAACTAAATGTGGCCCGCCATTCATTCCCAAAAACCAGCAGTTGTAAATATGAAGAAAACTCTGATATCCAATAGAAATAATTTTATATAATCTTATGTACGTTATTTACCACCTTACTTTGCTCTTATAGTGTCTAAAATGTCTTTCATGAAGCCTTTGAACATTATATCAATTATTACTCAATACTATATTTAAAAGATAATACATTAATTGTTTGAGATTTAAAAATTTGAAAAACTTTTTATTGATTTGAAAATAGCTTCATTGGCTTTAATTCCATGTATGTTAGCTAAATTTGCTGAATTCTGTCATTTTCATTTGATCATGCATAATAACTTGTATTTATGTTGTAATATATGAATATTGGTATTCTAATTTTATGACAAATTGATATTCTCATTTGTTCTTTATCCAACATTCTATTTCATCATCGAGAGTTTCTGAAAATTTGTAACCATGTGGCTCTCAGGCTGGGAAAATGGTTTTATGTGGCCCTCTTGGTAATTAAAGTTGCCCACCCCTGTTCTAGACTGACCTGCTGCAGTATTTTTAGTAGAGTTTGTTTTGTTGTTTTTTGGCTCTTCTGTTTGCCGTAGCCTGAAGTGTCACAGCTTTTATTCCTCTCTAAGTTTTTCTCTCTATGATGTTTTTTGTAGAAGTGTAATCGAGGTTTACAGCCTCACAGGTCAGTGCGTTAAATCAGTCAAAAACAAGTAGATAAACCAAGACTGCAGCATCATGTCATAATTCAGGGATGGTCAGAAGAGAAGTGAGGCAGTAAATCCTGTGAGTGTGAAAGAAGAAGAAGCTGCAGACTGTCAGCTGGTCTGCAGCCAGAATAATAAAACAGGGACAGAGCAGCACCTGAGCTCTGACAGGAACAGGAAGACATTTGCATCCTGCGCCCCTGACAGTCCACACAGCCCTGGAGTTATTCATAGGTGTACAGTCAGGGGCAGGTGAGTGTGGAGGAGGACAGAGAGCTCTAAGGACATCTGCTGGACAACAGGGGAACTGCACATGTGATCCATTATTCCACAGGTGATGGTCTGGAGACATTTTAGGCTTTAGAGCCAAACTGAAGGAGTAATTCACTCATGGTCCACTTTGCTAGGTTCATGAACTGCTTATTCTTAATCAGCTAATCACATAGCAGCAACTTAATGCATTTAGATATGTATGCACGGCAAAGGCAACCTGCTGAAGTTCAGATCAAGCATTAGATGGTCTTTAACCTTTTGACTTCCAATCCAAGGAGTACATTTGCAACAAACTTTTTTGTTTTCCTTCATCATCATTTAGCAAAATTTCAGGTTTTATTTTTCAAATTACCCTATCAGGAAGCAGATATGTTGGTCAACCGGCAGGTTGGCTTGCCTGTTTAGGGTTATTGAATTTAATTTAATTTAATTTTATCTCGAGCATGTATGCAAAGAAATAAAAAAATAACGACAAAACATGACATGCATGACAAAAGAAATGAAGTCGTTATACACACTCAAAAGGAGTAGGAAGAAGTAAAAACTTTGTTTGTATTTTTTATTTATTTATTTATTTATTTGTTCCTTCCATGAAAGCTAACAACAAAATCCATACGCAGGTGAACATTACACCCTAAAACAAACACATTCATGCCAGGAAAGGAGCAGCAAGAAGAGAAATGTCTCTTATATTTGTCTGCCCCTACTTGAATAATTAAAAAAAAAAAGAAAGAACAGATGGTCTGACATCACATACAGTTGATTTTCAACAGCCTACATTAACCTGTCATTGATTTTAACAACAAAAGCAAGCAAAACAAAAACAAATAAGTACAATAAAAACAGAACCCCAAAAAATACAAATTTAAATCTCAAAACATGCATCACATCCAATTTAAGTTTCTAGTGTGTATTGACACATTTTTTTGCATTTGTACATTTTTTTTAAATTGATGAGTCCCTGCACAACCCTTTAAGTCCTGTGATTGGAAATTCCATATTTTTACACCTACAACTGAAGTACACATTTGCTTTAAAGTAGTTCGAGCGACTTAGTGCTTAAAATCAAATTTTCTTCTATGATTTTGATCTTCTGAGGTAAACACAAACAGCTTTTGTAGGTTTTCTGGTAAAGCTCTGTTTCTGGCTTTGAACATAATTAGTAATGTCTGGAGTTCTATTATCTCTGAAAGCTTCAATAACCCTGATTTAATAAATAAACTATTGGTGTGTTCTCTAAATTTGACTTTGTGAATGATTCTGATCGCTCTTTTCTGCTATAAAAACAAAGGCTTTCTGTTAGTCGTATATGTATTACCCCATACTTCTGCAGAATAACTCAGATAAGGCTGTATAAGTGAACAGTACAACATTCTCATTGCTTTGCAATCTAAAACATCCTTGACTTTGTTAAAAATAAAAATATCCTTTGACAACTTTCTTTTAACATATGATACATGTGATTTCCATGTCACATTTTCATCCATTATAATTCCCAGAAACCTAAACTCATATACCTGTTCAATATTACCTCCATCCATGTATAATGAAACTTTGTCTTTAGTTGTTTTAGAGAAAACCATAAACTTAGTTTTTTATCAGATTTAATGACAGCTTATTCACATCAAACCATATTTTAAGTTTCACCATTTCACTTTGAATACATTTGGATAATGTTTTTAAATTATCTCCAGAACAAAAGAAATTTGTGTCATCTGCAAACAAAACAAAACAAAATGCAACACTTTTGAAATTTCACAAATGTCATTGATGTATAAAATAAAAAGTTTTGGCCCCAAAACTAAACCTTGTGGGACTCCACATTCAATCTTCAATCATTCTGATGTAGTTCCAGCAAACTGGACATATTGTTGTCGATTATGTAAATAGCTAGTTAACCAGTTTAGAACCACGCCTCTCACACCGTGCTTATTCAATTTAGCAATTAAAATTGAGTGATCTATTGTATCGAATGCCTTCTTTAGGTCAATGAATACCCCTATAGTGTTTTTTCTCTCTGTCAATTGCAGTTGTGATTTCTTCCATTATTTCCATTATTGCCAGATTAGTAGACCTATTTGTCAGAAAACCATATTGGCTTTCAGTTAATATCTTGTTTTTTTTCAATAATATCTTGTTTTTTGTTCCTACCCCTTATCACCTCATGGATCATGTTAAACAAACAAAAAAAGCCTAACAAAATAAGATGTCCGTGTGTGTGTGTGTGCAAAGGAAATTATGTTTACAGACATGTATGCATACACAATGCATTGATATGTAAATTTATACATGAATTTAAGATATCTTCATGTATATAGATGTACATAAAGCTGTGGTGTTTAATGTGGACAGGTAGAGGTAGAGGATATATGGATAAAAATAGGTAGGTGAATGTTTAAATAGATTTCATAAGTAATTTCCTTTCATGATAAGTCTATTGAAGTACATATGTTGAACACAAGTCAAATATGTAACAGGCAATAAGGGGTAGGATAAGTTTAAGCAGATAAGTTTGACTTCTTCCTGCTCCTTTTTAAGCATGTAAATTGTAACTTCCGATGAATATTAGCTTTCTCATTATTTCCTCTTCTTTTTTTGTTTTGCATATATTTTTGTTGTTAATATGTTCATAATAAACAAATAAAATAAAAATAAATCTATAAAAATTAATTCTGCAATCGATGCAAATATATAATACACATGTATCCACTTTTTTCATTAACCAATAGCAGGTAAGATTTGTTTTCGGTAATGTGTCACATTTTGGGGTGAAATCAGTGTTTGAGTAAATGTATTTAATTGCGTAAAAAAGATGTACGTGATTTTTTTTCTTTACAAAATGTTATCTTGCTAATACATGGTCAGTAAAATGGTTGAAGACATTGTTATATGAATTAAAATACAGTAAGTTCACTGTAATTCAAAATGCATTAAAAAGTCAGATAAATGATTCTGTAAATGGAAAAATGTAAACTGAACAACAGTAATGGTTCCTTGAATGAAAATACAGCACTGTAACAATTATAGAAAATACTGTAAAGACACTTACAGTAATTTACTGGCATTTTGTAGCCAGTAAATTACTGTAAAATTTACAACAACCCTTTTACAGTGTGTCCCAGCTTTTGTGGAGTGATCTCTGGTGCAGATGTCGTGGATTTTACCGTCACATCAGCCTGTTAAGCTGACAGGAGCCGTCAGGAGAGGATCAGGTGGGCGTCGAGCTGCTGAGGGAAGCCATTAGCTCAACACGGCGTGGGCGCCATGGTCACCCGTGTGTAAAGCCTTCGTATTAGCTATTAGCCATTAGCTCTGATCAGTGCTCTCCTCTGAAGGGTGCTCCATATACCATTACCTCCACACAAACAGGAGGAGGATGCAAACAGGAGATGTGAGGTTTCTGTGATTACACTGGAGTATGGAGGGTCCAGTGCTCTGCTGCAGAATCCTCACAGGACTAAAGACGAGTAAATATGACACATAAAAGGAGGTGAAAAAGGCTCTTCACACTCAGAACAGTTATAAAAATGATAAAGTCTCCACCTGGATTTAACTAAGCAAACAGGTCTGAGGCTCCTATTGGATATTGGATATGGGTGATTATCTTTCAGCTGAAACAAGTTATTTAATTTATTTAGCTACTCATTTCTTTACAACCATGTCAAAGACACATCCTGTGGTCGTGGAAAAGGTGTTAGTCTGTTTAAAGGGACTGTGAGGAGTTTCTAAGTAAATACAAAAAAGTCTCGCTTTTAGATATATGCCTGATTGAAATACACACTTTAAGATGAGTTTTATAGCATCAAAATAGGTTATCTATAAATGCTATTCCTTAGCTTCGCGGTCGGGTCAGACAGGGCTGGACTGGCCTGGATACTCAACTTCGGGAACAAGACAATAAAAACTAGAGCAAATTTATATTATTCGGACACGTCTTAGAGCACCGGGCTGTAAGTACCGATAAATAGCCGGCTACAAAACTACGATACTAAGTTTTCCAAAAATTGCTTGTTGTCACACATCAAAAACTACCGCTACGTAACTAGAAAGAGATACATTACCTCGTCACTTTGCATCCTGTAAGTAGTTGAAAAAAGAAGTTGTAAAGCAATGCAGAGTTCTGAGGAGGGTCCGAGCTGCAAAACAACAAACACACGCCTTGGATTGCAGACGTCTTATGGTGTGTTCCAGTTGTAGTCAGAAGTAGGAATTTTGAGTTCCGAGTAGGAAACTAAACTGGAACTTCCCCCGAAGTCGGAATTTTCTACTGGGAACTCGGTAAAACCTCACCATCCCCGAGTTGACAATGGAAGATGGATGCCCCCAGTGCGAACAGTTGTTTAGCTCCTGTAATAATCAATTTATTTGCACTTCTGACTGGGGTGTGTCGCTCTAGATCAGCTGTATACATCGTATTGTTAGACTTATATTTACAAAAATGCTGCCATAGTGATAATCACATTCTTCATGTGATATTTGTGAACAACAGGGCGTGCTAACAACAGCTAACAATAGCCTGGTAGATCGGCATGTTTTTGTCCGACTTCAACTGGAACGCCGATAAGTCTGAGATGATGTCACTCCCAGTTCCGAGGTTACTGGTACGCAGCATTACGACAGTCGACGCGCGTGCTCATGGGTAGCAGAGTCTTAATGTCGCCGCAAATAGGTTTTCCTCATAGCACCTTTAAGAAGGGTCAAATCATTGGCATCAAGCAGAGAAAACATCTAAGGAGATTGAAGAAAATTGTAAAACTGGGTTAAGAACTGTCCAACACACTATTTATTCGTCCTATCTTAATTATGTTCATTAACATTTATTTGATCTTTTATACATTTAGTTTTTACATTTCATTTTTTGCCTGTTAAACAACCATATCATCTGTCATTTATTTTTCTTAATGAATAACTTACATATTTTGTATCTTTATATGGAGTTCTCTATCACCCCATGGAATTCAGTGGATGCTTAATTGTGTTGTGCACAAGACCACACTAACCGAGACCAAGACAAGACCAAGACTTTTGGGAGTCAAGACTGAGATCATCTAAATCAATTTTAAAATCTATAACAAGGTTGAACAGTAAAGGGGGTGTCCCTCAGTCACAACACCAGAAAGGTTTCAGTTATCACATAGAGGAAATAACACATGAATTGAAGCTTTTTGTTGTTTTACCAAGTGTTTCTCCTTATTCACATTAATGATGTTGAAGAACAGCAGATCAATGCTGGTCTTGATCAGTCTTGACGGACAAGTCCAGCCAGTCTGAGACCGAGTAAAAATGCTCCCGAGTCCAAGACAAGACCAAGACCTTTATAATGTGATCTCGAGACCGGTCTTGAGACCAAGATAGGTCTTGAGTAACACAACACTAATGCTAAATTATTAAAAATTTCATGGGTCGTTTTATACGTTAAAAACTCTCTGCAGTTATTACCCACACGTGAACTTTTTGTTACTTGATAACACTAGTAAAGCACTTGGAGAGCGCAGACCTCCGCCAGCACCACAGTCCTCTCCCATATTGTGATTTTCACCATAAATATTAGTCCTACCTTTATTTCATCTAAATATTTAGATTCCTTGACCATGAGAACATACCATTAGCAATTGGTTTCATAATGATATCTATTTTAGTTCAGTAGTTATTCACGAAAATCGCATTTTTCGTCATGGCGGTTCCAGATGGTGATCTGGATCAACACCAAAATTGAATCACTTCTTCCTTTTCCCATGCTGAACATTTCCTGAAAATTTCATCAAAATCCATCCATTACTTTTTGAGTTATTTTGTTCACAGACAGACGAACTCTCCCGAAAACATAACCTCCTTGGCGGAGGTAATAATAGAAATGCCAAACTGGTTTGACTATATGATGTCGATGTTTCTATATGTTGTTATTGTACCTATCCTCCGTCTAATTTAGCACAATTTGCCAATGTATTTGGAAATCTGATATAACAGACATTGAAAGATACTCTGATTTTTTAATCATTATTATTATTATTATTATTATTATTATTATTATTATTATTATTATTATTATCATTATTATTATTATTATCATTATTATTTTACCTGCACTTTATTTACACTTTTCTTTCTTGTAGCTGGAAAAGTTCAAAAGGTTCAATAAAAACTATGTTCCAAAAAAAAACAACTGTCCAACACATTATTAAAAACTGGAAGGATAGTGGGGAACCATCGTCTTCAAGGAAGAAATGTGGTCAGAAACAAATCCTGAATGATTGTAATCGGTGAATCACTTAAAAGTTTGGCCAAATCAAATCAAAGAAAAACAACAATAGAACTCAGGGGTGTGTTTAATAGTGAAAGTAAGAGCATTTCCACACACACAATTTGAAGGGAACTCAAGGGATTGGGACTGAACAGCTGTGTAACCTTAAGAAAACCACTAATCAGTAAGGCTAGGCAGAAAAAAGGCTTCAGTTTGCTAGGGAGCATAAAGATTGGACTGTGGAGGACTGGAAGAAGGTCATGTGGTCTGATGAGTCCAGATTGACCCTGTTCCAGAGTGATGGGAGCATCAGGGTAAGAAGAGAGGCAGGTGAAGTGATGCACCCATCATGCCTAGTGTCTGTTAAATACATAACATTTTTCAAGTATTTGTCCAACATGCCTGCAGTCACGTTTATAATAAAACACGCCCAGTCACTCCTTTTTCAAACATTTTGATTAAAAAAGTAAAGACAGTAAAACTTTTTTGCAATTTAACATTTGAGGACGGGAGCAACTGGAAAGAAAAAAAAAACATGTTTTACAGTTTATATTAAAGACATGCACTTAGTTTAATCTTATATTATGCCTTCATTTGAATGATAGTCTTCTTCTGTCAGCTTTATTGATGCTGGATCGGCCTATTTAGGACACCAATTAGATTAGAATTGATTTGATTTAATTTGGATCTACCATTAGTTTCAGCAAATATGTAGTAGGTATTCTTCCTGGGGAGATTTAAGACAGGGCAATTCCAGTGTGGCCACTCAGTAGCAATAGCAATAAAAAAATATTTGTAAAATATTCTAGTTAGATATCATTCATTTAACATTTTAAATGGCTACCTTCTAGATTTTGAAAGTGAGATCAGCCCCATTCACTCATCCTGCAGAGTTTCATGAAGCTTTCGTAACATTTCTTCTGAGTCATGGAAGAGGAATCGGGCCACAGATAAAAATTATTTAGATGTTGGTCTTATTTTTAATTCTGGAGGAAAAGGCCGAATTCTGTGATTTAAGCTATTTTCAGGGGAAAAGTCAGGATTAATAATCTAAAGGTTATTTTTCATAACTGTGATTTTAGATTTTGGTGAAGAGTACTTACTAAATTTTGCTTATCTGTTTGATTTAAATGTAAGAATTATTTATCAGTACAGGATTGTTTGTTTAATATTTCCATATAGTATATCGTTCAATCAATGATTCAATCTTTTTTTTATTTACAGCCTCAGTGCATAACAAGTGTTATCTCATACAGTAGACTGTAGAGCAGGTTGAAGTCTTACTCTTCATTTTAAACATATACATATATGCATTTATATAAATAAATATATTAGTCTATACACACATCCAGGCAGAGACAAAGGGACTTTATGATAGAGAAAAAACATTGGATATTAATTAACTTTACAATTATCATAAATATCTGTAATGAATATAATCTGGAGAGGACTGATGTTGGTTAGTAAAGCAGCACCGAGCTGAACTGTGTGCACGTGGAAAGCTTGAATTACCCATGGCCTGTACCCATGGTAACAAATCAGCTGATTACTGTTATATGATGATTAGAATAATGATCCTGTGACTGCAGAGCTCATAATCATCATCATCTGAGGTCAGAGGAGAGTGTGGCTCTGTGTGGAGGAGCGTGACAGCGTCATGGATGTGGAGCCGGTTTGATTTCTGTCTTTTTATTTTAAACTTTTTTCTCTTGCTTCCCACATTTCATGGATTTCCCTCAGGATCAATAAATATCCATCCATCTATCTATCTATCTATCTATCTATCTATCTATCTATCTATCTATCTATCTATCTATCTATCTATCTATCTATCTATCTATACAGGTTGATTTAACTAACTTTTAACCCTTTCATGCATGATGTCGACAGACATTTGAAATAACTTTTATACCCTTTAGGTTGCTTTACACTGTCCAATCACCAGGCAGTGAACTTCCAAACACTTAAAGGCATACTCAGTGATCTTCTAATCTTCTAATCTAATGCACTATTTGTCAAAATCATCGTATTTCTCCTCTCCATCCACAAGATGTCACCACTGACAGCACGTTGAAAAAAAAGTCCGGTTTCAATACACAGCCTTGGCTCTGAATTTCAGCAGGTAAATACTGTGGCTCGGGCCGAGTTACCAAAACAGGGTACAGCCCCCCACATCCAGGGGGGGCGATCATACTCATGCGCAGATCAGACAGAGGGGGGAGGGGGAGTAGTAGGTTGGGTAGCGTGCGCAGTTAGCGTAAGAGAGAGATACAACAGGTGCAGTAGCAATGGCTGAAAAACAGCCCAAAAGAAAGAGGTCAGAGGAGTGAAAAGTGAAAAAGAAGGGCTATGACCATGAAAGAGCGAAGACCCGGGTCAACATTGGTGTTGCTTTCCGATGGAGGAGGGAACGGAAGCGGATGTCGCTGTCTTTCTGCTGGATAGGTAAGCAACATTAGCTTTGTGGTGCTTCACATAACAGTAACAGCCGTCAGGCATTCATCTTATTGTCTAATCTGCCAGAATGTACTGTTGTTGTGATTTTATCAATAATGGCACTCAAGTTGTCTGACGAGTCAGGGTTACCTTAGCTAAGTTGGTCAGCTACGCAGTTTCTACAGCCGTATCCATGACGATGCACGTCCATCAGCTTTCGGGGTGGAGCCAGGGGAGAGGCGGGTCTAAATTCCTTAATCAACAACTTCTCCACTCATTTTCTCCAACATCGCTGACTACACCTTTAAGTTTCATAAAATGATTAACTTTGCATATTTATTTATTACCATTTTAAGATATTTCATCATAAATCCAAAAAAGCCAACAAAGGGCAAATCTGACTTTCCTTGATTTAATATTCATAAATATTTGTCAAATACGTGTTTGTGGATCTATATTTAGTTCCACTTATTTATGATGCCTGGTGAAGTGGACAGAAGCATGACATGAAAACAATTAACATGATTTTTAATTTGTTTGAAAGTAAAAACAAACATTTAAAAGTATCCCTATGTGATTTAATAATTCATGCATGAAAGGGTTAAAGTGGCATTATTGGGATTTCCACACACAACCATCCCTTGTGTTTCCAGAGAATGGTCTAAAAAGAGAAAATATCCAGTAAGAGAAGACTGCCTGAAGAGTGGCCTCTTTGTGCATCAGACAGTTTTTTAATTAGAGTCCTCGGAGTTCACAGGGTTTGAGGGTTTCCCTGTTTACTGTCACTTACTGAAGCTTTTTAATGAGGTGACATTTAGACCGTCGGAGTGTTTACTCTCTCTCTGGTGTTTGCCGCAGGCCGGTGTGGTTTCTGTTAATTATCTGTGGGTGTTAATGGACTCATCACTGCAGACGTCTTCTGCTCATTATAATCTTGGCTCTTTAATTTCCTCTGCTGCAATCAGCAGCATCCTGACTGATAACGTCCATTTGGCTCCGGCATCACGGGAGAGTCCATCAGTACAGATGAGTCACACATTCACAAAACCAGCGCCCCACCAAAAGCCAAAAGTCAAACACCAGTCTGAGGAGGAGGAGATGTGCACAGTTTCTGACATTTCTGACAAAACCACGTTGTTGCAGACATCAACACAGGAAGGTCTATCCCCTCCTCAAGTTTGACAGCCATGCACTGCTGATCCAGGATGATGTTGCGTCAATGATAGAAACAATTTAAAGTGGTGTTTATTTTGCACGGCGAGGTATTGATGTCCTGCAAGAAGGTCCTGGGGTTGAGGCTCAACTTGAGGAGGAAAAGTCTGGAGTCTTGAAGATTCCAAGTCCAGGGAACTGGACTGTGTTAAGTTTTGAAACTTAGTTTTGAAACCAGTTGCCTCGAGTTTGAATCTTTAAGAAAACCATGACCTGGATGAATGAGACCAGACATAAATGTCTGGAGCTGCTGATCTACGCTTTGCAAAAAGTCGTATACTTTAAGTTCATTTTATTAAGTATGCTTCAGTATTAGTATGGCAATTATACTGCAGACATGTAGTGCAGTAGAAAGTATTGTAATGTAATTCTCCTTCAGACTAAATGCAACATTTTAAATTTTGCAACATACACTATATTGCCAAAAGTATTTGCTCACCTGTCTAGACTCCCATATGAACTTAAGTGACATCCCATTCCTAATCCACAGGATTCGATGACGTCGGTCCACCCTTTGCAGCTATAACAGCTTCAACTCTTCTGGGAAGGCTGTCCACAAGGTTTAGGAGTCTTTACGGGAGTTTTTGACGATTCTTCCAGAAGAGCATTTGTGAGGTCACACACTGATGTTGGATGAGAAGGCCTGGCTCTCAGTCTCTGCTCTAATTCATCCCAAAGGTGTTCTATCAGGTTGAGGTCAGGACTCTGTGCAGGCCAGTCAAGTTCATCCACACCAGACTCTGTCCTCCATGTCTTTATAGACCTGCTTTGTGCTCTGGTGCACAGTCATGTTGGAAGAGGAAGGGGCCAACTCCAAACTGTTCCCACAAAGTTGGAGCATGGAATTGTCCAAAATGTCTTGGTGTGCTGAAGCATTCAGAGTTCCTTTGACTGGAACTAAGGGGCCAAGCCCAGCTCCTGAAAAACACCCCCACATCATAGTCCCCCCCTCCACCAAATAACACTTGGCACAATGCAGTCCCACAAGTATCGTTCTCCTGGCAACCTCCAATCCCAGACTGGTCCATCGGAATGTCAGATGGAGAAGCGTGATTGGTCACTCCAGAGAACACGTCTCCACTGCTCTAGAGTCCAGTAGCGGCGTGCTTTACACCACTGCATCCACGCTTTGCATGTGAGGCTTGGATGCAGCTGCTCGGCCATGGAAACCCATCCATGAAGCTCTCTGCACTGTTCTTGAGCTAATCTGAAGGCCACATGAAGTTTGGAGGTCTGTTGCGATTGACTCTGCAAAAAGTTGCCGACCTCTTCTCACTATGCGCCTCAGCATCCGCTGACCCCGTTCCGTCAGTTTACGTGGCCTACCACTTGGTGGCTGAGTTGCTGTGGTTCCCAAACACTTCCACGTTCTTATAATCCAGCTGACAGTTGACTGTGGAATATTTAGGAGTGAGGAAATGTCACGACTGGATTTGTTGCTCAGGTGGCATCCTATCACAGTTCCACGCTGGAATTCACTGAGCTCCTGAGAGCGACCCATTCTTTCACTAATGTTTGTAAAAGCAGTCTGCATGCCTAGGTGATGATTTTATACACCTGTGGACATGGAAGAGAATGGAACACCTAATTCTGATTATTTGGATGGGTGAGCGAATACTTTTGGTAATGTAGTGTACCTGCAAATCAGCAGCAAGCTACGTCAACAATAAGAAGGATTGATAAAGTATTATCTAATCTAATTTAATAAAATCTTTATATTCTATTTCATATTATTTAAAACTACTTTTCGTTGTCAAATGTTTCCACGTTAGAATTTTAATTTGATGAATCAAGACATGTGACAGCAGGGTGAATTTTTTAAATGTTTTATTATTGTTAAAAAAAACTTCATGTTACTTTTGTTTTAAAAAATCCATCAGAAAACAGGAGACCTTAAATTACTTCCCAATCAGATTCTGTAAAACCACCACCGATCCGTTAAGGCTGCGTGAATCTGGATTATTCAGAGCGTCCGTCTGACCTTTAACCCTCCTTCATTGACCATGTGTCCTCATAATGATCCGTGCTTTTACATCTCATCAGCGTGTGCAGGTTTGGCAGGGTCGGGACGTCCTCCCTTTGACATCAGACCCTTCATCAAAGGCTCAGTCTGCCCGGCAACAGGGGCAGAGCTGTTCCCTGATTGGCTCCCGGCCTGAACGCTGGTTGCGGAGGTGTTCCTCTCAGGGCTGTCTTTGGGTTCTTGTAGTTCTGGAGATCCAGACTGAGATTCTGATTGGCTGAGCTCTGAGGGCGAAGGTGTCGAGTCTGACTGGAGCGCTGGACCGTCGCCTTCCTCCGCCGCAGGCTGAGAGTCTGTCAGGATGTTTCTGGAAATAACTGGATTGGAAATAATTTATCTATTATTATTACAGTTCCTGATATTAACGTTAGAGATATCAACAACATTAAATCCATGGTAGTTCCTCCAAACAGCACATATACACATGTGGCAAAGATCGTTGGTACCCTTGCGTTAAATAAACAAAAACCCACATGGTCACTGAAATTCAGTTTCATTAGTTTATTTTTTAAAATAATTCTGTTGAACAACAAGTAAGAAGCAATGTCAGATTTACATTAGCTGATTTTCGGTAAATTTTGATTTATTATTACTTTTGTCAGTTTCAAGTTATTTCAGTGACCATGTGGGTTTTTGTTTTTTTTAACACAAGGGTACCAACAATCTTTGCCATGTGTGTATATCAGTGCAGCCAGCTGATATAGACCTGCTCCACTTCATGAGCAGAAATTATATCATTTAGCATGAATTCATACTTTCAGACCTTTACACTGCTTTATTAATCAACATCATCCCACTCCAGATTATATTATATATATCTTATATTATATACGCCCCTTTTTAAGCCTTCTACTCGAAAATGACATCCTCATAAAGAAAAGAGTGAATCTCTGCAACCACAAGGTCTATTTGAATTATTTTGGTGTCATAATAAAGTAACACTTGAGAGATTTGTCCAGATGTGAATTATCAGTATATGTGTTACTGGGACAGAGTAAATGAAGATAGAAGTCAGAATCATTTGAACATTTCATCCTCGCCTCAAAAAAAACAGGTTTTTATTGTGAATATCTCTTTGTAATGCAGTTGCAGCTTTAGAACTCTATGAATGAATGTGAAAATATGTGAACATTACTTCTGCCAAGTTTGAGTCTGATAAAGTGATGCAGAGCAAAGCTAGAGAGGTTTTACTACAGAGTGGTCAGGCCCAATCTTGGCACAGTTTGGCTCCATTAGTCCCATTTGACATTTCTGATATACCAAACTTTATATTTCACTTTTATGTCACTTTTGGTGTTCATTACACCCAATTACAACAGTTTTTATCTTCTTCTGCTTATCTGTGGCAGTTTTTGACTGTTTTTGAAGAAAAATATTTTAAAATAAATAAAATTATATATTTTTTTTTGTTTCTTTTTGGAAAAAAATCAAGCAGAACTCTATACATTTTCCCATTCAAAGAAATTCATACAAATCAGCCCAAGTCTGAATCAAAGCGAAACAGATTTGGATATTTGATAATTGCTTGGTGTTGACGTTGTGTTTAGTGTGTGTAAAATGGCTTATATGGTTGTGTAGCTGAAAATTTCCTGTTTAATTTGATGTGCAACATGACTATACATGAACAGTTCACTTTTTCTTGTGTTTTCATGCTGAACAGATTAATAGATTTTTTTTTTATTCAACAAAGACAAATATGGTGCTATACAAATAAAGACTAATCGAGTTTATACTCAGCAGAGACAAATGTGACTTCAGTCCATTTGTCTCTGCCTGGATGGTTGTGTATATACAAATATATTACTTATATGTATTTGTATATATTCATATATGTGTATCTATAAATGATGAGTTTGTCTTCAGCCTGTTTCATTGTAAAATGTCTTGAGATAACATTAATTATGAACTGGACTCTTTGTTGCTTCAGCTGGACAGAAAAATGTGGAACTACTTTAAAGAAATGAGAAGCTGCTTTAAAGGTGCAGTGTGTAGAAATCAGCATTTTAGCGACATCTAGTGTTCAGATGTTGGAATGAGCCCGTCTGTTTCTAAAACATCACATCACTAAGAGCCGGTGAAGACCAAAAAGGATCGTGAACAGGGCATCATTTACAACAGTTACCAGGTGAGGGTTTTCACTCATATTTGTAACTATTATTTTGATAGATTTTAGGTCAGTTAAAATGATGATTATAGGTTTTGTAAGCTTTTGTAGACTCATATTCAAAAATCACGTTTCGCTCTTTTTGTCCCTTAAACCCACCCGTAGACAACATGGCTGATCGTTATGTCAGCCTCCACAGAGGGGAGACCCACAGTACATAGATATAAAAGATTTTTCTAACTTAATAAAAAGAAAAGCAAAGTTTAATGAGGATGATTGTACACCTATTTTGACAGAATTTACAAATAGAAACATTATATCCTACATTAACTGTATCTTTTTGGCCAAATGCTGCCAACTTCTATACACTACACCTTTAACACCGATCATCTTCTCTTTGTCCTTTACTCAGTTGAAGGATTTGAAATCCTTGTTTTCTGTTTTTATTTAGACCTGGACCACATGAATATGCATATATTCCTAAACGCACGTTTTTCAGCCTAATGGGGCCTCTCAACCCCATTAGGCTTTTAAACGGATAAAAAAGTGAAGAAGTAAAAAAATATCCAGTTGAGTGGATCTGTGCAGCAGTGTTAAACGGAGCTTGTGTTGACGTGATGACATCAAGCACCTAGCAACAAGTCACTGTAGCAATGGTTGCCAACAACAAGAACGATGGCTGACGTTTACCGCGCTATCTTGCTATGTCCGAAATGGCATACTAACGTACTACATACTAAAAACTCATGTGTATATACTGTATACTACATACTTTAAGTAGGATTAGAATGCCAGCCGTTCACACTGTAGAATACTACTAAGTTTCCCATGATGCATTTCAAACCTCCGACAACAAAAATCAGAAGCACACCAGGCTATCAAATATCTCTGTTGATTCACCACATTTGAAAGTTCAGAGAGCATTTTAGGCGAGAAAGTCACCACGTAGTATACCAAAATGTTGTCATGGTATTTCTTGCACACTCAATCTTTTCATACTATCTAATGTGAACACACTACATACTCTTTTTGACATCACGCTTAGTATGAATAGTACGTTAGTATGCCATTTCGAACACAGCTTCTGTGCTCTTTGCACTTTTTGCCCTCATTACAGCTCTACAAATGAATGTAATGTTGTTGCATCGAAGGCACTCCACTGCTGCACAACGTCAGCGTCTGCTGCACGCACTATTATTAGGTTGTCCCAAGCGTCCACAGTTTACTCCGTGACTGTTTCTTCTTCCTGTTTTTGATTGCGCATGCTCATAACGTTCTTCTACTATGGTTTTCACATTTTGCTAACCTGCCACTTATCGGCCAGGCATGGCATTGCAGGCTTCAGAGGTGATCGTTTTCAGTTTTGCCTCTTCGTATGGACAGAGATATTTCTGTGGCGTGGACAGAGATTCTTTTTTAAACGAGGACAAAGATTAACCTGACAAGCCAGATGGACAGCTCCATATATCTGCCACAGAAATATTTCACTAGTCCATCTGGGTTGGAGCCCTTTAAATTTGTTTTCAGGGGCAGAACGTTCAAAAAAACCACAAGCTTGTGATTGGACAGTCGTTTGGCTCGCCACATTCATCACAGACCAATCCACATCAAGCAGGATTGCTTCCTATAATGTAGCATACATAGCGGCTAATGTAGCGGCTAATGGCTAACAACAGTTAACAACAGTTCATGGGTGTTAGCCATAGCGGCTAACTTAGCTGCTAACAGCTAACAACAGTTAATGACCGTTGGCCGTTAACAGCTACTAACAGCTAACGGCCTTATACTATCGTCTTACACTAAATTGTAGCACACAGATGATTCATTTAACATTTAAATGTGACATGAACCTCGTCAAAGACAATCCCTACAAGTAAACTTCTGAGGAGGGCAGATTTCACCAAGTTTCACTGAGTATCTATGAGGACAATAGGCTAGTTGGCATGTCCGTTCTCAACTTCTGGTTCTCAACTTCCGGTTTTTGTCACATTGGCATTCTACAGCTCCGGCCTCTCTTCCCTGATTGGGCCGTTAAGAATTCAGCCGACTGAATTCGTTGAACAACGGAGGCTGGCAAGACGGACCTGCAGGATTTCAGAATCAGGCAGGTCTGTCTGCTCTGCAAGGCTAGACAAAAGTTACGCGGTCAGAAAAATATCCATGTACGTGTGGTCCAGGCCTCACACTATGTCCCAACTTCAGTGGAAACAGGACTCGTACGAACCTCCAATGGGTCTGTAGTCATCGTCTGCAGACGAGTATCTCCTGAAGGGGCTGAAACTCGGCATGATGATCAGACCCAGAGAGACCAGGATGATCTGAAGAGAAATGACATTATATCACATCAGTAACTTCACGGACATCCTGAGAAGCTCCTCTCAGTTTCAGGGTTTGTGCACCAGTGTTAGTTTGGACAGCAATTTTAATTCACCGTAATTTCTCCATTATAACACACCCTTTGTTTGACAATAAGCTCTAATTTTTCGAGTGCTTATTATACACAAGTACGAGAAAAACACTTTAAATATTTTAACATATGTGGTATCATGGGATTTGATCTTCTTCTGTTTTATATCTTCCCCTCTGACACCTTCATTTTTATTGTCGAGGAGCTTGTGGTAAGGGATTGATTTAATTTGTTTTACATATTTATCCTTTTTTATTCTTATTATTATACTTTAATATTATCATTTTTATTATATTTATTAATTTACGTACTTTTTCCTTCTGCTGGTCCTTCTTTTTGCTGGATTGTTGATTTGTTAGTTTGTTAGTCTGTTTGTCTTGATCCACCTTAATCACCGTTAGAGGTGTGAAAAAATATTGATACAGCAATATATCGCAATATTTTGACCACCGATACAATATATTTCAGATCTTAATTTTTTTTTTCAAATAAAAACTCATATTTTATCAGAGTAAGAGTAATAAAATACAACTTCTAAATACAAATGTAGAGTTTTTTTCATTAAGTCTATTCAGTTCAGGCAGTGACAAGAGAAATATTTGATTTTTTTTTTTAATTACTGTTGTGCTGTCAGTAACTCAAAGCTCTTTGTTCATCATGTGTTCAGTTACAGTTTGAGCTGCACTGCAGGTTAGGATGTTTTAATACATTGTTAAAGGGAAAACAAGAATAATTTCTTTGCAACATCAATTTAAAATCAAACTTAAATCAAAAGTCTGTCATCCTTATATAATAAAACCCTTAAAGTAATGGACAGAAAATCCATCCGTTGGCACCACTGCCACATTTTGATAAAAATGCAATCTATTGAGCTTTGAAAGCTTCATGCAGTTTTCTTTCCTCAAACTAGTTTTTAAATGTATTAATAATCTGGCCCCTGAACCCTTCTCCAAATTTATTCAAGGACAGAACAGCAGCAGAGTAACAAAAAGCACAGTGAATGGGAACTGTAGCAAACAAAAATGTAAATCAACATTTGGACAGTTTCTCTTTTCAAGGCTCTAAACTCTGGAATTCCTTACCAACTGAAATCAAATTAACTACAAATTTAAAACCTCTATAGAGGTCGAGCTAAAAGTAAACCAGAGCTGTGATCTTTCTTAGTTTGCCACATTTTTTTACTTATTTTAAACTGGTTTGTGTAATTACTTATTTTTATATGAACATGTATTTTATTGTTGTTTTGTAGACGTTTTTGTTAGTTTATGCTGTTAAATACTGAATATATTATTATATATTTAAAGGCCCAACGAGGGACAAGAGTTGGAAATTACATTTGCTATAAACTCTCTGTGCAGCACATCAGATTAATGCGCAGTGATGGAACTATGTTAAACTGCATCGTCCCTGTCAAATAAATAAATTCAATTCAATTAAGTGATGATGCATTCTGTGTTTTAAAGTTAAGTGTATGTATGTAACATTGCATTTGACACATTTCAAAAACAATAAAATGGAAAAGTTGTTTTCAATCAAACAGTTTTGACTTGATTCGTACTTTCAGTTTTGAGTAATATTGTGTGATTTACGTTAACAACACCTCTAGTTTTTTCTTAGTCAACTGCAGATTATTGCAAAAAATCACAATATTGTGATATAATCGTCTCGTGATCCAAGTATCATGATGCGTATCATATCGTGAGGTTCTTGCCAATACTCACCCCTAATCACTATTATTATAATTTATTTGATTTTATTGTTGATGTTTAATATCTCATTCCTATACTCTCTTTTTTAGACTGTGAAAATACAATAAAAAGACTGTTAAAAAAATATTTAAACACATCTGAAACAAAAAGTCTAAAATATTCTCTCTCTGCAAAAACAGGCAAACACAGAGCTGCCATCTTATGATTGTGATTGTGATTGGTTGAAGACATTGGCATGTTGGTAGCTGCTCTCTGATTGGTCGATACACTTTGACAGAGCATACTCGGGCAGAAGTCCAGGAATTCCACATGCGTGAAGCAAAAGGTGTTTCTGCATCCGTTTCAGGGAGAAATAATCATGTATTTGTTGTGTAAATTGATGAAACTTGGAATAAAACAGGTAAAAAAAAATTGGTAAAGTTTGGGCAAATTTGGGTGCTTGTTACAATCAAGCAATTACGGTAGTTTTAGTTTTTTGCCTTAAATATCTTTAAGGTTTAGTCATCAACACAACAACAAATTGTTTAGATGATTAAATTAATTAATCAGTTAATTAAGTTTGAATTTTTTTGTCCATATGCACTTGCTTTTATTAGCTACTTACTGGTTTTGATCAGGGGAGAAAAGGTTGTTGATGAAAACTATGATGAAAATAATTAGCCAGCAAAATTAACACTGGTGTGCACAAGGTTTAAGCACTTTAAGGAGCCTTTTCACACATTTCAAGCACAGAAACTCAGATTCATTCATGTTTTCTCAGACACTCAGGATGATCACTTCACTGCCGTATCACACAAAATGAGTTTAAATGTGTAAACGTGTCTTAAACTCACCAGTAAGCAGGTGCTGGTCTGAGCTCCTTTGCTGACGGTCTGTTTGATCAGAGACTGAAGCTGTCGCAGCTGAGCAAGGAGAGACCTGCAGGAACAGAAAACATCCACACATCATCCAACAAATCTGTTTTAACACTTTGTTTTCATCATTTTTCTAAAGAGAACAATACATCCACTGCTCATTCTGAAAAAGAAGGCAATTCGGATCGTTCACAGGGTGGGACACAGGAATCACACAAACCCTTTATTCATACAGTTGAAGTTATTAAAGAGGACATATCATGCTTGTTTCTCCTTTTCACTATGCCAGACTAGGATGCCTGTAAAGCATTTCTGCCCTCAGTACAAGTCATTTAGTTCCTTCATTGCCCCCTCAATAGCATTCTCAAAATCCTCATTTTAAGCCAGTATCAAGCTCTCGTTGAAACACGAGAATCTCAGGCTGACCTAAAGTTACCCCGCAACGTCACAGCCCTTTGTGCTCTGATTGGTCAGTTCTGTCGGGGGTAGAGCCAGCCTGTCCTTCTTCTACTGTATTTTCTGGCAGGCTCAAAGCAGCGACCGCGTATTGAGTCCCCCTACAGGCCAGAGCTGGTAATGAGTGAGTGTGAGCTAGGGACCTATATACTGCTGCTGGACGAATGTGTTCCTCGGTGAGGGTTTTGTGGCTAACGGACATCACAGAGGAGGAAGTGTTTTATCAGATTACTCCAATAAACAGAAAGGTACCTCGTGATGTCACGACGTTTGAAATCTCGCAATGACCTGTTTTCAGAGGCATCAAATCTCGTTCTAGGATATCAGAAAAAATACAATGTCTCATTTTTTGAAAATTAAGGGGGTGTAAGGTCTTGTTTTCAAATTTATTATATTATATGTAAGTATTAAATCATGCATCAGCATGATATGTCTCCTTTAAAATTTAAAGACATGGTGGAATTGCAGACAGTCCAAATCCTATATAAAGTGAAAAAAAACAAACGTCTACCTCCAAATATCAATAAATTATTCACAGAAAGGGAAAGGGCACACAATTTAAGGGGTAAATCTAATTTTAAAGTCATAAAGATGCATACAAAAAGGAAAAGTTTTTGTATTTCTGTCTGTGGTGTGAAACTGTGGAACAGTCTGAATGTGGAGCTTAAGGACGTCCAAACATCCATCAATTCAATAAAAGGTACAAAGAATTTATTTTAAAAAATACAGGGAGGAATAATGATTTTTTGTTATGTATATATACATACATATATATTCATAAGGCATAAATGGTTGTTGATTACTTTGTATGAGATTTAATAATTGCATTAATATCAAACAGGACATGGAATAATTGACTTTTGATACCTTATAGAAAAGGGGTGGGATCAAATAAATTTGTACTTCTTCCCGC
This sequence comes from Scarus forsteni, assembly GCA_036419115.1. Taxonomy (NCBI): domain Eukaryota; kingdom Metazoa; phylum Chordata; class Actinopteri; order Labriformes; family Labridae; genus Scarus; species Scarus forsteni. The sequence goes on along the minus strand of JAZDUH010000508.1, from coordinate 10,971,958 downwards.
TCCTTTTCAAGCATGTAGGTGAAATCAAATTAGTGTAACTTCTCTACTGAGGGGACTTTAATTACTTTTGTATTGGTATTTTGCTACATTTGTATAAATGTAATGTACAACATTTATTTCTTGCATGTTCGAAATAAACTAGTACTTCTACTACTATAATGAACACGAGGAAGATTGACTCTGAAACATTTTGTGACTATAACCTTTTTTAAAATTAATTTAATCTCTATCTTGTCGTTGAAATGCAAACATCGTCCTTGCTGGAGCTTTTTGTTTATTTTTTGTATTTAGTGGTTTATTTTAAGTTAAAAGTAATTAGAAGTATTAGTTATAAGATTTAGCTACGTTTTACTTTCTTATAATTCATTTAACTTAGATTTTTGAGGTTGAATGTATAAATGTTAATGTTTTGGCTAGTCATTTGTATAATATAATTAAATGTTTCATGTAATATTATTATTAGTTTTGTTTGTCAGATAATGACAAACTGTGGGCAGCGTAAGAGAGGCAGCAGGAGCCGTGTTCTCATTTGTTCTTTTGTTTGCTCGTTTGCCAAAAAATAAACCCGTTGGAAATCACAGGACTTTTGGACATTGGACTTCTTTTGCCTGCGTAAATCACATCCCCACAGTGCATCAGCGATCCTTTAAGTTTGGTTAAAACTTCAGTTTGATATTTTGATTTTTCTTGAGTTTTTAAAACAAATGGTCACGACAGTCCTTTTCTTCCATTCCTCTTAAAATTGATCCTCCTGAATCGTCACGTGGTGGGTTAAATATTACTGTGTAATTTGTTTATTGTTGTTATGTGATTTGTTTGTATATTGTGTGATTTATTTGTCATACGTCTGTTGAGTGGGGTTTTTTCAAATTAGGGCTGGGCGATATGGCCTAGAAATAAAATCCCCGATTTTTTTCCACAACACTAGATTTACGATTTTAATCGATTTTTCCCTCCCTAAAAGAAACAAAACTCCAAGTGACATAAAAATGAAACAAATCAAGTTTTGCCTTTATGTTGTCTAAATGTTTCCCTCTTAAAGTCAAAGTCTGGGTCATAAAAGGTTGATTATGTAGTATAAACGTAGGCAGGTTTGTCTACATAAACACTAAAAGGCTGAGGTATTTTTACAGTATTGGCATGAAGCTCTCTGATCAATATTTTATCTACTTAAATAACAAATACAAGCCTATAAAAGTGCTTGTGCAAACCCTACAAGGCCGATCATCATGAAAATTGTAATTTTTTTCAAAAATTGCAGCTATTTACAATTGGACTAAGGCAAGAAAAAAAATCTCGATTTTTAATTTTTTAAATCTTCTGCAGAAAATAATTCGAATTAATCGATTTAACCGATTTTTTGCCCAGCTCTATTTCAAATATTGGAATTACTACGACAGCGTATTAGGGTCACTTTAAGAATCAAAAAAAGATGAATTTTCAAAACTTTCAAGAAAAAACTTGAAATTTCCGACTTTATAAAGTCAAAAAGTTGCAACTTTATAAAGTCACAAATTTAGTACTTTGTAAAGTTGTAAATTTGTCCAAAAGTTGTGATAAACTCATATTTTTTGTCACCACATTCTTAATGATGCTCTTATATTCATTAAGAGACATCGTTGAATCCAGTTTTTGCTTTTTTTTAAGATTATTTCATGACCAAGGTGCATTGAAAGAAAAAGCAGTTTTCCCCAGGTCTGTAAAAACTCAGAAAAGAGCATTAAAAGATTCTTGGCATTAAAAGTAAAACAGGATTTATTTCTAAAAGCCAATCTCCATTTTAAGCTTTCTTACTTGGTTTGTGATATGTGCATTAAATGAGAGTTTGTTGTCTATCCAAATATCCAAGTACTTATAGGAGGTCACATTTTTGATACAGTTTCCTTAAGAAGTAAAAATATTAAAAATGTTCACCTGTTGCAAGTTACCTTTTCAAAAAAAACATGAACTTTGTTGTTTGAGAATTCAGATCTAGCTTTAGATTTCGTAGCATTGTTTATAAGGACTGACATGCTGTCTGAAGCTCCTGCACTGACTTTTGTAATAGAGTTTGCATGGGTATAGATGACAGTATCATCAGCATATAGATGTATTTTAGCCTTTATGTCCTTTCCCAGGTCATTTATAAAAAAAGAAAACAGAATGGGTTCCAGAATAGATCCCTGGGGGACACCTCTGGTGATTGGAAGACGCCCAGATTTAAGGCCCTCTGCATAGACACACTGACTTCGACAGGTAAAATAATTTTTAAACTAATTAACAGTCTTGGAACTTAACCCAGCAGCCCTAAGTTTCATCAATAACAGTTCATATTTTTGGTTGTAGCTCACAGCTTTAAGGACAGTGATTAAAATGAGGAGTCAGGTTTGGAAGTACAATGTTTTATTGATAAGTTATTGACCAGAAATATGAGTTTATCATACATTTTTGACTTTATGAAGTCGTAAATTTGCCATTTTGTCGCAAATTTCGATTTCTTTCTTGAAAATTCTGAGTTTTCATTATTTCTAAAATTTCTTTAAGTGGCTCTAATACGCCGTTGTAAATTGCAGATCTGTAAAACAAATATATCGTTCGGTAATAATAAAGAAACCTCGACTTTGACCTTGAAATGTTCCATAACATATTCCAACATTCACCATTTTCAACCACTCTTCTTGTGTTGGTGGATCAGTCTCCTTTACAAGCAGCTAACAGTTATTTCAATAATAATATCTGTCCTTGCTTATAACAATATCTCCTGTCATCACATCAAAGTTAATCATTTTACATGTCAAAAGAAAATATCATAACCAAATATTTTCTTTACAATCAAGTAAACATTGTCCCAAAACTGTGAAATTCTTACAGAGCCAAAATATATATGATCAACATTACCGGCCCCACATTTTCTCCACCAGTGTTTGCTCTTAATCTCAGGTGTAACAAAAAATCAGAAGACATTTTTCCAGCAGTGTTTAGTCCAAGCACGTGAAGACATAAAGGATTACATACTGACATACAGTTTTTTCTCTTCTCTCCATTAAATATCGAAATAGTGTAAATATTATTCTGTATTTCTTATGTATATAGTTGCTATTTTAGCATTTTATCAATATTTTGATGCATATTATGCTCAAAAAATGTAAAGAAACACAAACACTGCAGAAACAAACTGACAGTTTACCATCTGAGGCAGTGACAAAGTGAATCTACAGCGCCCCCTGCTGCTGGAAACAATGACAAATTATTAACTAGATTTAGATTTAACCCACATTAAAAACATTTGTTGACCAAAATGCTGCACAACACCCGATAGGACCATCCTTAAGCTGAAAACTAACAAACTAAAATGGCCAAATGGACAAGAAGGCTTAACAAGATAAAATAAAACTAAAATTTTCAGAATCAGAATTGTTTTTAATTGCCAAGTATGCGACACAAACAAGTAATTTGGCTCCAGCAGTTGTTTTCTCTCTAGTACAAGGAGGAAAAAATAAGACAAAATAAAATAAAGGTAAATGTTAGAAATAGAGAATAAGGTGAAATAAAAAAATTGAAACAAAACTCTTGACAAATCCAGTGTAAGTACAAAATGTGCATTAGGAAAATATAAAAGCATCTATATTAAATCACAAAGGAATACTTTTTATTTATTTTTTTACTTTCAAAGAAGTTAAAAATCATGTTTATTGTTTACAGTTTTATATTTTGAGGGAGTTATGCATCTGTCTACTACAGTGGGCACCATGCATTAACAGCATAAAAAGAAATTTAGTAGAACTTCATAAAAATCCACAAACATGTCTTTAACAAATATTTGTTAAGAGTAAATTAAAGGAAAAGCAAACTCTTTATTGTATGAGTTTTTGCTTTTGTTTAAATCAAACTATTAATCGTGAATAACACCAAAATTTGAAATAAACATACAAAGTTCTGTGAAATTGAAGTTAAGTGATATAATATTTGATGAAACTTAAGACAATGGTTTAGTAGTTGGACATGGTCCTGCAGCCTAAAGGGGAAAACTTTATTCTAATATCTGTCTACTGTAGTGGACACCATGCATGAAAGGGTTAATATTGCAGATATGAACTGTTTAAAATGGTGACTCAAAAAAAAAGCTCCTGTAAAACCAACATGATAAAAACTAAACCTTTGGAAAAGACGTCTAAATACAATAACAGAGGGCTTGGTTCAGTTTATTGGAGGTCATAGAAAGTGATGGACCGAGCAGATTTTATATAAAGACCTTTGACTCTCGTCCACATGAATAAAAGATAAATAATCAAAAATAAAAACGGACTCACATGTTGCGTTTCTCCAGCTGCTCCACCGTCCTCTGCAGCTCTTTGTTCTGTGCCGAGCACGCTGCTGCCCTGTTAACACATTCACATTAGTGTGATTATGAAAAACGGTCAAAGCCTGAACCTCTAAGTCTGATGTTTGTGTAATGGCTTTAATGGAGGAGAGTCCTGCAGCCATGTTTAAAATGTTTGATCATCAAAGCTGCATGTGCAAACACAAATGGACTGATTTCAACCAATTTACATGACTAAATCATAACTAAAACAAAAAGATGTTTTAGTAGAAAGACTAAGATTTAATTGAGAAGTTTTGTCAAAATGAACACTGATTGGTGAAAGTCAAGATGTTTTATTTTTAATTATTTAAGTGCTATATACCTGCTCTCCAGCCCGTCGATGTACTCTTTCCTCCTCCTTCTGCTGTCCTGAGCCGACTGCTTGTTCCTGATCTTCCTCCGAACTTTTTTTAAGATTCTTTCCTCTGCCTGCAAATTAGAGTTTGAAATCAACTGAATAAACTTCTAAGTTAATGTAAAGATTTAGGGTTAAAAAAAACTTTGAAACTTAAAAGTCCATTTAAATATCTGAGATAAAACAAACTTTAGAGCTTTTAAGTCCTTGTATAGACGTCAGATAAAAATATCTTTAAAGCTTCTACGTCCTTTGATGGATGAATCATAAAACAAACTTTAGAGCTTCTGAGCCATTGTTAAGAGTTTAAATAAAAACAAAATGTAAAGATTCTACGTCCTTGTAAAAATTTAGTTTGAAACAAACTTTAAAGATTTAAAGTCCTTGTAAAAATTAACATACAAACAATTATTAGAGCTTCTAAGACATTATTAAGAGTAAGGATAAAAACAAAAGTAAATATTTTTTAAGTATTTTTGATAAAACAAACTTTAGAGCTTTTAAGTCCTCGTGAAGACTTGAGATTAATAAATTTTAGAGCTTTTAAGTAATTGTTAACAGTAAAAAAAAGTAAAGCTTCTAAGTCCCTGTAAAGGTTAAAACAAGCTTAAAACGAGCTTCTAAGTCAGTGTGAGGAGTTAAGACAAAAACAAAACTATGTCTTTTAAATATTTTGAATAAAACAAATGTTAGAGCTTTTAAGTCCTTGTGAAGACTTAAGATAACAACCAAATGCAAAGCTTCTAAATCCATGAGAAGATTAAAGATAAAACAAACTTTAGAGCTTCCAAACCATTGCTAAGAGCTAAGATAAAAACAAAATGTAAAGTTTCAAAGCCTTTGTAAAGGTTTCCTTACAAGGACTAAGAAGCTCTAAAGTTTAAGCTCAAACAAACTTTAGAGCTTCTGAGTCCTCAAAAAGGTTTAATATCAAACAAACTCGAGCGCTTCTGAGTCCCCGTAAATATTAAAGATAAAACAAACTTTAGAGCGTCTGAGTCCTCGTAAAGACTAAAGATAAAAAAACTTTAAGGCTTCTGAATCCTCGTAAAGGTTTAATATAAAACAAACTTTAGAGCTTCTGAGTCTTTGTAAAGACAAAGGATAAAACAAACTTTAGTGCTTCTGAGTCTTGTAAATATTAAAGATAAAAAAAAATTGAGCTTCTGGGCCCTCATAAAGACTTTAGATAAAACAAACTTTAGAGCTTTTGAGTCCTCGTAAAGACTTAGGATAAAGCAATCGTTAGAGCTTCTGAGTCTCAGTAAAGTTTTAATATAAAACAAACTTTAGAGCTTCTGAGTCCTTGTTCAGACTAAAGATAAAACAAACTTTAGAGCTTCTGAGTCCCCGTAAATATTAAACATAAAAAACCTTTAGAGCTTCTAAGTCCTCATTATAATTATTTTTCAAACATATTTTAGAGCTTCTAAGTCCTCATAAAATTAAATATAAAACAAACCTTAGAACTTCTAAGGACTCATAATTAATAATCTTAAAACAGATTTTAGAGCTTCTAATTCCTCGTAAAGAGTCATTTAAAGGCCTGTGGGGCTTGCTGCAGGCTGACCTTGGTGAGCGGGAGGTTGTTGGGCAGAGAGACTCCCTCCTGAGTCAGAAGCTTCTGCTCCTCCTCCGTCAGCTGCAGGTCTGCGTACAGCTGCAAAAGGAGAAGAAGAAGAAGAAGTTAGTCCTCCAGGTCACGGCGCTCTGACTCAAAAGAAGAAGAAGTCTGACCATGTCATCGTCGGGGCTGGGAGGAGCGACGGCGGTCAAACTGCTGTTGAGGTGAGCTGTGGAGATGACGGGCAGTTCGTTGACGATGCATGAATCTGTTAGCAACACCTGAGAGCTCCATTCATCTGTGCGGGAAACAGGACGTGATTAAAGCCTGAAATCACTCAATTATCAGGAGTAAAGCTGCCGGAATATTCTAAATGTAACAAAAAACACAAAGGAAAGTAAACACTTAAAGAGTTGTACAAAAGAATCGACTCATTCGCAAACGTCACATTTAGGGCTACAAACAAATGATCTGCCTGGTGTCTGTGTTCCAGTCGGGTTGGTGTGGCGAGGGTTTGAATGTCTTCAGTTATTGCTGTGCATGCTCGAAAATGGATGAGTTGGATTTTTGATTAAAGTGACAGCCCAACCTTAAAGCCACACTGAAGTAAGATTCTGGCCCTCAGTGGTCGTTGAGTGTAACTGCACTGTCGTACACCAACGTGCATTTACTGACATACAGAGGGAAGAGAAGCCGATAGGACGTCCAAATAGACAAATTAACCATGTGGACTGATAAGTTACAGTCTGATCATGTTTCTTTTTGAATAAATCATCATGAACTTACAAGTCCAACAGTAACAGGGCTAAATCAGCATCTCTACATTTAGCTTTCCTTCTTCTTCTTCTTGCATAATGGTGGGTGGTATCCATCGTCAGAGGAGCATTACTGCTACCTACTGTGCAGGAGTGTGAGCCAGAGGTCCCTATTTCCATCAGGAAAATAAGCGCATAATTACTTTAAACTAAATTCTCTCCATTAAATCTGTTTTAAAAACAAAAAGAAACTGCTTTATATTCTCCTTTTCCTGACGTTAAGCTTCACCTCGAGGGGGAAGTGATGTGTGCCATAAAACAGTCAAAGCAGTAAAATTTGCAGTTTGATATAGTGCTGTCAGGAGATCATAAAAATTGAGCAATTAATTAATTATGACCTGTAATTAATTAATCTAATCTCTTTTTTGATCTCACTTAAAAAATTGCTGAAAAAAGCCTCAACTTGAGGTATTTTCATTGAAATTCATTAGATTATTGTGGCATATCTAAAGCTTGTTCTCCACCCCCCAAAAACTGAAGCACAAGAAACCCAATGCATAAAAACTCTCCAGCTTTAATGGGCCAATCAGAGGACAGAGGCGGAGCTACAGATGTGACAACAACAGGAAGTGACTGCATGTTTGAAAACAACAGTGGCGTGTAAAAAATCTGCTCTCCTCAAAAGTTTACTTGGAGAACTTGGTGGGTTTTGTCTTTGATGAGATTCATGTCACATGTGGCAGATGACACATCTGTGTGGTAAAATTAATGTACAGTAAGATAATACCATAGCCTAAGTACTCGTAGTTTAAGCTAACGGCTAACAGCAGGGTCGAGCTGCTACGTCATACTGTGGCTTGATGTGATTGGTCTGTGAAGAGTGTGACGAGTGGACTGATCGTCCAATCACCAGTTGCCCTGGTATTTTAAGGCGTTACCCTCTGAAAATACCAAACAGTTAAATCAGATTAAAAAATAGATTAACGTAGTTTTTAAAAAATAGCGCTAATTATGAATCTAATTAATTAATCACAATTAACGCGATAATTTGGCACCCCTAGATTTTAATGTGTAAGTGTCCCTATCATCCAAACTGAAGTTACATACAGACCTCAGACCATGACATAGGTGTCATTACACCTGCTGTAGGTGATGTACCTGCACAATGACTCTAGAAATATTATATTAGGGTGGAAAAACTATGTCGTGTTGGTTTGACACCAGCTGATCCAGTTTCAAAACCGTCCTCACCGAGCTCGATGGAGATGACGTTCTCCTGCCCCGGTTCGGTCTTGACTCCGCCCAGACTGCTGATGTCATAAACCACCTGGTAGACCGTCGCTGGAGTGGGCTGAGTGACTGGTGTGTTCGTCACCGCGGTGACTTCCCCCGCTGTGGTGACGGGACTCTCGATCACGGGGTCCTCGGAGATCCCGCTGTCGCTCTCTGACGAGGGGTCGGCCGTGGGCGCTGTGGGGAAAACCTCGTTGGGATCCACGGCGTGGAGGACTTCCTCTGACTCGCTGTCGTTCAGCGTCTGGGAGACGGAGAGGCCGTTACACGTGGATGAAGCGTGAGTGACATCACAGCGAGACATTTGAAGCCAAATGATTTACATCTTACCCTAGGAATGCCGGTCTTAAAAATATCTTTAAAACTTTTACGTCCTTTTAAGGATGAAATAAAAAACAAAGTTTAGAAGTTCTAAATTATTGTTTGGGCTTTGAATAAAAAATGTAAAACTTATAAGTCCTTGTAAAACTTATGTATAAAACAAACGTTAGAGCTTCTAAGTTATTGTAGAGTTAAAACAAAAACAAAATGTAAAGCTTGTAAGTCCTTTTAAAAACAAATGTATAAAATGAACACTAGAGGTTCTAAGTCCTCATACAGATAAAATTTAAAACAGACTTTAAAGTTTCTAAGTCATTAAGACAAGATATAAACAAAATGTAAAGCTTCTAAGTCCTTTTAAATATTTAAGATAAAAAAACTTTGCAGCTTTGAAGTCCTTGTTAAGATTAACTATGAAACAGACTTTCAAGTGTCCAAGTCATTGTTGAGAGTTAAGATAAAAACAAAACTCAGTTTTTCTAAGTATTTAAGATAAAAACACATTAGAGCTTTAAAGTCCTTGTGAAGACTTACGATAAACTTTAGAGCTTTGAAGTCACTGTTAAGAGTAAAATTAAAAACAAAATGTAAAGCTTCTAAGTCATCAAGATAACTTATGTCTGGATAACTTTTGTCGGGAAATGCTTATATTTATGACTCGAGATAATTTAAGACTGGAAATAGTGATCTTAACTGCCTGAGATGATTCAAGCCTGGATAACTTGTTCTGTTTTAACTTCAGAGTTATCTTGTAGGAGTATTATTATCAGTATTATTCTTTGTATGAATGGTATTTCTCTATTTTTGTATCTTTGTGTCCACGTTTGAAAAATATAATTAAAATCCAATCCTCTCTGATATTAAAGCAACATTATTTTTTTAGCTCAGGTATTAATAACACTGATCTTATGAAAGCATCCAGTGATTTGTTGTTTGAGTTTGAGCCTCAGTTTGAACTCTCTGTCCCTCGCTGCTCTGCTCAGGTTCAGCATGAAAACACACCTGAGTGCACTCACACATTCGGGGTCTACCTCCCAGTCCTGCAGGGGTTTCTCCGAGCTGCTGAAGATGAGTCCGGAGCAGGTGAACGGAGCGTCGAGCTGCCAGCTCTCTGCAGGGACGCCGCCGAGAAACAGCTCCCCTGATTCTGCATCCATGACCTGCAAACACACGAGACGAAAATTAAATAAAGACCGAATTATTGTTCTGGACCCTCTGTTAACACTTTACAATTAAATGTGGTGATAATACTCAACAGCTTCTTTATTTTCTTTCCAGAAAATTAAAAAGTCATTTTAATGAAAACATTCATAAAATGCATTTCATTAATAGCCCCCCTCTTTTATCGTTTTCCCTAAATATAATTGAATTAATTAATCTTTATGTTGTTTATTTATTTTAACAGCTTTTAAGGTTTGTATTTACTAATTTATCTTATTTAAATATATTTTATTTTCATTTAATTTGTCCTAGATACACTTATAATTACTTGCTTATAATTACTCCCTTTTGCTTGACTTTTCATTACTTTCCAGTGTTTAATTAATTCTCTTTAATTCATCAATTCGAATGCAGAAGCTTTTATGTGTATTTATATACATAATTTTTTCTTTTTCTCTTTTTACTTCTTTGTTTTGTTTAATGGGTTGTCACTGATAATTTATAATTTCCTTTATTATTATATGAACTGATTAACATGGCAGAGACACTGTTAGTTTTGTTTAACAGTTTTTCTTTTTTTCTGATTATTAGTTTTTCAGACTAAAAAAATATAATAATGAAATAAATTAAATTACAAAAAAATACATTTATTTGGTTATTACTATTATTAGGCCCTGAGATGATCAATCACTGTCACCAACGTTGATTCAATGAATTACAATTATAATTATTATTGTTTTTGCTGTAGACTATAATTAAAAACATACACTACTGGTCTTAAAGATAAATCAGCAATAAAATTACTATATATCACTTTTTCCACTTTAATCCAAACAGTGTTTTAAAGGCACTTAACCCTAAAATAAACGTATCATGGCACACAGTTCTGATTATATTTTGGGAATTCAGTGTATTAACACAGAACTGCTGCTTTTTCTTTTGAAAAAAAAGAAAAAAATGAGTATTATTACTCTTGATTGCTGAGCTGGCACTCTTGAGAAAACAGTAAAAATTGTGATATTTTACTTTATGCTTAAAATGAGAATTGATTGCTCCATCTGGTGGATATATTAAAAAATTAAAAAAGGAAAAGCTTGTAGTCCAAACTCAAATCTTACCATAAATAAACACATTACTGTATATCCAGATAAATGTGTGATCATAAAGTCATTTTCAGTGGTTTTCAATGGGGCATTTTTTGTCATAAGGGTCAAATGTGTAAGTTTTTGTGCAGTGCAGACATTTGAGGCTGATGAAAATCCTTAATTTCTTTAAAAATTCTGTTTTCTTCACTGAACTCCAGTGACCTCCACAGTCTCAGATCGCTCCAGAGGATTTCTCCTCCTTCTCAGTATTTTGTGGATTATGAGCAGATCAGTTGAACAAACAGAAACACAAAAGCTTTTGAGTAAATAATAAAACATACCTTCAGGAGGATGCCTCACACGTGTGTTGTGATTTGAAAACAAACAAAAAAAAGATTGAAAAACATAATTTTCGTTGTTTGTCCTTGGATTTTTTAAATAAAAAACTAAACTGAATTAAAAATGAGTGTAATTTTTAAAATAGATCTAATATCTTTGACTGAGCTCCATAATTACTTTAACAAAATATTTTATTTTTCCCTCTGGAATAAATTTTAACATGTAATGTGTGATTTCTGCAGTGGCAGGATTAATATTTTCAGACTTTAATCTAATATTTTTTTACTCACATGAGCAGAAAGCAGGAGAGTAAACACAGAGGATCCTGACAGACACTGGAGGATATCCTGGTGCAGACACACCCCTACGCTGATAACACCTGACCTTACCTGTCCGCCCAGCAGACACCTGAGAAGCTGCTGAGCGTGTTCCTGCAGCAAAGTGAAGCAAAACAAAAGAAACAAAAGAAACAAAACCTTAAATCTGAGCTCTGAGGCAGGGGGTCCAAGCTGAGGCCCTCGGTCTGAATAACTACTGAGTGATTTTTATATTTTTAATGACTGTTTCAAATCCAGACCTGCACTGCAACCATTTCAACAATCCTTTTAAGAATTTTAATTTTATTTATATTAAACACTCTACTTCAGGTTTAAACATGATTTGATTTTACATTTTAATGAAAAAAATATGTATTTTTCATTGTTACGTTTGTGATGACTGTTTCAAATCCAGACCTGCACTGTAACCATTTCAACCTTCTTTTAATAATTTTATTTTCAATTTTATTTTATTTTAAATAAACACTCTACTGCAGGTTTAAAACATGATTTGATTTTAAATTTTAATTATTTTTTTTTTATTTTTAAAGACTGTTTCAAATCCAGACCTGCACTGTAACCATTTCAACCTTCCTTTAATAATTTTATTTTCAATTTTATTTTATTTTAAATAAAACACTCTACTGCAGGTTTAAAACATGATTTGATTTTAAATTTTAATGATTTTTTTTTATTTTTAAAGACTGTTTCAAATCCAGACCTGCACTGTAACCATTTCAACCTTCCTTAAAAAAAAAATATATTTTTAACTTTATTTCATTTTATATAAAACACTCTACTGAAAGTTTAAACCATAATCTGATTTTAAATTTCAATGAAAAAATATTAATTTTTTCATTTTATCATTTTTAATGACTGTTTCAAATCCAGACCTGCACTGTAACCATTTCAACCTTCCTTTTAATAATTTTAATTTTATTTTTTTATTTAATGTAAACCCTCCACTGCAAGTTTAAACCATTATTTGATTTTGAATTTTATTAAAAATATTTCTTTTTCATTTTATCTTTTCTTTTATCCCAGCTTTTCTTCTGTTCTTATCACTGTTTTTATATTTTTCTTTTTCCTTTGTCACTGTGGTCTCACAGGTAATGAAAGTTGCCATGAAAATAAAAACAAACAAACCATAAATCTGAGCTCTGACGTCCCAGCTGTGGCCCTCAGCTGAATCTCAAAATAAAAATCTTATAATTTACCAAACAGTTCTTTAAAATCAAACTTACTGACTCATTTGTTAACAGCTGTGTTTGATAAGATTATAAATGTTTAATGACTGTTTGAAAAACCAAAAGTGCACTACAAACATTTTACCATCTTATTTATTTTATTTAACATTTAATATAATTTCAAACACTGCACTGCAGGTTTTAGACATTATTTGATTTTGAATTTTAATCTAAATTATTTCTCTTCATTTTATTTTTTATTTTCTCCCAGCTTTTCTTCTATTTTATTCATTGTTTTATGTTCTATTCTAACCTTTTTTTCTTTTTCCTGTGTCACTGTGGTCTCACAGGTTAATGAAAGCTGCCATGAAAACAAAGAAGAAAAAAAACCTTAAATCTGAGCTCTCAGGCAGGGGCGTCCAAAGTGTGGCCCACAGCTGAATATCAAACTTCCATTTAAATGTAAATATTATTAATAATTTACTGAACAGTTCTTAAAAATCAGACAAACAGTCTCATTTGTTTACAGCTGCTGACTGTTTGAAAGCAGACCTGCACTGTAACCATTTTAATCATCCTTTTAATCATTTATTTTATTCAATATTTTATTAAAAACACTGCACTGCAGGTTTTAAACATTCTTTAATTCTAAATTTCAAACTAAATTATTTCTTTTCTGTTCATCTTCTGCTTTAGCCCAGCTTTTCTTCTCTTTTTTATCTTTATTTTTATGTTTTATTCTAATCCTTTTTTCATTTTCATTTGCCCTGTGATGTGACGGGTTAATGAAAGTTGCCATGAGATAAAAACAAAAACAAAACTCAAAATCTGAGCTCTAAGGCAGGGGTGTCCAAGCTGTGGCCCAAAGCAGAATCCCAAACATGCATGTAAATTAAAATCTGATAAATAAATTATTGAACAGTTCTTTAAAATCAGACTTGCAGACATATTTGTTTACATCTGTTGACTGAAAGCAAACCTGCACTACAACCATTTTAACCATCTTGTTAACCACTAATTTTAGAAAATAGTATATTTGATTTAAAACACTGCACTGCAGCTTTCAAACATGACTTAGTTTAGCATTTTAATACAAATTATTTCTTTTCTTTTATCTTCTGTTTTAGCCCAGCTTTTCTTCTCTTTTTTGTTTTTGTTTGTTTTATTAATGTTTTTTTCTTTTTCCTTTGTCCCTGTGCTCTGACAGGCTTCTGAAAGTTGCCATGAAAATAAAAACAAAGCCTTGAATCTGAGCTGTCAGGCAGGGCTGTCCAAGCTGTGGACCTCAGACTGAAAACTGTCCCCCATCAGACCATGAAGCTTGTACCTGCGCAGGTGTCCACCTGACCATAAACTCCTCCAGGACCCTCCAATGACTCCCACAAACTCTCCAGGCTTCTCCAGGCTCCTCTGCAGCCTCTCTGTCTTTAATCAGCTGCTGCTCGGTGGCCTGATCCTGGTTGATCCGGATCAACAGGACATCCTGGTCCTGTTCACACTCACCTAGCTCTGATCTTCTTCTTCTCCTCCTCCGGGTCTCCGGCAGCAGCAGCGGCTCTTCCTCTCGGCGCTGCCCGTCCGCAGCAGCAGGAGGCCGGACACTGACACGGGGACGGCCCGCTGCTCCCTGCGGGTCTGCGGATCAGCTGGTGGGGGGCACACGGCCTCTGCCTCAGCTGCTGCTCTTCTTCTTCTACGGATGGCTCATGCTCTCCTTCTTCTTCGTCTGATGTGATGACGGGTCTTTAAACTGAAGCCTGCAGCGCCCCCTGCTGTGCGGAGGAGGTCCTGCTGTTACCTGCAGCTCCAGGTGTGTCTCTGGATTTTAATGATTTTTGTAATATTAAATAAAATCTGAAACTGTTCCACAGGGAATATAATTAGGACCACTTTAAGATTATTTATTTCAAACATATGAACAACAAAAATAAATACAAAACAACAACAAAAAGACAAGAGAATAACTAATTTAAAATATTCATCAGAGGTAAAACTATTATGATCCTACCCCTTAATCTCTGTTACATGCTTGACTTAAGTTCCACCTCTGTTCTCCAATAGACTTATCATAAAAGAAAATTATATGGACTTATGAAATATATCTTTACATACACCTACCTATCTTATATACACATATAAATACCTCTCTACTTATCTGATTACCTATTCATATCCATATATACTTTTACACCCACACCTATATAATCTTTATGATGGTATATTATTCTTTTTAAATCTGTGAAAAAAATTAGAAAGCTACTGAGCTCTGGGGGGAGAAAAAATAATAATTTTAGGAAGATGTTGCACAACTCTGTACCTTTTATTTTTTTAATTTGTTCCACTTTTTTCCACTGTGTCTCCTGCTAAACACTGATCTAATTTCTTTAAATTTGAGGACAGTTTCAAAGGAAAACTCAAGAGCTTCACCCACAATAGTCGTGTTATTTTTTTATTTTGCTTACCCAGATGTATTTTTTTTATATTTATGTAATTATTATTATTATTATTATTATTATTATTATTATTATTATTATTATTATTATGATTATTATTATGATTAATACTATTTATTTATTTATTTATTTATTTATTTAGCATTTTAGCATTTAAATACAAAGTAAAAATAAAGAAAAAATAGTAACTGAAAAAACAGATTTTTATGGAGCTAAATCCAGGGGAAAAAGCATTGTAATTTGAAAATTAAAGAAAAATTGAAATGAAAATTACATATTTGTTCATGAATTTTTCTAAAAAATTGAAACACAAAATTTAAATGAAAATAAATTTGAAAGATTTGTTTTTTGATACAGCTATGTAGTTATTAAATTACATTATTTTTTCATACATCAAATTCTGTTATATTTTTTCAAACTTAAAATAAATACTCAATCATCACATTTTTCATTTGTTGGATGAACTTTCAAGCAAAATCAACGTCAAGACATCTTTTATTTCCAGAGGATGTTTGTTATCAGAATATTTATGCTGCCATGATGTCAGATTAATGTGGACAAAGTTGTTTGACTAGAAAGACAAAACAAAAGAATCAGAACCGACTTTACATCTACAGAACTTTATTTCAATCATTCACAATCAGTCAAAAATTCACCTTTTCACAGCTGAATATGGTTCTGTCAGTCATCGGCCTTTAAGAAAACAAAATGAATGTATGGAAAACAATTCACAGGAAAAACTGCTCACATATTTACAGTTAATTCTCAGTGTTTTTGACATCCTTAGACAGACCATGACTATCTTTTCACAATTTAACAAGACAGTTTATTCACTGAATAATCAGCTGCAATCAAATTAACTTTGAACCCATTTAACTGAGTCACATTTACAATTATTTATTATGTTGTTTATTTATTTCAGTAGCTTTTAAGGTTTGTATTTGTTAATTTATCTAATTTAAATATATTTTGTTTTCATTTAACTTGTCCTAGGTACACTTTACTCACTTCATTATTCTCTGTAATGCTTAGAATTCTCTCTTTTGCTTCACTGGATACTTATAATTTATTTGTATTACTTTCTAATGTTTAATCAATTCTCTTGAATTCTTTAATTCTAGTGCAGTAACTTTGATCCGTGTATTTATATATAAATATTTTTTTTCTTTATTCTTTTTACTTCTTGTCCATTGTTAGTATGTTTTGATTAATGGGTTGTCATTGGTCCGGGTATCATCGTATAATTCCTAATTCATTTATGATCCAAAAACGAAAAACGATTATTTTGATATTTGTTCCAAAACGAAAAACGGAAAAACCGTTTTCTTGTCAAGATGCAAAAAACGAAAAACCACTACAAATGACTATAAAACGAGCCGTTTTATTATTTTTCAATATTCCTTTTCTCCCTCCTCAACTTGGAACGAAGAACGAATCAACCAATGACGTCACGTGTTTTTTCGCTTCTCGATTCCAAAACCAAAAACGAAAAATTAAGGCACATGGTCTGTTCCTTTTTCTGTTTCCAAACGAGAAACCCAAATTCAAATAACGGGCCGATTTTCCTTTTTGCAGTCTCATTTTTTCATTTCTTATTAAGGACGAAAAATAAACTGATTTCCGGTTCACGGGAGCGCGCACAGCCGTCATAGCTGAAAAGCGCAGCTCCTGTGGCTCCTGGCTCTGCAGCAGGTTTCATCGGAATCAAGCAACCAGTTTGTTTATGAATATCTAACTATGTTTATTTGTGATTGATAGACTCCTGTATGTCCACTTGCCTTGTATCGCTGTTCAATGACTAGTTAGTGATTTTAATCTGGCGTGTACTAGCGCTAATAAAGATATGTGTCACTGACGGAGCTACTTTTTTTTTGCCTATTAAGTGTCACCATTTCTTTGACAATTTGCCACATAAATAGGCATCACTTAAGATAACTATGAATGAGGATTTATGGGATGAAATGTTTTTCATAACCTCAGCAATAAAAACTGGGTGGAAAAATTAGGAGATGCGCATCCCTCCTTGGCCTTCTGTTCATTTGGTTAGCTTGTTAGTTGAGCTTTACTGTGCAGAGTTGGAAAATCATACTACATTATCACGGAGGACATGGTTATCTGCCACTTTTCTGGTTGAGCTAAGAGTTATTAAAGTTGTGATGTTTGATCTTATTTCTGACTAAAATGGCCATTAACAGCAAAACCTTGCTGTCTCTTGAGTCTCTAGTTGCAACTTCAAATGTTTGTGGCTTCCCCTTCCCCATGGTCTGTCACAGTAGTGGAAAAAAAGAGTAATGCACATTGTTGTCTAGTCAGATTTCCTTCGGTAATTTGGCCTTAGTCAGGTTCAAAATTTTGTAAATCACAAAGTCATGTTCATCATTTGGCCTAAGTCATTTAATCACTCGATGCGACAAAATTGAGCAAAGTCATTGTTTGTATGTTAATTGTCATCTATTGAAAAAACATTTTTGTTTGAAATTATTTTTATATATCATTTTCATATTATTTGGCTAAGTTTTTCTGTTTTCTGAAAAACTTGAAAACCTGACTTAGGCTATTATTTTAAGAAGGTGACACTATATTTGCTTCATAATACTTCCATTTGACCCATAATGTTTCTCAGATGATTTTCAACATCCCTATTTGAACGGCTCCCTGACTCATGGTTGGCTTTGTTTGGTGTTTTCAGTCTAACAGACTTTGTCTCCCATTTTGAATTTCAGGCTAAAGGTGCGTTCACACCGGACGCTACCTGGACTACCTCGGCGATCACTCTCCATGCAAAGTCAATGTACAGCCGCGATGGGGCGGGGCTTACCCTCCCGCGATGCAACAGCTGGCGACAAGACGACCACTTCACTCGTCGCGCGATGTCAAAGTTAAAAAAAGTTGATCTATTCAGGCGATGTCGTGCGTGGCTGTGCAGCATCAGCCAATCAGCGGTGTGTGTACGTGTGACGGTGCTGTTATTCATCCGGACTACAGAGCGGATGACTTCCGCAAAGGCGGAACTAATCTCAGTGAGGACATTTGCAGACGGACCGCGGTAAACTCACAAATGATGCTGCTGCATCATCAGCTGCAGACTTTTGTGTCTGATAAAGTGAGTGAAAAGGACACAGCTGGAATAATGTCCGCTTATACACCCTATTATGTGATATATGATAAGATCGCGGTAAAACTCGAGCGGACGTGACGTCACCGACCGACGTCCAACGCCAGGCTACCAAAAAGGTAGGCTATTTATGGACGCGCAACGCTACCTCAGTGGCCGACGCGACTTTTGTCGCTAGGTCGCTTGTGGTGTGAACGCACCTTAAGACATACTGCTCTGCTACATCAATTGAACCAATCCCGAAAATGTCTCCAGCTTGTTTCTGCATAGACGGAGGACCTCTTCGACACACTGATCAATATGTTCATGACTTGGAGAAATGAGGAAGTGAAGACCCGAGGGTGGGTGTGACTTGGCCATGATTGAATAGCCAGAATTTGACTGTTGACCCACAATGGCAGATTACTGAATATTTCAACAACATGTTGAGAATCAGACTTGTGCACAAAATTTCAGATTTTTCACACAAGAACTGGGGAGGGTTAGTATTTCCAAAGAACAAAGGGTTGCGCTGTTATGCAGAAGTCCTCAACATGTTACTGGTGGATTGCTCCAAAATACGGCAAACACAGGAACACAATGGAAACATAACAGAGTAAAACTGTTGACTACATCCTATGGAGTAGTCCACACAAGTGTGTGGGCTTCATATTCATGTACTTGACTGTGCGGTTCAGTTGAAACAATCTCAAAGTATCCACAGCTTTCTTTTGCATAGACAGGGTAGTTCTTGGCCAGCCAGACCAGTGATTGCAGGATTTGGAGACAATAGGAATTGTAGCCCTATAGGCAGAGTTTTCTAGTGTTGGGGGTGTGGCTTGGCCATGGTAAACAGGAAATGGAGTCAGGATCTGCACCATAGGTGAGGAAAGGAGGAAGATTCACATATCACAAACGACCAAGGCTGCTCCGTCAGCCAAGAGCACAGCCAACCTCTAATGGCTGTGTTGGAGCTGTGGCTTGGCTACGGTCGTCAACAAGGAGAGTCAGGTCTAGCACCTTTACTGAGACTCCTCTCGCAGCCATGAGCACAGCCAGTCTCGAGTGGCTGTGTTGGAGCTGTGGCTTGGCCATGATTGTCAACAAGAGGTGTCAGGTCCAGCGCCCTTACGGAGACTCCTTGTGAGCTTTGTCACTGGTGATGGCCACCTATGTGTCACATTTTGAATTTAAGGCTACCATATATGGCTCTGATATATACAGCTGAACCAATTTGAAAGGCCACTTCATAAAAAACATAATGTAATAGAAAGGAGTTCTGCAGCCCTGGGAGAGTACTGCATTTTACTAAAAATAAAAATCTTCTTATTAATCCTATTTTCTGTCATTTTAATAAATCGGTTCCAAAGTCTAATCATTTCACATTTTCTCACTATTGATCCAGGAATCCAACCCATGTCACCCTGAGCAGCTAGAATAGGGGCAAATTTAAGGATACCTAAAAAAAATTGTATTGCTCTATTTTGAACAGCATCTGAACTTTTGCTTTCTTTGTATCCCCATATACCTGCAGCATAATTTGAAACAGGAGAAATACAACTTGTTTGTAGTGTTCTTTTTTAAAGACAAAAAGGTGTGGTTACCTTTACATGTTTCGATGTTCACTGCCGTCTTCTTCAGAAGCTGTCATCCTGACAGCTGTGACGTGTCTTTTTATCAGCTGTTTCCAGAAACACAGGCTTTTGAGTTTTTACAAGCTGCTTTTAAAGTTGTTCAGTATCATCTGACAACTTTGAAACTGGTTTAAACACGGACAAGACTAAGCTCATAGTCTTGTCAAATTCTAATGAGTTACCAGTCAATATCCCAACTGGTGTGACTCAACAAGGTAACCCAATGAAGTTGGTCTCAAATTATTAACACCTTCCATTTTATACACAAGGTTTCCCAGATTATTTTCAACATCCCTATTTGAATGGCTCCCTGACTCATGGTTGACTTTGTTTGGTATTTTCAGTCTAACAGGCTTCCTTTCACATTGTAGATTTGTAAATTTTAGGACAAGACGTACTGCTCTGCTTTATTCAATTGAACCAACCTGAAACTGTCTTCAGCTTGTTTCTGCATAGACACATGAGTTCTACAACAGCCTGATCAATCTGTTAATGACTTGGAGAAATGAGGAAGTCCAGACCTGAAGGTGGACTTCTAAAGTGTTGGGGGTGTGGCTAAACCATGATGCACCAGAAATTGAGAAGAAAACAGCACCCTAAGCCAGGGATACATCCAAAATATATTTAGGAAATTCAGAGGCAGAGGGCCAGCCAGGCGGTGATCGAAGGGGGGCCTAGCCCCAGCCCTCTGCCCATCCCAGTTTGCAATGTTTCCCTGGCTCAGGGTGCAGATGTCTTCTCAAACTGGTGCATCATGGTCAAGCCACACCCCCAACATTTTAGAAGTCCACCTTCAGGTCTGAACTTCCTCATTTCTCCCAGTCATGAACGGGTTGATCAAGCTGTCCTAGAACTCCTGTGTCCATTCAGAAACAAGCTAGAAACATTTTCAGGTTGGTTCAATTGAATATAGCAGAGTAGTATGTCTTATCCTTGTAATTCACAATGTAACACAAAATCTGTTAGATTAAAAATACCAAACAAAGTCAACCATGAGTCAGGGAGCCGTTCAAATAGGGATGTTGAAAATAATCTGGGAAACACTTTGAGTCCAATGGAAGTATCAAGAAACAGATATTACATTCTACTGTGGAGCCTGTCTCTACTTTCTTAATCTCACAGAGTCTTCTGCTGATATCAAGAATATGGATATGAAGCCCACACCCTTGTGTGGACTGCTCCATAGGATGTAGTCAGCAGTTTTACTCAGTTTTGTTTCCATTGTGTTCCTGTGTTTGTTGCATTTTGGAGCAGCCCACCAGTAACATGTTGAGGACTCTTGCATAACTGCGCAACCCTTTGTTTTTTGGAAATACTGACCCTCCCCAGTTCTTGTGTGAAAAATCTGAAACTTTGTGCACAAGTCTGATTCTCAACATGTTGTTGAAATATTCGGTAATCTGCCATTTTGGGTCAACAGTCAAACTTTGGCTATCAATCATGGCCAAGTCACACCCGCCCTCAGGTCTGCACTTCCTCAGTCCTCCTATTCATGAATACAGTGGTCAGGCTGTCATAGAAGTCCATCGTCTATGCAGAAGAAAGCTGGAGACATTTTCGGGGTTGGTTCAATTGAATATAGCAGAGTAGTATGTCTTAGCCTAATTCACGATATGACACGAAGTCTGTTTAGACTGAAATTACCAAACAAAGCCAACCATGAGTCAGGGAGCCGTTTAAATAGGGATGTTGAAAATCATCTGAGAAACATTATGGGAGAAATGGAATTATCTTGAAGTGCATGTAGGTTATGATATGTTGCTGTACATATTATCTGTAGTTTCTTAATCCCAAAAAGGCTTCTGCCAATGTCTGGGGATTATGGAGAAAAAACAAGTATATGGATATAAAGCCCAGACACTTGTGTGGACTACTCCATAGACTGTGGTCAACTGTTTTACTCAGTTTTGTTTCCATTGTGTTCCTGTGTTTGCCGCATTTTGGAGCAACCCACCAGTAAAACGTTGAGGCCTTTTGCATAACAGCGCAACCCTGCTGAGTGCTGAGTCAGCATTTCAACATATTAGTCTCCCTAAACTCCATTTTGTTTCTTCTTCTTCTTCTTATTCCTCCAGATTTTGGCACCTTTCACAGGCTTCAAATTTGCACAGACTTTCACAGAAAAAAAATGTCATATGCA
This sequence comes from Scarus forsteni, assembly GCA_036419115.1. Classification (NCBI taxonomy): domain Eukaryota; kingdom Metazoa; phylum Chordata; class Actinopteri; order Labriformes; family Labridae; genus Scarus; species Scarus forsteni. The sequence goes on along the minus strand of JAZDUH010000508.1, from coordinate 10,949,918 downwards.
GCATGTTCATGAGAACTGCGCTTGTATTTTTCACAGGTTTAACAGTTATACTTTTTACAGTAAAAAATAACTTTTGCATGTATTTTACATTGAAATCAAAGGGACATTTCCGCAGCTCTGCTGAAAACTTCAGTAACTTTGAATCTCCACAGATTGGGCATGCTTTCACCTACAGACTCCATTCATGCTTTAAAAGCTGCACTGACTTCTCGGCTATTTTTACATATCTTCAGCTGTTTGCTGGCTTCCACAGTTTTTTAAATATGATTTTTTAAGCAACACCAACTTTTGAGGACATCCTTCTTGCTAGAGCACGTCACGTGACTTTAGACCGACGCTCTGGACAGCCGAGTGCTTCACCTTGAAGCGCTTTTTTAACTCGCCACTGTGTTAACATGTTTAGCAGTACAGACATGAGAATTTTATTAAACGTTTCAGCAGGTTCTTGGGATGCTCAAGGTAAAATCCCTTTCCTGATATCTAATCCGATTTGGACACAGCGAGCGTTCGATTACCTGGAAGTACCGAGCGTTATCAGTGCTCCTATGAGGACAAATATCATGCTTTCCATGACTCAGCATATTTAGCCCCGTGGTCAAGTAGTTAGCACAGTGAACTGCTGACCTGGAGACCCGAGTTCAAGTCCAGGTTGAGGCAGAGGTACTTTTCTTCTCCATCTAGTACAGATTTTTCTCTACTATGGCGTAATCATGCTTGTCTTTACACTCTCAACCTTACCTTGGACGTATTACACTGACTGGCCACTTTATTAGGTACATCTACAAATATCAACACATTTAACCATGTTACAAAACAGTCATTCATTTTCTGCTTTCTTTCACAACTGCAAACAGTTCGAGTGCACTTTTCACTACCTGCTACAGTTTCTGAGATATGACTGTTGAAGCAGCATCAACTTTTGCACATTTCTGTGAAGTTACAGTGTGGTCACGTGAGCCTGCACACCTGAGCTCCAATATCTATAATGTTCTGCAAACATTTTTATTGCACATTTCACACATTTTCAGCCGTGATTTACCGCTCACAACTATTCATTTCACATTTTCAACTTTCTTTGCATTACTTTTAGCAATTTCATTTCACAGTTTCAGCAGTCACACTCAGCATTTCAACGCATTTCCTTCATGGAAATGCAAATTCTCGAGTATATTATGATTTTTATTATTATTTTAATACAAAATTAGATGCTACTATAGCACATTTTAGCCTTTTTTAAGGACTAACTTCCCCACAGACTTTTTCACTGAAAACTTGGTCTTCATATTTCATACAAAGTTAGGCACAATTTTGCCTCTTTTTTTAAACAAAATTTGTGTAATATAAGAACTAACTTTTTCATGGACTTACTATAACAAAGTGACATATGAGTTTTTTCTTTGATGGCTCTGGATCTAATGTTGGGTCCCTAAACTGGCCCTCAGTCATTCAAGCTTTGAGAACCCTGTAAAAATGTTTATAACTCTGTCGGAGTTTATTTAATTCAATATAATGCAGTAAAAGGTATTCTGTTGTTCACATTTTTATTCATACTGGATTGACCAAAAAAAGGGCATGTCTGCCATGTTTGTGGAATTCAGTGAATCCTCAGCAGTCTGCTCTCCCCCTCCCTCCCGGACTCTCTCTCTCTGCTCCTGCTGCAGGGGCGGAGTTTCTCTGTTCTGCAACCTGCACACCTGCCTCCCATCATCTCATCAACTCCCCTATTTAAGACGGCCCCTGTGAGGAACTTGGCTCAGGAGTATTGCACTCGGCCGAAATGGGCTTCCTTCACAGGGTGGCTGGGCTCTCCCTTAGAGATAGGGTGAGAAGTTCGGTCATTCGGGAGGGGCTCGGAGTAGAGCACTGCTGCAGTACTGCTCCTACGCATTGAGAGGAGCCAGATGAGGTGGCTCGGGCATCTAGTCAGGATGCCTCCTGGAAGCTTCCCTGGTGAGGTGTTCCGGGCACGTCCCACCAGTAGGCAGCCCCGTGGAAGACCCAGAGACTATGTCTCTCCAGCATGTCCTGGGAAAGCCTCGGGATCCCCCGGGAAGAGCTGGACAAGGTGGCCGGGGAGAGGGAAGTCTGGGCTTAGGCTGCTGCCCCCACGACTGAATTTTACTATATCTTACAGTGTGAGTTAAATTGTAAATTTACAGTAAATTATTGGTTAATTGCATTACTTTTACAGTAATTCATCGTGAATATCTTCACAGCAATTTACTGTGTTTATTTCACAGTAATTTACAGCAAGTCCACAGCTAAACACTGCTGTATTACAGTAATTCCTTGGGCATGGCAACTGTGAATTTACCATAAAGTGCTGTTGTTTCAATGTAAACTACTGTGAAACTATCACAGTAAATTACTGTGAATTAATTACAGTAAATTGCTGTGAAAATATTATACTTTTACAGACTTGCTGTGAAAGTAATGCTATTATTAACCAGTAACTTACCGTCATTTTAGAGTGAAATTTTCTTACAGTGTACCCTCTGAAAAGGGCTCTCATCCACCTTGTTGACCAGGAGCAAATTCACATGGAGGACAACTTGGCAGGTAGCTGAGATTGCACTTGACCTGGAATGCACACAGGATCCAAGGTTAGCATACCACTTTTTAAAATTCTCTTTAAGCCTGCTATGTACCTCTATGCATTATGTTTTTCATTGTGAATATGTCTGTTGCTAATTTTATCCACTTTTTTCAACACAGGGTAGATTGAAATGTTTAAATGTGGAATGTTCAGATAGATGCCTCCAGATTATTGTGTGAAGTTACAAGGCAGAGATGTACGTTATCATATTGCTGTTGATATGACACTACAATAAAACCTGTGTTGCACTGTCATGCTTCACATAATGGTAACTATTATGGCAGAGCTTGCAATGTATCACCAGGATGAGAATGAGCTCAGCAGCTAACTCTTGCACATTTACATTGATATCTCTGATATATTAATTGATCTATCTCGCTCCAACAGTGGCATGTGACCATACAAGTTTGGTAGTCATGTTTGACACCCCTCGGCCTTATTTTTAAACCATACCTTGCCATTATTAAGAAGAGCAGACATAACCTAATATTTGGTAAAGATGTAAGGTCCGATATAGTCCATCTTATCCACAAGATGCTATGTTAAACATGATGGAGTACTATCTCAAAGAAGCAAATATATGAACAGTAATTTATAGGCTACTCTATAAAAGAGTTAGCACAACTACAAGCCAAGTAGTAGCGATCAATCATTTGAAATATTTTGACCTAGATATATTAAACTAATTAAGTTTTTTCCATGTACTGAACATTGAAGCCAAATATACTTAGACTTTATACTTTTCTGTATAACTAAGTATAATTAAGTGTAATATATAAGAAGAACATAAAAGTTAACTGAATACTTTAATATATATATATTTTTGAAGTGTACTAACAGCTCACTTGAAAAAGATTCCAAGGACTCCTGAGGATTACAGGACAAGGTGGATTGATATGCATGATGGTGATAAGTTAATTACCCAAACCTTTGCCCCTGATTTGTGTTTTGATTTGCTTATTTTAGGCAAGGGTGTCCCAAATCAACTGAGTCTGGGTGGAATATATATATTTTTGAAGTGTACTAACAGCTCACTTGAAAAAGATCTCCAAGACTCCTGAGGATTACAGGACAAGGTGGATTGATATGCATGATGGTGATAAGTTAATTACCCAAACCTTCGCCCCTGATTTGTGTTTTGATTTGCTTATTTTAGGCAAGGGTGTCCCAAATCAACTGAGTCAGGGTGGATGCCCAAAGAAGCGACCGGCAGAGTGTTTGCCAGAGGCTGCAGAAGCTGCACACTCTTACCACCAGGAAGTGGGGTCCCCTCTGACACAGGTGTCACTCTTCGGTAGAAACCCCTTCTCCACAGTTGAGCACCAGACACAGCAGAGTAATATTTACAACATTTGACCCCAACCAGTACTTTGGACCCCTTAAAAAGATGAGTAAAAGCACATTACAATGTAAAAAAAAGCTTATTTTGCTTGTCAAAAACTGATTCATGCCTCTGATATAGTACATAGATGAATATTTTGCCCCAAAATACCTAAAAATAACACAACAGAGCAATATTTACAATATATATTACAGTTTTGGGCAAGCAATAAATCTGATTTTATCATTTTAATGTGCTTTTGCTCATTTTTAAGTGGTAAAAATTATTGGTTAGAGTCAAATGTTGTAAATATTACTCTGCTGTGTTATATTTAGTTATTTTTGGACTAAATATTCATCTATGTACTATATCAGAGGCATGAATCAGTTTTTGACAAGCAAAAAAAGTTTTTTTTTACACTGTAATGTGCTTTTACTCATCTTTTTAAGAGGTAAAAACTAATTGTTGGAGTCAAATCTTGTAAATATTACTCTGCTGTGTTATATTTAGATATTTTTGACTAAATATTCATCTTTGTACTATATCAGAGGCATGAATCAGTTTTGGGCAAGCAAAATAAGCTGATTTTAACATCGTAATGTCCCTTTACTCTTTTTTTAAGGGGTAAAAAGTACTTGTTGGGGTCAAATGTTGTAAATATTACTCTGCTGTGTTATATTTAGTTGTTTTTGGGGCAAAATATCCAACAATATACAATAACAGAGGCATGAATCAGTTTTTGGCAAGCAAAAAAAGCTTTATTTTTTACACTGTAATGTGCTTTTACTCATCTTTTTAAGAGGTAAAAATTTATTGTTGGAGTCAAATCTTGTAAATATTACTCTGCTGTGTTATGTGTAGTTGTTTTGGGGCAAAATATCCATCTTTGTACTATATCAGAGGCATGAATCAGTTTTTGGCAAGCAAAATAAGCTGATTTTAACATTGTAATGTGCTTTTACTCATTTTTTAAGAGGTAAAAAGTACTGGTTGGAGTCATAGTAATGTGTTTTTACTCATTTCCACACTGTACAAATCACTGTGTGTGGCCAATTACTCTGATGAGTGATGTAATATAATTTTGGTGCAGAAAAAAGTAGCTCAGTCAGTGACACATATCTTTATTAGTGCTAGTACACGCCCGATTAAAATCACTCATTGAACAGCGATACAAGGCAAGTAGACATACAGGAGTCTATCAATCACAAATAAACATAGTTAGATATTCATAAACAAACTGGTTGCTTGATTCCGATGAAACCTGCCGCAGAGCTGCAGAGCCACAGGAGCTGCGCGCGCTTTTCAGCTATGACGGCTGTGCGCGCTCCCGTGAACCGGAAATCGGTTTATTTTTCGTCCTTAATAAGAAATGAAAAAAATGAGACTGCAAAAAGGAAAATCGGGCCGTTATTTGAATGTGGGTTTCTCTTTTGAAAGCGGAAAAAGGAACAGACCATGTGACTTGGTTTTTCGTTTTTGGTTTTGGAATCGAGAAGCGAAAAAACACGTGACGTCATTGGTTGATTCGTTCTTTTCCAAGTTGAGGAGCGAGAAAAGGAAGATTGAAAAATAATAAAACGGCTTGTTTTATAGTCATTTGTAGTGGTTTTTCATTTTTTGCATCCTGACAAGAAAACAGTTTTTCCGTTTTTTTGTTTTGGAACAAAAATCAAAATAATCGTTTTTCGTTTTTGGATCACAAATGAATTTGGAATTATACGATGATACCCGGACCATTAGGCCCTGAGATGATCAATCATTGGCACCAACGTTGATTCTATTAATTGCAATTGTAATTGTTTTTGATTTTTTTTGCAGTGTCGACTATAATTAAAAACATACACTCATGGTCTTAAAGATAAATCAGCAGTAAAATTACTATATATAATTTTTCCACTTTTATCTAGACAGTGTTTTAAAAGCACTTAACCCTAAAATAAACATATCATGGCATACAGTATTGATTATATTTTGGGAATTCAGTGTATTAACACAGAACTGCTGCTTCTTTCTTTTGAAAAAAAAAAAAAAAAGAGTATTATTACTCTTAATCGCTGAGCTGGCACTCTTAAGAAAACAGTAAAAATAGTGCTATTATAAGTTATGCTTAAAATGGGAATAGATTGTGCCATCTGGTGGATACATTTAAAAATTAAAAAAGGAAAGCTTGTAGTCCAAACTGAAATCACTTTTATCTAAACAGTGTTTGTTAAGATCCAGAAGCTGAAATGTTTTTATTTTAATCTACAGCGTAACAGAAAATCTCTTTTTCTGAAGAGAGGAAACTCTCAATATTTACCACTTTAAGCTGGAGCCCTGTAACCCAAAACCTGTATGTTGTTAAAATTAGATCATATATTATATATTAAATTTTTCACTTATTCATATGTTATGTCTTAAAAATTGTAGTTAAATAGACTGGGAAGCTAAATAGTTGGTTATTAATTGATGAAGAGGGGGAGGGATTAATTAAGTTTTGACTTCTCCTAACTGCTTTTCAGACATTTGAAATTATTTTATTTTATTTATTGTTTTTTTTCACCGCCTGTAAGTTTATTTTCCTTTTGTTATATGTTTGAAATAAACTTATCATTCATTCATTCATTCATGTGTTAATATTCTGATTCTTTGAAGGTCTCTGGTCAAAGGTTAAGGACTTAAGGACGTCCACTTTTCGTCCACAAATAAAGTTTGGTCTCCATTATCATTCTTTGCTTCTGAAAGAAATAAACAAATGTTAAATCATACTTAAATTCATGAAAATTAACTTCAGACCTTTACAAAAATGTCCCAAATCAAACTCTGAAGTGACATCACTGGGCCTGTATTAAAATCTTTAACTCTTAAAAAGAATTGAAGAGAAATGAATTGAGAATTGAAGACCAGTCACTGGCCAATCACAGGGCTGTTAAATCGTCTTAGGTTAAGAGTTACATCACATCTGCCTCCTCCAGTTCATATTTTTGGTTTACCAGTCCGATCATGTCTCAGTTTCACCTCCCATGAGCCTCTCTGATTGGACGATCAAGTTTGTCTTTGACAGAAAAGCGGAGGAGGAGTTTTAAGCAGGGTTGCCAGGTTTGCTTATTATAAGCGAAGTTGAGCTTCTGCTTAAAAGTTGCTTGTAAATGTTAACAGTTGCAGGATAAGTTTTTTTTGTGTGCATGTGTTCGTTTTGACTTGCTGATCCTCCAAACCCAGAAGGAATCTGAAGCTCACTCTACCGCCAATATAAACTCACTACAAAAGTTACACAAACTATTCTGTCCCACTCCAAACACAATCAATCAATCAATCAATCAATCAATCTTTATTTAAAAAGCACTTTTCATACATAAAAATGCAAAAAAAAAAATGCTGAACATTAAAGTAAACAAGTGGTTTACTTTATGAGTGGTTGCTGTTTAATTAAACTACTCACTTGTAAAATACACCAAAATTTAAAATTAAAAAACACAGACATATTACCAAATTGTCCCTTCTTAAAGTATTTTTGATTTATGATGCAATATTTTGACATGGTAAAATTGTGGAAAGATAATATTTTTATGAAACTTCAGACGAGGGTTTGGGAATTTTCCGGCTTGTAGTTGGACATGATACTGCAACCTGAAGGGTGTAAAATTTATCCTAAATATCTGTCTACTGTAGAGGGCAGCATGCATGAAAGGGTTAAAGTTTTGATAAGCTAAAAGTTTTTATTATAATCACCATCATTATTATTTAAATACTTAACTTTAATGAGATAATGTAGTTATTCATCAAAAACATTTTTGATGTGTTTGTCAAACTCAGTATCATCTATTTTATTATTTTACTGCTCTTTTATCTGCAAACATTTACACCTTTTCTAACTGATTTGGTCCCAAATATTTGTGCATTTTAGTCATCAGGTAGCCTAATCAGTTTTTAACTTTTAAACCGTTGAGTCCCACACCATAAAAGTATCTGTCTTTTGGTTTGTTTGTAGTATTCTCTGTTTCCTGAAATGTTAAGAGAATCAAACAATGACTTCATTTGTTCTGTTTTATAAAACATTAAATATCTTTAGTTTATTTTTGACCTCTGCCAAACAGTTAAGCTGGTTGTTTAAAGGGACTGTGAGGAGTTTCTAAGCAATTACAAAAAAGTCTCACTTTTAGATATATGCCTGATGGAAATACACACTTTAAGATGAGTTTTATAGCATCAAAATAGGTTATCTATAAATTCTATTCCTTAGCTTCGCGGCTGGGTCAGACAGGTCTGGACTGGCCTGGATACTCAACTTCAGGAACAAGACAATTAAAACTAGAGCAAATTTATATTATTCAGACTCGTCTTAGAGCACCGGGCTGTAAGTAGTGATATATAGCCGGCTACAAAACTACGATACTAAGTTTTCCAGAAATTGCTTGTTGTCACACATCAAAAACTACCGCTACATAACTAGAAAGAGATACATTACCTCGTCGCTTTGCATCCTGTAAGTTGTTGAAAAAAGAAGTTGTAAAGCAATGCAGAGTTCTGAGGAAGGTCCGAACTGCATTCATTAGCATCACAACAAACACACGCTTTGGCTTGGGTCACGTCTTTTGGTGCGTTCCAGCTGTAGTCAGAAGTAGGAATTTCCGAGTTCTGAGTAGGAAACTGCAACTGGAATGTTCCTCGAAGTCGGAATTTCCTACTGGGGACTCAATGAGTTGACAATTGAAGATGGATGCCCCCAGTGTGAACAGTTATTTAGCTCCTGTAATAATCCATTTATTTGCACTTCTGACTGGGGTGTGTTGCTCTAGATCAGCTGTATACATAGTATTGTTAGACTTATATTTACAAAAATGCTGCCATAGTGATAATCACATTCTTCATACAACAACGCAGGGTGTGCTAACAACAGCTAACAATAGCCTGGTAGATCGGCATGTTTTTTTCTGACTTCAACTGGAACGCTGATAAGTCGGAGATGATGTCACTCACACTGCTCATGGGTAGCAGAGTCTTAATGTCGCCTGAAACAGATTCTCCTCACAGTCCCTTTAAAGGGTTAAAAAAAAGTCATACATCACATCAGAAAAAAATGCTGTTGCTGGAAGTTGCTCATTTGGTTTGTTTTTTTTTCAACCTGGTTGCTTTTTTCATCTGGCAAATCTGGCAACACTGGTGTTAAAGTCAGAGGGTGCATTCAAGATCAGCGACAGTGATCCAAAATATGTTTAAATTTTCTTAAAAGGAGCTTAAATTGAGATAAAACAAGCATCAAGCACAACCTAAAGGGACTAAATATCACAGAGAATAAAACCGTCTGTTTCCACAAAGTCCCTGATTAGAAGTAAAATCTAAAATCTAAAAACTAAAATCTGAAGTGTAAAGTTTAAGTCATTTTTATGTTTCCTTCAATTTCTGAAGTCCTGTTTTCATCTTGGATAAAATGAAACATCTAATAACCCTTTATTGAATGTTCGTAAAGTCTGAATGTCTAAATGAACAGAAACAAATGTTCCTTTGTGTGAAATGTAGTCACCTTTATTTAGGCTACCTGGCAGAGCATCTCAGTTACAATACCAGAACTGACAACAAACAGTGAACCTGCTCTACATGAATATATCAATTCATAAAGAGAGCAGCTCTGATTGGATCGCTCCACAACTTATCCCACCACCACCAAGCTAAGGCAGCCGTGATTGGATAGATTCATCACTTGTCTCTACTTCCTACATGACCAAATTAGGCTGATGGATTAAGTATCTGTCAGACATTTTAGTCTAGTTTTTATTTGTTGATGAAAATGTCAGTTGGTTTAGTTTGAGTTTCTGTCCATGTGCTCTTGTTTTGATTAATGTCTAGTTTTCATCAGGGGAGAAAAGGTTGTCGACGAAAACTATGACGACAATTATTAGTCAACAAAATGAAAACCTTGAGACTTTGTTGTTGATCTTGAACGCAGCTCCATGTCTTTAGACTCATTTCCGTTTTGCCTGCTGTGGTTTAAAAACAAACTTTTTTTGCAGCTGGATTCAGTCACAGCAGGAAAAACAAAGCTTGAGAAGCAGAAAGCAGCAGATCTTTTCCACTTCCCTCTCCTGGAGCTTCACCCTGAGTGATCAGCCTGATGTCTGCAGAGGAGGATCTGGTCTTCAGCTTCGCAGAGGAGAAGGATTTCCAGCAGGTCTCTCAAACTAACAGTTTACAGTAAAGCTCTGAAAACCAGGTTAGCTCTCTATATGGAGGAGCCAGAAGCATAAAAGTCAGTCTTATCAGAAGGTCCTTTTCTTATAACTTTCACCTTAAGTACATTTGATTCAACACACAACAATTCAACGCTCCTCTACAGGTAAATGTCAAGAGGTTTTTCCAATCTGATGACAGGATACTCAGCAAATAATAAAAAAAGTGAATAGAGAGAAATGAAAGAGAATAAATCAACACATTGACAGATTAACCCTTTAACTCCCAACTCAGCTTTCTGGCAGAGGTTAATAAATGCAGACATAAAATTTGTTAAAAACATAATATGTTATTGTTTGTTTGTTTCTAAGACATTAAACAATACGCAAAAACATTTAAGAATGTGCGCATTCTTAAATGTTTTTGTGTATTGTTTAATGTTTTTGCGTATTGTTAAATATTTTTGCGCATTCTTAAATGTTTTTGTGCATTCATAAATGTTTTTGTGTATTGTGAAATGTTTTTGTGCATTCTTAAATGTTTTTACGCATTCTTAAATGTTTTTGTGCCTTCATAAATGTTTTTGCATATTGTGAAATGTTTTTGCGTAATCCTAAATGTTTTTGCACATTCATGAACGTCTTTGCGCATTCTTCAATATTTTTGCGTATTTGTAAATATTTTTACGCATCCTTTTATGTTTTTGTGCATTCTTAAATGTTTTTGCCTATTCTTAAATGTTTTTGTGTATTGTTTAATATTTTTGCGTATTGTTTAATGTTTTTGCGTATTGTTAAATATTTTTGCGCATTCTTAAATGTTTTTGTGCATTCATAAATGTTTTTGTGTATTGTGAAATGTTTTTGTGCATTCTTAAATGTTTTTACGCATTCTTAAATGTTTTTGTGCATTCATAAATGTTTTTGCATATTGTGAAATGTTTTTGCGTAATCCTAAATGTTTTTGCACATTCATGAACGTCTTTGCGCATTCTTCAATATTTTTGCGTATTCGTAAATATTTTTACGCATCCTTTTATGTTTTTGTGCATTCTTAAATGTTTTTGCGTATTCTTAAATGTTTTTGTGCAATCATAAATGTTTTTGCGAATTGTGAAATGTTTTTGCGTAATCCTAAATGTTTTTGCACATTCATGAACATTTTTGCGCATTCTTCAATATTTTTGCGTATTCGTAAATATTTTCGCGCATCCTTTTATGTTTTTGTGCAATCATAAATGTTTTTGTCATTCTTAAATGTTTTGTGTGCTATTTAATGTTTTTGCATATTCTTCAATATTTTCGCGTATTCTTAAAAGTTTTTGCGTATTCTTAAATGTTTTTGAGATTCATAAATTTTTTGTCATTCTTAAATGTTTTTGCACAAACTGAAGTGTTTTTGCGCATTATTAAATGTTTTTGCGTATTATTAAATGTTATTGCATATTTATTTATTTATTTATTTATTTGGAACATACTAGAAACAAAAAATATATACAAAACAAAAAAAATAAGAGGAAATAATAAGAAAGCAGATAACTAATGTGTAATATTCATTGGAAGTTACAGTGTACATGCTCGAAAAGGGGTAGGAAGAAGTAAAACTTATCTGGTCCTACCTCGTATTGTGAAATGCTTTTGCATATTCTTAAATGTTTTAGCACATTTGAAATGTTTATTTGCATTGACCTTCAGGGCCACCGTATTTAATGGCTTCAGTGTTTGTGCAATATTTGAGATCTTTATGGATGCAGGGTTTCTGTTTTGAGGATTTTGCTGGTGTGGATATGGATATTTAAAGGGGACATATCATGCTTGTTTCTCCTTTTCACTATGCCAGACTAGGATGCCTGTAAAGCATTTCTGCCCTCAGTACAAGTCATTTAGTTCCTTCATTGCCCCACAATAGCGTTCTCAAAATCCTCATTTTAGGCCATTATGAAGCCCTCATTGAAACACTCGGTTCTCAGACTGACCTAAAGTTACCTCACAACATCACAGCCCTTTGTGGTCTGATTGGTCAATTCTATCGGGGGCTGAGAACAGCCTGTCCTTCTTCTTCTACTATATTTTCCGGCAGGCTCAAAGCAGCGACTGTGTATTGAGTCCCCCTACAGGCCAGAGCTGGTAATGAGTGAATGTGAGCTAGGGACCTATATACCCCTGCCGGTGGATGTGTTCCTCGGTGACAGTTTTGTGGCTAACAGACATCACAGAGGAGGAAGTGTTTTGTCAGATTACTCCAATAAAAAGAAAGGTACCTCGTGTCGTCACGACGATTTAAATCTCGCGGACATCTCGCAATGACCTATTTTCAGAGGCATCAAATCTCGTTCTAGGATATCAGAAAAAATACAATATCTAATTTTTGGAAAATTAAGGGGGTGCAAGGTCTTAATTTCAAATTTATTATATTATATGTAAGTATTAAATCTTGCATCAGCATGATATGTCTCCTTTGACAAAAATAAAAGATTACTGATATTTCATTGATGGTGTCTTATCCTCAAAGAAGCTGAAATACAAATGCTCAATCTTGAGATCTAGTGTAATATCTAACTTTCAGTTTAGGAAAAGATTTAAATCATTTCATAAGGTCAGACTCATAGGAGAGTTTTGCACATAAATCCATGTTATGATCATGTCTAAGACCTCCTGTGAGAAGAACTGAGACTGTAAGACTTTTATTATTTTTTTTAATTAATTAATTTTTAAATTAATTAACAGTAACACCCTTCACTTGTCTTCATGCTGCAGGTCCTGGACATCTGCAGCGATGCCTTCGATGGACTGGACTACATGCCTGTAACGTTTCACCGCTGGCTGCACGAGCCAGGCCGCCTTGTCTTTATTGGGAGGGTGAAGAGCAGGGTGGTAAGTAGAGTTGTGCAGGAATGAGTCCTCCAACACAAAAGAAGTCATAATTTAGATAATTTAGCACTTTGTGTTCCTTTGAATCCATTTGTCGGATTTCTGGATGAGTTTTTTGAAAGAAAACTTAAAATGAGATGCCAATTTTTTTGCACAACATAAACACGTCTATATTGCCTTTCATGTCTTTGAAATCATTATCATATCTTACCTGCACGCTCTCCAACAAAAACATAAGACAAAGTGAACTATTCATGTAGAAATAAAGTCATGCTGCACATCAAATTAAACAGGACATTTCAGCTACACAACCATATCAGCCATTTCTACACACACTAAACACAACGTCAACACCAAGCAAATGAATTATCAAATATCCAAATCTGTTTCACTTTGATTCAAACTTGGGTTGATTTGTATGGATTTCTTTGAACGGGAAAATGAAGAGAGTTCTGCTTGATTATTTACAAAAAGAAACAACACGGATAAGCAGAAGAAGATAAAAACTGTTGTAATTGGGTGTAATGAAGACCAAAAGTGACTTAAAAGTGAAATATAAAGTTTGGTACATCAGAAATGTCAAATGGGACTAATGGAGCCAAACTGTGCCAAGATTGGGCCTGACCACCCTGTAGTAAAACCTCTCTAACTTTGCTCTGCATCACTTTATCAGACTCAAACTTGGCAGAAGTAATGTTCACATATTTTCACATTCATTCATTCATAGAGTTCTAAAGCTGCAGCTGCATCATTCCAAAGAGATATTCATGATAAAAACTTGTTTTTTTTAGGCGAGGATGAAATGTTCAAATGATTCTGACTTCTATCTTCATTTACTCTGTCCCAGTAACACATATACTGATAATTCACATCTGGACAAATCTCTCAAGTGTTACCTTATTATGACACTAAAATAATTCAAGTAGACCTTGTGGTTGCAGAGATTGACTCTTTTCTTTATGAGGATGTCACTTCTGAGTAGAAGGCTTAAAAAGGGGGCTGAACAGGTGAACTGGCTGGTTTCCAGCAAACTACTACCACTACAGGAATTTACCAAAGAGATGATTATTTCTCAACATCTTTAAAAAACAATGTGGCACAGGATTGCAACAGCCATGAGCACCGACTTGGAGCAGGTCACACACTTTCTAAATCACATATTTTACTTTCAAAGTAGTCCCACAGAAGCTTTTCCACAGCTGCAAAGCAGTTTATGTCAATAATGATAATAACAATGAGGACAACGTGGGCTAAACCAAAACAAAGAGGCATTCAGGAGGACTCAATCTGTTTCTATCTCTAACTCTATCAGCTGATTAACAATGACATTTAGGGCTGAAGCAGCCGGAAGTCAGTGATTAAAACGGTGACAAACTAAAACATTACACCCTCTGAGCTGATCTGATGTTCCTATTGATTATTGATGTGTTTTATCTGTTCTTACCTCTGACTGAATCAGTCCACATCAGGGAGTGGGGCGCCCTTTAGTGTCCTCTAGCCTACAGTTACATGTATTTACAGCTACTTCCAGATCACAGGCGGATGAGTGCACGAGCATAAGGTTTAACCATGGGTTCATCTCAGGTGGTACTTTTTCCTTCATCAATCAGTCAGTCAATCAAACGTTATTCATATAGCACTTTTCCTGCAACATATGTAACTCAAAGTGCTTGCAGAAAAGAAGACAGGAGGAGAGCCAGCGGGGGCGTTGATTTGGAGGAAGAACCTGCAACCTTGTCTTAGCTCAGACCCCACAAAGTCTCATGTGACAGAGACACTAATAAAACATTTAGGCTCCATCCACACGAAGACAAAACATTTAACAGTTTCCAAAACGATCGCCATAAAGACGAAGGCGTCTCAAAAAATGTGTGCGTCTACATGAATGCACTCGATATGCATGAAAATGCTGTAAATACACATGCCAGACCTCTAGGGGCGCTGTAATGATATGACGGAAACAAGCGGAAAAAGACAAAAAAACAGTGGGCATGCGCACTTGAGACAAAAGTTGTAAACAGAGATTGTGATAAAGTGATCATAAAGTGTCGTATTGTGCCCTCGATAATTGTTTGTTCTGGGTGGTTGTTGGAGCTATTTGTTTATTTTTTGTATTTAGTGGTTTATCTTTAATTTGGAAGTAATTTGAAGTATTAGTTGTTAGATTTAGCTACATTTTTCTGTCTTATGATAAATTTAGGTTAGATTTTTGGGGTTGAATATATAAATATATATATTGGCTAGTTATTTGTTTTCCATAATTAGATGTTTTGCATATTTATTATTATTATTAGTTTTGTTTGTCTGGTAATGACAAACTGTGGGCACCGGATGTTATTTAGGTAGGTAGGTGACAGCCAGCCAGCATGCACCGGGTGGGCCTATGGTTTTTTACCAGCATGAGAGAGGCAGCAGGAGCCGTGATCTCCTTTGTTCTTTTGTTTGCTTGTTTGCCAAAAAATAAACCATTGGAAATCGCAGAACTTTTGGACATTGGACTTCTTTTGCCTGCGTAAATTACATCCCCACAGTGCATCAGTGATCCTTTAAGTTTGATTAAAGTTTCAGCTTGATATTTCGATTTTTTCTTTGAGTTTTTTAAACAAGTGGTCACGACAGTGGTGATTGAGAAGAAGGAGATTTTGCTGCAACAGGGATAGTCGGGTCACTAGCTTCATACGCTACACCGCACGCTGCCATTGTTTTTGTCGTTGCCGCGTGTGGCGCATGCATGTCAATGAAGATATGAAACTATGACGTAAGCGTATCTGAAAACTTGCTGAGAGCCAGTAATCATGGAGCTGTGTAAACGACATTTCAAAATCTTTCCACTCTGGAACCTGGTTTCAAAAATTAGCGTTTACAGACCCCCAAAACGCCGTCTTCGTGTGGATGATACACAGATTCGACAAATACTTATGCGTTTAGACCTCGGTTTGTCTTCGTGTGGATGGGGCCTTAGTCTCTTTGGCCTGGTATCAAATGACCTAAAACCTGGTCCACGCCCCACTGGTTGAGAACCCCAGCTGACCGTTCTACCCTCCTCCCTGCAGGTGGCCCTGGAGTCCGCCCTGCTGGTTGACGGCGGTCAGACGGTCGTGTTTCAGGGCCTCAGGGTGGCGCCTGACCTGAGGGGTCGAGGTGTTGTTGGCGCCCTCCAGAAACACATCACTGACTACGTCCGCCATCATTACCCAGAAGTCTCTGCTGTCAGGCTGAGCCGAGGGGACCCGCCCTCCCCACAGTCCCTGCAGAAGTACCGGCTCGTCACTAAAGAGGTTTGTGACTTTAGAGAATAGAAGAAAACAAACACGATGACGAGTCTGTTTGTTTTTTATAAACTAAACTCTGATCTTTAGAAGTTTAAAATCAATCAATCAATAAAACTTTATTTGCATAGCACTGTTCGGTAACACTTTACTTTAGAGGTCCGCAAAATTCATCGCACTTAGGTAATAATTAGACAAAGTCTTTTCTTATTTCTTTGAAATTGTATCATGTAAAACATTATAGGCCTAATCATAAAGGTATATCATTCATCTCTATTTTGCAGGTGATCTCAATTACAGTATTTTGATTATAAATAAAATATGACTATTGTTGGCGTTATCATATTTTTATTATTATTATTCTTTTATTATTGTTTTATCATTATTTTTATAATTATCATTATTATAATCATTGTTATTGTTGTTATTATTATTATAATAATATTATAATTATAATTATAATTACTATTTTATTATTTTTTTATCATTATCACGATTATGTTATTGTTGTTGTTGTTATCATTTTCATTAGTATTATTATGAGTACATTATTATTTTATCATTATTTTCATTATGATTATGATGATGATGATTATTATTATTATTGCTATTTTTGTGTCGCCCCCTGCAGGCCATCTTGTCTCTGTGCTGCGAGGCTGTTGACCTTGGCTCCTTTGTCGCCGAGCTTCGCTGCAGACTCTCCTCTCGCCGTGGCTCTGCCCCCTTCTCCGCGGTGACCCTGACCCAGCAGCAGGCCGAGGCTCTGATCCTGAGCGACCACGTGGTGTCCAACCTGCTGCCGGGTCGAACCATCATCAACGACTGGGAGCCCCTGAGGCCGGTCCAGGAGAACCTGGAGGTCCTGCGCCGCAGAGGGCTGACGTGGATCGTAGACCGAGTGTTCGAGCCCACCGCCGTCAGCCTGTGCACCACGCCGTACGCCGTCCCCTACCGCCACGACGCCCTGCACTTTAACATCAACATTTTCGGCCACAGCCCGGCTTCGGTCTGCGCCGTGTTCCTGGCTCAGCTGGAAGGTCTGGTGTCGAGTCTGCAGGGTTTCCTGGTCTTCTTCACGTACGTGGATTCGTCAGTTTGGCCGGAGCTACACCGGATCTGTCAGGAGCAGAGCCACGCGTCCTTCTTCAAGGGCTACAGCGAGGAGCTCGTGCTGGAGAGAGACCTCAGCGCCTTCAGATAATCAGTCTCCAGTCCAGCGTGCACGTCATTGACTAAAAATGTTCAGACTCTAAGTTATTTGAGTTTATTTGTATCTGGGTTTAGATACTGTATGTCCGAAGTACGACGGAGGATTAGGCCCACGTTGAAAACTAAAAAAATGGAAGCGTACGAGAATAATCTCAATAATTTATGAGAATAAAGTCGAAAAGTTACGAGAATAATTAATAAATTTATGAGAATAAAATCGAAAGATTACAAGAATAAAGTCAAAAAATTACGAATCTAAAAAGATATTCACAGATTCACACTTTGCGGCTCAATAACTCATTAATAAAGAAAGTTGTTCCAAACCATAGATGTATTATAAGAACTTATAATACATCCATGTTCCAAACCCGACCGCTCTTTTTGATAGTTCTTTTGTTGATGACTTATTGAGCCGCAAAGTGCGAATCTGCGAATATCTTTTTAAATATACCCAAGTAGATGTTTCCTAGTATGATCTAAAAGATGCCTTAATTCTAGTAATTATTCAACTTTAGTCTCATAAATTTATAAGATTATTCTCGTAACTTTACGACTTTATTCTCGTAACCTTCCTTTTTTTTTTAGTTTTCAACGTGGCCCTAATCCTCTGTCATACAGAATAACTTTCTGGGTTATTGTTTTATTACCATAACTTTAACAGGCTTCTGCTTATCTTTTATTATTTATTATTATTATTATTATTGCAAATATAGTGAAACACAATATGAAAAAAAGAAGAAAGAACAAAAATACCTAAAATAATAATGCAAAAAAAGAAAAAAAAAAGAATCTTCCTGCAGTTCAAACAAATTAAATTTTTCCAAACAGAATAATCCTCACTTCAGTGTTACCAAAGGAAAAGATGGCCAGGCTATACCTGTAACAAGATTTTTTCTCTTCCATTTAAATAAATAAGAATAGATAAGTATTTTTTTTTTAAATCATGTTTGAGCTTAAAGGCTTTTAAATGATTCAGTCACTTTATCATTAAATAATGGATCATGGTGGTCCACATTTTTCTTAATAAACTATTCACAAAAAGTAAAAATGAGCAACTTTATAGTTTATGTACAAATGACTGTGTGTTTTATACAAACCAACATTTTGTTTAATTGTTAATTAAGCAGTTTAACAAGTTTACTGCTTTATATTTCCTGCACAGGATGTTTAAATCCACATTTTTGTTACTATTTTTTCTTGTGTTTTTGTATGTAATTATGTTTTTAAAGTACTCTGTTATTTGGTTTTAGCTATTAGTTTTTATGTTTGTATTTTAATTTTATTTTGCTCCTGATTGGTGGTCGCTTCACAGCACTTTGCTCAGCTCGATTGTCTTTTTAGAATTGTAATATTTTCCTTCATAAGGAAGTTTATATTGTTTAAAAGCTCTGCATGTTGCAACTTGTTTACTTAATTTTTCATGCTCTTTTCATTTATTTTTGTTTTAATGCTGTTTTTTTTTATTTTAATTACTTATTTAATATTTGTAAGTTTCTTTCTGATATTTCTCTTGTACTAGCTAAAGGTATATCTTATCTTATCTTAAAATATACATATAAATGAAACGAACTAGACAGATAAGTGTGAAATCCTTTGTCAAACTTTACTTTGTGCAGTAAAGTTTTTACTACAATGGATTTTTTTAAAGCTTCTAGTGTTTCTAACATGGACTTTATTTACTCTATGCATTCTGGTTGGTGATAAAAATGTAAACCTCACTTCTCTGATCAGAAGTTTGTTTTTAATTTGGCTTTTTGCTCGATCAGGTGAGACTCCAGTCCAGCAGGGGGCGCTGTTTGTTGTTTGATTTGGTGTCTGCAGCTTTAACAGCAAACTTCCTGCAGAGGAGGAGGCGTGAAGCAGGGATGTTTGGGCTGATGAGGGTTACAGACATGAACTTATCCATGTAAAAGGTTATTTTTATAGTTCAGAGGTAACAGTGGTCTTTGAGGGAGAGAGAAATGAAGGAGTGAAGTCTTTCTGAAAGAACAAACCGTGGAAAAGGTGAGTGCAGCCTGGATTTAAGATAAAAACATGACCTCCTAAAACAGAAACACTTAATGAATTAAAGATCCTGATTAAAGCTGTGCTGCAGGAGAGCAAGCTGAACCCATTTCCAAAGAAGTTGGGACACTGTGGAAATCTAAAAACAAACTGAAAACAGTGATTTCTGCAGATAATGCGTATTAGGGCTACTTAAAAAAAGAAAACTCCAAAGGAAATATCCCACTTTATGAAGCACTTAATTTGCTTCTTTATCAGGTCGTAAATTTGCGACTTTGCAAACTTGAAAATCTGTTTTTCTTATAACATTTTGAGTGTGCAGACTTTGCTTTAAGATGCATTAATTTTAATTAAAGCTGCAAATGAAGTCACACATCATGATTCAAAAACCTTTAAAAACCCCTGTCTTTAACTGGTAACAGAACTGGAAGGTGGAGGATTCTATAATGTTTGTTTTAGTCAGATTTATAAGAAATCCTGATGTTATAAATCATTATCCATCAAGTTTTAATGTGTTACAGGGCTCCAGACGAACTTTTTACATTGGTTGCAACGGTGCACCTAAAAAAATGTTTTAAGGTGCAACAGCACAAAAATCAGGTGCACCCAAATTTTTCATAGTGTCACTTTAACTTTTATGTAGGCTAATGTAAATGCTTTGAAAACAAGACTGAGATGTAAAGAAAGATTGTCTTTATATGTAAAAAGAAAAACAGAGCATTTAAAGTGCTTCACTGGATGAAATTTACAAATTCAAGATAAAACATTAACTAAAAGAAAACATTTTCAAATAAAAGTGCTTAAAGTGCTTTACTGAACTAATATTTAACATTTCAAACTCAGACATCTCAAGTTAAATGAAATATTTCCAAATAAAAAGAGCTAATGTTTAAGGTGCTATACTGAACTAAAAAATGAAATAAATATCCAGATTTTAACAACCAACAACATAACATTAACTGGATGGTCTTATTCTCCAATAAATTTGAACCTAGAATAAGACTAACCATGCTAAAGCCAATATTTACTAAACTGAAACTAAGGTAAACAATAATAATAAAACAATTCTCAAACTAATTAAAAAATAATTATAATAATTAAAATTAATTTTAAAAAACGACATTTAGGACAGAACTTTTCATGCCTTTTTTTTTTCTTTTTTAACAGTTTTATGTTCAGTAAGGTCATTTGTCCTCAGTGGTTGTGAACACTCATCTCTGTGTCTGTTTGAATAAGAAACTCCCCCTTTAACAGGAGAAAGGACTGAACAAATAAATATGTTATATTGAACGCTACTTTGCTTTACTTGTTATTGATGGTAATGATTAATTATCTGACAGCCACTAAAGCAAATTTGGCAGAGCTTTGCTGCTTCTTCAGAATGACTGCTTCATGCTGAAACCTGACACCACAGTCAGGCTCTGTCTGGGCTCATTTGCATACTAACAGCTGATTGGATGATTACTGAAGGCTGTGTGTGTGTGTGTGTTTGGCCTACAACCTGTGATGATACAATGCACAGACAGAGAAAAGAGAGGAAGCAGGTGCTGTGTCTTTACTCCCGTCATCTAACCAGGGCTGTCCTGATCCAGTATCAGCAAAAAAACAAATATCAGATTATATCGACCTGCATCTAAAATCTCTGAAACAAGCAGTCCATTCCAATTTATTTATTTATTTAATTCAGTTGTAGAATATGGTTATGTTTAAGTTAAACACAGTGGGTACTTTACAATTTAAAAGTATATGTTTTTGTTTTCACTGGATTTATCGAGGTTACTTTTCAGGGTTTTTCTAATATCTATTTATTTTGTTCAGTTGTACTATATTCTTATGTTTAAGGTTAAATTTATTGAACCCATTGGTTAGTAACAAATGGGTCAGTTTTTCTCATACCTACTATTGCTGACTACTTTTCTCTGTTTGATCACCTGATCAAGCCTTTTCTTACACTCCATACTACAAAATAAGTAAAAGTCTGTTTGATTCCAGCTGATATCGTGTCTTTGCCGTACGTGCAGGTATCTCTGATGTTTTAACCACACAGTCGTTCTCGTCCGTCTCGTTCTTCAGCTGTCTGTGGAGATGAAGCAGGAGTACGAGGACCTGATCCTGCAGGCCTGTGGGGCCTCATCTCTGCGTGTGGGAGCCAACATCCAGACCCTGTGGAGCGGCTACGGCCAGATCGTCCGGCTGCACCTGCAGGGCTGCGACCGCCCCTCCGTGGTCGTCAAACACGTCAAGTTTCCAGCGGAGGCGGAGCATCCTCGAGGCTGGAGCACCGACCGATCCCACGCTCGTAAGGTCAGATCCTACCAGGTGGAGACGCACTGGTACCAGAACTACTCCACCACGCAGAGCTGCCGGACCCCCGCCTGCCTGGCCGCCTGCTCGCAGGGGGAGGAGATGCTGATCGTGCTGGAGGACCTGGATGTGGCGGGGTTCGGTCAGAGAAGGTATGATGAGCACTAGGGATGTAACAAAATGGTCAACTCACGAAAAGATACGAAATACGAAGCAGGGCTGAACGATTTGAGAAAATAATCTAATTGCAATTTTTTTCCCCAATATTGTGATTTACTCTGCAATTGTTTTAATGTTCCTCATCTTCTGTATTCTTAAACAAACATAAGCAGTAGATCTTTTTATAGTAAAACCAACATGACATTAAATTAATCTAAGGATAAAAGATTTGAGAAAAAGTGATGAAGTGAAGAACAGAAGCAAAATAGGTATGAAACTGTAAAAACTGGGTAAAAATGGTATGAAAGTGGAAAAAGGCTAATAAATAGGTGCAAAATAGGTATGAAATTGCAATAAAATGGGGAAAAGTTGGCAAAAAAAATCCAAAAGTGGCTTAGGAAAATTGATTATAGTAGCAAAATTGGGAATTAAATTTGAAATTAAATTTCAAAAACCATGTAAAAATTCTAAAAATGGTTCTGACAGTGGCCAAAAAAAGATGAATGGGGCAAAATAGGCATAAAGCTGTAAAAACGGGGTTAAAAAAGGTAAAGATGACAGACTGTCTACAAATGGAGAAAGTAGCTGCAGATGAGTCCCATCGTGATCAGCTGGAAAGTCTTATTATAGCTAATCAGTGGAAATTTGCTGTGGAGAAAAAACTTGACGTGCTAGAAAAAAAATCTATAATTTTGGAATCAGCACAAACATCTAACTCAGATTTTTTTTTCAAAGTGTTCCTCAGTGTCGTTGTAATAATGGACTCAGACTTGAACTTCACCAGCCACATCAAATAAATAACATCAGCACTGTTTTATTGTCTAAAAAACTTTGCCAAAACCAAGGGTATAATGTCTAAACTTGACTTGGAGAGACTTATTCATGCATTTGTCTCCAGTAGGTTAGATTACTGTAATGGCTTCTCACTGGCCTCGAGTACGAGCACATTAGTCCCGTGTAGGGCCCGACCAATATGGATTTTTTGAGGCCGATGCTGATACCGATATTTATTAGAAAAAAAAATTGGAGTACAAAAACATGCAAACATGCATTGAACTTCTGGGAAATTAATTATATCACCTTCAAACAATAGTCATTCTGTATCTTGTACTTCTTGTTGATGAAAATTAGAGGAAGATTATTGTGAAGATAGAACAACTTTTAAAAAGTTGCTAACAGGAAAGGAACAAAAACACTTAAAGCAGCACGATGGAAGATCTCCGCTTGACCGGAGAGAGAACTCAACTACCCATGAGCTCTAGTGCGCATACTGTCGTAAGGATACAGATCTGCCGGTCGCATGCGTTTGTTTTGTAGGCGAATCACAGAAGCCAGGACTTCGCTAAAAGTATTCTTCTGTCTTCAGCGGTTGTTTGCAGGATGGATAGCGACGAGGTAATGTATTTATTTTTGACTAAATGACGATGTTAAAAATCGCTAAGTTCAACTTGGTTTTATTACCGTGAAGTCGCCCCCGTCCTGTTGAAGTGATAAAGTGAATAAAAGTAAAGACGACGACGAGCTGGTGATATCACACACTTGAAATAGGTCTAAACAAAACTACATACTGGTACGTTCTGGATTTGTTGTGCTGTACTTTTTTCCTGTCAAGTTTTTTGAGGAACTTTGTCATAAATTAGTCGGCCAACATACCTGATAGTAGTCGGACATCCCTCCTCGTCTTTTATTTCACACCAGCAAGTGAACGCCGAACCAATGTTCATTCCTGTCCGAGCATTCAGCTTGTTTTTCTCTCGCTTTCTTTGTTTTGTATCCCCCGACAAAACTTTTCTCTTTCTAACGTTGTTGCCTCCGCCATGGTTACAGCTCCGCGTTAACGATTGGCTTTCGCCGAGACTTCCATGTTGTAAATGAATCGGGAATCGGGGGAAGTGACATATGCCGTAAAGCAGTCCAAACGTGTAGTTTTTTAGTGTGGCAGGGTTCCTACCATCCACCTCGAAGTTACTTAATGCCAGTTAAAGGGGTACAGACCACTCCAGACCACGACAGAGGTGTCATTGAACTCATTGTAAAGTGTTGGACCATCACAATGAATATTGAAGGATTATATTATGTTTGAAAAACTACATAGTGGTGGTTTAAGGTAACATTCTTTTCATAGGCATCTTTTCTTTTCCTACTCTGCAGCTTTCAAGTACAAAATAAAAGAGAGTGTTAAACTGAGGCAAACTCCTGCAAAATAAACAAACTACCTTTTTTAAAATGTAAATATATAGATTGTTTATGAACTCTTTGTCGCACCTATCGTTCAGTCCTCATTAGTTTATCAGAAACAGGTTTTAGTTCAGTAGAACCACTTTTTTTTATTTTAAACATGGGGTAATGTGCGTGAGGAAATCAAAATATTTTGGTGGACACTGCACATATTTCACAAACTTATTTAAAGAGGCTGATTAAAGTCCCCAGCTACGCTGAAGCCTCCCCTGGATGAGTCTGCTGATGATGACGTCGGGCTCCGAGGAGCTATGCTAACGCTAGCATAGTTAGCTTGCTAGCTAGTTAGCTTAGCTGCCGTGTCAAACATGCAGATAAAGCCAGATTTCCGTCATAATCACAATAAAACAGTCACTGATAAACTGATCCCCTGCCACAGAAGGTCCAGTTGATCAGTATTGACAACGACAGAGGTGGCATCAGTCAGGAAACTGTTCGGTGGTGCCCGGTCTGTCTGTGAGGCTGATCCGTAGCCAAGCAGAGAGCCCGGTGGTCTCTCTGTGTCTAGCAGCAGCGGGACATTGTACACCGCTGAAAGTTGCTTGTCATGTCAGACCTTGACGCTTAAAAGAACAACTCTGTGTGAGTGTAGATGAGTCATCCACACACAGCATCGGCTGAGAGCTAAGAGCAACTTCCACCAACGCGCATCGCCATCTTCCACAGCGTCATCATTCTGTGCGGCTTGGACACCAAACAGCTTTTACTGTTTAATGATGAATAACTTAATGATCGGGCCCTAGTCTCGTGCTCAGGTCCCTACACTGGCCTCCTGTGGCTCAGAGAATAGACTTTAAAGCAGCTCTGCTTGTGTACAAATCTCTCCATGGCCTAGCACCAAAGTACATCTCTGACATGTTAGTGCCATATGAACCATCTCAGACTCCGAGGACCTCGGGGGCCGGCCTTCTGCTGGGCCCCAGAATCCAGACTAAACATGGGGAATCAGCGTTCCAGTTTTATGCAGCTAAAATCTGGAACAGTCGTTCTGAAGACGTGAGACAGGCCTCTACTCTGACAATGTTCAAATCTGAGCTTAAAACAGCTCTGTTTAACTGTGCATACGACTGAAAGGATCTGATCTGCACTCTTCTCTTTAAATTTATTTTATGATTATTGTTGTTTTTATTTATTATTGTGATTTTAATGCATTTTTCTTGTTCTGTAAAGCACTTTGAATTGCCTTGTGAATTAATTGTGCCCTACAGTTAAACTTACCTTTGATTATTCTGTTTTTCAGGACCAGTGTGAAGGAGAAGGAGATGAAGGCTTGTCTCAGCTGGCTCGCCCACTTCCATGCCCTCTTCCTCGGCGTGGCCCCTGATGGCCTCTGGCCTGTCGGCACGTACTGGCACCTGGAGACCCGGCCGGACGAGCTGGAGGCCATGGACGACCCGGAGCTGAAGGCGGCAGCCGGTGAAATCGACAGAATACTGAACGAGTGCAGCTTTAAAACCATTGTGCACGGAGACGCCAAACTGGCCAACTTCTGTTTCTCCAAGGGCGGGCGCGGCGTGGCGGCTGTAGACTTCCAGTATGTGGGCGGCGGCTGCGGGATGAAGGATGTGGTGTATTTTTTGGGAAGCTGCATGGAGGAGGAGGAGTGTGAGGAGAAGGTTCCTGACCTGCTGGACTTTTACTTCTCTGAGTTAAAGCTGGCGTGCAGAGAGGACGTGGACTTTGCTGCTTTGGAGAAGGAGTGGAGGGAGATGTTCGCCTTCGCTTGGACCGACTTCCACCGTTTCCTGCTCGGCTGGATGCCCGGACACTGGAAGATCAACCGCTACAGCAGGCGGTTGACCAAAGAGGTCCTGCAGGAGCTGAAGCAGAGGAGCAGAACAGCAGAGGGGGAATTTTAATGCTGTTGGACAGGGCTGAACGATATGGACTAAATACCATATCTCAATATTCATGCCAAAAATCTTAAATTCAAAACAATACAATATGACTTGGGGCTCAGTGAAAACCAAACATTTTTCGGAAAAATAAAAGCATCTTCATACAAAAGAATGTGGAAAGTGAGGTTTTATTAATAAGAAATTTATATTATTTATAGTACAGTCCAAAAGTTTGGACACACCTTCTCTTTTAATGTCTTTTCTTTGTTTTCATCACTGTTTACATTGTAGATTCTCGCTGAAGGTATCAAAACTATGAATGAACACGTGTGGAATTATGAACTTAAAGGATAAGTTCAGTTTCTACAGCTTTCACATTGTTTATAGAATGAATTAGAATAATATACTCACCCAGAAGGCTTTCCTGATCCAAACAGTGCTTCAGGAGATATTTAGATCCAAAATCGAGCGGCAGACATCCGTATAATGGTAGCACATAGGGCATACAGCGCCGCTCCTAAAACTGCATTAATCATCCAAAAACTCATTAGTTTCCCCAATATTTCATCATGGTCCGTTCAGGCTACTCCTCCACGACAGTCTGTGTCACTCCAGACATGTTTTTGTGACTGTGCTGACCTCTGAACTGAAGAAGAAGAATGTTTGCCATGCGCAGTACTCTTCGATTATTATCGCAACAATACCGCGATAATAATGATAACTGATAATTTTGGTCACAATAACCGTGATACAATATTTTCATATTGTTACATCCCTAATAAGAGCTTAAACCCCAGAAGTGGGCACAACAGTCCAGGCCCAGTCACTCGCCATGGACACAGAGGAGGCCCCGACCCTACAGGGCCGGAGACACAACACACCAGATACAGCCGAACCCAAGCGCAACTGTACCCTGATGGTGTTAACTAACATGGACGGGCCCATGTCCAGTGGCTCCAGCCCCATGAATCAAAGGGCCCCCTCCATATGTCATAGGAACCCAGGCAATACAGGAACACTGCTACATAAAATGAGACCGTGAGGACCAAAGTAAGCTAAAGATAAATAAATAAAATTATTAAAATACATTAACAAATGAATAAAAATAAAAGACAGTAATAAAACAGAAGAATATAGATAATAAAAGAGACAGAACAGTAACACAGTTAGCTTAAAAGTCCTCAATAAAAAGAGTAAAAGAATGACGGAAGATGAAGCAAAGATAAACAATCTGAATGAAAGTAAATAAAGACACCAGTCTGTTAAGATAACAAATAAAAAGTCAATAAAAGATGAAGAAGCTAAAATTGTTTGAGCAATGCCTAAAAATAAATGGATAAAAAAGGCTAAAACACAAATAAAAACTAGAAAGCACTTGGAGAGCGCATACCTCCGCTAGCACTACAGTCCTCAGCCATATTGTCATTTTGACCATAAATATTACTCCCAACTTTATTTCATGTAAATATTTATATTCCTTGACCATGAAAACATACCATTAGCAACTGGATTCATAATGATATCTATTTTAGTTCAGTAGTTATTCACAGAAATCACATTTTTCACCATGGCGGCCAGACGCTGATCCCGATCAACACTAAAATCGGATCAGTTCTTCCTTTTCCCATGCTGAACATTTCCTGAAAATTTCATCCAAATCCATCCATAACTTTTTGAGTTATTTTGTTCACAGACAGACGGATGTACAAACTTTCCTGAAAACATAACCTCCTTGGCAGAGGTAATAGAAAGAGACTAAAACACAAAGAAGGAAGGAAAATAAAAGACTAAAAAGACGACTAAAAAGATGACATCACATAAAAGCTATTCTGTAAAAATATGTTTTTAAAAGTGACTTAAAAGAAGCAACAGACTCCACACGCCTTATCTCCTCCGGCAGGTCGTTCCAAAGTCGAGGAGCTCTGATGGAGAAAGCTCTGTCACCTTTAGTTTTGAGCCTCGACTTTGGAATGACCAGGAGACCTTCGCCAGAGGATCTAAGGCTGTGGGCTGGCTGATAAGGAGTAAAAAGCTCTGAAATATAGCTGGGGGCCAAGCCAATGAGTGATTTAAAAGTAATCCATAAAATATTAAAATTAATTCTAAAACTGACAGGAAGCCAGTGGAGGGAGGCTAAAACTGGAGTGATGTGATGTCGTCTACTAAAACCAGTTAAAAGCCGAGCTGCTGCATTCTGGACCAGTTGGAGGCAAGAAAGAGATTTTTTGTTTAAACCAGTGAGGAGGGAGTTGCAATAGTCCAGTCTGGAAAAAATAAATGAATGGGTGATTTTTTGGAGGTCTGGAGGGGTGAGTATGTGTTTTATTTTTGAAATGGATCGTAAATGAAAGAAACAGGACTGGATGGTTTTATTGTTGTGGGTGAGAAGGTAAGGTCCGAATCGAAAATGACTCCGAAAATGACTTTGGTTATTCACCAAAATCCCATTTTTCGTCATGGCAAGGTTGGAGTGATGTGATGTCGTCTACTAAAACCAGTTAAAAGCCGAGCTGCTGCATTCTGGACCAGTTGGAGGCGAGAAAGAGATTTTTTATTTAAACCGGGGAGGAGGGAGTTGCAGTAGTCCAGTCTGAAAAAAATGAAGGCATTACTTTTACGAGGTCTTGAGGGGTGAGGATATTTTTGATTTTTGCAATAGAACGCAGGTGGAAGAAACGGGACTGGACGGTTTTACTGATGTGGGATGAGAGGGTGAGATCTGAATCAAGAATTACTCCTAAATTTCTGGATGACTGCTTGATGTTTAGTGATAGAGGGCAAGACTGGACTGTATGAGGGGATAGCAGTTAATATTAAGAATAATAATAATAATAACTTTACTTATATAGCACCTTTAAAAACAGCAGTTTACAAAGTGCTTTAACAGACAGAACAAAGGCAGAAAAAAATCAACAATCAGTTTATCATAGACCACGGGAGTCAAAGGAAAAGGCACAGAGGGTCATGTGACTAAAGCAACAAAATGGGAGAAATATTATAAACTGGTTGGACCAAACAGCTGGTAAAATGCATAGTGACAAGGAGATAATCAGACAGTAGGCAGATAATAGATTTCCAGATACATGGATTAGTTCAAGCCTGTTAAAAGTTGACAACATCACATCAGGAAGATTTAAAATAAGAGGGCAGATAGAAGACTGGTAAAAAGGGAAAATAGAAAAATAAAATACTACTAATAAAAACTAATAATGAATAAATACATAAAATGAAGTGAAATAAAATAATGATAATAGAAACTGAGTATGTCAGAACAAGATAAAGTAAAAACAGGAATAAACTAATGAGAAACCGTAAGACTGATAAAAGCAGTCGATAAAACAAGTAAGTTAAAAGAGTAAATAATAATAATAATGATAATAATAATAATAAAAAAATAAAATAGAATAATAATAATAATAATAATAATAATAATAATAATAATAATAATAATAGTAATAATAATGATAGTAAAAGAGGAAGAAAATCATGTAAAAGCAAGCCTATAAAAGTGGGTTTTAAGATGTGATTTAAAAGATGTCACTGATTCGGCTCGCCTTATCTCCTCGGGCAGGGCATTCCAAAGTCGAGGAGCTCTGACAGAAAATGCACGATCACCTTTAGTCTTCAGCTTCGACTTCGGAACAGCCAACAGGCCCCCGCCCGAGGATCTAAGGCTGCGGGCTGGCTCATAAGGAGTTAATAATTCGGATATGTAGATTGGAGCCCGCCCAGTAAGGGCTTTAAAAGTGATCAGTAAAATCTTAAAATCAATACGAAAGTGGACAGGGAGCCAGTGGAGAGAAGCAAGGACAGAGGTGATGTGATGTCGTCTGTTAAAACCAGTTAAAAGCCTTGCTGCTGTGTTCTGGACCAGTTGGAGGCGGGAGAGTAATCTGTGGGAGATACCGGAGAGGAGGGAGTTGCAATAATCTAATCTGGAGAAGATAAATGCATGAATTACTTTTTCTAAATCGGCAGGGGGAAGGATGGATTTGATTTTTGAGATGGACCGATCTGAATGAAACATGACTGTACTGTTTTCTTAATGTGATGCTCGAAAGTGAGATTTGAATCAAAAATTACTCCTAGATTTCTGGCAGATGGTGTGATGTTAGCAGAGTATGGGCCGAGGGTGCTGGGGATCTGGGTGGTATTTGGGTTTGGGTAATTAAATAGTATAATTTCTGATTTTGATTCGTTTAACTGCAAAAAACTCTGGGCCATCCAACTTTTGACATCCTTGAGACAGTTAAAAACAGCAGCTAGGCAGTTTGGGTCACCAGGTCTCAGCAGTAGGTATATCTGTGTGTCATCCACATAGCAGTGGAAAGACAGATTATGACGATGGATGACTTCACCAAGTGGGAGCATATAAATAGAGAATAGAAGCGGACCTAAAATAGAACCTTGCGGTACACCACAGGTAATACAACAGTTGGAGGAGGAGTGGTTACCTATGGTGACCGCAAGGGTTCTGTCTAAAAGATAAGAATAAAACCAACTAAGAGCAGTACCCCTGACACCAACCCAAGCCTCAAGGCGATGCATTAAAATGGCATGATCTACAGTGTCAGATGCTGAACTTAAATCTAAAACAATTAAAATTGAGCTCTCTCCACTGTCAGCAGCTAAAAGAAAGTCATTTGTCACCTTGAGGAGGGCTGTTTCTGTGCTATGCAAAGCTCTAAAACCAGACTGAAATTTCTCAAAGATGTTGTTTTGATTCATGAACTCTAAAAGCTGTGTTAAAACTACTTTCTCTTTAAAGAGGATAATTTCAGATTTTGTGTTCTTCAGTTGAGGGAAATTTTCTGCCATCCAACAATTGATGTCCCGAAAGCACTTACGTAATTTTCTGCTTCTTCCTTCACTTATTGTTACTTCCTTTGATCTTTTATCCCAAGTAAAGCACTTTGTATTACAAAATCCTGTTTGAAAAGTGCTATACAAATAAAGTTTGATTAATTGATTGATTGATTTATTAAGTGAGTCACCTTCTATATTTATTGAACTGAAATCTATTTGTGAAAGGAAAGTCCTTACAGGAAACGTTTACATTAGTTGTTTGTCCATCCGGTCAGTGGAATTAAAGAAACTAAACTAAATCACACAGTCGTCATCCCTGACCAATAGAGAATTTGTTCATAAAAAACTGTTTTGTTAAGATGAGACTATAAATCTGCTGTGGAGTTGCTGAGTTATAATCATCGATACAGCAGAGACAGCTCCTCGTCTTCCATTGAGCTCCACTCTTACGAAGAAGGTGAGTAAAGAGGAACGAAGATCGAGGAAGATTTTAGATCTTTACACAGACAGAACGAAATCCTGACACAGCTGAGACATGGAGAGATGCTAAAATCATTTAGAAGAGTATTGTACTTTCTGTCTTATCTGGGCTTCTCTGAATTATTGGGATGGATTTTTACACAATGTTTGATGTTTTTAGTTCTGCATTTTATCTTCTTCTTTGCTTTAATAATTCCTTATTTAATATTTATTTGTTTGACCTTTTTGTCTTCATTTTCCTTTTTCAGAACATTTCGACTCTCAACATTTACATCCCCACATTTCTCCCCCACATTTGACTTTCTTTCACACTGCAAAAACTCAGATCTTAGCAAGTTAAATCGTCTAATTTCAAGTCAAAAACATCCAAAATACTTAAATAATATCAGATAAAGAAACCACTTAAAGAGACTGTGAGCAGTTTCTTAGTAATGACAAAAAGTCTCACTTTTAGATATATGCCTGATGGAAATACACACTTTAAGATGAGTTTTATAGCATCAAAATGAGTTATCAATAAATGCTATTCCTTAGCTTCGTGGTCGGGTCGGACAGGGCTGGACTGGCCTGGATACTCAACTTCAGGAACAAGACAATTAAAACTAGAGCAAATTTATATTATTCAGACACGTCTCAGAGCACCGGGCTGTAAGTAGTGATAAATAGCCGGCTACAAAACTACGATACTAAGTTTTCCAAAAAAATGCTTGTTGTCACACATCAAAAACTACCACTACGTAACTACAAAGAGATACATTACCTCGTCGCTTTGCATCCTGTAAGTTGTTGAAAAAAGAAGTTGTAAAGCAATGCAGAGTTCTGAGGAAGGTCCGAGCTGTATTCATTAGCATCACAACAAACACACACTTTGGCTTGCAGACGTCTTTTGGTGCGTTCCAGTTGTAGTCAGAAGTAGGAATTTCCGAGTTCTGAGTAGGAAACTGCAACTGGAACGTCCCCCGAAGTCGGAATTTCCTACTGGGAACTCGGTGAAACCTCGCCACCCCCGAGTTGACAATCGAAGATGGATGCCCCCAGTGTGAGCAGTTATTTAGCTCCTGTAATAATCCATTTATTTGCACTTCTGACTGGGGTGTGTAGCTCTAGATCAGCTGTGTACATAGTATTGTTAGACTTATATTTACAAAAATGCTGCCATAGTGATAATCACATTCTTCATACAACAACACAGGGCGTGCTAACAGCAGCTAACAACAGCCTGGTAGATCAGCATGTTTTTTTTCTGACTTCAACTGGAACGCCGATAAGTCGGAGATGATGTCGCTCCCATTTCCGAGGTTACTGGAACGCAGCATTACGACAGTCGCCGCATGTGCTCATGGGTAGCAGAGTCTTTATTTTGTCGGTAATAAATTCTCCTCATAGCACCTTTAAGACAGCACATCTTACTTCTAAGACATAAAAGTTTAATTTGTCTTGCCACATTGGCAGATATTTTGACTTATTACAAGTGAGTCATGTTTTTTTCTTGGTTATTAAGTACTGAAACAAAATGTGTGGCTGGACATGTCAGGTATTTTTGGCTTGC
Source organism: Scarus forsteni (assembly GCA_036419115.1). NCBI lineage: Eukaryota > Metazoa > Chordata > Actinopteri > Labriformes > Labridae > Scarus > Scarus forsteni. Next base: position 10,917,128 of record JAZDUH010000508.1, on the reverse strand, counting down.
AGTAAGTCGTGAGATTTTCAGAACTGAATTTGGATGAATAAACTTCCTTAGATTTTATTTTTTGCAGTTCAATATTTGTACTTCCGTCTCCACTTCACAACCTCATTTTTCCTCAAGCAATTGTGATTTTTTTCTGATTTTTCATCTTTAATATTTTAATTTTTTTTTTAACATTTTGTCTTTATCATCCTGCATTTCTCATTCTACTTTTTTTAACTGTTGTCTTTTTTTTAGTGTTTGTCTTCTTTGACTAAACTCTTGACATTTTCCTGCCACTTTAGACTTTATTTCTCTGAATATTTGAACCTTTATTTCTGTCAGTCTGGATAGTTAACAGTTTTATTTAGCAGTGTTTCATCCCTAAATCGTTCGAACTTTTGATTTGATCTAATCCAGCTGTGTCAGTGATTCTCCAGTGACAGTAAATTTGTGAATAGTCATGAAAGTCGTCCATGTTCTGCCTGCTCAGAGATCCTGAATCCTGCACTCAAACGTCTTGTCTTGTTTTGTTCCTGTACATTTTCCTATCGTCCTTTCTTCTGTCAGTCTGAAACAGAACAATGAAGCCCTCCTCCAAGCTGCTCCTGCTCCTCCTCCTGGGCACATGCTCGGCCTACACTTACGGTAAATAAGATTATGGTTATTAACATGACCTCGTTTACTATTTTTAACCTCATAAATGTGTTTTTGGTGACTGGATGATTAATTAAGTGAAAATCAAGAGAGAGAAAGAGTGGGAGAACAGAACCAAAATGGTAGTTTGGCAATAACGCACAGCCAAGATGTCAAAAAAATAAATAAAGTGGACAAAAGAGACTTTATTAGAAGTCAGAGTGTAAGGCATGCATCACAGCAGCCTGTAAAACCTTCACCGGTTCCCAGTCCACTTCAACATCCTCATCAAATACAAAATTCTCAAAAAGCTTTTTCTTCTTTTTTCTTCCTCTCCTCCTTCCTTCTCCTCCGTTCTTCTCCTCCTTCTTCTCCCCTTCCTGTCTTCTCTTTCTTCTTTCACTCCTCCTTCTTCTCCACCTTGTCCTCCTTATTCTTCTCCTCCTCCTTTTTTTCTCCTTCTCTTTCTTCTTCTTCTTCTCATTCAGATTTTTATTATTATTATTATTAACCTTAACAGCTGTAGAGCCTCAACAATGCAAAGTTTTATGTTAAGCTCCCATTTAATGCCAAAGAGTTGCACTTTTGTATGCTCAATTCATATGAATTTTCTCTTATGTCTTGAGGCATGTTATAATGTACCCCAAGGAAAACTAATCGCTACTTAGAGTCCTTAATTACCTCCGCCAAGGAGGTTATGTTTTCGGGAGAGTTTGTCCGTCTGTGAACAAAATAACTCAAAAAGTCATGGATGGATTTGGATGAAAATTTCAGGAAATGTTCAGCATGGGAAAAGGAAGAACTGATTCAATTTTGGTGTTGATCGGGATCAGCGTCTAGAAATGTGATTTCTGTGAATAACTACTGAACTAAAATAGATATCATTATGAATCCAGTTGCCTATGGTATGTTTTCATGGTCAAGGAGTCTAAATATTTAGATGAAGTAAAGGTAAGAGTAATATTTATGGCCAAAATGAAAATATGGCGGAGGACTGTGGCGCTGGCGGAGGTCTGCGCTCTCCAAGTGCTTTCTAGTTCCCTCTGTTATTAAGCTCCTAAATACAGACACCACCCACTTTAAGGACTCTTTTTAGAGTTTATTTCTTGTCTTTTATATTTTTTCTGCTGTTTTTACAGTTTTTACATTGTCTTGTTTTTATCACCCCACCTTTTTTCTATCTTTATCGTATCTTGTTTTATCTTGCTCTACGATTTGTATACATAGGCTATTTTTAATGTCTCATCTCTATCTGTCCTGTAGTGATTATTTTCTGGATATTACTGGATATTAATTTAGGATAATAATTCATTTCATAACCAGTTTTGCTCTCTTTAATTAAAGGGACACCATCCTTTTTATACAAAGAAGGCAAAGTTAAATTAATTAATTGATTTATTAAATATTTCATTTATATCAGATAAATCAATTAAGTCAAAACTTTATCAGTTTAATCAATCTCAAGTCTAAAGACAGAACTCTCTTCCAAACAGAATACCAACAGACAGAACTTTAAATATCAGGGTGATTTATTAAAAGTATATGACGAATATATAAGACAAAATAAAATAGAACACTTAAGAAGGAATAAATGTCAGAGTTATTCTGATCAATGATACTGACAATCATAAAAGAAGAAATGAAACCTCCAGGAACATTTAAGTATATGGAGTGGTTATAGAGGACTAATATTATTGGAGAATTAAACCAAGACACACTCAAGCCCATATGAAGGAATTCAGAACTGCAGTCTTACAATATGATGTTTGGATCGGATCTCAAACTGGTCTGGAGCTACTGGAGAGCCCAGAGGACTGTTCTGGTTTGGAGTCGTCCCAGAGGGAGGCTGAAGTCCACACTCTATCCAGCGCAATTTGATCCAGGGAGGTTGTTTCGATGTGAGCTGGTCCCAGGTTTCACGGGAGAGAAGTACCGTCTTAGATTGGACTGGCAGGTTCTGTTTAAGGTGAAGGTGAAGCTGGAGCTTGGAGCGTTGAGGTTTGGATTATATATATAAAAAAAGATTTGTAACTAATTTAAAAAATTAATACTATTCTGAAATTAATAACGAAAGTCCATTTACTATGAAGCAAATCTTTGATTACTATGAAGCAAATCTTTGAATTCTTAAAGCTTACGTTAAAGTCAAAGAAGAAGTGTGACAAAGAGAAGCGAAGAAGAGAGAGCAAAAGAAGAGAGAGAGCGAGCGCGTGTCTCTCTGGTTTTAAACTACTCACAGAGGGAGGGCCTTTAGATGGGTAACAAAACTTTATAAACTTATATTTGGCCAAAATTAAGTTGTATTTTGATTAAACATCCAATATAAGCACCCCAACTGGGTAGGAAATCTTATGGTGATCAATAAGAAAGAATAAAACAGTTTCAATCTTATTAAAAAGTCAAACAAACAAAATATATGTGGTTAAACTTAGACATATAAGTTTACATGTCTTTGAGATGGTATGCTTCCAAAACTGAAGGTGTAGACATCGTATTATAAGCATTCTTCAATAAAACAGTGTAAAATAGAATAATGCAGAGTACAAGCGCATTCCTGGAGGGGAAGTTCTCTTCTCAGTTTCCACTGAGAGGCGCTGTCAGTTTTCCAGAAGCTTTCACAAACAATCCAACTTACTCACAACTTTGGTATTTTTAGAGCTAAAAACACACGTCACATCATCAGAACACATTTTTCATGACAGGATAAAATATCACATTGTTAGATGTGTCCATTGTTTCATTTAAAGAGTTTAAAAGGTTTGTGGTTTTATGTTGGCTGAAAAAACATCTGGACAGACATAAGGAGGAGCATATGAGGGGTACAAATGAGCAGGGAGGTCAAAAGTCAACTTAGATGCCACCTAAAAATTATTTAAAACTCTGGGAGTGAACTCTCTTCAGACACCTTATTAGGTCTCAGCCAATCACTGTTTAGGAAGGAAGTCCAGAGTAATAAATACATCTCTGGCATCCAGGCAGATGTCTGCTAATTGTAGCTGGCGGGTATTAAAGAGAGACTTGGTGGCGCCACATGTCTCTTCTTGAGTTACAACCATGGTCCATTAAGACATTCTTGTCCTTTCAGAGTTTTTTTTCCATTCATCTTGCTACAGTCCTATGCTTAAATATGTTTCCTTGATAGATTTTTGACTATTTGGGGCTCGGGCTTTGCAATGGATCATGGCGAAGACCCACATGTGTTCTCCTGGTCGTTTCTTTATTTTTTCTTCATCTTCCGGACACTTTTTTGATTTGCATCTCGGTCCCAATCGGTGTGCAATGACTTTTATCCTTATTTTGCGAAAATCTGGCCAAGTTATTCGCAAAAAAACTGCAAAAAAGTACCATTGAAAATGAATGGGGAGACTCCTTGAACACACCAAAAAAATCCAGTTTTTCGAAGCACTACTGCTTCGCTATACTTTCACCTAGAGGAATCATTCAAACTTCAAAATGCAGCCCCTCTTCTCTCTTCAGGAATGAATTCGGTATGACGATAGGGGTTACAGTTATTGGTCAGCCAGTCTTCAAATCTCCAAAAAACGAGCCCTTTTCAGTTGAAAATGACATCACTCAGAGTGGGGGGACTCAGGAGTTGAACCTGAAAAAATCCTGAACAAATTGCAGTAACACCAGAATGATACATCGGATGTGATTTTTTTTTCACAGGAAGCTGGTTGTGGGTCCTGGGCTTCATATAAACCAAATGTTGAAGCCCTTACTGTTTTGAAAAATAAATGAGACCCAGCTGTTACTCCCAAGATCCATGAAGATCTCCCATAGACAGCCATTGTAATCTGAAACTCACTCCTTCTTTGGGACTGACTGTATGTAAATTGCGATAACTCTGTCATTTCTGACACTATCTTCATAAAAATTACATCTTCACGATCCCAAGACTTGTCCAACGCTCACGGTGTGTTTACAATTCACATAGCTTTTACGATTTATGAGATATAAGCCATTGTTCGACATCATTGAAGAAGAAAGAAAAGAGCGTGAAGAAAAGTCAGTGAAATTTAAACACCTGTGGGACTTTGATTGCACTCTCTCTCTCCCTTTGAAGTTTGACACACAGTTTCTGGTGTTCGATCTCTGTGGTCTGTATCTGTGAGTGTGTGCTTGTACTTATGATGCTAAGGGCACCTCGTTTTCACACAGAATCTCAACCCATAGACATGTAGTTTTTGTCCCGAAATTAAAACTGCATGCAAAGCGCGCATGTGTGTTAGTGTGTGTGAGTGAATTAAGGACATGGGAGCTCAGTTTAACAGCACGCCCACTTATAAAGCGTTCAGAGACATTAGTCTGCTATGGATGGTAAACACCACCAAGTATATCAAGAACACAGGTCAAGGTCAGGTGCCAGGTAATGATCAACAGCTAATCAGGCCACACTTGATTCAAACTAGGGATGAGCGCGACTAGTCGTTTAATCGTTTAACCGCCTACTTATTTGTTAATCGTTTAGTATTTTACTAGTCAGCTACATTAAGCATCATGCATCTTGTTCTACACGCCTCTGCGCATAGCCGTCAAGTCTCCCATTTTGGCCGGGAAACTACCGTATTTTACCCCTCTTTCCCGCCATCCTCCCGTATCAATATTTTCCCGTAATTCTCCCGTATTAAAAAAAAACAACATTCCTCTGCTCCCAACTGAACACTGTCACTCGTCTGGCGAGAAATGCCACCTGCAGTAGCCTGCAAGTTTGTTTTCCTCCTCTTTTACTACCGAAGAGGCTGAATGACAAGATGCCTCACTACGTCTATCTTTCTTAACACCGGGGTGCATCGGTTCTATAGCGGATTTAGCGGATTTATAGCCGAGTGAGCATTTGTCAAACATGCGATCTTTGGGGTGAAGACGGGGCGGACACACGGAGAGAGCTGAAGTGATCGTCCTGAGGAGTAACGAGGAAACAAACGCTAATATGAATGATAGCACAAAAGATACGGTTCTTAAGCCGGCTGCCCCAGTGTGAGAATGTGTTGGTTTTAAACAGGATGAACAAGGTGTGAGCTCATGAACACCGACGAGCTGATATGTCGCATTTGTTTGAAAGTAGTGGCGACGAAGATGTACAGGAGCAGCGGAGCCTTTGTCCTGACAGTCAACACTTACTGAGGTGTTTGGTCGGCAAAGAAAATATAGACAAAAGCCCAAAATGATGCGCTCACAGACAGTGTTGTTCGCTACATTGCAAAAGAAGTGCAGCCCTTCAATACGGCTGAAAAGCCAGCAGTTACAAACGTTTGACAGATAGTACGAATTGACTGGGAGAAAGTACATGTCACAATTCCTGAACTGTATAAACTCAATTTCATTTAGGCCAGAGTTTTTATTGTTGTTTGACTTTTGTTTTTTCTTTACAGAGACAGGGTCTATTTTTTTTTGTTTTTGACTAGTATAATTATTTTTATTTCCATGCAATTTTGCTAAAAGACAGGCCATTTCATTTTCATTGTTTTTTTTCTCTTTTTTGTTTGTTAAATTTACAATATTTTTTGTTCGATTTATTTTATTTAAAATATCCTGACCTTCCAATTACAGTTAAATATTCTTAAGAAATGAAAGTTTCTTGAATCGTGCACTAGTCTTAAGTGCCAGAGATTTCAGGGAAATTCTATTCTAGGCTACTATGTTGTACGTTTGGAATTGTCATGCTACTGCATCTAAGTTTCATACCAAAGCAGTATTTGGAATAAATGCCATGCATTGCATTGGCAAACGTATCAGAAATGTATTTCTCTTTAAATTGTTTAACTTTATTCAGTCAGTTGTTGTTACATCAACAGAATTTAAATCAACAGTTTGTCCTGAATGTTTGGGCTAAAATAGTTCCTAAATACACATTTGCATGTTAAACTTTTAAACTTTTAACTTAATTTGTGTATTAAATTGCGAGTTTTCTTGCTTATAGACTAGTCGACTAGTCGCAAATAAAATTTGAGACTAGTCGGCGGGGAAATTATTCGAAATTCCCATCCCTAATTCAAACACATGAATTAATTCAGTTGCCTTCTCTACAGTGTTACCTAACTATTTCACAGTGTCATTGTCCAGCTGTAGGCTGCCGCCAGCTGGATTATGATGAAAATATCTGGCAGCCGCCCGAGCCCCAAGTACAATTTCCACAGAAATTTTCTAGTTTATTATGTTGTTGACTGACCGTATGAATGAATGTACACTGGAAAGCTACAAAAGAATTGCTCCATGTGGGATAAATAAAGTTGTCTGAACTGAAATGAACCTTTATATACTCACTGTAGTCACTGGATCACAGTTGTTTTTTTCAACTTGCCTTGCATTGTTTCAACAATGGCTTGTTCATTAAACCAAAATGGTGGTTCAGGACAGCTTGTTTCTGGAGCCTCTGTGTCTCCAGAGTAAAACATGACTGCAGGTTCAACAATCCCTTAAATCATTTTTATTTGCTCTTTACTGTTTGCAGAGAACGTAGCCTTACATGGAACAGCAACCCAGTCCAGCCAATATAACGATGGGTACGCACTGGCAAACAAGGCCATTGACGGGAACCGTGATCCGATCTACCAACATGGATCATGTTCCCACACTCTGACCGAGACCAACCCGTGGTGGAGGGTGGATCTGCTGGAGTCATACATCATCACCTCCATCGTCATCACCAACAGAAACATCGTTGCAGAGAGGTTTGACGGGGCTCATATTCACATCGGAAACTCTCTGCTACACAAAGGATTCAAAAATCCACTGTGAGTAATCAATGCTATGCTGCTTTTACAAATGTCCTAAATGTTTGTTTTGGTTTGAGCCCAGTGTTGGTGATGTTTGCATATTCTCCCTGTGCATGTGTGGGTATGCGTTAGTGTGAATGGTTGTCTGTCTCTGTACTTAACCCTGTGATTGGCTGCCACCTGATTCATAGTGGACCTCGCCTCTTGCACAATGTTATTATTTAAAGAGACAGTTCAGTATTTTTAAGTGGGGTTGTATGAGCTCCATGTGTCCACCAAGTCCATTAGATGCAGTAGAAAGTTCTCTCCTAACCCTCAGTAAGACCCAGTCTGGAAGAGTCTGTGACGAAGAAATAGACCCGAACAGGGAAGTATCGTACCAGGAACGAAGTGTATTTTCTCCACCTACAAGAACTCCCATCAAAAAATAATACCACAGTTTACATCTTTTTTTAAAATGAAATGGGAACCAGCATTTTGGGGTGGGGGGGTTACATGTCCAGCTACATGCTGTTTCTACCTGGACTTGGACAAGACCTTGTAATGATGAGTCGGACCTATTGTCACCCCCAATCCCCTCCAACAGTTTCTGTGTGTGGATATGGTCGACTTTTTCATTGTTAATGCTTTGGGATGCTTTTATGTCTGGGTTAAAATGACATGAAACAAAACAGTTTGAAGAAAAAAACAAACAAGTGGACTGTGTTACTTTTTCTATCATGACATCCTTTAAATTTAACCATGTGGGGTTTAGGGTTAGGGTTAACCCTAAACCCCACATTGATGTGCTTAGTACATGTGCACAGATTACTGATGTTTGAACAGTAGAAGAAAAGATGATGTTAATAAGTGATAGAACTTTTTTAAACTTCTTAAACAGTCTGCTAAGATATTAAATTATTAATGAAAGGTCTCCTCGTGAACAGAATAAGGACATGAACTGTTTTCTCTTTAATACTGTCAGTCAGCTCTCTCTCTGTGTTTGTAGGGTTGCAGAGATCGCTCATATTCCAGCAGGCAAATCCCAAACTGTGACCTTCGACAGACGTGTGGAGGGACGTTATGTGGTCGTGACCCTGCCGGGTCAGAAGAGGGTCCTCACACTCTGTGAGGTGGAGGTGTACGGATATCGGGCCCCGACTGGTGAGGATTTTATCTTTTGGCTTTTTGCATGTAGAATATTATCTGTTCGTGCTTAAATTTGTTGAAGAATGTCTGAATATCTGTGTCATGATAGAAGTGCAGAGGCAATCTTAGTTTATCAAAGAATTACGTCACATGGCTTCATATTTTCTTAAAACAACAAACACAAGAAGAAGAAGGATAAGAAAGCAGTGTTGAGGCACCTGATGGATAATCACCCTCACAGACAGTGTTGACGACATAAACAGCCCTGTTTAAAACATTGTTGTTTATGTGGTGATGAAATGCTTAACAATAAAAACTTCAGCAGATTCTCCTAAACTTGTCTCTGTGTGGACAGCTGCTGAATCTGCAGGGTCACTGTCACAGCGAGGGTGATGCCACTAAACAGCACAAAGTTATGAATACTCTGGAGGCCATTTTTACTGCAGCTTCCTGTTATGAATAAAATTCTGTACATTTTTTAATGTTACGTCTACCTTTTTAATTGCAGGACAGAATCTGGCCCTGCAGGGACACGCCTCACAGTCATCCCTGCATAGTATTGGCATCGCCTATAACGCCATAGACGGGAATCGAGCCAGCAGGTGGGCCGAGGGCTCCTGCACTCACACTGGCAAACAATTAAACTCCTGGTGGAGGCTGGACCTGGGCAAGACCCACAGAGTGTTCTCTGTCAATATAACAAACTACTATGATGTTGCTGCTTACATCAATGGAGCAGAGATTCGCATCGGAAACTCTCTGGACAACAATGGCAACAACAATCCCAGGTAGGTAGTCCATCTCTTAAATAGTGTTGCTGGTGGCCCAGTGGTTATGGATGCACACCAGGTGCCTGCTGATGTGGTGCTCAACATCCGGTCGGCTGATGTTTCTGAGGGTCTTCCCCTGTTCTTTAGCCTCCTGTCTGAATCCATTCATGTCCTCCACTGTCAGTAAGGCCAAAAAGGTTAATGGACTGTAGGAAGAATGCAGAGCTGTTGACAACATGAAGCAGAGCAATGCTAAGCTGACCAGTTACCACAGAGCAGACCTGTAAACCAATCAGAGCAGACTGAGCCTACAGAGAGAGCATAGAGGTGGATCAGGGGAACTGTGGATATGAAAACCAGAAGGTTTTTGAACATCAGTGATTGAGGACTTTAGAAGTCATCAAAAATGAAGATATGGGCCTGAGTTAAGAGAACTTTTAAGCTGTTAAATAAAAGACATCAGCCTCTGATGAATGAACAGAGTAGATCAGAGGACCATCTCTTTTTACTGCTACACCTGCTCAGGTGAGACACTACCTCGAGCAAACACTCCTCCAGTAGATCCTATGATTCTGATCATGTGGTGCTCTCTCTTCGTCTGTTAGGTGTGCTGTGATCGATCAAATGGCTGCAGGTGTCACCAAGACCTTCAGCTGTCCCGGGATGGACGGTCGCTACGTCAATGTGTTCCTGCCTGGGAAAACGCAGTACCTGGCCTTATGTGAGGTGGAGGTCTATGGATCCAGACTGGATTAGCACCAAGAGGAGGCTTCATGGTTTTTAATGCCTCAGAAATATTTACAGCATCTTATCATTTATTCAAATCAACCTTCATGAGCAAAGGCCTGATGTGAACAGAATTCTGTCTCTGAGCCTTCAGCTTTCCTTTCCTGTGTGTTTAATTTGCATTATCTTAAAGATATAGAATGGTACTTATAATAATCAAAGCTCTTTTCTACACAAGAACCTGTAACATGTTGGACTGAGTGAGCTTTAGGCCTTAGAAAAGGTTTGGTAGATCAGTCTCTTGGATTATTGTCTTCTTTGGAGGCATCAGAATATTTTTAATCTGTTTATTAACCATTATCACAGTTTCATTAATGAGAGTAACATCGTGTTAAAACAGAAAATCACACCAGACCTGTACCACAAACAAAGATCACAAAACCAAAAAACAAAACAACACCAGAGGAAGCCGACACAGTACAGAGATCCTGTATTTGAACCAAATAAATAATGATGCAGAGGTAGGCAGTGTCCTTCTCTCATATCCAGCAATAGAGCTGGAATGGGCCCAAAACTTCATTAAACTGATCTTCACCTACCAGCCGCTCTATAGGTAACCTGCTCACAGCCTGCCAGTGAGCTCAGCTCCTCTGTCCACTCCCTAAAAGTGGACGAGGTGGGAGAAAGTCATCCTGCACCCTGTTATCAGACCTAAACAACACCATGAGTTTCAAGGTTTTGACACATGGATATTATCTACCAGTAAACCTTGAAGACATAATGAGGGTTTTTGATCAAGTGTGTACCCAAAATTTTATTTGGGAACATAATTATTACATTCCTCATGTTAACTGTTTTATCACACTAATATAACGTATCAGTCCCCACCTTTCTATTACATCTCCAACATATTTCACTGTTTCCAAGGTTCAGTCTCGCCAATTTGGAAGGAGTCCAGGAGGATCTCTTTAATATCTGATAACAAATGAGTTGTGATTTTGTTTCACGTCAGTAACAGTACCATGATGTACATAGCTTTCTCCAGTCATCTTCTGGAATCTCCTGAGCCAGGTCCCTGTCCCAACATACTTCAGACCATCCAGTTTAGGCTCTTGTGTATAAATAAATCAAAATATGAAGCATCTATCTTTGTCTCCTGTCTTTTGTGAATCTTCTTGATTTTCTGTGATACCTTGTTGAATATGTTCTTTGTTTGAGAGAATACAAAGTCTGATATGGAGAAATCTCTAAAATTCTAAATTACACAGATTATATTTATTTTTGATTTCATCAAAGCATCTGAATCCGGAATCTTCCATCGCATCCTCAAGAGTGTGAATACAAGAGACCTGATCCATTTATCCCAAAGTAAACACTTATCTCTTAACAGATATTTTTTATCTGCATGATAAATGTGGACCAGTGTTGGTTATTTAATGTGCAATTTTCCACGTCTCTCCAGCAATAGCCTGCACCGGGTCTTGGGAGGGAACTGTATGGGGTTAAAATCATGCCAAAACCTTAAAAAACACAAAAAATGTTTTACTCAAGCAAAATGATTCACAAACAAATTCAGTGTGGTTTGCAAATACAAAACATCATTCACAAAGTAGTGCATTTTGTTTGGCAAATAAGAAAACTATATTATGCTCCAGAAACAAATACAGCATGTTTTACACACACACAGAAACATATTTCTTCAATTACAAAAAATACCCTAAAGTACATGTAGTATCTGATGTGAGTGCTTCTTTGTTCACTCAGGGCACAGATGGCCAGGTGGAAGGCTCAGGATGCTTAAAAAGAAACATTCTTTACATTTGTACTCCTGATATAACTGAACCCCTATGGTTAGGTAAACAGCTGAGTATTTAAGACTGACAGTATTTAAGACTGACACTTAAGGCAACAAAAACAGGTTAAAATTGGCAAGAGTTACAGGGGCCTTCACTTCAGGCCATATTGGGTCAGTCTTTAGGTCACTGGTAATGTATCTTAAGATGCTCTGGTCCAATGAGAATCCACGCTACATGTTATATTTAAACAATGTCTAGTATATATACATGCTCTCTTAGTTTGTACGGGAGGTCTCATTTTTGGCATTTTGAGCCTCTCAGGCAGTCCTGGGTGCCTGATTCAGACACTTGCTTGGTTTGTCAATAAACTGCTCTTTTTTTGCAAACAAGCTTGTGTCGCGAAGCTTCTTCCTTCATCCGCATCTCCAGATCAACCAGCGAGAAACTACATACAAAATAAAATCTTACAACTAAAAACTGTCACATGACTTCTGGCACAGATTTTCTGCCCTGCAGATCCACACACAACAGCCAGTAAACTTTTGAAGAAATGTCCAGTGATTCAGAACCGCATGGACACAGATACCTGCTCAGAAGAAGAAACGCTAAATTTAGCACAATGGGCAGCCAACAGGGATTAAACATCTAATTGTGTGTGTGAGATATTAAAACTAAATCATAGGTGTGCATATTTTACAACATACATGATATTTTATATCTTTCAAACGATAAAATTGAAGGTTTCTTGCTTGAAACAGTATTATTTTTGTCTTAATGTTTAACTGTGCCGTTATTAGCAGAAGAGGATTAATAAACAACATATACAAGTGGAGCATTTAGCCTTCCTTAAATAACTCACATCAACACTGATTTCTGTCTAGAAAGAGCCCCAAAGCTTATTTAAAAGATAGAGATATGTAAAAAATGTAAATGATTTGGGCCAGTGATAGCTTAAAAATTCAGCCTTAAAGACTGAAACATTTTTTATTTATGTAGTATTTTAATATTATTATTATTATTATTATTATTATTATTATTATTATTATTATTATTATTATTATTATTATCTATTGTTCAGTATTTTCTGTTAGTTTTATGTTTCTTTTCTATCTATCTATCTTTTCACTTCATTTTTCTTTTTTTTTCAATTTTGTCTATTTTTGTCCATTTCTGCAAATGTAATGTTTTTGTGTTGTGCAAAAAAATTGTGCACGTAGTGTATAGAATATTATTCCTTTATTGTCTAAAACATGGGACTCATTAAAACCTGGCCTTTACAGGGTTAAGATCTTTAAAAATGATTTCATATGAATATTCAGGTCGGATGCAGGTGAAAACATTATGTAAGTGAAAACACTTTATAATATTTATATTTATTAAAGTTTCTTTTAAAAAGCGCTTTTGTTGTACTTGAGTGTGACTAACTATTAGTTTCCAGCCCTGAGGTTTTGTTTTAATCTTTTTTTCTTTGTTTTTTAAACACAAATTACCTATTACAACCAATTAAAGAAAAGTGCATGATATGTCGTGAAATTATTGATACAGAATTGCACATTTATATCAAATCAATCAAATCAAATTCAAATTTATTGGCATTCAGTTAATACCAATGTATCAACAGAACAAGAAGGTGTTTCTTCCGGATCACAACAACTCCCATACATGAATTTATACATCCTACTGAAATAATTAAATAAATAAATAAATAATAAAATTAATAACAATAATGAATTAATAACAATAATAATAATAAATAAATAAAATAAAGTAATAGTAATAATAGTAATTGTAATAATAATAATAATAATTCAATTTAAAATAATTCAAAACCATTGCAGAGCTTAAGGCCAGACTGTGTTTAACATTATACAGAAAACATAACAGACAAAAAACTTAACACACAATAATAGAAAATAAAGGGAGAGAGTTCAGAAAAGACCAAAAAATGAGAAAAGTAGAATATAAGAAAAAAAAACATAAAAAAAAAAAGATAAATGAATAAATAAAAATCGTTTTATTGTAATCGCCATGTAAAACAAACGCACACAAAATGTAAACATCCGGTTCCTATTCCGTTTCCTGTGATCAGCTGTTCCAGGATAATGACGTATTTCCGGTCTCACCCGACATTACAACAACAAGGCGTCCGAGCCGAGCCGAGCCGAGCCGGGGAAGAGAGAGGACCGCGTTAAGAACTGAACAGGTACTGACACAGAGCTCTCTGTAGACATACCCAGGCTGAGGCCCACCTGGCCGGACAGGTAAATGTGTTGTCATGGTGATAGCTGCTGTCTGACCGACGCTAGCTAAGATTAGCATCGGAGCTAACGCTGTTCGTTCGCCTGGTTTCGTGACAGGAGGTCAAAAACAGAGACCGGGCTGAGCTGTGGTCTCTTAGGGGGGTCCATGAGAGGGTCTACTGTCCGAGCAGGACCTGGTCTGACCTTTAAGCCCAGACTCTGCCGGTCTAAGTCCGAGCAGCGCGGAGTGAGGCGCAGCCGCTCGGTTGTTTTGGCAGTTCGTCCTGAAGATGACGCAACACGGCAGGTGTCAGGAAGTGTGACCCGATCCTGGTGACCCCGGATCCACCGGACTCTGCTTGGACGCGTGCACATTTGTAAACATACCTGTAGACGAGCTCCGAGCACAAACATCAGCCTGCGTTACAACACCGGGCGACTTATGATGCGTTCGAGGTCATCTCAGAGCTCGGGTATTCCAAGTGGCAAATTAGACACGTCACCGGGATCGCCTCCTTTGGTCTGAATTTTTCAGCTGGGAAGTCGGAGGATGTCCAGATATCCAGACTTTATCAGCTCGTAACTGCAAAGTGTTTTAGTGGAAGAGATGCGTAATGGTCACTACTCATGTCCGAGCTCTGAGGTACATTGAAGTGAGCTGAATGCTTTCTTTCAAACAGGGTAGGTCACAAATGATGAAGACACCAAAGCAAAAAAAAAACAAAATCAGGAAAACTGTTGACGATATCTTGGTTGTGCAGCGAGTTGCTCAAAAGGGAGAAGGAGGAAGTATACACTTATTTAATCCTACCCCTTTTATTACCTTGTACTGCAGTGAAGTGTTTGAATTTATTAATATATTTTTTTAATTTAAATATTTACAATACAATGATGAACCAATGGTCTTCATAATATGTTGAATAAACTATATTATAAGATACTTATAATAACAGAAAAAAATACATAACAATACAGAACGGTTTATCCATATTATTCTAGACTCTGCTCTTGTTAATTTATTTTATTAATTTATTGTTTATTTGACGTGGACATCAAAGTTACACTGGACAACAAGATACATTGAGTGTTTTAGTACATACAGTTATTCTCAGCACTTGTCCACAGGAGCTTTTGAATGATAACATAAAATAAAACAGAGAACTTTCCTGGTTTAACTGCTGCTCTTCGTCCCTTTATTCATGTAAAATTTTGTGTTTTGAGTATTCTATTACATGTGCTTATGGTTTCACTTTTCGTTAATTCATCTGACAAACTGTTCCATTTTTTAAACTTTTTATTTAGTTATTTGGAGGGTATAACAGAGAATAAATCTGAAATAGGTCAATTTAAGTGACAATGACTTGGTAAATTAAAGGTGTATTTACTTTTCTTTATAATTAATGCAGAAAGGACAAGCAAAAGTGACAAACCGAAAGAAGAAGAATACAAAATGAAACAGAAAGGGACTTTTCTTTATACAACAGTAAAAATCCACAACTTAGGTAATTCCTTGAAAGCACAATAGACAAACCTGAACAAAGAGAAATGAAACACTAACAAACATTAAACAGTACTGGCAACATCAATCTTAATTTAATCAATAATTCTTTATTTATTTTTTCCATCCAACTTCTGTTTTTCGAGTATTTTGAGGTTGTATCAGATCGTTCTTCTTTTTCCACCAGCTTCTTCACAATTTAACCCCAGAGACCGAAACACACACACACACTTTTTGACATTACATATTACACTAAACGCA
The DNA here is from genome assembly GCA_036419115.1 of Scarus forsteni. Classification (NCBI taxonomy): domain Eukaryota; kingdom Metazoa; phylum Chordata; class Actinopteri; order Labriformes; family Labridae; genus Scarus; species Scarus forsteni. The sequence continues at coordinate 10,901,378 of JAZDUH010000508.1, read as the reverse complement.
CCATCGGCCAAATTCTCAGTGCCATTTGAAGCTGTAAGACGTGTTGATCCCCTCTCTGCTCTGTCTCCAGAGTTAGTAACACAGGAGCATCAGAAGTGAAACAGCAAAAGACGGGACAGCTGTGAACCGGTCGAGCTGGACAGATGTAACACAGTTTGTGATGTTGTACGACATGTTATTTATGCAATCAGCACCTGAGAAATGAGCTGCAGTACCCAGAGTGTCCACTTGAGGCTGGTACCAGAAACCTGACACGTTAATGATCGTGTGCAGGGAAAATATGTTTTTACAGCCTTGATTAACAGCTTTACAGCCGTGTTTAAAAACAGCTTTGGACTAAAACTGTAACACACCTAAATGCTCTCACTGTGAAAGGTGTGATTTTTCTTATTGTGCACCTCTTGGTCTTTATTTGACAAACAAAAACAACCTTTTTTTTTTGTTAAAATTTTGTCTTACCACAACTTAAAAATAATGTAAAAAAATTGTCTTAATTTTTAAATCTTCTTCTATAAGAAATCTAATTAATGGATTTGATTGATATTTTAATTAATATTACTTTAATACATTAATATTATATGAATACAACACTGTCAAGCAGAGAAGTAATGATGGAAAAAGCTACTTACTCTGCCTCGCGTGAATCAGATAATCAACAGTGGACTCCTATTTATTCATTTTTTTTTTTTTTTAAATATTTATTATTTTTGGTATATATTGTATTCCATAAGTTTGTAAAAACCTTATTTTGTTAACCCTTTAACTCCCATCTTAGCTGTTTGGCAGAGGTCAATAAATGCAGGAATATTTCATTTGTTTAAAAAAAAAAAAAACACCTCATTGTTTGTTTCTGTCAGTGATTTGGAATACAAAAATAACTGCAGACAAATCAAAAGAACAAATGTTTCTATGTGTTGGATTTAAAAAGATCAAAGGAAATATTATTACCACCTTTATTATTTTTAATAATTATCTTAACCATTTACCAATATGATGATTTATGTGTTTATTTAATCTGTTATTCATAAAAAACTTTTTGTGTGTTCGTCAAACTCAGTATCATCTTTTTTCAGTCTTTTTTGCGATTTTATTTACAAATTATATTGTGCATTTTTACATCATCACAATCAACTGTTGGCTTTTAAAACCTTTAAATCCCAAACCAAGAAAATTTTGGGTTTTTGCTTTGTTTGAAGTTTTCTTTGTTCACTGAAATGCTGACAGGATCAAACAAGGATTTTTGGTTTTGCTGTTTTTTTTAAACATTAAATATCCCTGAATTTATTGGTGACCTCTGCAAAACAGTTAAACTGGAAGTTAAAGGGTTAAATCCTTAGCCTCTTTTTAGTGTGTATATGTCATTAATCCATTGACAAATACATACTTACAGAGATACATACATACATAAATCCATCCCTACATCCATCCATTCATAAAACCATACATACATACATACATACAGATATCCACCCATCCATCCATACATTGTACATCCAAACATCCTTACATACATCCATACATCCTTACATCCATCCATCCATACATCCAACTATACATACATCCATACATCCAACCAAACATACATACATACATACATCCTTACATTCATCCATACATACATACATACACACATCCATACATCCTTACATCCATCCATCCATTCATCCATCCATCCATCCAACCATATATGCATTCATACATACATTCCTCCATCCATTCATGCATGCATTTATTTATGCATTTATTTATAGAGTCATATATTTTCCCAGCCCGGCCTTAAAGTGTTTTAGCTATACCCAGATCTTTTTGGATGAAGACAATCATGTTTTTTCATTCTCCTCCATAGAAGAAGACCCCCCCCTCCATCCAGCAGGAGTCCCCACACTCCCTCAGATGAAGCCCATGTCGTTGTAGAGGGGGATCCAGACCTCCAGAGACCGTTGGGGGAGAGTCCGTGGGAGCAGACCGGAGATGATTTGAGGGACCTTCTGTCCTCAGGTTAAGTCCTGAGCTCCGATTCTCCAGAGCCCACCCTGTGAGTGATACGAGCCATGGACCCCGGGGCCCTCGATAGTCCCGTCACCTTGGTCATTAAGGCCCCAAACCAGAAGTACGAAGACCAGACCATCAACTGCTTCCTCAACTGGACCGTGGAGAGGCTGAAGAGCCACATCTCTAAGGTGTACCCCAGCAAGCCGGTGAGCAGCTCACAGGCAGAGGCCTTAATTATAGCTTTAGTGAGATGGTGAAACCTCTTAAACCGGTCTGACAACAGCTCAGCCGGCTATGCAAAACAATCAGCAGCTCTGTACTGTGACAACAGGACTGAAGGTAGAAGGTGCAATCAACAGAAACCAGAGGGAGTGCTCATCTGACAGCACTTTTTAATTTAGTCTTTTAACTAAAATATCTTAGTTTTAGTCATAGTCTAGCAGGGTTCCTATGGGTCCTGGAAAACCTTGAAAACCTTGAAAATGATTGACCAATGTTCCAGTCATGGAAAACATATGGAAAATGAGGAAAGCTTAAATGTGCTATGAGGAGAATCGATGACCCGCGACATTAGGACTCTCCTACCCTAAGCTCATGCGGCAACTGTCGTAATGCTGCGTTCCAGTAACCTCGGAACTGGGAGTGACATCATCTCCAACTTATCGGCGTTCCAGTTGAAGTCGGAAAAAAACATGCCAAACGATCTACCAGGCTAATGTTAGCTGTTGTTAGCACGGGAGTGGCGAGGTTTCACCGAGTTCCCAGTAGGAAATTCCGACTTCGGGGGACGTTCCGGTTGCAGTTTCCTACTCGGAACTCGGAAATTCCTACTTCTGACTACAACTGAAACGTACCAAAGACGTGACTGAAGCCAAAGCGTGCGTTTGTTGTGATGCCAATGAATGCAGCTCGGACCTTCCTCAGAACTCTGCATTGCTTTACAACTTCTTTTTTCAACAACTTACAGGATGCAAAGGGGTAATGTATCTCTCATTCTCCAGGACTTTTCAAGGACAATTTCCAGGACTTTTTCCAGTGTCACATAACCAACTGAAGTTACAGTGTTGCTTTTGGCAGTATTCAATTTAATCTAAATTTCTAAAAAACAAGGTTAGAGGTTGATGACCAATATCTCTAGCTAGCTCCAACATATCATGTTGAATTTATTTCGAACTCTCCGGCACGAACATTGTCTGCTAGCTTTCTCTTTAGCCTGGCTTCTGTGTACAGTAAAGGTGTGTTTATACTTATTTTTAATCTCTATTTACTCTGCTTTTTTATAAATTGACTTTGTCTATTCAGCCTTAATTTTATTTTGTCATTTTTTATTATTCATTTTTGTCCCCATTTGTTTTGAGTTTTTATAATTTATACCTTAACTTGCATTATTTTATCTACTTACATTTTATGGATACGTGTACATTAGTTATCAAGTATATATATATATATATATATATATATATATATATATATATATATATATATATATATATATATATATATATATACATAATTTCCTGTGTTTAATTTTTGTTCACTAACAAGGTAGAAGGAAGACAAATCATTTTCCGGGACAATTTAAAGAGACTGTGAGGAGTTTCTAAGTAATTACAAAAAAGTCTCACTTTTAGATATATGCCTGATCGAAATACACACTTTAAGATGAGTTTTATAGCATCTAAATAGGTTATCTATAAATGCTATTCATTAGCCTGCCGGTCGGGTCGGACAGGGCTGGACTGGCCTGGATACACAACTTCAGGAACAAGACAATTAAAACTAGAGCAAATTTATATTATTCAGACACGTCTTAGAGCACCGGGCTGTAAGTAGAGATATATAGCCAGCTACAAAACTACGATACTAAGTTTTCCAAAAATTGCTTGTTGTCACACATCAAAAACTACCGCTACGTAACTAGAAAGAGATACATTACCTCGTCACTTTGCATCCTGTAAGTTGTTGAAAAAAGAAGTTGTAAAGCAATACAGAGTTCTGAGGAAGGTCCGAGCTGCATTCATTAGCATCACAACAAACACATGCTTTGGCTTGGGTCACGTCTTTTGGTGCGTTCCAGTTGTAGTCAGAAGTAGGAATTTCCAGGATCCGAGTAGGAAACTGCAACGGGAACGTTCCCCAAAGTCAGAATTTCCTACTGGGAACTCGGTGAAACCTCGCCACCCCCGAGTTTACAATTGAAGATGGATGCCCCCAGTGTGAACAGTTATTTAGCTCCTGTAATAATCCATTTATTTGCTCTTCTGACTGGGGTGTGTCGCTCTAGATCTGCTGTATAAATAGTATTGTTAGACTTATATTTACAAAAATGCTGCCATAGTGATAATCACGTTCTTCAATCACGTTCTTCATACAACAAGGCAGGGCATGCTAACAACAGCTAACAATAGCCTGGTAGATCGGGATGTTTTTTTTTGGACTTCAACTGGAACGTAGATAAGTCGGAGATGATGTCACTCCCATTTTCGAGGTTACTGGAAAGCAACATTACGACAGTCGCCACACGTGCTCAGGGGTAGCAGAGTCTTAATGTTGCCGTTAATAGATTCTCCTCATAGCACCTTTCAATGGATGGTCCTATAAGGAACAAGCTGCAGCCTTAGGTGTGGAAATTAAAGCCAGTGTAGGAAAGGGAGTAGTTGCAGGTCTCTTCGTCCTTCTTTTTCTGTTTCCAGACTGTTCTGAGTTGGAGATGTTTTAACAGGGCGACTGCCTCCTTCAGTAAACACTGTGGTGTCTGCTCTGTGTTGTAGCTGTCCAAAGACCAGCGGCTGGTGTACTCAGGGAGGCTCCTCCAGGATCACCTGCAGCTCAGAGATGTGCTCAGAAAGGTAAGGACTGCCTCAGAGCTGCTTTATCTGATGGCCGCTGAACGGTGTGAGTGTGAACCTCATAAGCTCGCTCTCATCATTTATACCAGCATCACCAAAAGGAGGACTCTGTCTGGACCAGTGACCAATATCTGATAAATTCACAAAAATAGATTTTATTTGAGCTTTTTTTTCCGATAGTCGAGGATAACGGCAACAACAAAATCTGGAACCTGTGCAAATAAAATATCTGTCTTCCTTTCACTTTCTTGTTACATTATATTGCAACAACACAGCTGAAAAGCAGTTACAGATGACAAATGGTTGAACTTTTAAGAGTTAATTTCTTGAATAATGAAGATGTTGACTTTTATATTTGAAAGTTTAAACCTTCATTTTTTAGGCTGTGACCTAGAGCTGGGCAAAAATCGATTAATCCGAATTATTTTCTGCAGAAGATTTAAAAAAATGAAAATCAAGATTTTTTTTCTTGCCTTAGTCCAATTGTAAGTAGTTGCAATTTCTGAAAAATATTACAATTTTCATGATGGTCGGCCTTGTAGGGTTTGCACAAGCACTTTTAAAGGCTAGTATTTGTTATTTAAGTAGATTAAATATTGATCAGAGAGTTTCATGCTAATACTGTAAAAATACCTCAGCCTTTTAGTGTTTATGTAGACAAACCTGCCTACGTTTATACTACATAATCAACCTTTTATGAGCCAGAAACAGTTAGACAACGTAAAGGCAAAACTTGATTTGTTTCATTTTTGTCACTGGGAGTTTTGTTTCTTTTAGGGAGGGAAAAATCGCTTAAAATCATAAGTCAAGTGTTATGGAAGAAGAATCTGGGATTTTATTTGTAGGCCATATCGCCCAGCCCTAATGTGACCTCTCTAATGGGGATTTTTTTATGCCAATTCCGATATTTGGCAGAATAAAGTACTGATTACCGATTAATCGGCAGATTAATTTAAAACATATATATATATATTATAATATATTTTTTAAAAACTGGTCCCAAAACACAACAGTGAATATATGAATTACAGGCAGAACATTTTATAGTTTTGGTCAAAAAAAGCATTGAACTCCTGGAACATTACTTATATAACCTTAAAAAAAGATTCACTCTGTATGTTGTACTTCTTGTTGATGAAAACTAAAGGTAGGATAGAGTAAAGGTAGAACATCTTTAGAAAAAGTTGTAAACAGATAACTGTGAGAGGAAAACAACAAAAACACTGGAGTAACATTCTTTTCATAGGCATTTTTCTTTTTCTTTGCAGCTTTCAAGCACAAAATAAAACTGATGTGCAATACTGCAACAAATTCCTGCAAAATAAAAAAATGACCTTTTTAAAAATGTAAATATATAGATTATTTATGAACTCTCTGTCACATCTGCTGTTCAGTCCTCATTAGTTTATCAGAAACAGGTTTTAGTTCAGGTAGAACCTCTTTTTTACTGTAAACATGAGGTAATGTGCGTGAGGAAATCAAAATATTTTGTGGGACACTGCACATGTTTCACAAACTTATCTAAAGAGGCTGATTAAAGCCCCCAGCTAAGCTGAAGCGTCCCCTGGATGAGTCTGCTGATGATGACATAGGGCTCCGAGGAGCTATGCTAATGCTAGCATAGTTAGCTCGCTAGCTAGTTAGCTTAGCTGCCGTTTCGGGACCAAGCGGTTTGAGCCAGATTTCCGTCATAAACACAATAAAACAGTCACGGCTAAACTGATCCCCTGCCATCAGAAGGTCCAATTCATCAGTATTGACAACAACAGAGGAGGCGTCAGTCAGGAAAACTGTTCGGTGGTGCCCGGTCTGTCTGTGAGGCTGATCTGTAGCCGAGCAGTCAGCCCGGTGGTCTCTCTGTGTCCAGCAGCAGAGGGACGTTGTGCACCGTTGAAAGTTGCTTGTCATGTCAGACCTTCAGGCTTAAAAAAAAAATCTGTGTGAGTGTAGGCGAGTCATCTATACACATAGCAACCAGCAGAGAGCTAAGAAGAGCCGCCACCGACGTGCGTCGCTATCTTCCACGTCATCATTCTGCGCGACTTGGACACCGAACAGAGTTTAAAGTTTAATGAGAAATTAAGAATCTATCGGCGTTACATCGGCAAAACTCTGGCCGATCTTGAATACTTTAATATAAATAAATCAGTGGAGCCCTACAAATATTTAGTCAGTGCTCTGTATGCACTCACTTTTTTCCAAAAAAGAGCCACCTTTTATTTATTATTTTATGAAGTAAAGTGAGGGCTTTAAATTAATTTGCCAAGGACTATTTTTATTTATGGTAAAAGAGCAACCTGTGCAGGTGGCTCACAGCAATGCCTTCAGAATAGTTCTCAAATTTCCAAATGGACAAGTGCGAGTGAGTTGTTTGTTACTTGTAATGTCCCTACTTCTCATGCTGTTCTTAGAAATGTAATGTACCGATTAATGGGCCAGTTAAATGCTTCAGAAAATTAAATTTTGATGTCACTGACTCAACCCTCATTAAGTGATACTCGATTTTTCTCGTGTCTCTCTTGTTTCATCTCAACATTTCCACTCTTATCACAAAATATGTTTCAACTTTATTCTTGTCGTTTCAACTTTAATCTCAAAGTTTCAACTTTATGTTGACTTCCCCAAAAGTGTTTTCTCCATTTAACATGGCCCTTGTACTCTTCCATAGGTATTTAATATTTAACATAAAGAAAATCTCATTCATACCTCCCTTACGTCTTGCACATTTTGTTCTTCTGTTAAAGATGCTGTGAGGAGTTTCTAAGTAATTACAAAAAAGTCTCACTTTGGGTATATGCCTGATGGAAATACACACTTTAAGATGTTTTATAGCACCAAAATAGGTTAGCTATAAATGCTATTCCTTAGCTTCGTGGTCGGGTCAGACAGGGTTGGACTGGCCTGGATACTCAACTTCGGGAACAAGACAATTAAAACTAGAGCAAATTTATATTATTCTGACACGTCTTAGAGCACCGGGCTGTAAGTAGCCATATATAGCCGGCTACAAAACTACGATACTAAGTTTTCCAAAAATTGCTTGTTGTCACACATCAAAAACTACCGCTACGTAACTAGAAAGAGATACATTACCTCGTCTCTTTGCATCCTGTAAGTTGTTGAGAAAAGAAGTTGTAAAGCAATGCAGAGTGCTGAGGAAGGTCCGAGCTGCATTCATTAGCATCACAACAAACACACACTTTGGCTTGGGTCACATCTTTACGACAGTCGCTGCGCATGCTCATGGGTAGCAGAGTCTTCATGTCGGTGGAAATAGATTCTCCTCATAGCAGCTTTAACAACACTTGCACCTTATTTTTTCTCTTCTTTTACTCATATTGTACTTGAAATCTATACAATGAAATCTCATTCTGTGTTCACCTGCTGCAAACTGAATCACTACGTTCACAGTGTGAGGGCAGCTTTCAACTTTCTTTACAATAGCTGGACTGTGTTGGACATGCCTTGACAGAGGTTGAGGTTGAGAACTTCTTGTTGGGTATTTTACTTGTTGATGTGAATTTACCCACAAAGAGTGTGTGCTGGTCTCTGTTGGGGAACTGAAACAGGCTGTGAGGGGAACAAAAGCTGATGTGATTTACCGACAAAGGGGGAGCTTTGTCTTTGTTTTCTGGACGTTTCCACAATAATCCCTCCTCTTTCTCTCTCCCTGTGTTTGGTCTGCCCACTGCCTCTTCGTTCCCCCTCTCCTCCTCCTCTCATCCTCGACCGGCGTCCCGACCTCGTCGACCTGCAGCAGGATGAATACCACATGATGCATCTGGTGTGTGCCTCTCACAGCCCCCCGGCCTCGCCCATGCCTCGCAGCCCCTCCACGGCCAGCGCTTCTGCCTCCGAGCCCAGCGTGAGTACAGAGTCTCTGCTTAGACTGAGAGTGGTGAACAGCTCCGTTCACATCGGGGGGAGCTAGAATTTTACTCTTAAGCTTTAACCAGTTCAGACTCTTTTTTAAGCCTTCTGCTTTAAAATGACATCCTCATAAAGAAAAGACTGTATCTCTGCAACTACAAGGTCTGTTTGACTTATTTTGGTGCCATAATAAAAGTAACACTTGAGAGATTTGTCCAGATGTGAATTATCAGTATATGTTTTACTGGGACAGAGTAAATGAAGATAGAAGTCAGAATCATTTGAACATTTCATCCTCGCCTAATAATAAAAACACAAGTTTTTATTGTGAATATCTCTTTGGGATGATGCAGCTGCAGTTTTAGAACTCTATGAATGAATGTGAAAATATGTGAGCATTACTTCTGCCAAGTTTGAGTCCGATAGCATTAGTGTCCATGTTACAGCTTATGTTAGACCATGTTAAGGCGTTTTTATTTATTTATTTATTGTTTTACTAACAATAGTCCCTGATGCAGTTAGCCCCCTTCATGACTCTCCTCTGGTCTCCCCTTTTCACAGCAGACCTCCTCAACATCTCCTTCTTTAATATTTCCAAATTACGAAATCCATAAAACACGAACTATGACGGAAAAGATGATCAATTACGACAAAATAATGCCAATAAATGGCAAAAGAACGTCAAGATCTTACTCCAGTTTGATACTAATGCTGTTATTTACAACCTTTATACATTATTTACACAGAAAATCCTGATAAACCTCCTATAATTCACTCAGGTATGGTTCTCTAAATCCTCTCTTTCTCTCTCTCTCTCTGCTCGTTTACTCGAGGAGTTACAGGAGTTTTAATCATGCACATTGCAAGCTGCGCAATGTTTGCCACGGTTTACCATTTTACCGGTAACCGTTACATCCCTAGCTCTGATTGTGTTTTTATTTCAGGCTGGTTATGCACTTTGAGTTTGAGCCACATTTTCCTGCATATTGTCTAACAGAAAACACATAATCTGACCTCTGCTTTAGTCTCTCCGTCCTCTTTGGAGATGTAAGACGATCCATCCTTCTTCTCTTTTTTCAGACTCCAGAAAGCGCTGGCTCCCCCTCATCTGCCAACTCACCAAACCAGGACAGCCAGCAAGCCTCTTCCTCCTCCTCCTCCTCGTCTTCTTCTTCTTCTGCTGCTGCAGGAAGCTATGACGGTCTGAGGTATCGTGGTGGCTTCCCTCAGTACTACCCCTACAGTCCATCTGCTGTCCCTCAGTGGTAAGAGTCCTGGTGCTCCAGATCAGATCAGCCACCTCTTTGTCCACCTTTAAATCCTTTAAATCTCTTTTAAAAACACATTTTTATCAATGTGCTTTTGCAGGAGATATCACTTGAGTGTGCTTTTAATCCTCTGACGCTGCTTTTATTTCTAGTCTTAGACAGTTTCACAGGCAGCATCTTTTATTCTTTCATTTTCATCTTTTGGTTTTATTTTCCTTTTTTTTCCTCTTTCCGTTTATCTTTCGGTAGTTTTAGCCTTTTTAATTTCTTTCTTCCTTCTTATCTAAGGTCTTATTAATCTTTTATTTCAGTCATTTCTGGCTCTTGCGTGCTTTTTCACTGTTCGAAGTCTTACACTTTCTGTCATTGTATTCTTCAAATTTCTCTTTTATTTTTCTTTTATTCTTGTTACGGGTGGGAGAAAAAAATCGATTCGGATAAGTATTGTTTGATGATTTTTTTTTTTGTTCAAAAATTGTTTTTTTTTCCAAATTGAAATGCTTCATTGCTGGAAATTCCTTTGTAACCCTGTTTGAAAAGTGCTATATGAATAAAGTCGTTTATAATAATAATAATAATGATAATAATAATAATACTTATTATTATTATTATTATCATTATTATTATTATTATTAGTAGTAGTAGTAGTAGTAGTAGTATTTTATTAGATGGATGGATGGATGGATGGATGGATGGATGGATGGATGGATGGATGGATGGATAGATGGATGGATGGATGGATGGATAGATAGATAGATAGATAGATAGATAGATAGATAGATAGATAGATAGATAGATAGATAGATAGATAGATAGATAGATAGATAGATAGACTGATTGATTAATTGATTAATTGATTAATTGATTGATTAACCCTTTTGTGATGTCCGCTACAGTAGACAGTAGTTGAAATAAATGTTTCTCCCTTTAGGTTGCAGTACATTGACCAACTACCAGGTGGTGAACTCCCAAACACTTGTCAAGTTTCATAAAATTTTAACTTTGCACTGTTTCTCCATATTTAGATGTTGCCTCATAAATGTAAAACAGCTGACAAAGGGCAAATTTGGTGTTATACCTGTATTCAGATTTTATCTGAATAATACATATACATCAGGCTTTTCTTTTTTTTTATTTACTCTGAATAAATGTTTGCCAAAGACGTGTTTGTGGATCTATATTTAGTTCCACTAAATTGCTATTTATTGATGCACGGTGAAGCGGACAGATGCATAACTTCCTTAAAATAAGATACTGAAAAAATGAACATGATTTTTTAACTTGTTTGAAAGTGAAAATAAGCATTGAAAAATGTATCCCTTTGTGATTTGATAATTCATGCATGAAAGGGATTGATTGATTAATTGATTAATTAATTGATTAATTGATTAATTAATTGATTAATTGATCCTGACTTTCCCTGCAGGCCTGATGGAGCCCAGGTTCCTCTACAAGATGGTCTTCCTGCCAACATGCCCCCCAACCCCATGTACATGCCCATGCAGATGCTGTGGTGGCAGCAGATGTACGCTCGCCATTACTACATGCAATAGTGAGTAAAACATGCATGTTTGTATTTAAACTGTCGACTGTGGAAGCAGCTCAGTCTGGTGTCAGGAGGCAAACAAAGAAGCTTCATCAGAGTGCTGCAGATTCAGGGATGTGAGAAATGTGGTGGTTGAAACAGAAAGTTCTGCCTGACTGGCTCAAACCCACAACATGGAGGAATATTCTCACATATACAGTAATGATCTTTGTTATAATGTTCAACAGAAGTTAAGCACTTAAGGGCTGGTCATCATATAATACAGTAACTAATCACACCCAAACACCAACAGTTCAAATGGTGCATGGAAGAAAATATCTTAGAAACAGAGTTCACATCTGTTGATTTTGATTATTGCTGTTGATTTTCTTGCCGTCACTCTCAGTATCACATTTACATTTCACTTCTGACACGACAGGAAGTTACATACAGCCTGAGCTCTTTTGGTCCCTCTGGTGGTGTCATCCAGTAACACGTGTTGCATACAGACGTGAGGAGAACTTTCAAGCAGGGCTGGAATGATTGGTCGAGTAATTGCTGTTATACAATAACAAACAAGTTGCAAGGCAAATTATCTGCATCAAATCTTCATTTAACCTGTTCAGCCCCAAAGTACCTAATTTCAGGAATGTTTGCTCGCTCTCCAAAAAATGTGAGAAAAAATAATTTATTCATGTAGAAGTATAGTCATGCTGCACATCGAATAAACAGGAAATTTTTAGCTCCACAACCATATAAGCCATTTTTACACACACCAAACACAACGTCAACACCAAGAAAATGAATTATCAAATATCCAAATCTGTTTCCCTTTTATTCAGGCTTGGGTTTTTTTGTCTGAATTTCTGTAAGAGTTATGGTTGATTTTTCTCAAAGAGACACAAACAGTTAAAGATAAGAACTGTTGTAATTGGGTGTAATAAACACCAAAAGTGACGTAAAAGTGAAATATAAAGTTTGGTATATCAGAAATGTCAAATGGGACTAATGGAGCCAAACTGAGCCAAGATTGGTCCTGACCACTCTGTAGTAAAACCTCTGTAACTTTGCTTTGCATCACTTTATCAGACTCAAACTTGGCAGAAGTAATGTTCACATATTTTCACATTCATTCATAGAGTTCTAAAGCTGCAGCTGCATCATTACAAAGAGATATTCACAATAAAAACATGTTTTTGTTTAGGCGAGGATGTAATGTTCACATTATTCTAACGTCTATCTTCATTTACTCTGTCCCAGTAACACATATACTGATAATTCACATCTGGACAAATCTCTCAAGTGTTACTTTTATTATAACACCAGAATAATTCAAATAGACCTTGTGGTTGCAGAGATACACTCTTTTCTTTATAAGTATGTCATTTTCGAGCAGGAGGCTTAAAAAGGGGCTGAACAGGTTAAATCCGGACCATTGTGCCGCGCACTTTATATATACAATTTATTTAAACCAAACATATAGTCTGTAGGCATCATCATTGTTCATCTTTTTTACTGGTGTTAAAAAGGCTAACTATAGATTGAAAAATCAGCAATAGAATCACAATTTAAATTGAATCGGCACCTAAAAAATCATGAAAATTTGAATCTGGAGAAAAGTGTATCAACCCAGCCCTAAAGCCGGACTGGATCAGAGGTTAAAAATCTGATGGCACATCCCTTAATAATTAAAATATGTTCTGTTTTCACACCCTCATCCTCTGTTTCCTCTCTGTCTCCCATCAGTCAAGCAGCAGTAGCCGCCTCTCAGCCCCCCGCTGCCCCGCCTCCCTCCCCTCCCGCCCCCTCCTCGCCGATCCAGCCCGCCCAGCCCAACGAGGCCGTGCAGCCCCCGCTGGGCCCGAACCCAGACCCCAACCCCCTCCCCGAGAACCAGCCGGCCAACCCCAACATTCAGATGAACGCGCAGGGCGGGGCGGTGCTGAACGACGACGAGCTGAACCGCGACTGGCTGGACTGGCTGTACACAGTGTCCCGCGCCGGCGTGCTGCTCAGCATCGTCTACTTCTACTCCTCCTTCAGCCGCTTCGTGATGGTGGTGGGCGCCATGCTGCTGGTCTACCTGTGAGGCCCATACCGTCACGTTTGTAAAGTCTGACTCTGGTGTGAGGTGATCTTCGCTCTGAGGCTGTGTTTGTGTCTGCAGGCATCAGGCGGGATGGTTCCCCTTCAGGATGGAGCAGCAGAACCTGAGAGCAGGAGGAGGACCCCCAGCCCCCCAGGAGGAGGCGGAGAGACACCAGGACATGCAGGAGATGGTCTGTGGATCTTCTCTGCTCTCGAAATTAATGATTAGGGGTGTCCCGATCTGATGTTGATATTGGATATCAATCTGATATAAGCAAAAAAAAACAAATATCGGAATTTATCAGCCTGCATCTGACATGTCTGATATGAGCACTCCGATACAAGCAGTCCATCTAATTTATTTTTTATTTATTTAATTTAGTTGTAAAATATGCTTATGTTTACGTTAAACACAGGGGTTGTTTTACTATTTAACCCTTTAAGGCCCAAGATCATAGATTATAGCCAGAAAATTCTAATTTTTTGGAGCTGAAATGTTTCTTTCACTTTCTGCTAAAATCCATAAAAATCTAATTATCCAAAAAAATTCAAAATACAGATTTTTCATATCTCATTTGATACATTAGGTGTTTTTGGCAACTGATAATCCAAATGAGGACATTTTTATCATTTATCTGATTGTATTCAGATGTTTTTTTGTAATTTGTTGATCATATTGAGTAGAAAGAGGTATTATAAAAGTATGTATCAAATATGATAGAATTGGCTTTATAGGGTTAAATATATATGTTTTTGATTTTATTGGATTTATTGAGGTTACTTCTCAGGGTCTTCTAATTTATTTTATTGATTTTATGTAATTGTTGTATATATTTATGTTTAAGGTTTAAATTTATTCAACCCATTGGTTGATAACAAATGGGTCAGTTTTTCTCTTACCTACTATTGCTGACTACGAGGGGTGGAAGAAAAAATCGATGCACATAATCAATCAATCAAACTTTATTAATATGGCACTATTCATACAAAAAATGTAGCACAAAATGCTTTACAAACAGACAGATGAATTAAAATGAAGGATTTATGACCCAAACCCACTCCACCCACACCACAATCTACACACAGTGTTTATAAACAGCATCATAAGTAAAGCACGTACTGAGGAAACACCATCTTAAAGGTTTAAAAATGAGAAAACACTGGAGGTTAGGTTCAAGTGTAAAATAAATATACCATAAAATAAAACAAGAAAAATAATTAACAAGAAAAATAAATGAAATGAAGTAAAAAAAAAAAAAAAAAGAAAAATGTGAAATAAAATAAGGAAATATAAAAAAGATAAAAATAAAATAAGATAAAATGATAATAAAAGTAGCTGTAATTACAGTAAATATAAACACCAAAAGGTGATTCAGGTAAAAGCTTGCCAATTTTTTGTGTGACGATTTTTAAATATTTTTTTGTTCAAAAATTGTTTTTTTCTAAATTTGAATGCTTCATTTTAGTCTGTGTTACTGCTTTTTTTTTTTTTATTGTTTTTTTTTTATTTTTTTTTTTTTTCTGTTTTTTTGTTTTTTATTTTTTTTTTAAATTTTTTTTTTTTATATATAAATTTTTTTTTTTTTTTTTTTTTTTTATTTTTTTTTTATTTATTTTTTTTTTTTTTTTTTTTTTTTTTTTTTTTTTTTTTTTTTTTTTTTTTTTTTTTTTTTTTTATGCTTCATTTTAGTCTGTGTTAATAAGCCACTTTTAAATTCAGTCCAGGCTTTTGAGGAGAGAGTATAAACAGCTGGTTAAAATATATTACTGAATAAACCCTAAAAACAGACTCACATGTGATGTGTATTTTTCCTGATATAGTCTGTAGGCATCATCATTGTTCATCTTTTTCACTGGTGTTAAAAAAGCTAACTAAAGATTGCAAAAACCAGCAATATCGTAGAATCGCAATTTAAATCAAATTGGCACCTAAAAAAATCATAAAACATCGAATCGGGAGAAAAGCGTATCGTCCCAGCCCTGCTGACTACTGTTCTCTGTTTGAGTAATCTTACCTGATCTAGCCTTTTTGTCAGTCCATGCTACAAAATAAATAATAAAAGTCTGTTTGATTCCTGCTGATATCGTATCAGATCGATATTGATATTATACAATACTCTGCGCTGCAATATCGGTATCATATTGAAGGTGAAAAAGCTGTATTAGTCTCTAAGTTGTTTTAATGTTAGTCTAGTTTTAGTCAAGAAAATCTGCTGTTAACTCAATTGACTAAAATCTGAAGTGTAAAGGGTAAGACATTTTTATGTTTTCTTGTTTTATCAGTTACTGTCTAGTTTTCATCAGGATAAAAAAGGTTGTTGATGAAGCTATGATGAAATAATTAACAGTGTAATAAAGTGGCTGTTCAGTGCACATGCCAGCCTTTTGACTTGTTACCTCTCCGTGTCTCAGGAGCGTCTGATGGACGACGGTCTGGAGGACGACGACAGCGGAGAGGAGGGAGGAGGAGGAGGAGGACTGGAGGACCCGGCTGCTGCCGCTCTGGCTGAACCAAGCTTCCTCACCACCGCGTGGTCCTTCATCAGCACCTTCTTCACCTCGCTCATCCCCGAGGGACGACCTCGGGCTGCCAACTAGACTGACTCCGCCCCCTTCCCCTCCCCCTTTATCCCCTGGTCCTCCTGCCAGCAGGTACAGCTCTCAAACACCTCAGATTAAAGTTCGATTGACAAACGTTCTCATGTTTCCTGGAGGCTTCAGACCTCCACAAGGCCGCCTGACTGACTGACCTTGACCTTGTAGTCTGACGTGTTCGTGTCGGTGATTGTGCAGGAGAAGAAGGATTATTTAGAAAGTAAACACTGCGCTGCGTTGGGACTGGAGCTGGAAGGTTTTTCTTCATTGGTGATGATTTTCTTTTGAGGTGGAGAAGAGTGAGAGACTGTGGAGGGAGCTGTCTTCCATTTAACGAGGAGAGAATAAATCTGGAGACTCTGAGGAGGGATGTGGTGTGAAAACGAGAAATGTGATGTGACGGGAGCCGTGAGTCCTTAAACCGGGAGAAACCACATCCCTGAAGACACTTTGAGGTATGCAGACGTGTGCATACTGACATAGCAGCTACGAAGCACATTGTTCTCCACTCTGTGTTTTTGAATCTATTTACACATGTAAGTATATGCATCTTTAAGCCTGAGTATGAGCTCTTTTGGAATAAAACCATGCTGCGGTTTGACTCGTCTGCTGTAGTTCCTTGTTTTTCCTCCAGATGGCGCTACAGTCTCACAGATCAGCCTTCAAACCCAGGACGGGCAGCTCCACTGACCAAGAGGATGATCAACATCAACAGATTTATAATAATAATAATAATGCATTTTATTTAAAAGTGCCTTTCTCAGCTCACACAGATACTTTACAGAGAATTAAAAACACAGTTGAATAAATAATGTACATAAAGATAGCTATCATAAAAATATATTAATCAGCATTTATTTATATATATATATCTGTGTGTGTGTGTGTGTGTGTGTGTGTGTGTGTGTGTGTGTGTGTGTATATGAATTGAATTGAATTGAATTGAATTTTTTTCCGAGCATGCATGCAAAGAAATAAAAAATAGTGAAATGCGATTCAAAAAGAGAATTGAAGTAATTATACACGCTTGAAAAGTAAAAAACTGAAGTCCCTACCCCTCATTACTTTTCCTGTTATAACAAAATTAATTCTGCTATTGATGCAAATATATTAAACACATGTACGTTACAAAAAAAATATATAATCCATATAAATATGTCAACCTATACACAACAAAAATAAAATATAATTAATATATATATGTAATACAACCACACATATACACATATCCACATATATACATCTGTATACACATGTATCTAATATATCAGTAACAGTGTAGACATAATATACCTTTACTACATAAACATCTATGGAAATATAATTTGCACCTATGCACACATACATACTTACATGTGTATACATAATGCATAACTGTCCATATAAATATTATATCTATACCAAATATCCATACATTTTATAGCAAAATACTAATCAATTTCAACATTACTTTTATGGTATGTATATATATAAACAAAATGCTATTGGCAACATTTCCTGAGCTAAACACAAAGTTTCAGTCTCAGCTTCATTTCTTTCATAAGTGAAACAGTTCACTGGTTATTAAAGCCTGTTTTCTCCTAGATTTTTATCTCTGTTTTGACAAAAACATGCGAGAAAGTTTCACAGAAACATAAATCAATTAATCAGTCAGTTTTAAGTGTTGTTACTGGTTCATAACAATTGTTATTGCAGGACACTTTGCAACAGAACAGGCTGAAGACAAACTCTTCACTTATAGATACCCAGCTGCATTATAATGTATTTTTTTTTAATTTTCTTTTTATTGAGGTATTTTAACTTATCTTCTGTATATTGCGTGGAGGCAAACATTCTTCTTCTTCAGTTCAGAGGTCAGCACAGCCACAAAAACATGTCTGGAGCGACACAGACTGTAATCGAGGAGTAGCCCGAGCGGACCATGATGAAATATTGGTGAAGCTAATTAGTTTTTGGACGATTAATGCAGTTTTAGGAGCGGCGCTATACATGCCCCGTGTGCTACCATTATACGGATGTCCGCCGCTCGATTTTGGATCTAAATATCTCCTGAAGCACTGTTTGGATCAGGAAAGCCTTCTGGGTGAGTATATTGTTCTACTTCATTCTATAAACAATGTGAAAGCTGTAGAAACCAAACTTATCCTTTAAGTTATTTTGATTGCCGTTTTATGTCCAAGCATTTTTGTCTTTCTAATATTTTCCCTTTTATTTGTGCATTTTTATGTCACCACGTTATGAAGCGGTATCTTTTTAAACCCTTCATCCCACACCAAGAAAATATGTTTTTTTGGTTTGTTTGTAGTTTTTTTCTGTTCCCTGAAATGTTCATGGAACCAAACAATTATTAGATTTCTTCTGTTTTTTAGAAAATTAAATATCCATGAAATTATTGATGACCTCAGCCAAACAGTTGAGCTGGGAGTTAAAGGGTTAAGGGAGCTGTTAACGATTCTCAATGGGAATTTGTCTTCGATTCCCATCCCTAGTCTCCAGACAATTGCCATAGTCCCTCCGATCTGAGTGTCAAGCAAGTCCCAAGTTTTTTCTGATGTGGGCAAGTCGAGTCGAGTTACAGATTTTGTAAAGTCGAGTCGAGTCAAGTCACAGATTTGGTCTCTCACGTCAAGATGGACCAGTGAAAGCACTTAAAGTATGGCCTTCTGCAGAAGCTGAGAGCTCAAAAACATTTGAAGTGCACATATTTTAAACACCTAACCACCTGCAGTCTTCATATCAGTTTTTGGAGGCAAAAGACGTAATACAGCAATGCTAATTTCGGTTAGCATGTATATGGGATTTCCCATTATGTGTTAGCATCAAGCTAACACACATTTTTTTAATCTTTAAGACACGGATTCTTGCTAGCAGGGTTCATATTGCTTTGTTTAAGACTTGCTCACATATTAGGTGATACTGACTTGGTGGAGACTGGCTGCTGCTGTGGAGTCACGAAGCCTCAAAAACTACAATTACAGACATGACACATAGTTGGCCATTTCATTAGGAACTTTCCATCTCCATTATCATTATAGCTGTTAATGTAGACATTAGCATGATCTCCCTATCCATGATCAATACATCTACAGTATCTATTTTTTTTATCACCACATAGGCATGAGGACCCTCTGAAAATGGGATGTCACATCTCAAGAGGCCTTTAACACATTTATATTTAATGGTGACAAATATGGTTGGGATGCACTTGTGGTCTGGGCACCCATGAGTTCGTCACTACCATAAATTCTTATTTTCAGTAAGAATATCATTGATTATACTTCTATAACATGATCGCCACAACCATTCAGACATGAGGACCCTCCTGAAAATGAGATGTAGCATCTCAAGAGGCTAACCTCTAATAAATCAGACGACAGGTCTATGGTTCATGGATCTGTCCCTAACTTTAGTTCTTATTTTAGTCCACTTGTCTCCTCCTACCTCCCTTCTTTTGCCCTCACACCCAACACAGCATGGTGTGGATTTGCTGTTCATCATGAGACTGGGATCCACATTCAAGATTTCCTGCTGCTTAACAGAAGGTTTTTTCCTGCCGCCATGATGGAGGGATTCATGATTGGCTTTATGGATTCATGTTGGGTGTTTGATGTATATATTTGTATATATATGTATATGTTTATTTTATATGTATATATGTATCTATGCATATATGTGTATCCACAAAATGAAGAGTTTTTGCTCTATTGTAAAGTGTCTTGAGATAACACTTGTTATGAATTGGCGCTATACAAATAAAGACTGATTGATTACAAAAAAAACTAATATTTTACTCAGTGCAAATGTCAGTAATGCTACAATGCATTTTTAATTTAACACGAAATGGAGAGGTGTTTTTTTTGTGTTTGTTTAAATACAAATTCCCCAAATACTCTGTGAGATCAGCAGAGGAGAAAAGTCCTCCTCTGGGCCTTAAGTTACAGTATCTCTAACATCATTTACCAGAGTTTTACCTTTTGTCTGTTGTTGCTGTGATCATTTCTTGTATTGTGTCATGAGCATCAACATGTCTATTATATTCTACTGTTTTTAGCTTGAAGCTGAACTCAGTCAGATAGCCACCACATCACCTTCACTGGATGTGTAATGAGCTTCTTGAGCTTAACGAGCTACATTTAGAATGACAAATCCATATTTCTGTTACTTTGATGAGAGCAACTTAAAAGTAATGTGATGATAGTGTAATGCCTAACATTTCAAATACACTAATATTAGAGGTGTGGAAAGATATTGCTATTGCAATTAATCGCAATATTTTGACTCCCGATATAATATCCATATTTCAAATCTTAGTATCGATATTTTTGTAAAAATAAAAATTCATATTTTATCAGAGTTGAAAATAAAATACAACTTATTAAGATGTATGCACAGTTTTTTTTCATGCACTATTCAGTTCAGACAGTGACGGGAAATATGTGACTTTTTTTTAAATTACTGTTGTGCTGTCAGTAACTCAAAGCACTTTGTTCTTCATGGGTTCAGTTACAGTTTGAGCTGCACTACAGGTTAGGATGATTTCAATACTTTGTTAAAGGAAAAACAAGAACAATTTCTTTGCAAGATTAGTTTAATTGACTTGATGCACTCTGTGTTAAGTGTATGTATGTAACGCTGCATTTGACATATTTCAATAACAATAAAATGGAAAAGTTACATATTCACTGTCTCTAGGTTTTTCCTAGTTTACTGTAGAATATCGCGATATATCACAATATTGTGATATCGTGATATATCGTGATATTATCGTATCGTGACCAAAGTATCGTGATACGTATCGAATCATGAGGCTCTTGCCAATACACACCCCTAACTAATATTATAATGTAACTAATTACTTTGAAATTACAGTAATAAGTAATAAATAATGCATTACATTTTTGAAGTAACTTGCCCAACACTGATTTATTTTTTCTATTATGGTTATGTTAACATTTGCTGCTGTCAATTTTGTGAGCAACACCACCTGCAGAAACCAAATTCGTTGTATGTTGTGTATGTACTTGGCCAATAACACAGATTCTGATTCTAATTAAAAAAAAAAAAAAAAAAAAAAAAAAAAGAGTCACAACAAGCACACATGATCTTTAACCAGGCCCGGGATAATAAAACAGTTTTGTTTTCTTGTCCTTCAAACTATGTGTAAATAACTTCATAACAGATAACAACCTGTTACATCTGACAGGAGTTGCACTGATTATTAAAGAGCACGAGGCAGAAATGGTGCAATGAGCCTTTAATTTACAACATGCAACAAATCACAACTTGTAGTTTAAGCACATTTTTAAAAAATGTAGAAAACAACTCAAGTTATGTGAGCTCTTTGTGATGTGACATATAACACTGTGGACATCTTTATTCTTTTTAAACTAAATAAAATCACTTCATATCTCTCTCACGCCATCACCTCCATGTTTTTAAATAGATTTCCAGTTTTCCTTCAGTGTGTTTCTCGCCGACGCGTCTCAGACCGATCAGTCCAACAGAACATTAAGGCACTTTGGAGAAAAATCCACATTATCTAAACTAACAGCATCCACTGGAAAGGCCTGAAGAAGAACCACAATGGTGATATTTAAGCATTCGATTCTTAGCTGTAAGTGCTGATCCAGAACTGTTACAGCAACATCATCTGGAAAAGAAGACGACTGGGCTGGAAGTAAACGCCCAGCTAACCCACCAGATGTTGGAAGACGATGTCAGAAGAGTTTAATATTGCACAAAATATAATTATGAAAGTTAAAAGCCTGAAAATGGCCCAGGGTTTTCTTCATTTGCTCAGTTTGTCTGATTCCTTCGAGACAGAAAATGTTGGTGGATTAAAAGAAAACTCAACACCTGCGTTTTTAATCTGGCTTTTAGCTGATTGTATTTATTATTATTTTATATATTTTAACCCTTTTATTCTGTTTAATTTCTACATTTCAGTTCAGATTTTTTATTTGGAATTTTATTCTTTGTTAAATGCTTTTTCTTTTATTATCCTATTTTAGCTGATTTTATTATGCACCTGATGTTGCACTTTTTCATTTTACCATATTTGTTATCTAACTTTTAT
The DNA here is from genome assembly GCA_036419115.1 of Scarus forsteni. Lineage (NCBI taxonomy): Eukaryota > Metazoa > Chordata > Actinopteri > Labriformes > Labridae > Scarus > Scarus forsteni. Next base: position 10,879,115 of record JAZDUH010000508.1, on the reverse strand, counting down.
TTTATATTATTGTATTATCTTATTTATTTATGTATTTACTTATCTTACCCTCTAGTATTTTCTAGTATTTTTTTTACTATTATTTTAGTTTTAGCTCCTGTGTTTCCTCATTTTTAATTCAAGATAGCGTTTCCTTAGTCCTCTAATTTCCTTTTTGTTTTTGTGTGTTTGAGTAAGTGAATGTGTGTATTGAATGTGGATTGGGGGAGGGGGGTTGTCATTATTTCACTTATTATTTCATTTTATCTTTTGTCCCATGTAAAGCACTTTGTGTTATAAAGTGCTGTATTAAAAGTGCTATAGAAATAACGTTTGACTGATTGGTTGGTTCAATCGAAAACACCCGGTGATGCTAAAAGAGAAAACTTAATGTACCCACCAAATTAACCGAGAATTCTTAAAGGAGGAGAATCTATTTCCGGCGACATAAAGACTCTGCTACCCATGAGCACGCGCGGCGACTGTCGTAAAGACGTGACCCAAGCCAAAGCGTGCGTTTGTTGTGATGCTAATGAATGTAGCTCGGACCTTCCTCAGAACTCTACATTGATTGACAACTTTTTTCAACAACTTACAGGATGCAAAGCCACGAGGTAATGTATCTCTTTCTAGTTACGTAGCGGTAGTTTTTGATGTGTGACAACAAGCAATTTTTTGGAAAACTTAGCATCGTAGTTTTGTAGCCGGCTATATATCTCTACTTACAGCCCAGTGCTCTAGGACGTGTCTGAATAATATAAATTTGCTCTAGTTTTAATTCTCTTCTTATCTTATCTTGTTCCTGAAGTTGAGTATCTAGGCCAGTCCAGCCCTGTCCGACCTGACCATGAAGCTAAGGAATAGCATTTATAGATAACCTATTTTGATGCTATAAAACTCATCTTAAAGAGTGTATTTCTATCAGGCATATATCTAAAAGTGAGACTTTTTTCTAATTACTTAGAAACTCCTCATAGCATCAAAAGCAAAACAAATCTTGTGATTTCAGACCAAACTTTTTTGGCTTGTGACCTGGATGAGAAGTTCACTCTTTCACTGGGACCCAAACTTACTGAAAAAATCATGTAATCCAAATCTTCAAAATCCCCAAAATATCTCTACCCAGCAGCTACCTGCTGTGTTGTGCATAATTTTGTGCACAATGGGACTAGGGACGTCCCGTCTGACATCAGCAAAAAAACAAATATCAGATTATATCAGCCTGCATCTAAAATGGGCGATATAAGGAGTCCATTCTAATTTAGTTTTTATCTATTTAACTTAGTTGTAGAATATGTTCATGTTTAAGTTAACCACAGTGGTTATTTTGCAAGTTAAAAATATGCTTCTGTTTTTTTTCCCTTGAGGTTACTTTTCAGGCTTTTCTAATTTAATTTGTATTTATTTTATTTAATTGTACCATATTCTTATGTTTAAGGTTAAATTTATTTAACCCATTGGATAATAACAAATGGGTCAGTTTTTCTCATACCTACTGTTCTCTGTTTGAGTAATCTCACCTGATCAAGTCTTTTCTTACAGTCCATAGTTTAAATTAGGTAATACAAGTCTGTATGATTCCTGCTGCTATCGTATTTGATCGATATCGTAATTGGCCAATACTCAAGGCTGCAATATCGGTGTCATATCAGAGGTGAAAAAGTTGTATATGGACACCCCTAAATGGGACTCACAAAGGTAAAACAAACAAAAATATATATATATATGTATACAAAAAAAGTAACACACAATCATAGTGCCTGCCTAAGAAATTTTTCTTTTCCGCTGCCTAAGAGCTCATTTTTTAGTGCTTCTTTTGCACAAATAATGTGATTTTTCTTGATGCTGCAGACTTCGTTGTTAGTCCTATCTGTAAAGCTGAGCTTCACCTCCTCGAAAATCATCGACGAATGAATTTGTCCAAAAGTGTCACACAGTGAGCTACAGGCAGGTGAACCGAGCAACTCACTTATTGAACATTAAAGCAATTAAATTTACACAGGTGTAAATCTAACCCAATAACACTGTGTATTATTTGTCTAGTAAAAGAAAACATTGGTGCTTCAGTAAATTCCACATTCATCCCTGTGTAGTCTCATAAATTTCTGTTAAGTTCCACAGAAAGTTTCCAACTTTAAAAATCCCTGGAATTTTAAAACCTTGGTGTGACATATTCCCAATCCCAATAAATCAACTGTACAAATATTCCTAGATCTTTGCTGGTGAATAAATTACTCAATTTTGGAAGCTCGTAAGATGTATCATCCAGCAAGATGTTAAAATATACGAAATAAAACCAACAAGAGCTGTGACAATGGGGAAGGGTGCATATGTGAAGAAAAGAACAACTAGAAAATATCCTTGAATTTAAACAGCAGCTTTGTTTGTGTACAGCATTAAGGAAATTATAAAATACATTAGATTTGATATAAAATGTCTCTTTAGTCAGAGGCTATTCTTGAAGATTAAATGTCCAACTCTTTTCCAGTTATCATAAACATCAGTAGCCATAATATAAAAAAAAATCACAGTAAATAATAAACAAGATGCTTTGACAGTCCTGGATCAGCACTAAATCAGAGTTTCTTTCCCAGTAGACAAACAGCCAAACATCAGGTCACTTAGCATCAGTGATAACAGCATCAACACACATCAGAAATACATCAAGCCTCAATAAATAATGTAAACAGTCTGGGGTTGTCTGGCCTGGAACAAGAATGAATCAGCATTTACATTTTGAGTTTTTCTCATCGGTACAATGTGATATATACATAGGAGACTAAAATCACAACATTTTAACCCTCGTATGACCCTTGGACAATTTTGTACATTTCCAAAATCCAAAAGCCCCTCACGGACAATCCCCCTCCTCACCAGACTTGATTTTTGGTGAAGGAGTGTCACTGTGGGTAAAATTTCCAAAGCCCAACTTTCAGTGTGAAAATCCATTATTTGACTACGGAATGCATTTTTAACCTATCCATGACCCTTAATGGACAAAAATGTCCTATTCTAGAAAGTGGGTAAAAAAAGGTCACAGGGGCATAATTTTTGGCAAGCGGGGGTAATTTGGGGTTAAATTTGAGGATGCCAAGTTTCAACAAGCAAATCCATCATTTGACTGTTTAATGCACTTTTCTCCCATCCATGACCCTTCGTGGACACTATTTTTAGACACTATCTACAAAATGGACATTTTTGTCCACCTGAAGGGTCATGGACGGGAGAAAAGTGCATTACATGGTCAAATGACGGATTTTCACACTAAAACTTGGCATCCTTAACCCCAAATTACCCCTGCTTGCCAAAAATCATGCCCCCGTTAACCTTTTACTGGACACTTTCTAGAAAATGGACAACAATGTCCACTTGAAGGGTGTAACTTTTTTTAAGGGTCACTCAAGGGTTAAAGATGCTTTATTTCTTGTTCCACACCAAATTTCCAGGCAGCAATAAAAAACCCAGCATTGGGGTCAAAGAATAAAAGATGCACCAATAAAAATATCAAAATTTGACACCAAAAGTGATGGTTTATGAAAAATTTCAAAAAGTTTATGAAAATTTTAAAGAAAATTAAGATGCCCCAATCACATTTGTCCAATGATCTTTCTAGTCATGTTTATTTTTTATTTTGGCCTTAATGGTTTCAACATTACAGACATTTTATCAGTGCATCTATAATGCAAATAAAGCTTATATATGTCTTTCTGGTCCAGAGCAAAATAAAATATAAAAATATAAAATAGTGAAGCAGCAAATACACAGCATATGTGAGCATATTGGACCATCATAGATACTCAAAAATAAAACCTGAAGGTAAAATGTATGAACATTTGTCTCAGTAGTAAAAAGCCTTAAATAATCGTGAGAAACATTGTTAAAGCCCGACTCACTGTGGGATTCTGGGACGACTCAGTCTTAAATTTGAAGTTTATCCAAACTGGTTCGGTTACATCGAACTGTGAGATTCATCTGGGGACTCGAACACTATTATGATCTTTGAACTCCTGGCCTGATGCACACTTTTAAAATGTGGAAGACAAATACTAATCAGTTTTGTTCTTTTTGGGTGCTGCGCCACAAAGAGAGAAACACCACACACCACCCGACTCACTCACCAACAACCAGGACCTCCACGTCACTTTTGTGCAAACAAACGTAACATAAGGAGGAGCTGCTTCCTGTCTGTAATACCGCTTTCACACTAAAATTAGTGGGTTATCACAGGGTTTTTCAACATGGGCTAACCTGCTAAAAATAGGCCAGTGACTCTTTTTCCACTGCCAGCAGATCCGGGTCTAATCAGCAGCAGATGAGCTGTGTGGCTGTTTTTTTCCCTCTGGCGCATCAAGCTTGTGTCATCACGTTGATGACATCAGTAGCGCAGAGAAGGACATCCATGTAAATAATGGAAAGGAGCATGGAGGCTTTAGACACAGTTTTCTGTACTTTTGTTTTGTACTTTTGTTGCTCTTTAAATATGGATGTAATTTGTTGCTGAGACGGCAAAGAGTCACGTAATTTACAGACGGAGGGGACAGGCGCAATGTTTAGCCATGGGGACGTTACCCCGACGTCATCCGTAAATTAGCGGGTCGACTTGGGTATGATGTTCTCACTGCAGCTGATTGGAGGTGAACTGATAAAAAACCTGTGTTGCTTGCAGGGTTAGTCGACTTGGGTCAAAATGCCGATTAAACCCTTTTAAATTGACGACAGGAGCCGATTGTTACCGGTTTTAAACAGGATTTTGGACCTGTCTGGAGTTTGGTGCTTGGTTTGTCTCGGTCTTTTGACAACTACCTGAACTTAGACCACTTGTTTTGGATTTTGGAAACTATGCTTCATGCTGAGACTCTTGGTTTGATCTTCTGCAAGTTGTAAAATACCAATTTCTAAAAAAAAAAAAAAGACTGCAAGTTGCAGAAGCTAAAATCTTTTCCAGCTAGCCAACTGGCCTCTTGGCTGAACAGCTAACAGCTAATAGTGCTGAATAAAAAGCAAACAGGCTGCATGGGTCCAAACAAAACCCTCCTGTGTCTCATCTTGCTAAGCTCCAATCTACAATGACTGTGCTTCAACCAGAGCGGCACGGCCCAATCAGAGTCCTTTAGAGCAGGAAGAGGTGGAGCTACGACAGCAGGAAATGACTGCTTATGCGGAGATTAGCATAGATGCTAACAGCCCAGGATGCATTTTTTTCAGAATTTTACTGCTTTTCTTTATTAAATAAAAGCAAATACCAACACTACACTCTTCTCTACACACTATGTGCACTATGTATTCAGTAAATATGCAACTATCATGTGCAATAAATTTCCAAATATACATAGAAATATTTGTTTTGATTCTCAATATTTCGTTTCTGTTTTGTATTTGCATAGAGTTTTTCAAATACACTATCCTGTAGGATTTTATCATTTAGATATTTTGTATCTATACTTTTTCAGCAATTTTATACTCCTTTTTTTTTTACAGAACAATCGCAGTGAAAAACTCACTTCATTATCGGATTGGCTCGTAATAAACGATTGACGGAAAGATCGTCCAATCACCTGCTGGATTTGCTTTTGAAAGGTTCAGCCCTCCCCAGATGTGCTCTTTCCCAGATGAACTAGTGAAATATTTGGGTGGGTCAGGTTACTTTTAACAAACTGGGACAAAAGGGTCAGGGTTAGCCATAGAAAGCCATAGACCGAGAGCCAGAGACACCAACACCTCCGTGTCCTTCTTGTTGTTGTTTTGTACGTCATGGCAACTTAGGTCAAGCTAAAATAATAACCTAGTGCAGCTTTTCCAACATTGAAACCAAAATTTGCTCGATTCAGAGTCAGACATTAGTATCCCACAGTGTGTCGGGCTGAAGATTAAAATCGTTTGTTAGTTCAGTGATCCTAAACTTTGACGAGTCCATGTTTGGAGTATAGTTTTTAGGCCTATGCACAAAACTGGCTCTGCTTCAGAGGGAGTGTAAAGTCACATTCAGTGCAAAATCTGAAGCTTCTTCAATTTTTTTGGCATCTGATCATCAGTAAGGCAGTTATCAGTGATGGACATCTCCGATTCAAAGCAGAGTTAAGACTTATTTTATGCCAACAATCATGGACGACGCACTGCCTCTGCCAGAACAAACGATCCGAACAGAAAATTAATTTATCTTTAATTCTTTAAGTGTTGATCAGAGGCAGTAACACCTCTGACTTAAATCTTTTCTTGTCCTTCAATCCTCAGAGTCAAGTGTTTAATTCAGAGATAATTATATGTAACAGAGCCTCTGATTGGTCGGATAAAAACACAGGCGGAGGTCACATGATGTGGAAATCTGTTAACTCTTCAGTAAAGTGAGATGTTTTTTGAGATGGAGCTTGTGCTTCAATAGTGAAAGAAATGGTTATTTTTCGTATATCATCGTTCTATTTGTACATTTCTGTTCATTTCTTTGGATATAGTTCAGCCTCTGAGGTGTGCCTGTTCGAATTTGTCCAGTAAAAAGAATAAAAACACTAGTAAATTTACTTGTAATGGACCACATTGAAAATGATTCTTGTTACTGTTTGAAAGACGTTAAGGAAAAAATGTATACTCCATGGTAGAGCTATAAAAAATCAACCAAACAACTACTGTACTATACTACCATACTATACGAAAAAACAGAAAAGGTAAATATCAATTAGTAAGCTGGACCAATAAAATCTGAACAATAAAAACCAGACAAAAGCATAAAAAATGGTCAGACAACACCAATATAAAAAAAAAAACAAATAGTAAATTAAGTTAAAAAAAATTATAAAAATGAAATAAAAACAGTTTTGCTTTATTTCGGGTTTACGTATATTAATTTACCTCCACCAAGGAAGTTATGTTTTTGCCGGCATTTGTTTTGTTTGTTTTTTAAGCAAAATTATGCAAAAACTATGAGACAGATTTAACTCAAATATTCAGGAGATGTTGGCCCAACTTTAAAATGATTCAATTTTGGTGGTGATACTACGGAGCCCCCCTGGTGACATTGGATAGAAAAAAATAATGCGTGGCCACGAGGAAGTAAGGCGTGGCCACGAGATAAATAAAGCGTGGCCACGAGATAGTAATGCGTGACCACGACATAGTTAATGTTGGCCCGACATAGTTAATCTTTAGTATTGAGATCTGTCAGTTTCAGAGCCATGCAGAGACTGTAGCCTCTCAGTATGGACAACTTTGAATGCATTTCTCATTATTTTCATTTGGGAATGAACTACAATGACATTCTTAAATCACTTGCAATTAGGCATGGAGTAATTCTTAGCAAGAGACACTTAATTCGGCTGCTCTAAATGACTGCGGTCACACCATCCGTGCTTCTGTGATTCTGTTGCGCAATTTGCCCAAATATTACGGTAGGCAAAAGGTTGCGGAGGCATGACGGTGGTGCGTTCAGTGGCACCGTGGAAAAATAACTGCTAATTTCCAGACAATTTTACACCAACATTATTGATTAAGAGCACATCAAAATCAGGCACTTGAGGCCTATTTTACTATAAGCAAATATAAAAAAAATCAGTAAAAAAAATTAAAATCAAATTTGTACTTATGATCTAGGAGGTCCAACAGAATATTGTACAATATGTTCCCAGGTAGGCCTACCTCTGTGCTTCTTTCCCAAAAATTTACTGTAGCATTATTGATTAAGAGCACATCAAAATCAGGCATTTGAGACTCATTTTTATGAATGGCAAATATTTGTAATTCTCATATATATATACATACATATATATACCATACATATATATACATACATATATATATATATATATAGATAGATATAGATATATATATATACATATATATAGATATATAGATATATATATGTATGTATATATATATATATACACACACATATATCTATATATATATATATATACATATACATATATATACATATACATATATAAACATATACATATATATGTATATTTATATATATATATGTATATATATATATATATGAGAATTATAAATATTTGTCGTTCATAAAAATGAGCCTCAAATGACTGATTTTGAAATGCTCGTAATCAATAATGCTGCAGTAAATTGTCCAGAAATAAGCACAGAGGTACCTGAGACAGGACTTTACAATATTCTGTTGGACTTTAGAGATCATAGTACTATTCAGATTTTTTATGATGTTTAAATATTTGCCGTTCATAATAATAAAATGAGCCTCAAATGCCTGATTTTGATGTGCTCTTAATCAATAATGCTACAGTAAATTTTCGGGAAAGAAGCACAGAGGTAGGCCTACCTGGGAATGTACTGTACAATATTCTGTTGGACATCCTAGATCATAAGTACAAGTTTGGTTTAAATTTTTTCTAATTTTTTTGATATTTGCTTATAGTAAAATGGGCCTCAAATGCCTGGTTTCAATGTGATTTTAATCAATATTGTTGTGCCGCTGAACGCACCACCGTCATGCCTCCGTAACCTTTTGCCTACCATAACATTTGGGCAAAGTGCGCAACAGAATCACGGAAGCACGGATGGTGTGACCGCAGTCATTTAGAGCAGCCGAATTAAGTGTCTCTTGCTAAGAATTACTCCATGCCTAATTGCAAGTGATTTAAGAATGTCATTGTAGTTCATTCCCAAATGAAAATAATGAGAAATGCATTCTAAGTTGTCCATACTGAGAGGCTACAGTCTCTGCATTGCTCTGAAACTGACAGATCTCAATACTAAAGGTGAATTTTATTGTGGCCACGCATTAACTATCTCGTGGCCACGCATTATTTATCTCGTGGCCACGTATTACTTTCTTGTGGCCACGCATTACCTTCTCGTGGCCACGCATTATTTTTTTTCTATCCAATGTCACCAGGGGGGCTCCGTATGATACAGATAATCTTCATTAGAACAATCATTTTTGCTCAATAACTGCCAAACTAATAAAGATATCAACATGATTCTGAGTGCTAGGTGTGTGTTTTCAGGCTCATGAATCATATTATGATGGTAACTTTATCACAGAACTATTACTCATAGATGTAACAGTAATACGTGAGCTATTTCGGCGGAGGTTTGCGCTCTCCGAGTGCTTTCTAGTTTTTACTCTGTTAATGTCTGATGAAGGGCTTGGAAATGAAGTGTCACATTTCTGGTGATAATTCTCATTAAAACTGAGTTTGGAGCAGCTTCTGGTGTGCAGACCTTTAATCTTTTCTTACATTAGTCAGCGTGTTCTGTCATGATGACATCATTGATACTTAAATATTCAATCTGACATTAATCATCCATCAGAGAGTTATTATCAGACATGAACATTTGAACCCTTTACATTTAAGTTTTCATTGGGTGTTGTTTTGTTATGAGTGTTTTAGCGACATCTATCAAATATTTTTTTTGTTTGAACAGATTTCCACATCAGCTCTTTTCTGGACCGTGTTTCCCTCCATCATAACAATCCTTTATTGTTTGACTCTGCCTCTTAATGGAGCCACTTTAAACTGTTCGCGATGTGCTTTCAGAGTTTATAAAATAAAGATTAAATGAAATAGTTTTGTATTTTCCAGAGCACCAAGGACAGTCGCGTAGGTCCTAAACAACATGTTGTAAACTTTGAGAAATGATGCAAACAGTCTGAACTCATGGCCACTGATTGTAAACGGATTTTCACAGCAGACGGCGAGGCTGTTCTGCTCACTTTTAGAAAAGAATGTGATGCATTTTGGGAAATAATGCCCCACCGACATGAAGAAAGACACATTTTTTTGATTTATGGTATTTTTTAACCACAGCCCTATCTGTATTTGGAGGGTTTTTCTGCTGTTGCTCACTTTGTTTGCAGAATTGACAGAATTAAGACGCTGAGTATGCTTTTTTTTTTTTTGCTTTGTGTTTGTTTGCATTGTTAGCATGCTAATAATTGATCCTTCATTGATTCAGCATGCTATTTTTTTTGGTAGCACACGTAAGTATTAGCCCTGAGAAATGCTTTAGCATGCTAACAAAGTCATTAGCATGCAGTGTTTTATAAAATATTAGCTTGTCAATGTCTGTACTCTACGGAAGCCCGAAGAGGACACATGACTCCACATTAAACCTTAATTTTCTGTGATAACAAGTTTGGCCACGTTTAAATCTTTTGCTGTTTTTGAGGCTGATTGAGCTGGTCAGCATAACAATCATGAGAACTGCATGATCAGTGTGAAATACTGATGCACCAGACCGCACTATTGTCAATAACTGATGTGCCGATGTTTCTAACCTCACCATCAGTGTTACTAAAACCAGTATTTTTCAATTACTATTTATCTATTTGCGTGAGGAATAGATGTAAAACAATAAAAACAACATTTCCTAGAGGTAATGAACTGCTGAATTGAATAGTTTAATGCTTTACTTGTGAACAAAACGTGAGTGTAGGTCACTCTAGAGACAGAAATTGAGCTTTTATGCTTCATAAGATACCGGAAGTTTTGGCTTTGTGTGCTGATTGAGCTTCACTGGAGCCAGGTAAATCCATCAATACATCCTGGACCTGGAATTTCCGCACTAAACAACTTCCTGGGGACATTTCAAAGAAAAAGGCTGGTTTCTGTTTTTCAGTGGTGACAATTTCTTCTTAATCCAGTTTAAACAAATAAAAAAATGGCATTTTAAGTTATACATCTGTTTGTTTGTCAGTGTAAATTAGTTTAAATTCATGTTCTAAGTGATATTCATCATATTCGGAGCTCTTTATCTGCCTTTTTCTTTGCATGTGGAGTTTTGTACTTTGCTGTTGTCTTAAAAACACATAATAATTTATCAAAAACTGAGCGTAAACAACCAAGAATTACTTATTATCACGAGAAAATGGATCCAAACAAAATGTGTGCATGATTGTCCTCTTTGGGCTTCTGTTGTTAGAACACTAAAATACCAATAGCATCACACTCTTTTTGTATTTTGGTGTGCTAGCAAGAACTAGCATGTCAAGCTAACAGGGCTATACTGTGCATGGCGTCTTTTTGGTCGTTTTAGAAAAGTGATTTTTTTATTATAAAAGTTGAATATATCCGTGGTCCAGACTGCTTTACTGAGCTTTAAGAAACAGGTAAAGTAGAATAAAAAAGTTGGAATGGCTGAAATAAAATTCAAGCAAATTAAGCTAACGTTTGTAAACCACTGATGAAGTTTAAGATGCAGACTCGAGACGGTGGCGACATTTTGACTCGTGATAATTGGAGGATCACTGTTAGCTTATGGCACACATGAACTTCAGCTTTAACTTAAAAACTGAATCTCTAAATCTTTAAAAGCAGACGGTGGAAGGCAAGAAAACGACTGTGCAAGGGAGGTAAGCAGAGGGGATTATGGGTAATGCAGTCGTTACAACACAATGTGACTGATTGTTTACATCGCGGTGTCACATGTCGATTCTGATTCTACAAAAACATTTTATCCAGCACACTGATGGTTAAAATGTGACACTGAGCACCGTTAACGGGACAAATGGATTCTGGACATCTTAACTTAAGTCCTCGCAGGTTGTTGCCGTTACGATGTGGACATATTTACTGTTCAGGTTGTTGAAAAAGGCGGGCTGGTCCTGGGTCAGCTCCTCCTTTACCTCGAAGAATTATCATCCAATCAGGTTAGACTATCCAGGCTGTTGCCGGGCAGAAAAAATAAACCAGGATACAGCCAACTGCCCGCACAGCCATCGGGATCCTTCATGGAGGAGGAATTATTACACCGCTGCACCTAGAGGGAAGGAGGAAAGGAGGGAAGGATAAAAGAAAGGATGAATGATGAAGGAGGGGCATGATGGAGGAAGAACAACAAAATTATAAAACAAAACGGTAAAAAATAAAACAGAGGATTGAGGCTTTTAAGGCTAATAACAAAAAAAAGATGAGTGATAGAAAGCGTAGATGGAAATATAAAAGAGAAAAAGAAGGATGAAGAAAATGCTAAAAAAGGATTGAAAGAAGAAAGGGAGGAAAGATGGAGGGATAAAAGAACAAAACAAGGGATACAACAAAAGAAGCAAATAAGGACTTAAGGATGAAGAGAGCCTAGGGAGGAAGAAAAGGATTCAAGGGAGTAAAGGACAGACAGAAGGCATTAGGATACAGTGGAAATGATGAAGAGAAACGAAGAACAAAAGGAACAAAAGGATAAAAATAATAAGAAATAAAAAATAAAAACAGATCAGCAAGAAATGGTTTAAAGAGATGATTACAAAAAATAAAAAACACAACAAAATTGACAATTCAACAACAAATAGACACAAGCAAGTAAATTAACATCAAATAAACAACATACAAACTAATAAAAAAATACAACAAACAGAATAAATAACTGAAAAAAAGGATCATTAACAACTTAAATAGCTAATATCAAAAGCATGTATAAATATTTAATTAAAAGGAAATAATGTATGTTTAAACAAATAAGCAAAATATAAGAAAAATGAAATTATGTAACAAATAAATATACAAAAACCAAACAAAACATAACAGTAAGATAATATCCATAGCAAAACCATAAAAAGCAAACAAAAAATCAAATATAACAAATTTAAACAAAACAGACAATTTATAAAACAAAAATTAAAACAGTTAAAATGAGAAAAAATGAATAAATAAAATAATTATGTATTATATGGATTAAAAAAACAAATAATATGAAAAGATACAGTAATAGTAAAATATATTTTAAAAAACAGACAATATAAAGAAAGACATAAAGAGAGGAAATCCATGATATATTGCGTTTAATAAAACAAAAAATGAAGGATGAAAGTTTGAGGATAATGATGAGAAAGAGAAAAAGTAGAAGTGTTAAGACTGAGTTCAAAGAAAGGAAAAATAAAGCAGAGGTTCCACTTTGATTAAAATTATTTCCATCATGAGACCGCTCCTCACATGTCTCATCGTGTCTGCAGATTTCACACAGAGCGTTTCAGAGTGTGAAGAAATCGATGATATTCTGCCTTTCAGTTCCACTTTAACGGAAAATCAGCAGCGAGGAGCATTCCTCAGTAAACACACCCTGACACTGATTCACTGACGCTCCCATCAACAGTCAGAAATGATCTGTTTCTACATTCAGACACAAGAGTCACCAAGTTATTTCACAACACTACACTGAAAATAGTGCAATAACTTCAGAGTCATATTTCTGCGTAACAGGGTGCATTCATGTGTCTTATTTTTAGAATTAAAAGACCTCAGGAAGAAAATCAAGATTGTTAAAAAAAAGAAAGAAAAATACAACAGATGAGTAAGAAACAGACAAAACAAATCAATAAAAAACTCAGTATACACAAAGAAATACAATCAACAAATTCATCAACGACAAAAGACAAACAAGTAAATTAAAGGTAAAAACCAAACAAAATAAATTAAAACCCAAACCATTCTTAGAGGAACATATAAACACAAAAGCATACAACATGATAGATAATTAAATAAATAAATAGAAACAAACAACATGAATGAATAGAAAATAAAAAGACAAGAAAAGGACACAAAGAAGGCATCAAGAAAAGGTGGAAAGGATGAAAAGAAAGGAACAGTAAGTAAAAGAATACTAACTAATAAAACATAAACAACATAAATGACAATTCAACAACAAATAGACACAAACAAGTAAAATAAAGGGGAAAAAACAAACAAAATAAATCAAAAAACCTCACCATTATTAGAAGAACAAATAAACACAAAAGCATACAAGATGATAGATAAATACATACATAGAAACAAACAACATGAATTAAAAATAATAATAATAATAACAGAAGGACATAAAGAAGGCAATAAGTAAAGGTGGAAATGATGAAAAGAAAGGTACAGTAAATAAAAGATGCAAATTATAAAACACAAAAAACAACATAAATGACAATTCAACAACAAAAAGACACAAACAAGTAAAATAAAGGGAAAAACAAGCAAAATAAATTAAAACCCATACCATTCTCAGATGAACATATAAACACAAAAGCATACAACATGATAGATAAATCAATAAATAAACATGAATTAAACAACATGAATTAATAAAAAATATTAATAACAGAAGGACACAAAGAAGGCATCAAGTAAAGGTGGAAATGATGAAAAGAAAGGTATAGTAAACAAAAGGATACCAAAAATAAACTGATGAAAAATAGGTCAGTAAAAAATAAAGAAAAGAAATCAATACCAAATTACAAAAAATAAAAATGATAAAAAACACGTGAAGAACGATTTGACCTTTGTACATATTGTATATAATCTTTTCATGTATTTGAATGTCTCTTTATAAACCTGTCCTAATCTTGTTTAATTGTCCTGGTATTTTGATATCTCTTTGTAATCACTTTGTAATCATGTTTATTAATGTTTAATAAGGAGAGGAGCCTGTGCGGAGGTCGCTCCACCATACATGTCACAAACGTTCAATGTTCTTATCATTCTTATAAAAGAGAGAAGACATTTTATTAGCTTCAGTTCAACTCTCAGACTGTTCAACTCTGTATGTTGCAACTCCTTGTACAAGTAAATTCGCCTTGATTGCATCCAGCTGGTTCTTGTCATCTTTCTTCTGAATTATGTCAGGTGTGGTACGAACTGGTTTCTGAGCAATCTTAGGACTGTAAGGGGAAAAAATCCTGACATAAATTGGTCCTTCGAGCCGCTCCTCACAGCTGTGACCCTGGGAGAGGGGGGACCATCTCAAATGTCTGTGCACGGCCTGGAAAGAGATTTCCAGCACTGAAAAGCCCGTCTTGAGGGTTTCCTGAACCAACATAATTTTTACCAACATAATTGGACTGGAATACACCCAACTGCACATGCTGATGCAGATTTCACAGTTAAAGTGCTGAAAGAGTATTTTCTGCAGATTTGGAATACCTGAAATTATTTATTCAGATAATGGTACTGTTAAACAACAACTAATTAAAGCAATGGAAACAACAGGAAACCATAGCCTTCTTGTTTACACCTGGTTAAAACTCCAATTAATATAACACCTTGTGGCAAACATAAACTAACACCATTTGAATGTATATTTCATAGACCTTACCATCTGCCTGAGCTGAGCAGACAATAATTCAACCTAAGAAACCTGTGAAATACACTGACTTTGTGACAAAGTGCAAATTGATGCTGTTTAGTGCTGCGTTCACACCGCAAGCGACACAGCTACCAAAATCGCGTCGCCCACTGACGTAGAGTTGCGTCCATAAAAACCTCATTTTGGTCACCGCTGCCGTCAGCCGTCGCTCGGTGACGTCACGTCCGCTCGAGTTCCGTGATCATTTCATATATCATAAAATAGGATGTTTAAGCGGACATTATTCCAGCTGTATCATTTTCATTTACTTATCAACCACAAAACACTGCAGCTGATGCCCTGCAGCAACAGCATCTGTGAGTTTACCGCAGTCCGTCTAGGCGGAACTAATGTCCTTACTGACATTAGTTCCACCTAGACGGAACTCATCCGCCCTGTAGTCCGGATGAAAAACTGTCTGTCTCGGGTACCGTCACACGCACACACACCGCTGATCGGCTGTTGCCGCACAGCCACACACGACGTCGCCTGAATAGATAAACTTTTTTTAACTTTGACATCGCGCGAAGAGTGAAGTGATCGTCTTGTATGCGGCTGTCACATCGCGGGAATGTTTGCCCCACCCCATCGCGGCTGTCTTGACTTTGACTTTGAATGGAGAGTGATTGCCGAGGTAGTACAAGTAGCGTCCGGTGTGAACGCATCTTTAGTCTGTTTCTGTGTCCCGGGGGGGAAGCCAGAGAACCCTACACCTACACCTGTCAAACCGGGAGATCTCATGTTCGTAAAGGCCCTCCAGAGGCAGAAGTGGTCAACTCCACGTTGAACTGGGCCGTACCGAGTTCTCCTGGTCACACCCACAGCACTGAAAATTGGCGAAAGACCGTCTTGGATCCATCTCAGCCACTGCAAACTTTTGAGGAGTGAGGAGGGGAGGCTGCATCTGGACTCATCAAGGCGCACCAGTAAACAAAACGGAAAGGCCCCGGTGTCGCTATGGGGAAACTCCTCCAAAATTATCCGTTATCCTCGTGGCGGTGGTAGTGGAGTCCTTGTTGATATGCACCATTTTTGGCAAAATCCCGGAATCAAACTAACTGCTATGTGTGTACTCGAATGCCAATTGCCACTAGAAATCCACATATCATACCTAAACTTGTCACAAATGTCAGCTCTTTGTTTCCACATGTTCTCAGCTCTTCTCTTGCAGCTACATTCCTGAACCAAACATACTGGTCTATGATTTCAGGCCCTGGACTGACTGGATTTAGTTGGTTTTACACACTTTCTCAGTCCTAAGGATATCGAAAACACTCCAATTTATGGTTCAGTGCATCTAACCAATGACAGTCAATTTGACTGTTTTTAGAATAAAAATAATCCTTTCAATTTTGCATCCATCCCTATGGGTACTGTTGATTCAAGGTACTGCACTGGTGTCCGTATGCCCTGCTTGAGGAATGGTTCCAAGAACGACAATAAGACTAATAAACCAACCTGGTTGGTGATCTGTGTACAGATTTCTTGACTGTTTCAGATGTTATGGGTACACATCCACAAACTGATTTTGTATGGCTATGTGGGTCTTATATCTATTTGTCTTTGCCTACAATTTATTATATCAATAATTAATAACTAGGGCTGCAACAACTAATCGATTAAATCGATTAAAATCAATAATTAAATTAGTTGGCAACTAATATAATTATCGGTTATCATCGGCAACTAATCGCAGGTGTTTTGGTGCATGAAATTGTAGCTTACAGTAGGTTAGTTTGGAGGAGCTCTCTTGCCGTAACCTACTGTGAGAGGTGCACATGCACACTAGCAACCGTCAGGGCACACAACAACATGCAGAAAGATTCACAATGGCGGCGTCCATGGCAGCATCACCTCGCGAACGACCAAAAACCTCCAAAAGCTGGGAGCATGTTAATCAACAAAGCAAAGCAAACAATCACTTGCAAACATTGCAAGGCTGACTTCATCTGGCATGGGAGCACTACCTCTATGAAAGAGCAGTTGCTGAGAAAGCACGTCGGTGAGTTGGAGAAGGGCTAAGACTGGCCTCGGTATAAAGATTATTTTTATTTGTTACATTCAGCAGCACCTTATTTTACTGAATACTTTATAGACAAGACTGCTACTACTTTGCTTGCTTTGTTTCAAGAAAAAAAGTCAGTTTGTGAGCATTTATTTAAACAACATGCAAACAAGTCTATTGTAACGTCTGTCGAACGTAAAAATAAAGGTGACTCGGTCGTGCGAATATACCTGCTTTTATTTAACAGTCACTGTGGGCCGTTACCACGCCAACTACAATTTCATTTCACGAACAAAACAGTGAGTAGTAATCTCTAGTCCTCCTGCTAGCTCTCTCCCTCCTCACTCGAACCCACACACTATCTCTATCTCTCCCCTTCTGAACTCTGACCCGCTCGCCCCGCCTTCCTGGTCCCTTCACTGACCATCAATTTTCAGGAAACATTAACATCCACATTGAACACATAAACAGTAGAACTGCTACACCATTAATGTACTTACAGTTTTGCACAATGAGTCAAGAAATAAAAAAGCTGTAAGAAAATATTACTGAAGGAAAAATGCTTTTAATTGCAACAACGTTAAGCTAAATCATAAAGGAAACTGCAAAAATGTGTCATTATCCGGTTAATCGATTAATCGCTTAAATAATCGCCCGATTAATCGATTATGAAAATAATCGTTAGTTGCAGCCCTATTCATCTTATCAACAGCCCCACCAATTGGAAAGGAGGAAACACAAATTTAGTTTCTTCACAGGTACTTTGCCTATATGATGCTTGTATGGAGAATTTAACTAAAGTTGTATAACGTTGATGTGAGAAGTGCAACGTCATCTGTTCAAATAAATGAAAAACAGCGGGTATGCGAAGAACGATTTGACCTTTGTACATAAAGTATATAATCTTTTCATGTATTTGAATGTCTCTTTATAATCCTGTCCTAATCTTGTTTAATTGTCCTTGTATTTTAAGATCTCTTTGTCATCACTTTGTAATCATGTTTAATAATCATTGTTTAGCTTTTGCGTTCTTCTAACACACACACACACACACACACACTACATGGTCTCGTGCAGGCTCCTTCTTATCGAACACCATGACCGTGCTGGGGGCATCTTCAACCCGAGATGGAGAGGAGCCTGTGCGGAGGTCACTCCACCCCACATGTCACATACACACATGTTCTTATCATTCTTATAAAAGAGAGAAGACATTTTATTAGCTTCAGTTCAACTCTCAGACTGTTCAACTCTGTATGTTGCAACTCCTTGTACAAGTAAAATTCGCCTTGATTGCATCCAGCTGGTTCTTGTCATCTTTCTTCTGAATTATGTCAGGTGTGGTTACGAACTGGTTTCTGAGCAATCTTAGGACTGTAAGGGGGAAAATCCTGACAACACAAAAAACAAACAAATGAAAAATCAACAAAAAAAGAGACAAACAAGTAAATAAAATGGAAAAAAAACAAACAAAAAAAGAAACCCATACCAATAATAAAAGAACAAATGAAATAAATAAAAAACAAACATGACATTAAAAATAAACAATAAACAAACAAATAAATACAAACAACATGTATAAATAAATTGAAAAAGAAATTACTACAAAATAAATGGCCACAAAGTTTAAATAGCTGATATCTAAAGCAAATAAGAATGTTATGTTTTAAAAGAAATTATTTAAAATTGAGCCCGACCGATTTATCGGCCGGCCGATTAAATCGGCCGATTATAGCCCTTTTTGAAATAATCAACATCGGCCAGAGTTTTGCCGATTTTACGCCGATATATTCCTAATTTCTCATAAAACAATAGACGCTGTTCAGTGTCCAAGCCGCGCGGAATGATGACGTTGTGAAACATGGTGCGGCTCGTAGCTCTCTGTTGATGCTGTGTGTATGGATAACTCGTCTACAGTCACACGGAGTTGTTCTTTACAGCCTGAAGGTCTGACATGACGAACAATTTTCCGCCCTGTACATGTCCCGCTGCTGATGGACACAGCGAGACCTCTGCTCGGCTACATATGGGACAGCATGGGCTCCGCCGAACAGCTTCCTGACGGTTTCCTCCTCTGTCATTCTCAATACTGACGAATTGGACCTTCTGATGGCAGGGGATCAGTTTAGCAGTGACTGTTTTATTGTGATTATGACGGAAATCTGGCTTTATCCGCTTATTCCCGACACGGCAGCTAAGCTAACCAGCTAGCAAGCTAACTAGCCGCTAGCATAGCTGCCCCGAGCTATGACGTCATCATAAAAAGACACATCCAGGAGAGACTTCACGTATCTGGGGGCTTTAATCAGCCTCTTTAAATAAGTTTGTGAAATATGTGCAGCATCCCACAACATCTTTTTAATTTCCTCACGCACATTAACTCATGTTTAAAATAAAAAAGAGGTTCTACCTGAACTAAAACCTGCTTCTGATGAACTAATAAGGACTGGACAGCAGGTGTGACAAGGAGTTCATAAATAATATATATAATTACATTTTTTAAAAAGTTATTTGTTTTGTTTTGCAGGAATTTTGTTGCAGTTTTGCACACTATTTTTATTTTGTGCTTTAGAACTGCAAAGAAAAATAAAAATGCCTGTGAAAAGAGTGTTTTCTCAGTGTTTTTGTTGCTCTCCTCTCACAGTTATCTGTTTACAACTTTTTAGAAGTTGTTCTACCTTTACTACATCCTGCCTTTAGTTTTCATCAACAAAAAGTACAACAAACAGAGTGACTTTTTTTTAAGGTTATATAATTAATGTACCAGAAGTTCAATGCTTTTTATTTGCATGTTATTGTACTTTAAATTATCTTACTGGTGTAAAGTTAAACAAATACTCAATGAACAAAACTATAAAATGTTCTGCCTGTAATTTATATATTCACTGTTGTGTTTTGGGATCAATTTTTAAAAAAATCGCATTTTAAATATGTTTTAATTAATCGGCCGATTAATCGGTTATCGGTATTTTTTTCTGCCAAATATCGGTATCGGCATCGGCCTCAAAAAATCCATATCGGTCGGGCTCTAATTTAAAAATAAACAAATAGTCTGATTATAAGAAAAATGATATAGATAACTGATAAATGAATAGAAAACAAACAAAAACATGAAAAGTAGTAAGACAATATCATACTAGGAAAACAAGCAGACAAAAAACAAATGTAGAAAAATATAAAGAAACAGACAGTTTAATAAAACAAATAAAAAATGATAATTTCAAAGGTTAAAGTAATCAAGACTACAAGCAAAAAAATGATTATCTATTTGTGATGTGGATTAAAAAAAAAAAAAAGCATGAACAAATATTTTAAGTCATGATTAAAAAAGGTTCTTGTTGAAGGCTTATTTTCCCTGCTGTTTAGCTTTTTAAAAACAAATCAATAAAACTATGTGGAGCATTTCCAACACTATAATCTCGACCTCAATAGAACTCCAGACACATGATAGTGTTTGTTTTCATTCCTCTGAGTTTCACACGGATCGTTGTTTCAGGATCTGATCACAGTGTTAAATTATGCTGTCAGTCTCCCTCCTCGCTGTCATAGATTTCATTTTACTGTTACCGGCGTTGAATTTCTCCATTGGGCTGTGAAGAATGTGAGAAAAAAAAAAAACATAAACAAACATACCAGTTTGATGAGTGCCACAGGTCACACTGTAGGTCGTCCACAAACTGATGGCCATCAGAAACGTGGCTATGAAGCCAAAAATCTGCAGAAAAACACACAACTGATTAACCATTGACGCAAATTACATCACATGTTGAACATAGATTTATCTGTTCCTAAGTTGAGTGAAGATCAGTAAGAAATAAAAGAAATTAATACAAAATATCAAAAAACAAAATAAAAAACATGACACAATGACAATTCAACAACAAAAAGACACATAAAAGTAAGCTGAAGGGAAAAAATGAAAATAAATTGAAACTCATACCAATAGTAACAGAACAAGCAACATGACATAAAAAATAACATACAAACAAATAAAAATACAAACTAAAAACAGAATAAATAACTAAAAAATGACCATTTTCAACTTAAAGAGCCATAATACCAACAGCATTTTTATGTAAGTATAACAAATAAGCAAAATATAAAATAAATAAATAAAAAATAACAAATTAACATACAAAACCAAACAAACAAAACATAACAATAAGATAATATCAGAAGCAGGAACATAAAAAAATCAAAGAAATTTAATAGAACAGATAATTTAATAAAACAAAAAATGAACAGCTAAAGTACCCCAAAATAAATAGTTAAATAAATCATTATTTGTTTATTATATGGGTTGAAAAAGTATGAACAAATATAGTAATAGAAAAATAAATTAAAACAAAAAAGTATAAACAGAACAGAAACATAAAAAAAAACAAAAAATTCAAATGTAAATTTCAAAAATAAATTTAATAGAAACAGACCGTTTAATAAAACAAAAAATGAACAGTTAAAATTAAAAAAAATAAATAAATAAAATAAAAATGTTAATTAATTATATGAATTATAAAAAGAAAAAAAGTATGCACTGATATAGCTATAGAAAACTAAAATTAAAAAAAAAAACAAAAAAGTATGAACAGAGCAAGAACATGAATAAGCAAACAAAAATCAAATCCAAATAAATTTACAAGAAACAGACAATTTAATAAAACTAAAAATACACAGTTAAAATAAGCAAAAAGAGTAAAATAAAATTTTAAACAATGTATTTATTATATGAATTAAAAAACAAAAAAGTATGATCGGATAGAGTAATAGAAAAATAAATCAAACAAAAAAAGTATGAACGGAGCAGGAACATAAAAAATAAAACAAAAAATCAAAACTAAATTTAATAGAAACAGATAATTTAATAAACCAAAAAGATAAACAGTTAAAATAAACAAAAATAAATAAATAAAATATCTATTTATTATATGGATTAAAAAAGCAAAAAAAGTATGATATCGATATTGTTATGGAAAAATAAATAAAAAAAAACAGAAAGACTGTCTTGTATTATTAAGGAAAAGTAGACCAAGGTTAAAATGCCGGAGTTGCCCTTTTACTGTCAGATCTTACAGAAAGAGCAGATTGCTGCAGTGTGACATGCGACACAGATGATGAGGTTCAGAGGAATGTGACTGGTCAGGGGAACAATATTATCGAAGCTGAGGTCAATGTGACTTCCTGTGTAATTAGGGAGGACAGGCA
This sequence comes from Scarus forsteni, assembly GCA_036419115.1. Taxonomy (NCBI): domain Eukaryota; kingdom Metazoa; phylum Chordata; class Actinopteri; order Labriformes; family Labridae; genus Scarus; species Scarus forsteni. The sequence goes on along the minus strand of JAZDUH010000508.1, from coordinate 10,856,863 downwards.
GAGGTAGGACGGTGGGGGGGAGGGGATTCCCAGCTGATTTGGAGGATTTTGTGTCGGAGGGAGGTCTCACTCTGACTCTGTTTTCAGGAACCAAACACAACAACTCATTTAACACTCAGTGAACTTGGATTACTTATGATCCCCATTTTTTTGACTGTATGTGCAGAAACAAGGAAGAGAGCTAGTTAGCTTAGCTCAAATGCTGGGAGTAATGGGTCAAGTTATATTACACTGTCTTCTACCATTTTCATATTATCTTCTTCTACTCCTAAACAGAGGTTTTGTTTTGTTGACCTACCTCTCTAGAGAGATGTGACATTTGGGAATGAGTCGAGTCTTTTGAACACCTCTTTTAAATGAACGACGACCCATTTGCGAGACATTTTTAAATGCAAATTGTCTGCTAATTTAAGACGCTTTTATTTAAGACTGCGAATTGGTTCTCATCATTCACTTAAAACAGCCATTCAAAAGGCTCGACTCGTTCACGAATGTCAAATTTCTTTAACAAAAATAACCCGATTAAGGCAGCAGTCATAAAAAACATGGGCTGAAAGGTATGGACAAAATTACATATCTCGATATTGATGCCAGATATCTCGATATCGATATGATACAATATGACCATGGGTTTGGTGAAAACCAAGCATTTGTAGAAAAATAAAAACATCATAATTCAAATAATGAAAAGGGCAGTTCTATTTATAAGAAATCTATATCATTTATATCATTGCTTATTTGATATTAATATCTTGAGTGTTCATATCTTGATATAGATACGATAACGATATATCATTCAGCTCTATTCTTCACCATTGTTTACTTTTGTTTACTTTTTCCGAACAACAAATGATGCTTCATAATAGAACTTTGCACAATAATAAAGCAAATGATATGTAATCATTTCTTATTCTTTTCTTATAATTTCTAATGAGGCTTTTTTCCTGTGGACATGGCGTCACGGGGGGCAAATCAAACTAGAATATTTTATGATTTTTTTTATCTTTATGGTTTGAGTTATTTACTGAAGTGGAGGGTTGCGTGTGGCCCCTTGACTTGGACCGTCTGATATAAAAAAGAACTCTTGATGAGGAGACGGAGGTACTAAAAGCAGAGCTCAGACTTCTGAGAGCTGATCAGAGCGACGATCCGACAGTGAGCCGAGAGCTGCAGATCTATCTGCTGAGCCAACGTTCATCAGAGAGCCAACAAACCACCGAATGATCCAGCTGATGGAAAAGACTGAAGCAACTACGATGGACACTGGATTATTTTGCAGGTGTGCCTGTTTTTTATACTCATTTTCACCTGTACTGCTGCCAATATAAGACCAACTAAATTATATTTTCTTGACCTCACCTACATACAATGCAAAATACACAATATATTTCCAAAAGTATTCGCTCACTCATCCAAATAATCAGAATCAGGTGGTCCAGTCACTTCCACGGCCACAGGTGTATAAAATCAAGCACCGAGGCATGCAGACTGCTTTTACAAACATTAGTGAAAGAATGGGTCGCTCTCAAGAGCTCAGTGAATTCCAGCGTGGAACTGTGATAGGATGCCACCTGAGCAACAAATCCAGTCGTGACATTTCCTCGCTCCTAAATATTCCACAGTCAACTGTCAGCTGGATTATAAGAACGTGGAAGTGTTCGGGAACCACAGCAACTCAGCCACCAAGTGGTAGGCCACGTTAACTGACGCTGAGGCGCATAGTGAGAAGAGGTCGCCAACTTTCTGCAGAGTCAATCGCTACAGACCTCCAAACTTCATGTGGCCTTCAGATTAGCTCAAGAACAGTGTAGAGAGCTTCATGGATGGGTTTCCATGGCCGAGCGGCTGCATCCAAGCCTCACATCACCAAATGCAATGCAAAGCGCTGGATGCAGTGGAGTAAAGCACGCCGCCACTGGACTCTAGAGCAGTGGAGACGCGTTCTCTGGAGTGACCAATCACACTTCTCCATCTGACAAGCTGATGGACCAGTCTGGGTTTGGAGGTTGCCTGGAGAATGATACTTGTGGGACTGCATTGTGCCAAGTGTAAAGTTTGGTGAAGGGGGGATTATGGTGTGGGGGTGTTTTTCAGGAGCTGGACTTGGCCCCTCAGTTCCAGTCAAAGGAACTCTGAATGCTTCAGCACACCAAGACATTTTGGACAATTCCATGCTCCAACTTTGTGGGAATAGTTTGGAGCTGGCCCCTTCCTCTTCCAACATGACTGTGCACCAGAGCACAAAGCAGGTCCATAAAGACATGGAGGACAGAGTCTGGTGTGGATGAACTTGACTGGCCTGCACAGAGTCCTGACCTCAACCCAATAGAACACCTTTGAGATGAATTAGAGTGGAGGCTGAGAGCCAGGCCTTCTCGTCCAACATCAGTGTGTGACCTCACAAATGCTCTTCTGGAAGAATGGTCAAAAATTCCCATACTGTCACTTGTATGTGACATGAACCATTAATATTACTCTATTTATGAAATAATCTAAAGAAGCTAAATTTGAGAAAATATTAAAAAACAGAGTGACGACTAGTTGACGAATTGTGGCGGTGCTATACTGAACTACATTCAGTCATTTTATTATTATATCTGAATCACTATCCGTCAGAATAGATTTTAAATATCAGATATTAGCAAAAATCCAGTGTTGTGCATCCTTTCTGAGTATTAGTAATAATGCTTTCACACTAAAATTAGCAGGTCAACGCAGGTTTTTCAACGAGGTTAACACGCTAACAGTTGGCCATGACTCTCTTCCCACTGCCAGCAGACCCGGGTCTAATCGGCAGCAGACGAGCTGCATGGCTGTTTTTTTTCCTCTGGTGCGCTGATGGTGTCATCACATTAGTGACATCATCACCGCAACGAAACATGACCACATGACAATGGAAGGAAGCATGGAAGCTGTGGACAAAATTTTCTGTACTTTATACTTTTGTTTGTCAAAATGTACATACTTGGAGCTGATGATAAAAAGACGGATGGAATTTGTTGCTGAGATGGAAAGAGTCACGTAAGTTATAGAAGGAGGGTACGGGCGCATTTATGCCGTGGGGACGTTCCACCAACGTCACCTATAAATCAGTGGGTTGACCCGGGTGTGATGTTCTCACTGAAGCCGATCAGAGGTAAGCTGATTAAAGCCGTGTTGTTTACAGGGTCAGTCGACCCGGGTCAAAATGCTGATTAAACCCTTTCATACTGCTGCACACAAAAAATTGTTGGGTTATTTTTTCAACCAAACAGCTGGGTTGAGACTGTTGGTTAGTTTAATTGGGTTGTTTTCATTAAATTGGGTAATCTAAATACCCAGATTGCTGGGTTATTGTATTTGGCAGTTGAGTTATTAGCTGATGGGTTGTAATTTTCATTATAATGTGTTGGGTTATTTCGAACTACCCAACATGCTGGGCTGACGCTCGCACATGCGCGACCAACAGCTACCCCCAGATTACCCCCACTCATTCGACCCCCCCCTCAGCTGCTTCTCTTCGCGGGCTTCTACGTGCAGTACCGCCATCTAGCAGCGTCGCATACTGATAGACACCCTGAGAGACTCAGCTCTATACAAGTAAGGTTTGCTACATGTGCACTATTCTTTCACCACAATGTTCAATTTATATTCATAAAATGTATATAAAGCACACTGTAGTTTGGGGTGCTGGTTTGGCGTAGTGGTTCGCACCCCATGTACTTGCTTCTATCGATCCAGGTTCGAAACCAGCCTGTGACCAGTTTACAGAGTGTCTTCCCCTACTCTCTCTCCCCCTTTCACAAGCCTATCCACTGTCTCTCTCCTATCAATAAATGCACAAAATGCCCAAAAATATACATTTAAAAAAAAAAAAGCTCACTGTAGTAACTTTGCATGTTGACTATCCGAATTCAACGTGACATGGGTGCCGGTGGCGCAGTTGGATAGTGCGCTTGGTCAGTGATCGGGAGGTTGCAGGTTCAAGCCCAGCTCCGGGCGACACATGGAGATGTGTCACTTAACTTAACCCCGAGTTGCTCCCACTGCTGCGTCAGTAGCGTGTAAATGGTCATGAAAGGGCGTAAATGTGTTAGAGATACTGATGGATAACTAACATAGAAACTCAAAACCATCAATGAATGTGAGAGTGAATGGGTGTGAATGGGTAGGTGTGACCTGCGGTGTAAAGCAGCTTTGAGTAGTCAAAGACCAGAAAAACCGCTATATAAGCTCAAGTCCATTTACCATTTACATGCGCGTGTGAAGCAGTGATTGTGAACTCTTGGTCATTTGTAGTTAACGTTAGCGATAGCTTCTTGTGGGTAACGTTGGGTTATTTGAACAACCCAACTGATCGAGTAAAAAGAACCCAGCAGTGTAGTCAAATTGAGCCTGTGGTTGGGTTATTTGAACAACCCAGTTGGGTTGTTCAAATAACCCAACTGTTGGTTAAAGGAAACCAACCCAACTTGTTGGGTCAAAATAACCCAGCATGTGTTCTGTCCAATATTTAACCAGTGTTGGGTTAAAAAATAACCCATATTGGGTTGTTTTTAACCCAACATTTTTAAGTGTGTGATATGAGCCGATTGTTACCAGGTTTAAACTGTTTTTTTGCCAGTTTGAAAGGTTTATTATTAAGATTAAAACTCAATCAACCTCTAGAATGACTCAAATCCTTCACCCACATATGCAGATTTTGCCCAGAAGCCCCAGCATGTGCCTGTTTTTACGTACCGATGCGACCACCAGCGCTGACGCTGCCCCGCTCTTCGCGGCGGCGAGGATGGAGGCGATGAGGATGAGGACGCTCCCGACGGAGTAATGGAAAAACTCCTGAAACAGCAGAAAAAGACCAGAGTCACGAGGAAATGCTTAAACCAGAAGAATGATGCAGATCTCATCTTTAACAACAAGAAACAGTCTGGATTCAACACTTAAAGTTTTTTAAACCAGACGATAAGGCAGGACGTCCTTGAATCACCTTTCACCTGGAAACACTGTCATGATGGTTTTAAAGATGACTACATTATTGCTGTTTTTCAAAAGAGCTCTAAATGTCTCCAAACTCACTCTAAGAAGACAAATAAATAAAAACCAGTCCCTCTGAAGTCTGTTTTCTTCGACAGCCCTCATCTAAAAATATCTTCACTGCAGACAGAAACACATCAGGGTGTAACAGCGTTTTAATCAACTGAGGAAATCTCTTTTCTTTCATTAAACAACATTATAAAACTTTCCTTTGAGTAAATGCAGGGAAATGTGTTCTTCTAAGTATTGCTATGTTTTGTGGAAAAACGTGAATTAACATGTGGACCTTGTCTTTGTTTGTTTTGTTGGTTGTTTTTGATGATAAGAATAATGAGCTGTAAAAAGGCATGCTGGTCTGCAGCTCTTTTTTAAATTGTATTCTGTGTTTAGTTAATATCTTGTGAGAAAGGGGCAGACTCAACAAGATTTTTCTTCATTCTGCTCCTTTTCATTTATATGTTTGAGATGTTTCTTTGTTTGAATTGAATGTTTTATATACTAGCAGAATGAGAATTGTTGAATGAGAATGAGAATGTGTTTTTCCCAGTCGCACTTACATTGCATTATTTGGCTTTTTGGTCTTATCGTAGTATGGTTGGTGCAGTGGAGCAGCAGCTGGATACCAGGGCTGGGTTTAAAAAATCTATTTAATCGATTTAAATCCATTTTCCTTTAACTGGTTCATAATCGAACTATAAAATCCAACTTTTAACTTGGGTAGTTTTTTCTTCTTTGGATGTGCAGAGAAGCAGCCTGTGGTATCAACCCTGCTAGTCTCGTGTGATCAGTGTTTAGCGTTGCTTTCTACTGAACACGATCTCATGAGATGTTACTGCAAACAAACATGGTGGAAGCACTATATGGGCACCACTGGCAAGTTTAAAAGCTGATGTTTGGATGTACAGTATTTTAAATTTAACAAGTACAAAGGAAAATACGAGTTGGACAAAAAACAAGTAATATGCAGAATATGCATTAATGCATATCATTAAAATATGATTAATGTAACTGCTTTGGGTTTAGTTCTTCATGTTAAAACAATTTTTAATGATGTACCAGGTCAAAAGGTCACTTTTATAAATTTACAGCACGATTTTAACTGAGATATCCCAGACTGAATAAATATCGAATTGAATCGTGAATCGAATCGATTTGAGACCTTGTAATATCGAATCGAATCGATCCAGAGAATCTGAATCGATACCCAGCCCTACTGGATACCACACATTAACAACAGCTTTATCTTAAATAATGGCAAGCTAACAAGATGATGCTTCTTGTAATTCATTTTCAGAACACTGTAGTTCGCCATGTCTTACCTACGTCACAAGAAGTCGTTGCTGCATAAATATGACACCAAGTGCAGTCAAATTCCTATATTACCCAAGTTCTCCCTGTTTTTCTCTCCTTTCCTTAACCCTGAAGTTTTCCATCGGGGTTAACAGAAAGTGGATAGGAAAGGACTTAGGAAGGACTTTATGCTTCCAGGTATTAAACTTTTAAATTTTAGTCTTTTAAAATAATCTGAAAACAAGTTTTATCAGGGTTGAACATAAAAAAGGTTTGTCTGTTTAGTCTTGTGATTTCAGTTGTGACTTTGCCGTAAACAACATAAACATTCTTGTGGGTCAACATGTATGCTGACCAGTTAATCAGATGTAAGTCGGCCGTAACAGCTGCTCTCTGCTGCTATTTTCTGCATATTTATGACCCTGCTCAGACACAAGCTGATGTAATGAAAATGATTCATACGCTAAGATGAAAGTCAACACAACCTCAGAGGAAGCAGATGCAGAGTGAAAAACAAGGAGCTAAATACTAGGAGTGTCTTGATCCAATATCGATATTGGTCTAATATCAGCAAAAAAAAGGATATCGGCCTGTGTCTAAAATCTCAGATACAAGCACTCTGATATAAGCAGCCTATTCTAATTTACTTTTATTTATTTAATTCAGTTAAACACAGTGGTTATTTTGCAATTTAAAAATATATGATTTTGTTTTAATTTGATTTACTGAGGTTACTTTCCAGTGTCTTCTAACTTATTTTTCATTTATTTTATTTAATTGCACTTAATTCTTATGTTTAAGGTTAAATGTACTGAACCCATTGGTTAATAATAAATGGGTCCGTTTTTCTCATACCTACTATTGCTGACAACTGTTCTCTGAGTAATTTCACCTGATCATAAAAGTGTGTTTGATTCCTGCTGATATCATATCGGATCTATATTGGAATCGACCAATACTCAAGGCTGCAATATTGGTATTGTATCGAAGGTGAAAAAGTTGTATCAGGACACCCCTACTAAATACTAACATCAAGCGAATCTTTTAAACTTGCCTTAATTATATCACTTTAATTTTTAGAGGGATACAACAACTAAATAATTACTTTAATTTAGATGATTATATGAGGGTATATGGCAGTGAAAAGCTCCAGCAAGGTACAAGTTAGATTACAAACTTTAACAATGTCTAGTATAGGGATGGGAATCGAAAAACAATTCCAGGTGAGAATTGTTAACAGCTCCGTCACAGAGTCGCTATCATGAGTCTTTTTGCTAAGCAATTCCCTTATCAATTCCATCCACTGACAGGGTTCAGAAGCGTCAGAATTGTGGCTTCATTTTTTACAAAAGGCGCCTACTGCACAACCTTAAGTGAGTGGAAACACCAGCAACTTGCAGAAGCAGTTATCTATGCTGTGACATGTGTTTGACATTGTTGACACTAAAAATCTACATGCCAAGATTTGCCCACACAGAAAATCTGCAGGAATCAATAAGGAAATCATTGAAGAATTGGATTGATTACCAGAATTGCTAATAACACTGGTATCTATAAAATCTTCCATCACCATCACTCAATCCGGATTGAGTGATGGTTCTGTCCGGACCTGTAACCGATCTTTGATAATTTCACAAAAATAAATTTCATTTGAGCATATTTTCCGATGGTCATGGATATATAATCTGACATGCCAGATGGACAGCTCCATATTGAAAATATTTCACTAATCCATCGGGGGAGGAGCCGAGCTAAAATGTTTTCAGGGGCAGAACCTTCAAAAACAACAGCAGCTTGTGATTGGACGATCGTTTGGTTCATCACACTCATCACAGACCAATCCATATCAAGCAGTGCTGCTATGATGTAGCATATGTAGCAGCTAAACATAGCGGCTAACGCCTAACTGTTAGCCACTGCGGTTAACGGCTAACAAGGGCAAACAACAGTTAATGGCCATTAGCAGTAGCGGCCGCTACGGCTATCAACAGACATGGCTGTTTGCACTTGTTAGCCATTAGCCACCATTAGCCTAACTATCTTAAGACTATTGTTTCACATTAAATTATACCACGCAGATGTATCATTTAACACTTATTTGTGACATGAACCTCGTCAAAGACAATCCCTACGAAGTAAACATATGAGGAGAGCAGATTTCGCCAAGTATAACTTCACTTCCTGTCAAGTCACTTCCTGTTGCCATCACGCCCGCTGCTCCCACTGCTCCTGCCTCTCTTCCATGATTGGGCTAAATGTTAAGCATTTAGCCGAGTGAAACCGTTGGACAATGGAGGCTGGCAGTACGGAGATGCATGTTTTCAGAATCAGGCAGGTCTGCCCGCTCTGCATAGATAGCGGATAAGGGCTATAGCAAAATCTGGAACTTGCGCAAATGAAACATTTGTCTTCCTTTCACTTGCTTGTTACATTGTATTGCAACAACACAGCAGAAAAGCAGCTACAGGTGACAAATGATCTTACTTTTTATAGTTATTTTTTTTAATTATGAAGATGATGTTTTTACTGGAGGTTTAGGCCTCATTTTCTAGACTGTGACCTCTCTTATTGAAGAAAAAGGAAGAGGACAAATATTTAGTCAGTGCTCTATATGCACTTGTTTTTCCTAAAAAGAAAAATCTCTTATTTATTATTTTCTAAAATAAAATAAAGGCTTTAAATTGATTTGCCTAGGACTATTTTTCATTTAGGATAAAAGAGCTAGCTGTGCACTCAATAAAACATTGCATTAAAAAAATGGCAATAAATATTATTGAAAGCATGAACATGTGGGAAAGGGGAAGGCTTAAAGACACAACTGGACTTTAGTTTGGACCTTTAATTGGAGGAAATTTTAATAACTGGACCTGACTTTTACTTGAATACCCCTGGTCTAGAACATAAATAGCTACCTAATTACAGTGACATGAGTATTTATAATGAGTTATTTCACCTTTGCTGAAATACTGAGACTCTCTTCTGGCTGTTAAATTGTTGTTAATAATAAGTTTTCAGTACTCTTTGCTCTAAAATAAAAACGTGATTGTTAACTTTAAACAATGACTTTGTTCTCACACTGTTAACTGTTTCAGTACAGAGGCTTCTTCCTGTCTTTTTACACGCTCTCAGGATTCATTTAACCATCATGAAACTTCCTGTTATGTAACTCTGACAGTCAGATCATCATCAGAGTGCAGAAGTGGGGCTCTGCAGCTGCTTTAATATTTCACACAAACACAAACAGAAGTGGAAACACGCGTCTCACCGTCAGGGGCCAGTTGATGCAGGGCATCTTCGCCTGCAGCCTGAACAGATGCATGAGGAAGAAGATGAGGAGGGCGATGAGGAACCACAGAGAAACCACCTCGAAGTACTGGAAGGCCGCCCAGCTGGGCCAACCTCTGGCACAGCGGACGCACAGGAAGACGATGAGGAGGGCGAGCTGAGGGCGAGAAGCACACGGACAGGGTCAGCCGGGGTTTCCGTTTAGATTCAATTAAGTTTTCTGCTTTAGGAAGGCTTCCAGAAATCATATATAAGGATTATTACACAAACTACAGCACAATAAATAAGGTTTTGTGATTAACATCTTCTGTTTTCATGACTGCAACAATAAAATAACACAGGAACATCACTGCAACAAACTTTCCCACCCCGACCACAACAAATACAGACACAGGTACTAATCCAGGGGCCTGTACTACGAAGCTGGATTAAGTCTTCCAGGATAACTCTGGTACATCTCGCTAAACTTCACCGGATCTCCGTCATCCAGATCTGCTGTACTACGAGGCTCGTTATCAACTCGATAAGTGAATCCGGCTGGGATTGGTGCGCGCACACATAAAATGGGCGTGGTTAGCGGCCCCGGAGCATTTTCCACAATGGAGGAGAGAGCAACCTACTTCACGGCGGAGGAGCAGCAAATAATCCTGCAAAAGTATGAGGAGTACCGCAGTATTATCCAGGCCAGGAGCAACACGGTGAAAAACATGGCCCTACATTTTCCAGAAACACAAATCGCTGAAAATGTAATGAAGAATTAATCCACATTAAACCAAAATTATGTAATTAAATAGTCTTTTAAATGGTGATGAATTATTTTTATGTATTTTAAATGTAATTTAATTAGCCTAAATGTAATATTTCATTACACTTTTATTGTACTTTGTATCTAAAATAACATTTGTCCCACTGTCATGATTCACTGCTATTGGACAGTGTAAAACATTTCATGGACAGTGTTGATAACACTGGGATAAATCTATGATTGAAATTAAAGGTAAATTAGATATTTAAAAATATTTTTTCAAACAAAATTCTGTCCCTCGGTGTCATGGTGTTACTACCAAAATTTGGAGATCATATTACATTAGACAACATTTTAGATATGATGATTACTTATGTAATTGTAATTGAAATCTAAACCAAAATTATTGTTACTTGACTTTATTCATAATAAAGCTCAGTACAATTATCAGCATGTGTTGTCTTTTATCAGAAGTAAACATCCTCGGATCAAACGTTATCACTGACATTGAGAAATAATGTCAATCAAGCGGATTAGTTCTGTCACAAAAAAAACGTTCCCGACGAAGCGCTCCTCTTACAATTCGCGCACCAACATTAACCGGTTCCGGCAGAAATGGGCAAGCCATTTTCCAAGACAGCAAATTGGTGACTGTGCGGTCTTTTATGCCCGCCCGAGAGAACCGATTGGTCAGCGGGCGGTCTGTCACACCCCGTGAGCTCTTATCCTGGAACTTAACCTGCTCCGGACCAGGTTTGGCGTTCAGCATCAGTTACCGGGGCAACGTGTCAGGATAAAAAGAGATCCACATTCGTAGTGCAGAAAACCCGAAACTTATCCAGGAAGTTATCTCTCTAAGAGCTAATCCAGCTTCATAGTACAGGCCCCCATGAGGTCAATACAACACCCAAACAAATCAAGCCCTGCATCAAGGAAGCAATTGGTTACAAAACCCCCCCCCAAAAATCGAAAAAATATGAGAAGAAGAAGATAAAAAATTAACTATAAAATAATATTAATGCAAAATGTAATAAAAACACATGTACGTCATAAAATAATAACAAACAGGTTATAAAAAATATATAAATCAGCAAAACTAAATAAATTACTACAAAAGAAGCACTGTCATGTATTTACTCACAATGACTGAAAACCAGCATCTCTCCACCTTAAAAAAGTTACCCTACTTTGCTTCCAGTCTACCCCAGTTGACTTATTATTGTCATCATAGTTTCCACCAACAAACTAGACAGTAACCACGAAAACAAGAGCACATGGGCAAAAAATTAAAAAAAATTAAGTGACATTTCCATCAATAGAAAAAGACTAGACTTAAATGTTTGACAGAGACTTAATCCAATCAAACTTAATTTTGATTTGATTAGATAAGATGAGATAGTACTTTATTAATCCCTTTGGAAAGCTCCTAAGAGAAATTAGATTTCCAACAGCAGTTACAGAAAAAAAGATAGGATAGATCTAAAAGAATAACACAAATAAAAACAAATAAAAACAAAACAAAATAAATGAACAAAATATATTTACAAAATAAAATATAATGAAATAAAATAAAATACAATGAAATAAAATAAAACAAAATAAAAAATAAAATAAAATAAAATATGGCTTCCAGTTACTGCTCCCTCCTGTTCTCCATCCCTCTCCTTCTCCACCAAGCGAGGAGATGGTCATATAGAAAGTAGAGACAAGTGATGAATCTATCCAATCACAGCTGCTTTGGTTGTGTTAAAGGTTGGATGAGTTCAGAGGATCATCCAATCACAGCTGCCTTAGCTTGGTGGTGGTGGGATAAGTTGCAGAGCGATCCAATCAGAGCTGCTCTCTTTATGAATTGATATATTCATGTAGAGCAGGCTCACTGTTTGTTGTCAGTTCTGGTATTGTAACTGAGATGCTCTGCCAGGTAGCCTAAATAAAGGAGACTGCATTTCACACAAAAGGAACACTTGTTTCTGTTCATTTAGAGATTCAAACTTTAGTAGCATTTAATAAAGGGTTATTAGATGTTTGATTTTATCCCAGAGTAAAACATGACTTTAGTCGACTACATTTACGGATTTTATCGACTAAAACTAGACTAAAATTAAAACAATTTAGATGACTAAATAATGACTTAAAAAGAAATTTTATGTAAAGACTGTAACTGAATCTAAAAGCTATGTAAGCAGTACAGATATTAGATGGGTGGCTTGTTAGTGCTCTGTTCATGTTTGAGCTCAATGATGTCTGATGGAGTGGGAGGAGCTTATCGTTATGATCCAATTAAGCAGGCAGATATTAATGCATTAAACAAAGATTAACCAGCTAAGCCGATTATACATCTTTATGATACAGCTTTGATGGGAGCTGGATTTCTCCTTCACTTTTGAGTTTGAGCAGTTATTCTGATGGTTTGAAGGAAACACCATCAGCAGAAATGACAACAAACACATTATAAAACCTGGCAGTAAGTGGAAACAGCAGCAACTTGGAGATATTTTTTCACATTAAAAATCAGCCAGAATCGATAAAGTAGTTTGTGAAAGAACTGGTTCAATAAGCAGAATCCTTCATGACTGGTGCCGATAAAATCTTATAGATTCCCACCCATAATCATAAAATCTTTTTAAAATTTAATGACATCAAAACAGAAATGATTGTGGCCCAAAAACTATGGAATCTTGTCCAATTTACTGGCTATTAATTTAAAAACATGATTTCTATGTGCTGTTTAGGAATGCTAATTTTTGTTGTTATTATTATTATATCAATGTCTACTAATATCAGCTTTAAAAGTGAAACATCTGCATCTGCTGATATTTTAATTTTGTTAATATTAAGTCAGTAGTCAATATATAAGATATATCATCTTGAATACTAACCAAAACAACACAAAAGCACCATTATGCTGGATATTATACTCACTGAGTTTCATTTTACAAGATTTAAATATTATTTTTCTTGTTTTTTTAGGTGTGAGGAGCTGTTTGTGTGAGGAACAGATGTAAAACAAGTCCATTATTAAACAAAGGGCTTGTAATCTTCATCCAAAATATCCATATCAGCGATAACAAGCTGGGAAATATCAGAAAAAATGAAATGTGATGCATCCCTAGTTTAATTTTTACCCTAATTCTATTTGTACCGATTATTACCAAGTCATAAGTTGGCTGGTGATTTTTATTGTTCGACTGTGTCATGTGTTTTAGTTAATTTAAATTCTTAGTTGTAATCAATATATTTTTATTTATCATATTTACTTGGCAGTCACAGTGCAGCAATTTGTTGTTTTTAATACACTTTCTTAACAAAGTGGGTTGTTTAAAAAATATAACAAATGACCAAATTTTTGTCAATACCCTCCCCTATCAAAACATAAATAACCAACAAATACACAGAAAGGGCCCAATGAAGGATGGACATTAGATTTAAAAGGATTATACCCATTTTCTCCTTGCTTTATGTTTAATATACTACAACAGTTAAAGATTTGATTCTAATTTTTATTGAACTAAAACTTCAGTTTAATCTCCACACTGGCTGTAGATCATGTTTTTATCTGATAAACACTGTTTTTTCACCATTTCAAATCAATATATTAACATACTTTTCCCAAAATACACATATTTATTCAGGTTTTTTTAGTTAAAAATGCCAAAAAACCTCTTTACATATTACTTTACAGTTAATTTACTAAATTAATTAAGTTTTATTTGAATTAACCTTTTTATTTGTGTGAATTTTATCCGTTAACAGGCTGATAAATCTGAATTATGACGTACGTTACGTCAGCGAAGTTAATAATTAACGTAATCTTATGTTTACCTCAAAGGTGAGGTTACCTGTCCGTCCTGCCTGACAACAGAGAGGCTATAAACGTTCACTAAACACCCGGTATGAACGCTGATATCCCGGGTTTAAGGTATCCCCGGTATGTTCGGGTTAACTCACCATCTGACCGATCTTCAGCAGTCCCGGGATGGTCCGGGTGTAGCTCGTGTTCAGCAGCCCGTCCCCGGAGGTCCGGGTGGTCGTGGTGGTCGTGGTGATGACGGTGTGGGACATCTTTAACGGTTACCGGAGAGAGACGCGGTAAAATACCGGGAATATAAATGTTTGAGTAAGTTAAACTGCAGCAGGGAGTCACACACACGGTAACGGTACAGCCCAGTGACGTCACACCGCGCCAACACCACTGACAGCGAACGCACTTCCGGGTATGACCCTTCAAAGTAAAACACAGTTGTTATGTATGTTATTAACCCTAAAATACATCATGTCAAACATCACTTTAAAGGGCTGTTGGTTTTTTTTAAGTCTTAAATGTTGTTTTTTTAACTGTTAAAACTTGATCTCTCTTAAAGGGATTTTTTCTGAAATTCTATGAATTACTTAAAAACTGTTCCCAGTACAAAAAAAACATGTTAAAGCTGTTAAACATGTTAAAGCTTACATGCAAAATTTGAAGTCATAAACGGGCACACTTAAGACATCTAAAAGTAAAATGAAACAAGGAGCAAATTTAGATTTGCTGTAATACATTTGTTATTTTATTTTATTTGTTTATTTATTTTCACAGGAATTATGTATCAATAAATATTTTGTGAGTTGTCCAGAATTAGCCAAATGGCCAGCATTTGTAGATAAGATAAAGATATAGAGAAAAAAATAAAACAAGCCTCACTAAAAACTAAAAACGAAATCACATGACAGCCTTCCAATAAGCATGTAAGAAATTCCAGGAATGAAACTTTACATGCAAGACAACCCAAAAATAGAATTGTTAAAAACTTAAGGAAACATATTGCACAGATATAAAGCAGAATTAATGACCGACATTAGATCAGAGAGGGGCAACTGTGATTATTAAGAGGGCCACATAAAACCTTTTTTCCTGCTCAAGGGCCACACTTAACAATTTGTTGGATCCTCATATGGAAAAAGGGTTATAAAGCCATTTTTGCTATCTTACGAAGTGCATCTAAAACAATGAGTTTTTTGGAGCACAAATATTAAACTTCAACCATTTTCTATTTCTAAATATATTATTAACTTATACCCTGATTAGTCACATGCCATGTCGAGGTGTGATTTATCTGAAAATTAGCGTGGGCTGCATAACAGCAGATATTAATTTATTTATTTTATTATAAACACAGGTATAGAAACAAATACATTGCATGAAAACAAATTTAAATAAGCATGGGAGTGAAAGTGACAGAGGCCTACAATCGCCACACCTGAGAGACGACGGAAGGTAAATACAAAACCATCAAAAAAACCAAAAAGACTTGTTTTTCTTTTTTCTTTGTGTTGTTTAATGAGGTGAATTCAGTGTTTTAAAACCAAAATTTATGAAACTGGACCCAAATCTTTTAAGTTGTGACAGAGATAGTTAAATGAGTGGCCAAAAAATTCTTGAGGGACAAAATGCCCGAAAATAATCTAATAAAAAGTGTAATAGGGTAGGACTGGGATGATGTTTCGATGAATTCTATTTTTTATTTTTCTTTTGGGGCAGGATTTTAAAAATAAAATAAATTAAAGTTGTTCTTCATTTTTTTTCATTTATTTTGTCAGGCTTTGATAAGCCTTTCTGTGTCCATACTTTATTGTGTACGTGATTACTTGAAAAATGAAAAGGAAATTTAGTTGAAATGTTTTTTAAAAATTAAGGTAAAATTAGTTTTATGTAAATTTTGTCATTTGTCCTTTATTTTTCAGAGGGAATTTTTTTTTTTTTTTTTAATTAGTTTTGTTATGAAAAATCAAGGATTTTGTGTCTTGGCTGTATCGTACTGCCTTAGAATAGCGTTGAAAATTAATGATATTTTATTCATTGATTGATCAGGTGTTTTGTATCCAGAAAAATCTTGAATTAATCCTGTAAGCAACTTTATAGGGGGTACTTGTGGAGGTTGTGAGCATTATTTATCTTGAAAGGAGGGGCGTGACAGACAATATTAGGAAGTCACTGCACTAATAGTACAAAACAAGTGGTGCAGCAAGTAGTGCACGTGCCTCACGGTAAGAAGGTTGCTGGTGTTGCATGCATGCATGTTCTCTGCGTGCATTAGTGGGCACTCCAGCTTCCTCTCTCAGATCAAAAACAAGTTCATTAGGTTAACTGGTGGCTCTAAATTGCACTTTTGTGTGCCTGAGTGTGTCTGTCTCTCTATGTGGCCCTGTGATTGGCTAGCAACCAGTCCAGGATGTACCCCACCCCTTATCCAGTGGATAGGCACCAGAACCCTTTGACTCCTTCATCTCTTGAAAAGTGATAAGCAGTTTTAACAAAGAATGGATGGATTAACTGTGTAGAAATATTCTATTACATTCCTTAAATCGTTCATGGCATCATAACAGTACCTCAAGTTGATTCAAAATTTTTTTGTCCATATTTGCCTTGTTTTTTTTTTTTTGTTTTGTTTTTTTGATTGATTGGCGGGCCCCATTTAGTGAAGTGGAGGCCGCATGTGGTCCATATACCACCAGTTGACCATCCCTGTTTTGGATCAGCTTAAAAGTATAGAAATTAAAGTTTAAAAATACTAACAATAAATCAACCAATCAATAAATCAAACTTTATGTTTATGTCCCTTTTCATACAGATTCAGATTCAGAATATTTAGGACTTTGTAATACTAAGTGATTTATAAGGGAAATAAAATAAAATAACAATAAATGAAATAAAAAAGTATAAAACTACATAATTGCAATTCACACTATTTTCTCCTTGTTTTTTCCTCACCAAAAAATGAGGAAACACGGGTGCTTACACTAAAATGATTGTTAAAAATCATGATAGGACATTAGATAGAAATACTACAGGGTAAAATAAGTAAATGAAGAAATAATAAAATGATGTTAATATATTAATATAAAATAAAATTTAAATAGATAGTATGGTAAAATGAAAAACCTCATAATAAATCTAAGATAGGGTAATAAAAAGAAAAGCATTGAACAGAGAATACAATTTTAAACTACAAATCTGAACAGAAATGTAGACATAAAACAGAATGAGAAGGTTAAAATATGTTAAAATATGACAGATACTAATAAATATAATCATCTAAAAGTCCAATTAAAAATATGACCATCCTTTAAATAAATTTGAGTTTAAATTGGATTTGAGTCATAGCAAAACTTTGAATCTAAGGGATTGTATTTTACTTTTTCTCTAAAAAATCTCTAATTGCAGGTACTTTAATTCACACTGACATCAGAAGAAGTCCATCCCAGCAGCTCATAGCTGTCATATAAAAAACAAAACAACACTTAATAAAGTGGAATATGATATGTCTTTCTTTATTTTGGATTAAACATTAAAGACATTACAACAGTTCACCAGTTTTCTTAAGTCATTATCAATTCTTCTGCCTTTCCTCCGACTGCATTCTCATAATTGGCCCCACCCAAATAAAACTCCACTGGGCATGCTTTTATTTTGAAGTAAACATCCTGTGTGTGTGGTCTGGTCATGGCAGAGTGTGTGAGTGTTGATGTGTGTGTGGAGGTGTGGTCTGTGTCAGTAAAAACACTGCAGCAGCAGCAGCAGTAGCAGCAGAGTTAGCAGCATGAAGCTTCCAGACTGTGAGAGGATCATTCAGCCCAAACAGACTGATCTCAGATCAGTGTTTGGACACACACATACAGTCAGAGCGTCTGTCCTCACATTCACACACTGATCCGGGGACACGCTGTTCCTGCAGGGGACACACACAAAAGCATCACAGAGGGGAGGCGGTGTGTTGGAGAGGATTTAACCTTCATCATCGGGGTTGTTTGAGGATGGAGGGGGAGATTCTCCTCATGTGAGGCGGCGTTGGTGGCTTCATGCTCTGTTTGAATGTGTGATGCTTATGGTAAATTCTTATGAGTTTCCACTGGGGCTGATGCATGTGTTACAGGAGCGCCCCCTGCTGGTACCCCTATAGAACTGCACGTTGAACGCTGTGTCTTATGGTGCTTCACATCCTACCTTCTGTTTATCCATCAATCTATCCAACAGACAATTGCCCAAGTCCCTCCGATCCGAGTCCCAAGCAAGTCTCGAGTCATTTGATCCGAGTCTCAACAAGTCCCAAGTTTTTTCTGTTGTGGGCAAGTCTAGTCGGGTCAAGTCACAGGTTTGTCAAGTCATGTCGAGTTGAGTCACAGGTTATGACGGGTTGAATCCCTCACCATTGTTCCCCAGTCCACCTAAAAATGACTCAGATTTTTATCTTGAAGAGAAACCTTAAGTACACCCTCTTTACTAATGTTAGCTTTTCCAGCTTCATATTGACCACAGGTCGAGCTAACGTTCCTGCCATAGGTCAATATGGCAGGAACGTTAGCTACCTGGCTAACGTTTGCAGGTTTTACTTACTTGGCCTCATGGTCCTCAGGTGGAGGATAAAGTTTGATGTTGTGCCCTCTTTTTCTCTTATCGATGCATTGCAGGTCATGCACTTGGCGTGTCTTCATTTTCCGTCTGATTGAAATTCTTTATATGCAAAGAAAATAACTTTGGGCACAGAGGACATAGCGGTTGCCAATTTGAAACCCGTGTCCCGTGCATCCTGCCCCTGATCATCACTGTAGCAGAAGCAGGTGTGTGGTAGGAACGTATGTGTGTAGTACTACGTGTGTGCGGGACAATAATGGTTGACGGACAAGTGTACTGTGAATGGAGCATCAAGAGCGGCGTATATCTCCTGTCTGGCTCTTCATGTAAAGCCTGAGTGCGTGCAGTGTTCAGAATCATGTTGTCTCAATTCAGGTCGAGTCTGGAGACATTTTCTCCCGAGTCCGAGTCCGAGTCGAGTCTCGAGTTTTTACCTCCCGAGTTCGAGTCGAGTTGCAAGTCATGTCATTAGCGGCTCAAGTCGCCTCGTGTCCGAGTCCCTATGACTCGAGTCCAATTGTCTGCTATCCAATAATCCACCCTGGAATCTTTCAATCCATTAATCATCATCCATACATATTCATCCATCCATCCAGCCATCCATCATTTAACCCTTTAACTACCAGCTCAACTGTTTGGCAGAGGTCATCAATAAATTCAGGTACATTAAATGTTTTAAAAAATAGAAGAAAAATCAAATCATTGACGTGATTCTGTCAACATTTCAGGGAACAGAGAAAACTACCAACAAGCCAACCACCAGATACTTTCTTGGTGTGGGATTTAAGGGTTTAAACAGTGAATATTTGATCATGTGATGACATGAAATTGAAATTGTAAATAAAGTAGCAATAACAAAAAGCTTAAAGATGCTACGAGGAGTTTCGAAGTAATTACAAAAAAGTTTCACTTTTAGATATATGCCTTTTTTATATGACACTTTAAGATGAGTTTTATAGCACCAAAATAGGTTAGCTATAAATGCTATCCCTTAGCTTCGCGGTCGGGTCGGACAGGGCTGGACTGGCCTGGATACTCATCTTCGGGAACAAGACAATTAAAACTAGAGCAAATTTATATTATTCAGACACGTCTTAGAGCACCGGGCTGTAAGTAGCAATATATAGCCGGCTACAAAACTACGATACTAAGTTTTCCAACAATTGCTTGTTGTCACACATCAAAAACTACCGCTACGTAACTAGAAAGAGATACATTACCTCGTGGCTTTGCATCCTGTAAGTTGTTGAAAAAAGAAGTTGTAAAGCAATGCAGAGTTCTGAGGAAGGTCTGAGCTACATTCATTAGCATCACAACAAACACACGCTTTGGCTTGGGTCACGTCTTTACGACAGTCGTCACGCATGCTCATGTGTAGCAGAGTCTTTATGTCGCCGGAAATAGATTCTCCTCATAGCACCTTTAAAATAGATGATACTGTGTTTGACACACAAAAATGTTTTTTGATAAATAACAGATTTTATATAAATAAATCATACCAGTAGCACAAAGAGAATATCAGCTATTTTGGTTAGTTTGCAGTTTCTTCCTACAAAATGACTAATATTTTTAAACATATTAGATATTCCTGAATTTGTTGATCTCTGCCAAACAGTCGAGCTGGGAGTTAAAGGTTCAATTTATTTATTTTTATTTACTGATTTACACTGTCTGGCCAAGAAAAGTTGCCATCTGGATTATACTAAGCTAATAGTTTTTAACCCCAGCTGATGCAATGAGTAGCTTCTCATTTCTTAAACAACCATGTCAAAGACACATCCTGTGGTCATGGAAAAGATGTTAGTCTGTTTAAGAAGGGTCAAATCATTGGCATCAAGCAGAGACAACATCTAAGGAGATTGATGAAACTACTAAATTTAGGTCCAACGCATGATTAAAAGTGGAAGGATAGTGGGAACCACTGTCTTCAAGGAAGAATCACTTAAACAATTGACCAAATCAAAGAAAAACAACAGTAGGACTCAGGGGTGTGTTTAATCGTGAAAGTAAGAGCATTTCCACACGCGAAGGGAACTCAAGGGATTGGGACTGAACAGCTGTGTAGCCTTAAGAAAACCACTAATCAGTAAGGCTAACCAGAAAAAGGCTTCAGTTTGCTCGGGAGCATAAAGATTGGATTGTGGAGGACTGTAAGAAGGTCATGTGGTCTGATGAGTCCAGATTGATCCTGTTCCAGAGAGATGGGAGCATCAGGGTAAGAAGAGAGGCAGGTGAAGTGATGCACCCATCATGCCTAGTGCTTACTGTTCAAGCCTGTGGGGGCAGTTCTTTGATCTGGGACAAATCTGTGACATTGAAAAAGCTTATTGAAACCCACATCGTCCATCCATCCAAATCAGTCCATGCCTCCTACTATTACTTGTCATCCATCCATATGGTGACAGTTTTAAAATCCTTCATTCTCTATCAGTTCAACTATCCATTCATCCATCCATCTTTCAATCCATCTTTCCATTTACCCATCAGTTCAACTACTGATCCATCCATACAAATCAATCCATGTCTCTTATTTTCAATCCAGCCAACCAATAAGTTGCTCCATTCTTATTTTGATCCTATTATTTTTTATCCTATGAATTTATTTGCCATTTTTTGGTCCATCTTCTTATCTTTAAACTGGCCTCTTCATTTTTATGTAAGTCTACCTATGTATCAATCCAACCATCCATCCATCCATCCATCCAGAGAAATTACCTTAATTGGTTCTTGTGATTGTACTATTTAGTCATATAATCCCACTGTTGTTTTCCTATGGTTTATGTATCTGTGACCATAATCTGCTTTATTTTTTGTTTTGTGCTGCCATCTTGGCCACAGAAATATTTCACTAGTCCATCTGGGTAGAAGCCCTTTGAATTTGTTTTCAGGGGCAGGATGTTAAAAAAAACACAAGCTTGTGATTGGACAATCGTTTGGCTGGTCACATTCATCACAGACCAATCCACATCAAGCAGGGTTGCCTCCTATAATGCAGCATACATAGCGGCTAATGTAGCAGCTAATGGCTAACAACAGTTGACAACAGTTCATGGGTGTTAGCCATAGCGACTAACTTAGCCGCTAACAGCTAACAGCTAACAGCTAACAGCTAACAGCTAACAGCTAACAAGAGTTAATGAGCGTTAGCCATTAGCCACTAGCCGCTAACTTAGCTGCTAACAGCTAAAGGCCTTTTACTATCATCTTACACTAAATTGTACGACACAGAGGATTCATTTAACACTTACATGTGACATGAACCTCGTCAAAGACAATCCCTACAAGTAAACTTCTGAGGAGGGCAGATTTCACCAAGTTTTATTAGGTAGCCATGAGGACAATAGGCTAATCGGCATCTCTGTTCTCAACTTCCGGTTCTCAATTTTGCATTCTGCAGCTCCCGCCTCTCTTCCCTGATTGGGCCGTTAAGAATTTAGCTGAGTGAATTCGTTGGACAACGAAGGCTGGCAAGACGGACCTGCAGGATTTCAGAATCAAGCAGGTCTGTCGGCTCTGCAAGGCTAATCTTGGCCAGGTCACTCCTGAAAAAGAGGTTTAATATCTCACACGTTTTTTTTTTACCTGGTTAAATAAAGGACATTGATATTGATTTATCCATCCAACCATGGTTCCATGCCTTAGCATTCTTGGGCACAAGCACATTCTCATACCTTCCATGGCATCATGCATGTAGTTGGGAAACAGGTCCATCAGGAATAGGACAAAAGCAGACATCACAACAACTCCTTTATGCTCCTTGCAAACATACGGTGCTGCTACCATGTTGTTTTATGATGTCTCAGAAGCCCTGTACTGCACTGTTCACTCTGAAACACAGGGGATATTAACAACTCTTCCACAGACTGGACAAAAATAAAAGTTTATGTCTGGTTTATCATAAAACACAAATAAATGAGCATCCCATTCTTGGGCACAAGCACATTCTCATACCTTCCATGGCATCATGCATGTAGTTGGGAAACAGGTCCATCAGGAAAAGGCCAAAGGCAGACATCACAACAACTCCTTTACGCTCCTTGCAAACATACGGTGCTGCTACCATGTTGTTTTATGATGTCTCAGAAGCCAACGTCGACCCTGTTCCTGTACTGCACTGCTTCACTCTGAAACACAGGGGATATTAACAACTCTTCCACAGACTGGACAAAAATAAAAGTTTATGTCTGGTTTATCATAAAACACAAATAAATGAGCATCCCACTGGTCCAAGTCTTCTCAAAAGACAGATGACAATCATCACCACAGATTATTTTGTTGTAACATAGCTCAAATGAATCTTACAAATGATCAACTGTAACCTCTTCAGTGTGAACTCACTGTGTAGAGCAGCTGAATGAGCCTGAATTTTAGACTCAAACTCTTTCAGAGCTCTCATAAATAATTCAAGCTGCAGCAACATTGAACCAGAGGAGAAAAGATGATGGAGTCAGACAAGGAAAAGGGCAAAATGGGCAGCTTTCACCAGGCAGGGCGCCAGGAAAGCAGTGATGTAAGGCAGTAATGACCCTTGCAGTTAATGCACTGGGCATATCTATATATCTATATATATATATATATATATATATATATATATATATATATATATATATATATATACATATATATATATGGTGCACTCGCCGGCCCTCGCTCTGGCCAATTTCCTAAATACATTTTGGATGATTCCCTGGCTTAGGGTGCTGATCTCTTCTCCATTTCTTGTCCAGCATGGCCTAAGCCACACCCCCAACACTTTAAAAGTCCACCTTCAGGTCTGCACTTCCTCATTCTTCCAAATCATCAACACATTGGTCAAGCTGTCATAGAAAAAGTGTTTGAAAGGATCGTCAGCGATCAATTCAAGGATTTTTTAGACTCAAATATTATTTTATCATTGTTTCAGTCTGGTTTTAGGAAACAGCACAGCACTACCACAGCTGGACTTGAACTTTTAAATGACTATTGAGGCTCTGGACAGTAAGGATGAAATATTGTGTTGCTCTGTTTTGATTTGTCAAAGGCCTTTGATACAGCAGACCACACACTCTTGAGTAAAACTTTACATAACATTGGTATCTCAAAATCTGCCACTTTTTGGTTCAGTGATTATTTAGCAAACAGAACACATTGTGTGCAGGTGGCCGGATCCACCTGTGCTGTTCTGGATGTTACCCCAAGGCTCAGTTCTGGGACCCTTTTTATTTTCAATATATATCAACAGTCTGTGTGATATATATTGCTAATGCTAATGTGTCAAATGCATTTAATCATTTTTACACAGATGATACCATTCTTTATTGATGTTCAACCTCGCTCACTCAGGGTTTTGAATATTTATAAGCTGCTTTTAATATCGTTCAATATTGTCTGAGAACTTTGAAACTGGTTTTAAGCACAGACAAGACTAAGCTCATGGTCTTCTCAAAATTAAGTGAGTTACCAGTGAATAGCTCGACTGTTGTAACTCAACCAGGAAACCCAATTGAGCTGGTCTCCAATTATGAGTACCAAGTTTTCCTGCTGGATGGTGAGCTTTCTTTTAAAGCACAGAGCATGGATTGTTGGATTGATGAATGGGTGAATGGATTGTTGGATTGATAAATGGATGGATGGATTGGAGGATTGATGGATGGATTAATGCTGGCTGACTCCATAGATGGATGATGGATGGATGGGCAGATATATGTTTATATAAATATATGGATGGCTCTATGTATGGATATGCAAACAGATGGATGAACTGATCTGATGGGTGGAGTCTGTAATTATGTTAATTTTTAACACTTTTGAATAAAAGACAAACAAATAAAACAGTAAATACTCATTTCTCTAAATGTCTGAATGTTTTCCATTGGGTCCCAGGCACCCCATCCCCCGGTCCACCTCCTAGTCTTAAAGGATAAGTTCAGTTTCTACAGCTTTCACATTGTTTATAGAATGAAGTAGAGCAATATACTCACCCAGAAGGCTTTCCTGATCCAAACAGTGCTTTGGGAGATATTTAGATCCAAAATCGAGCGGCGGACATCCGTATAATGGTAGCACACGGGGCATGTATAGCGCCGCTCCTAAAACTGCGTTAATTATCCAAAAACTCATTCGTTTCACCAATATTTCATCATGGTCCGCTCGGGCTACCTCTCCATTACAGTCTGTGTCACTCCAGACATGTTTTGTAACTGTGCTGACCTCTGAACTGAA
Organism: Scarus forsteni; assembly: GCA_036419115.1. Taxonomy (NCBI): domain Eukaryota; kingdom Metazoa; phylum Chordata; class Actinopteri; order Labriformes; family Labridae; genus Scarus; species Scarus forsteni. The sequence goes on along the minus strand of JAZDUH010000508.1, from coordinate 10,831,937 downwards.
GAAGAAGAATGTTTGCCTCCGCGCATGCGCAGTACTCTCTGGAGAGCTGTTCTTCTCTTTGCCTCCGCTTCCTCCTTTCAATGAGCTCCTCATCTGTATACTCTGGCTTGAAACTGTGAGGACACCCATCATATTCAAAGTTCTCCTCCACAACATCTTCATCCAATAGATATTCATCCATTTTGCACAAAACTGGAAGAAGAAAGTTGTTGTGTAGCCAGCGGTCTTCCCCTGAAACAATTAGCCGTACTGCGCATGCACGGAGGCAAACATTCTTCTTCTTCAGTTCAGAGGTCAGCACAGTCACAAAACATGTCTGGAACTATACAGACTGTAATGGAGGAGTAGCCCGAGCGGACCATGATGAAATATTGGTGAAACGAATGAGTTTTTGGAAGATTAATGCAGTTTTAGGAGCGGCGCTATACATGCCCTATGTGCTACCATTATACAGATGTCCGCTGCTCGATTTTGGATCTAAATATCTCCTGAAGCACTGTTTGGATCAGGAAAGCCTTCTGGGTGAGTATATTGTTCTAATTCATTCTATAAACAATGTGAAAGCTGTAGAAACTGAACTTATCCTTTAAGATCTGCAGGAGAACAAGTTTAGGACCAAAGACTTGTGTGAACACCACAATAAAACTTCAACATAATTTGACTCACTTCATTTTGAGAGTTTAAAAAGCAGAAGTGACAGCAGGGATGTGAAAAGCACTTGATCTGTACTACAGTTTCCTGTTTTCACAGTTTAATTTGTTTCCCAAGGCAACGGAAAGACATCTTCTCCCTTAAAAACCACATCCTGTGACCACAACGTGGTTAAACACACACACCAACGGAAACACACAAAAAACACACTAACCTTTAAAGCATGTCACCACACATTCAGCAGGAACAGAAACCTGCAGCAGCTTCTGGCTGAAACTTTAACAGAATAAAGAAGTTAAAATCAAGGTGGATGGTTTTCAATACTGTCACATTACTTCAAACAACTAAATACTCTTCTGCATAGAAGAGCTTTCAGTTAAATCACTCAAAACCTCTTGCAGAAAATTTTCCACATTTTCACCTTACAGATGTTTTAAATGCAAAGATATTATTATGTCCAGATTTTATTACTCTACTTTGTAATATAGTCGTCAGTGTTTTTATCAATGGGCTGGAACTGCCTGAGGCCTTCAGATTTTATCATAATATGTGAGCATCAGTGGCGGCTGCTGGTCAGTCAAGGAGGGGAAGCTCATCTTTTTTCCGGCCTACATCATAAATTTGTTTATTTATTTAAATGGAAATTCTGCCATGATGTGCAGCTTGCCAGCAGCTGAAGCTGCTACGTGAGACTACTGTTTGACAGGCTGTGAGTGTGAGTGACAGGGGTAGAAGCTCCCTAGCTGCAGATGCTTGTTGATGAAAAGAAAAAGTGACAGGAGAATATCTTCAAACACAACGCTAGTCGTTGATAAAAAGATAAAAAGATAAAGTTGCTGGTGATCGATACAGCCTCAGGATCAGTCCAACTGACTGTAAAACTTAGAGGATGCTCCGGTGGAGGGTTATACTTCATGATCGCTGATTGGCTCATTTCACTGTCAATCAAAAAGGGATTCGGCCTCAGACAGATCAGCCAATCATCATGCAGAAGCCGAGCGTCCAGGCCAGCCCACTGCCTCATAGACCCCCAGAGACGCTGAGCGTCCAATGGGCGGGACAAAGCCCAGCGTTTATCCAATAACCGTCCAGTTTCCACAGTGGAACAACCCACTCTACGCTTCCCCATCGAAGTCAGAAGACGCTCAGCGTCCGACTGTGTTAAAGCGCTGAGACGCTGTGGGGATGAATGAGAAGGAAGTCCCGCCAGTTACCTGTGATAAGTAGCTGATTCTGTACAAAAGATGAAGGTATTCTAGAGCATATTTAGTCAATAAAATGTACACACAGCAGCACATATCACCACTTTTTGGGGGAAAATTTTAGGGGAAGCTGAGCTTCCCTTGCAGTCTTAGAGCAATCGCCACTGGTGAGCATAATATATGAAGAATGTGCATAAATCTACTTTAAATATGAATAAGGAGCAATGACTTATTAAGGTAGATTCAAATGTCCCTTTTCCATCAGCCCTACTCTACTCTGCTCGCCTTGTGCTGCTTTTCCATTAGCCCTAGTCGCCTGCCCAACGGGATGCAGTGTCGCTGTAAATAGCTGGGCGGCACTGCGGTGGCGTCATTTTTAGCGGGACACAACAATCTGTGGCTTTTTGTCACAAACCGAGTAAAAAAGGAAAGCAGAAGAAGGCTGCAAGTGGTAAGAAGAAATACCCCTTGAGAAGCACAGGAGAGTTTTGGAAGCTGTACAACAGAATGAAGCCGAGGACGAGAGCAATCGAGCTGCAAAGAAAAGACGTATGAGGGTAAGCTAATGGTAGCTATCGCTAGCATACTAGGTCGTTGCGCTCATGACTCATCGATTACGACATTGTCTGACCAATCAGTAGCCAGTAGTTAGTGACGTCATCTTTTAGTATCGACTCAGCTCGCTTGGAACCAGAGCGGAGTAGGTACTAAAACTAGCTTGTTTTAGGAGGTACCAGGCTAGTGGAAACACAGTGCAAATGGAGTAGGGCCGAATAGAGTAGGGCCAAGGCGTGCTAGTGGAAAAGGGCCAAAAGTAATGATTTGAAAATCCCAACAAGAGTCCAAGCCTCTAAGTCTCTTCACATCATTTTTCTTTTAGTACATCCCAGTTTGAGGACGAGTGAACCTGTCTTACAGGACTTGTTCAAGTCCACTTCCTGTACTCATGAGCTGCAAGTGAGTCCATATTCATGATGGAGGCCCCTCACTCTAGTAATCTTGCAGTGCAGCTGGATCCACCTGATTCCATATCTTTACTCAGGTAGATCCATTTTACCAAGCTCCAATCTACAACGACAGCGCCCGTCCCAAAGCAGAACGGCCACTAAAGCAAAATTAAATGGGAGCTACGGGCGAGATGACAGCAGGAAGTGACTGCTCGTACAGAAATAAGCATAGATGCTTACAGGATGGAAAGATTGGGTAGATGGAAAAATAATATGGTTAAATGATAGACTGACTGACTAAGAGATGGATGGATGATTTGGGGGATGAATGGGTGGATGGGCAGAAGGATGGATAAAAGAAGGACGGAGGAATTGGTTACAGGGATAGATTGACTGACTGAGGAATGGATGATGGATGAATGGAGAGATAGAAGGATGGATGGTTGGATGAAAATATGATGGTTGGAAAAATGGATATGACTAAATGAAAGTTTAACTGGCTCATGGATGGATGGTTAACTGATGAAAGGATGGATGATGGATGGATGGAAAAATGGATGAGAAGTGATATGTTAGAAGAATTGATTGACTGACGGATGAGTGGATGGATGGATGATGGATGGATGGATAAAAGGAGGATGAAAGAATTGATAAGGTTAGAGGGACAGTTAATTGACTAATACATAGATGGATGGATGAATGGATTGATAAAAGAAGGATGGAAGAATTGATATGGTTAAAGGGATGGATTGATTGACATATAGCTGGATGATGGATGGATGGATGGAGAAATAGGTGAATTAATTAATTTGGTTGGTTGGTTGTTAGGATGGATGGATGTTTAGATGGATGGCTGGACAGAAGGATGAATGAAAAATAAATAAAAGATGGGAAAAATATATGGTTCAAATAATAGTTTGATTTCAGTAGCAGGAGCACATTTCTTTATCTAATGAAAACGAAATATCAACACGACAAACTTCTCCATAGTAAGAACTTTTTCCCTCCACTTCCAGTCTGTTTTGGTGAGCAGCAGTTCTGCCCACCCACTTCATTGTTTGATCTGTGTATAAATAATGTGATTGACAGGATGGTTGTCCAATCACATGCTTTGAAAAGGCTTGGTCTTCCTAAACAGATGCTAACAGCTTCAGTAGCAGTTTGATCAAATCTGGGCTGCATTTCGTTGTTTAATGAAAAACAAACAACACTGAAAGCATTCATCTAAAGAACGGATGTTTTTGCTCACCAAGAAATAATAAACTAATTATTATATTTTCCCTTCTCCCCAAAGCATTCACGGTTTGAATCATTTGTCATTTCTCCATCTTTTCTTGAACTGCACAATAAAAATGTCTCCTCCCTTCATTTTTTTCTCATTTTGTCTTTATTACTCTTCAACCACTTGACAGTATTGGGAGATTGCTCCTTATCTGTACCAAATACTGTCAACATACTGTACCATGTCAGCATAATGGTGAAGGGCCTCATATTGATCTGTCCTGGAGCATCCATTTATCAACAATAACCCTGAAAGCAGAAGAAGATGATGCTTCTGTTTATGGTTGTTTTGGGGTTTGTGGAGTGGTAAAATGGGCAAGTCTGTCATTATGAAAGCCTCAGCTGCACCACAGCTGAGCTCACCAAACCACAAAGAGGGTTTTTGTAATTTAAGGTCTGTTTTGGAACACTAAAACGCTTCCTGTGCGACGTCAAACTAATAAAACTGATCTTATCAGACATCATGTTTAAATAAGAGACCTCTGCTGCTCTAACCATGAATTGTGCTTCTCAGGTGAACCCTGATCAGACCCCCTGTGGTGGTTTAGATCTCTTTGGAAACTGCTCGACCCAAAGCGTACCCACAACTGAACTTTCTCTCCACATGTGACACTCATCGCCTGTATCAGCGCTCTGCTGCTGCGACACCTGTGGTTAAAGCGCCAACGCAGGCTGAAAAGACTCATCTCATTTACTGAAACTCACAGTAGCTTTCACAGCAGTCAGAGCTGAGCAGAGGAGGTGTTGAATCATTTCATCCTAAACAAAGAACACATACCAGTTTTAAAGGTGCACAGCAGCTATTAACCCATAAATAGCTGGAGCTATACTGAATTATGGATGGATGAACAGAGGGATGGATGGAAATATTTTGATTGGATGGATAGTTTAAGAATGACTGGGTATTTGGATGGACTGATAAACAGCTGTACAGACTATGAGATAATAAATGATATAATGAATGAATGTGTTTGGTTACATGATGGATGAATGGATTGATGAATTTAAAGATGGATCACTGGATGGATGGATGGATGGATAAAGGATGGAAAAATTAATATGGCTAAGGGACAGATTGACCAACTTGTAGATGGATGGGTGGATGGTTTGGTGGATGGAGAGTTGAATTAACTGATTTAGTTGGAATGATAGATAGATGGATGGATGGATGGATGGATGGATGAGTGAATAGATGAATAGATGAAAGAACTGATTTGGCTAAAGAATGGATTGACGAAATGATGGGTGGATGGGTTGATGGATGATGGATGGATGAATGGATGGATAGATGTAGAGTAGAATGAACTGACTTAGTTGGATTACAGATAGATGGATGGATGGATGGATGGATGGATGAGTGGATAGGTGAGTATATGAATGATGGAAGAATTGATATGGCTAAAGAATGGATTGACAGACTGATGGGTGGATGGATGGATGGATGGACAGATGGTGGATGGAAAGGAAAAGAAGCAAATGAACTGATTTGGTTGGATGACGGATGGATCGATGGATTAATGAATAGATGGATGGATGGATAAATTGAGGGAAAGTTGGTTCAATAAATGAAGGATGAAAAAAAGGTATATGGTTCAAAAAATAGTTGGATTAACTGATGGATGGATGAATGAAGGGAAGAACTGATTTGGTTGGATGGATGGATGGACGCATGCATGAATGGATGGATGGAAGAATAAATAGAGGGAACGTTGGTTGGCTGGATCAATAACTGAAGGATGAAAAAAACTATATGGTTCGAACAATAGTTGGATTAACTGATGGATGGATGGATGGATGGATGGATGGATGGAATGAAGCTGACCACTAGGCTTAATGGATTGATGATGGATGAATAAATGAAGAAGAGGATGGATGTTTGGTTGAAAGGATGAATTGATGAATGGATAAATGGATGGATAGATGGATGGATGGATGGATGGATGGATAGATAATAGATGGAAAGAGAAAGAGGTGAATGAACTGATTTGGTTGGTTTGAACTGATCCTTCCCTGTAACCATATCGGTTCTTCCTTACTTTATCCATCCATCCATCCATCCATCCATCCATCCATCCTTTCAACCAAACATCCTTCCCTCTAACCATATCTTTCCTTTTCTTAATTAATCCATCCATCATCCATCCATTAAGCCTGCGGGTTATCTTCATTCCATCCATCCATCCATGCATCCAGCTTTCCATCCATCCACATCCACCCAACCAAATCAGTTCTTCCATTCATTCATCCATCCATCAGTTAATCCAACTATTATTTAAACCATTTACATTTTTCTATCCTTCATTTATTGATATATTCATCAATCCATCCATCCACCCATCCATCCATCCACATCCACCCAATCAAATCAGTTCTTCCATTCATTCATCCATCCATCTGTTAATCCAACTATTATTTAAACCGTGTAAATTTTTCTATCCTTCATTTAGTGATCCATCCATACATCCATACATCCATCCACCCATCCATCCATACATCCATCCACCCATCCATCCATCCATCCACATCCACCCAATCAAATCAGTTCTTCCATTCATTCATCCATCCATCTGTTAATCCAACTATCATTTAAACCGTGCAAATTTTTCTATCCTTCATTTAGTGATCCATCCATACATCCATACATCCATCCACCCATCCATCCATACATCCATCCACCCATCCATCCATCCATCCACATCCACCCAATCAAATCAGTTCTTCCATTCATTCATCCATCCATCTGTTAATCCAACTATTATTTAAACCATGTAAATTTTTCTATCCTTCATTTAGTGATCCATACATCCATCCACCCATCCATCCATCCATCCATTCATTCATCCATCCACATCCACCCAACAAAAGCAGTTCTTCCATTCATTCATCCATCCATCAGTTAATCCAACTATTATTTGAACCATGTAAATTTTTCTATCCTTCATTTAGTGATCCATACATCCATCCATACATCCATCCATCCATCCATTCATTCATCCATCCACATCCACCCAACAAAAGCAGTTCTTCCATTCATTCATCCATCCATCTGTTAATCCAACTATTATTTAAACCATGTAAATTTTTCTATCCTTCATTTATTGATCCATACATCCATCCATACATCCATCCACCCATCCATCCATCCATCCATTCATCCATCCATCCACATCCACCCAACAAAAGCAGTTCTTCCATTCATTCATCCATCCATCCATCCATCCATCCATCCATCCATCCATCCATCCATCCATCCATCCATCCATCCATCCATCCGTCCATTAACATGTATAGCACTTTGTGCTGCATTTTTAATGTATGAAAAGTGCTTTATGAATAAAGTTTGATTTGATTTGATTTGATTCTCTTTTACTTCTTCATCTTCTTCTGTAATCAGTTTTTATTCTGACAGTATTAACATCATAATGTTCAAACTCTGTCTATGAACCTGGCATGTGGAATCAGCTGCTGAGGCCCCTCGGTGGGGCGTCCTTTGTCGTGCCTGAGCCTGTTGACTTTACACTGAGGTGTGTTTACAGAAGGGGGGCCTCTTGACCCCGGGGGGCCTCACAACCACAGCCTGCAGGTCTCTGCTGTGATTGTTTCCTGGAGCATCATGGGTCATTCCTAACGTCCCAGTAAGAGGATGATCAGAGAAGATCCTCTGACTTTCTGACTGTGATGAAGGCTGAATTAATAAGAGCATTTAAAATTATTAAGCTTATTTTAACGAACAATGGATCAGTAATCCCAATCGATTTACCAAAACTGAATATATCAAAGTGTCCCAGTCTTCAGGCTTAAAGCTACAGGTGATAACTTCATGTCTGGCTCCCCCTGCTGGATTAAAGAGGCACACACATGAATGATACACTCAGTCTGTTCACATTTATGACAGTATGAACACAAATGTTCTTTCTGACTGTATTTCAGTAATAGCAACAGTCAAGTCAAACTTTTGAGATTGAAGCTGAAATAACGAGAATAAAGTCTCAATACAATTTATGATCAAGTTAAAATGTTGAGGAAAAGCCAAAATGTCAAGAAGCAAGTTGTAATATCGAGAGAAAAAGTCAAAATACATTGTTTGTTGACTTTATTCAACATTTCAACTTTTTCAAAGACTTTTTAACTTTTTTTCTAATCATTTCAACTTTAGTATAAATTGTATTTCAGCTTTATTGTTGACATTTCAGCTTTTATCTTGTCATTTTGACCTTTATCAGAAAATTTCACCCTTTTTCTTGTCATTTCAAGTTCAGTCTCGACCTGCCAAAAATTATTTTTTCCATCTAAAATGACTAAAGGTGCATTTGAATAGTCCTTGCTTCCTAACTGGAGAAATGACCAGGAAGCATTAAAGCGTCAGCCATGATAAGAGCTGATCCAATTCTCCAGAAGTGAAGGAAAAGAGGGTCGTTGCTTCCTTTATTATCTCCTTTAGCAAAAAGGAAACACTGGACCCTCCTTCACAAAAGGAAAGTAGAAAGGAGCGGCCCATAATGCCTTGCGGCAGGTGACTCAGCACCTGCAAATCATTTATGGAGTTCATTTTTGGAAAATTGTAGTTTCTTACAGAAGAGTATCAGAGCCATGTTAGATGAAGAAATAATTTTGGGGAAGTCAAGATTGTTGTAGAAATTTCAGGATTAAGGTTGAAATGAAAAGAATAAAGTTGAAACGGCGAGAATAAAATTAAATAACAATTTCGTGATAAGTTGAAATGTCAAGAAAACAGTCAAAATGTCACGAAAAAAGTCAGTGTCGAGAAAAAAAGCAACATTTTTGATAATAAAATCACTTTTTATTTCAAATTTAATCTCAAAATTTTTACTATAATCTCAACTTGAATTTTAAAATTTTCACTTTAATGTTGACTTCCCCAAAATGATGTTCTCCATCTGACATGGCCCTAATACTCTTCTGTAGTTCGTCATGGTTTACCTACGTCACGAGAACTCGTTGTATATATATGACAAATACAGAAGAGTATTAGGGCCATGTTAGAGGGATAAAATAATTTTGGGGAAGTCAAGATTATAGTAGAAATTTCAGGATTAAAGCTGAAATTAAAAGAATATAGTTGAAATGACAGGATTAAAATTGAATAACAATTTTGTGATAAAAGTCTAAATGTCCAGAAAAAGTCAAACTTTCAACAAAAAAGTTGAATTGTTGAGAAAAAAAGTCAGAAATTTTGGGAATAAAGTCGACATACATTATATTTCAACATTATTCTAGACATTTCGACTTTCATCGCAAAATTGCTATACAACTTTATTCTCGAATGTCGAAATTTCCACTTTAATGTTGACTCCCCCAAAATTATGTTCTCCATCTAACTTGGCCCTAATGCTCTTCCCTAGTTCGACATGACTTACCTTCATCACAAAAACTTTTTGTTTCATTAATATGACACCTACAGAAGAGTATTAGGGCCATGTTAGATGGACAAAATGATTTTGGGGAAGTCAAGATTAAAGTCAAAATTTATAGATTAAAGTTGAAATGAAGAGAATAAAGTTGAAATTACGAGAATAAAACTAAACATTTCATGATAAGTTGAAATGTCAAGAAAAAGTCAAAACTTCGACCAAAAGTTAAGTTGTTGAGAAAAACAGTGAAAATGTCAAAATTAAGTCTATATAAATTGTATGCCAACAATATTCTGAACATTTTGACCTTAATCATTGGCCCTAATACTCTTCCGTAGTTCGTCATGGTTTACCTACATCATAAGAACTCGTTGTTGCATAAATATCACACCTACAGAAAAGTATCAGGGCCATTTGAGATGGAGAAAATGATTTTGGGGAAGTCAAGATCAAAGTCAAAATTTATTGATTCAAGTTAAAATGATGAGAATAAAACTAAACAAAAATTTTGTGATAAGTTGAATTGTCAAGAAAAAAGTCAAAATTTCGACCAAAAGTCAAATTGTTGAGAAAAATAGTGAAAATATTGAGAATTAAGTCAACATAAATTGTATGATAACAATATTTTGGACATTTTGACTTTTATCATGTAATTGTTATTCAACTTTTTTTTTCATTTAAACTTTGATCTCAAAATTTCTACTACAATCTTGACTTGAATGTCAAAATTTTCACTTTAATTTTGACTTCCCTAAAATTATGTTCTCCATGTAACATGGCCCTAATACTCTTCCATAGGTCGTCATGGTTTTCCTACATCACAAGAACTCGTTGCATAAATATGACACTTACAGAAGAGTATTAGGGCCATGTTAGGTGGACAAAAAGATTTTGGCAAAGTCAAGATTAAAGCCGAAATTTCAGGATTAAAGTTAAAATGAAAAGAAAAAAGTGGAAATGTTGAGAAAAAGTCAAAATTCAGAGATTAAAGCTGAAATGATGAGAATAAAACTAAATAAAAATTTTGTGATCATTTGCAATGTCGAGAAAAAAGTCAAAATTTCGACCAAAAGTCAAGTTGTTGAGAAAAAAGCACATTTTTTGAGAATCAAGTCGGCGTACATTGTATGTTGACAATATTCTGGACATTTTGACTTTTATCACGAAATTGTTGTTCAACTTTATTCCGGTCATTACAACGTAATTCTCGCAATTTCGATTTGAATGTCAAAATTTCCATTTTAATGTTGACTTATGTTCTCCATCCAACATGACCATAATACTATTCTGTAGTTTGTAGTTACCTACGTCACAAGAACTCGTCGTTGCATAAATATGACATCTGCAGAAGAGTATCAAGTCCATGTTTGATGGAGAAAATGATTTTGGCGAAGTCGAGATTTTCTGCATAAGACTTGAAAAATCTAAAATCAAGATTTTTTTTCTTGCTTTGGTCTAATTGTAAGAAGTTGCAATTTTTGAAAAAATGACAATTTCCATGATGGTCGGCCTTGTAGGGTTTGCACAAGCACTTTTATAGGCTTGTATTTGTTATTTCAATAGATTAAATATTGATCAGAGAGTTCCATGCTAATATTGTAAAAATACCTCAGCCTTTTATTGTTTATGTAGACAAACCTGCCTACGTTTATGCTACATAATCAACCTTTTATGACCCAGACTTTGACTTTAAGAGGGAAACATTTAGACAACATAAAGACAAAACTTGATTTGTTTCATTTTTATGTCACTGAGAGTTTTGTTTCTTTTAGGGAGGGAAAAATTGATTAAAATCGTAATTTGAGTGTTGTGGAAAAAAATTTGGATTTTGTTTCTAGGCCATATCGCCCAGCCCTAGTTGAGATCAAAGTTGAAATGACCATAATAAAGTCGAAATAGAAGTTGGCAGACATGTCGAGAAGTCCAGATACGTTGTATGTTGGCTTTATTCTCCACTCTACCACTTTTTTCTCGACATTTAAACTTTCATGTCATCATTTTAACTTCTATCACGAAATTGTATTTCAACCTCGTTGTCACATTTCAGCTTTTATCTAATCATTTTGACTTTTATTTTAAAATTCTTACTTTGATCATGACCTCCCAAAAGTTGTTTTTTAGAAACCAAAATGGCCCTGATACCTTTCCATAGACACGAAAGTGCAATCAAATCCCCCTTTACTGCAGTCCTCCTTTCCTTTCCCCTTATTCCTCCTTTCCTTTCCTCTTATTCCTCCTTTCCTTTCCTCTTATTCCCTCCTTCCCTTCTCCTATCTGAGTTAAGGGAAAGTGGATAGGAAAGGACTTAGGAAGGACTTTTCAAACGCACCCCAGGACTACTTTTACCAGAGCGTGTTCACACAGGTGTGCTGATGGTATCCCTCCGCCCCGACGCGCCCACAGGTGTGGTCCATCAGAGGAGCCGAAGCACTCAACTTCCGGTCAGTGAACAGGTGTGGCGCCAAATTAGCGCCAGGTCACACAGGTGTTAAATGTTTGGTCCTTCCAAACATTTCCACCTTTGAGGCGAAGAGGACGTGAGAGGAGGAAGAGACGTTTGGCTCAGAGGGCGGCAGTAACGCACGCGCTGCCGGAGACCAGGTGTTAGTTTAGTTTAGATAGTACCAGTTTAGGTTTAGGTGAAGAAGCCTTACCTGCAATTAAATGAAGAGAAACTGATTCATTTGCAAAAAGTCAAATGCAAAGCAGGTTCAAAGTTGGCTGAAATTCCCTCCCCGTCAGTCTGGAGTTGTCCGACACACCTGTGCTACAGGTAAGGGCTTTGTGTGCACGTGCTCACGCTGTTTGAGAGTTTGTCTCCTTCAGCTTTGTGTAGTTTGTTGTAGGTGAAGTTGGCTAATGTTGGGACTAATGTTTTTAAAGGTATGAAATAAAATTCGACTACTTTAGTACTTTTAATATCATATTTTAAAATGATGCGAGACTAAAATGTTTCATTCAGTTTCCTTTTAAGTCTTGAGCTTACAAACAGATTTACAGTTAGACTTTAAACCCAAAACTGAAGAGCTTATTCACACAAAAGAAAGTAATGACATTAACCCATATTTTAAAGTGCAAGGCATCCAAATTTAGCTTTTTTTATTACTGCAGGATTGATAAAAATATTTTATGTAATTTATGTTCAATTATTAAATGGTTATGAGGCTCTTTCATTTGGTTTTAAAATATGCAGAAATGTTGACAAGAACGTTAAAATAAAACATTTATAACCAGATGAAGGTTGTCAATTAGATTTTTAGGGAATATAAAAATTGGGTTTATTTGATATTTGGCATTTAGATTTTTTTGGAGACAGTGATATGAGAAAAGGGGTGAAAGAGGTTTCCAAAAATGTAAAATATTTGAATAACTTGTTTTTTAAGTGATATACTTGGTCGAAATTAAATAATTTATAACTGGGATGCATAGTGCTATTAGTCTGCTGGAAATTGTTTTAGATGCACAATATCAACATTGGCATATATGAAAATTACTGCACTTGTAAAATCCTGCCAGATATTTATTGTTAAATCTTATTTCTTTTTTGGCTTCAAAACATGCTCTTGTAGTTTACCTTATTTGAAAATAAAATGTTTGCAACAACCTTGCTGAGTCTTCTGTTTAATAATTTAGAGAAAGATGAGCTGTAGAAGCTCTGGTCACCTGTGCAGGTGTTTTTAATGAGTCTGGTTGATTAGACCACAGGTGGGGCTGCAGGGACATTTTGTGACCAGCTGAAATAAAAACAGGCTTTAGTCATTGTGCAGGTACAGGTTTAATAGATTTCAGAGAGGGAAGGTTGTCAGACTAATTAGTCAGATTAATCGAAGGGTAAATTCATCAGAATCTATGTATGTTTCCAGGGCCTTTAATTGGAACAAAAAATTCAATTTTAAAGGTTTGATTCAAGTAAATTATGTTTAGACCTAGTCTGCATTTATTTGCAATATTAAGTCATTGAAAAAATCTTATTCAAGGGCTTGATTTCTAATTTTTTTTGCCTTTATTGATACAGATATCCATTTCTTTCTGGTATTAAGTAGGGCTGAACGATTAGAGAAAATTGTGTTTTTTCCCCCAATATTGCAATTTACTCTGCATTTGTTTTAATGTTCCTCATCTTATGTATTCTTAAACAAACATAAGCAGGATGACATTAAATTAATGTAAGGATAAAGGATTTGAGAAAAAGTGGAGAACAAAAGCAAAATGGGTAAGTTGTAAAAACTGGGTAAAAATGGTATGAAAGCGGAAAAGTTAAATAGGTGCAAAATAGGTATGAAATTGCAAAAATGGGGAAAAAATGGGCAAAAAAAATCCCAAAGTGGCTTAGGAATATTGATTATGGCAACAAAATTGGGAATTAAATTTGAAATTACATCACAAAAAACATGTAAAAATTCCAAAAATGGTTCTGACAGAGGCTAAAGATGAATGGGGGCAAAATAGGCATAAAGTTGTAAAAACAGGGTTAAAAAAAGGTAAAAATGGTCCAAAAGTGAGAAAGGTGTATAAGTAGAGGTAAAAAATAGGCATGAAATTGCAAAAAACTACATCACAATGCCAAAATGTTCAACACTTTTTTGGCTTAAATATTGAACCTTCTGGGGTTTTTAGAATTGTGATTTAATCTAATTTGCAATTAATTGTTCAGCCCTATTTTCGGATATGACTGGCAGGCCACATTAAGTGAGGTGGTGGGCCTCATGTGGCCCCAGGGCCGCTCGTTGCCCACCTCTGGGTGAAACACTCATTTGAAGTGGAGGAAATTATTTCAGAGCTGATTTTAGGTAGTTGGGATTTTTGTGTGTAGATTCACGAGAGTAAAAAACCGTCCTCAGTGAGAGCACATGGGTTTGTTATATTTTATCATTAGCACATGTTTATAGCCTAAACAGTACTACTTGGCATTTCTATGATACTCTTACGGGTGCCTACGGGAGCCGCGGCTGACCAAACAAAGGAATGCGCACTCTGCAATAACTAGGAGCGTAGAACAAGAAATCCCACATTCTGCTGTGAGCAACGGAGCCGTGGACAGACACAAGAGGGGTCAGCAGAATGTGGGATTTCTTGGGTTCTTGTTTCTTGTTCTACGCTCCTAGTTATTGCAGAGTGCGCGTTCCTTTGGTTTGGTCAGCCGCGGCTCCCGTAGGCACCCGTAAGTGTATCATAGAAATGCGAAGTAGTACTGTTTAGGCTATAAACATGTGCTAAATGATGTCGTTTCGAGTAAATGGTGGACGTTACCCGCTCAGGACACAAGCAGTATGGAGGAATATTGCCGACTTTTTGCGGACTTTTAAGGACACTGTTTGTTCGGGCTCTTATCTAAGTCATGATATCAGTGTCAGTAGACAGTGAGGATCCCCCCAGATCTCCGGCTGCATCCTAGATGTTTCAAAACTACTCCACAGTGTTGTTCAGCATGAAGGTGAGTAGAAAATGAGGCCACATCGTTGTTTGGGTGTAGTATTCCTTTAAAGTCGTGGAATCCATATTCACCCTGTATGATTTAAAAAAAAAATTATCTTTTTATTGCAGACAGCCCCAGGTGAACACTCGGGGCAGCACAGGTGTTGGTGCCACCACCCGGGCCTCTGCTCACGGCCCTGCGGGTTTGGCCCTCAGTTCAGACTCCAGCTGACTCCAGGACTTCAGGAGGCCTGGATTCCGGCGACTCGGACTCCGGGCGGGTCCGCCTACTCCTCCGAAACCGAAAGGTGAGTGGAGCTGTGAGCTGGAGGCGACAGTGACTGTGGATCAGTTTAACAACCTGCAGGAAAGCAAGGAGAACAAAACTGTGTTTAAAAGTGAAATTACATGGAAATTAGTTTTCTATAACACACGTAAAAGCAGCACTTTATACCCGTACTAAAGTTAAAACACAATCGAACTTTATTTGCATAGCACTTTCATACAAAATTTTGTTGCACAAATTGCTTCCCATAGAAATGAAGAAAATAAAATTAAAATAATCAAAAGGTAAAAAATTAAATACAATGAGAAATACAACCCTCCCTCCCATCCTTCACCCCCACCCTTGCAATCCACATACAGCACACGCACTCACGTGCACACACACTCACGTGCACGCACACTCACGTGCACGCACATACAAAGACATGAAGAAGAGATTCTAACAGAAAACAAAGGACTGAGGAAACGCCATCTTTCATTAAAACTGAGGGAACACTGGAACTTAGACTAAAATAAGTAAAATAAATAATAAAATAAATAAAATGAAAGGAAACATGATAAGAAATAAGAGTTAAATAAATATAAAATAAGTAGGTAAATAAAATGCATTTTAAATAGTAATATGGTAAAATGAGATAAAATGAATGATTAAAATGATGATAAAAATGAATTATTAAATCAAAGGAATACTGTTGTCAGTGCTTGTTTTTACTTTTAAACAAGTTAAAGTTCATGCTCATTTTTTTTCAATGTAATATCTTAAAGTAGTTTTATATCCATCCACTTCACTGTGCAGAGTGGAACCTAAAGATCAGAAGAGAGTAAGAGTAAATAAAAAAAGTAAAATCCTAAGCATATGTGTGAGTGCTGTTTAATCAACATTCAATTGTGAATTACACAAATCTAAAATACAAAATGATGTGAAATCTAAATGCAAAATATCATATTGCCCTTCATCGACTGTTGTGGAATTTGGATGTGATATGTTAATATGGTAAGATTAAAACAAACGTGAAAAGAGTTATATGAAACTTAAGACCAGGGTTTGGGAGTTCTCCAACTGGTAGTTGGACGTGGTAAAGGTTAAATTTATTCCAAATATCTGTATAGTTAAGTGGACATTATGCATGAAAGGGTTGATCATCACTCCAACAATTATTCTTGGTATAATAATGAATTATAATCAATTTGACCCTATTGATTTGATTTAACCTTAGTAGCAATTTGTTATATTTATGAAATTAAATATCACAGTTAAAAGTGAAACTGTTACTCATAGTGTTGAATTCATGCAGTTTGACTAAGATAAATAGGATACTTTGTTTTATTTTGTTTACATTTACGTATATTTTTATTTAGATCTTTTTCTTATTAATTTCCCTGACAAAGTTTTTCCCCAAAGCAGGGTTCCTTAAAGTCTTAAAAGGCATTGAATTCATTATTCTAAAAATAAGGCCTTAATTGGCATTAAAATGTCTTGAATCCAATTTTCAAAAGTCTTAAAAATCTGAACATATTTGTAAGATTTCTTAGTTTGAACTAAAAAATATTTAGTAACATTTCTGTTTTTCAAAAATAATTAGCTAATTTACTCTCGTGGCGACGTCGTGTAATCACAATAGCGGAACTGACAAAACGGTGATGTGTTTGCACCAGGATCTTTTAGAGCAGACGCATGTCTTGGTTCTACCTACAGTGCCTGGAGAGAGGGGAAAAATTGGCAAAAAAAAATCCAAAAGTGGTTTAGGAAAATTGATTATGGCAGCGAAATTGGGAATTAAATTTGAAATTAAATTTCAAAAAGCATGTAAAAATTCCAAAAGTGGTTCTGACAGTGGCCAAAAAAGATGAATGGGGACGAAATGAGCGTAAAGTTTTAAAAATGGGGTTTAAAAAAAGATTAAAGTGATTTATTTAAAATAAACTGAGTTAAAATTGCCTCTAACCCAGGTAATTCATGTGGTTTTTTTATTTGTTTTGTTTTGTTTGTTTCAATTGTGGTTCGTTGTCGACTTGGTCTTAAATTTGATTTCAAACGGCCTTAACCCTTGTGGGTCGCTTTAACTTACTACCCTTTGAGGTAATCTGAGGACATTATTGTCCTCTCCCAAAGCTGCTATAAAAACATAACAGATTATTTATTTTTTTACTTTTTTTGCTCAAATCATTCAGTCAACTTCAGTTCTAAACAAAAATACCAAATATAGAATTATTTATTTTATTTTAACCCTTTGAATGCCAACTTGATAACATGATGTTCAAATTTTAATGATTAAAAAACACAAAAAGTGAGTTATTATCCATATTATGAATGTTGAAATGACATAAATAATTACATATTTGGTATTTTTGATTAGAACTTAAGTTGACTGAATGATTTGAGCAAATAAGTAAAAAAGATAATAATGTGATATGTTTTTAGCAGCTTTGGGAGAGGACATTAATGACCACTACTGAAGGGTAGTTAATCGTGAATTGGGCACTGCAAAAAAATTAACAATGCATGAAAATCAATTTTGTTATTGATCTTAAGTATATTTAAGCCTGATCTTTGAAAAAAATCCTCAGGTCTTCAACATTTATAATATTGACAATAACTCAATTTTTGTGTATTTTTTCATTAAAATTCGTACATCATGTAATCAAGTTGGCATTTAAAGGGTTAAAATAAAATAAATAATTCTATATTTGGTATTTTTGTTTAGAACTGAAGTTGACTGAATGATTTGAGCAAAAAAAGAAAAAAAATGATAATCTGTTAAGTTTTTATAGCAGCTTTGGGAGAGGACAATAATGTCCTCAGATTACCTCAAAGGGTAGTAAATTTGTCCTACGGTAACCTTTGACCTCTGACAAAAATCAAACTTTAAATTTTAAGGCTTTCCTTGAAAAAAACCTTCCTACAAAAAGTCATTCAATACTGAGTAACACTGCCAAAATTATGGCCAAAAGTTAAGCAAAAAAATGTCTGCAAGGACAAAAATGTCCGATTACCCACAAGGGTTAAAAAAGTCTGAAAAAGTTTTGAATTTAACTTGCCTTGGGCTGTAGGAACCCTGCAAAGTGATTAAGCCTTTAACTACCTGTTCAACAGTTTGGCAGAGGTCATCAATAAGTTCAGGGTTTTTAAAAATGTTTTTAGGAAGGGAATAAATCAAATCCTTGTTGAAAGTTTTTTTTTTTTTCAAGGTGTCAAAATAATACAGAATCCATCCATCACTTGTTTTGATTGTTTTTATGTTCAGTATTTTTGAACTGAAATTTAAAATATTTTTAATGTCTTTTAGTAGAAGTACGTTCATGAAGAAAATGTTTTTTATGGAAATAAAAATCTTGAATGAGAAATTATGTATTTTAGATCTGTTTTTATATGGAAAGTATTTTATTCATTTATGCAAATGGGCCATTAATTACCAAGAATTCAACTGTTTACAATTGAAATGAATTTTAAAATGCTGCATGAAATAAAAAAAAAAACAAAAGCCATGAAGACTGTGGACAACTTTGAAGCATTGAATATGACTATACCCTGTAATCAATTGTTTTTGTTATCTCAGTGTATACTGTGTTACACATTGATCTGGTTTTGTATTTAATGAACATACAATAAAATGTCAATTAAAGTAAATTAAAATGTAAATTTCAGGCTGAAGTAAATTTTAAAGACTCATTTGAGGTGGAGCAAATTAAAAAAATATTTTATAGCTGAACTTAAAATGGTTACCCAGTGCTGAATTTATGCAGTTCAACCATAAATTGGATTCTATATTTTTATTTCATGTTTGCACTTAGGTCTATTACTTAGATCTATTTTTTTCTTTGATTAATTCAGGTGTATTTAATGTTTTAGAAAGGATATAAATCAAACTACAAACGAGCCAAAAAACCCGAAATTTTCTTTGTGGGATATAAAGGTTTAAAAGGTAATACTTGATTAGTTGATGACAGGAAAATGCCCCCCCCCCCCAAAAAAAATTGGGACAAAATAAATTAGAAAAGGCGGAAATGTTTGAAAATAAAATGGCAAAATATAACTTTAAATAGATAATGTTGAGCTTGACTAACATGCTAAAATGTTTTTGATAAACAGATTATATATACAAATCATCATATTACAAAATGGTTAAGATAAGTACTTAAAATAATATTGATGTAATAACCTAGCTTTTAAAATCCGAAACATAGAAAACGTTAGTTCTTTTAGTTTGCAGTTTTATATCCTAAATCAATGACAGGATCAACCAATGACGTGTTAACAAAATAAATATTCCTAATAATAATATTGACCTGTGAAACAGTTGAGCTGGGAGTCAAAGGGTAAATAAAGTACTATGTAGTCTTTTTTTTCCTCAATACTTTATTGATAGTTTTTCAATTTACAAGTGCTCCAGTTGCACACATGGGTGTGACAGTCAATGTAGTTTAAGTAAATATAAAAGGACCTCTTTCACAATACATGTAATTTTGCCCACAGCCCAATTTTTTGTTTATTGTGTGGTATTTGTAGTACACCCAGAGACTCCCAAGAATATACCTTTAGAAAATCCAAAAGTCATCCAGGGCCTGTACTATGACCTATTTTATAATCATTGCCATAGGTGTGAGCCAGGGTGCACACTTTACCCCAAAACTTACTCAAACACAAATAATAAATCATCAAATTGGGTCAAATCACCTTCACTGAAGTCTGGTGCATCTTTTGAAATCAAATGTAAAGCTAAGTATTACAATTGAAAGAAGTTATTGAATTTTAACTGGAAAAAAAAAGTTTTTTTATGATTTTTTCAACAAATTCAATTCTTTAGAGATGTGTCTGACCAACTTACAGTTGCTGTACAACTAAAATACTTACAAATTATTTGGCCACATATATATTCTCAAAGTGGGAAAAAAATCATCAAATTCTGAGACCGGTAAAGTTGTCCTTTGCTGGATGTTAATCAGCCCAACTGTAGACCTCACGATCCCTGACATAATTCATAAAACCATCCAAGTGTTTAAGTTCTGGAGGGCACCATTTACACTGTATCAGGTCTTTTCTAAATGAAGATTAGACTGATATTACGAATGAGATGAGTCCTTCAGTGTACAGATTAGATTTAAAACTTTGTCTAAATATGGGGAAATTTGTTTTATTGAATGTGCAAAACACTGAACTGTGTTTATTCTTGATTTTCAGGTTGTAAAGGAGGAATCGCAGGAGGAGTCCATTTTAGATCATCAATGGTAGGACAGATTTTCTTCTCACCCCATCTTAAGGACTGGCCGTCCTCCGGGGCGGGTGGGCCTGACGCCCCCGTGCTGCTCCTGATTGAGCGCACCGGGGCGGCTCGCCAAGAGCGGAGGACGGCCGGTTCTTGTGGGGTGTTGCGGGTGGTGATGCTGCTGGTTTTGCTGCTGCTGCTGGTTTTGCTGCTGCTGTGACTGTAGTTAAATTGGTTGTTGTAGTGGTGGTGGTGGTTTTGTGGTAGTTGTTGTCGTAGTTGTTGAGAGAGCAGTCACAGCAGATTTCAGGTGGACCTTCGCTGGAACCTTTCAGGTGGACCTCTGTTGGATTATTTCAGGTAGATCTTCGCTGGAACCTTTCAGGTGGACCTTCGCTGGAATTTCTCTTTCAGGTGGACCGTCACATAGTCTTGTTTTGAAGGTTTAGAGTAAAACTTGGGATGGACCTGGTGTCATGTACCATAGTTGAAGTTTTTGACTGCTTTTTCTGGGGCAAAGTAGATCACTGTTGTGTTTCTGCTTGTGCCACTGTGATGGAGTTGCCATATTCACTACTTCCAGATGCTGTACCTATTTAAGGCTGGATTTAAAAAATAACACATATAAAAAAAGACAAATTTTTACCATTTAAAATGACAAGTTTTCACCATTTCAAAAAGACAAATTTTCACCTTAAAATACAAATTTCACTTCCAAAAAAATATGAATTTTCACTCCTAAAAGACGAATTTTCACTTCTAAAAGACGAATTTTCACCACCAAAACAAACAAAATGCCTCCTTTAATGACTTACTAAACCAAGGTAAAACAAACTCAAAATGGCATTCTGAAAATGCTTCAATGAAAGTGCTGTAGAACCAATGATCTTAAAAATTTTACGAGTCATCTTAAAACGAATACCTCAACAATTTAAAAGTGCTTTAAATTTTGATAAAGACTATCAAATCGCATCAGCAAAGCAAAAACCTTGCGAGAATTTCATTTTTCCCTGAATTTTCTTTGCTGGAATTTTTGAAGGACACCAGATTTGAACCCACACCGGCAGCGGATTTCCATTTGGGACATGTTGGCTAATTTACGTCTGCATCAATTTTTATTTCATTTCAACTGTATGGATCACTGAAGACGCATTTCCAGCGACGTCACAAACTTGGAACCAACAACCAACAATAACCAATGTGACAGAGGTCAGTTATTTTTTTTTGCTTTCTGATTTATGTAATTTCTAAATATTTAAAGAATTGATGTAATTGCAAGACTCAGTGAAAAGTTAGCCTGAAAGGTACTGTTTTTAGTCTTAATGAGGGAATATTTTTCCTGTTGGAATGGTTTGATTTTTTTTTTCTGCTTAAGGCAGTAGTTGGTGGTGAACAATCGCTTTTCCAGCTATGTAAAATCATGTAAGGTTAAACTTTAAAATTTAAAATCAATTGATCCTTACGTCAATTAAAAAAAACCCTCAATGTCTGTCTTATTGGTCTGTCTCTCCACTTAGGGTTTATACTTTAACTCTGTTTCTGTATTCAGGAAATGAATGAACTCGTCTATCTGCTGATCGTCCTTGTGCCATTGTTGGGGGAGATGGTTCTTCAGCCAGAGGAAGACCCAGGATGTTTTTCCTTCATCTTGGAGTTCATCTCGACGTTCGTCTTGGCTTTCGTCTTGATGTTCGACTTGATGTTCGTCTTGATTTTCATCTTGCCATTTTTCTTGGCGTCTGTCTTGGCAGTCACCTTGATGTTGATCTTGGTGTTGGTCTTGATGATCACCTTTGTTTCTCTTGGCGTTTGTCTTGATGTTTGTCTTGATTGTCTTGTCGTTGTCTTGATGTTTGTCTTGATGATCGTCTTGGCGTTCGCCTTGATGTTCGTCTTGGCGTTCGTCTTGGCGTTCGCCTTGATGTTCGTCTTGGCGTTTGCCTTGGCGTTCATCTTGGCGTTCGTCTTGATGTTCGTCTTGGTGTTCGCCTTGATGTTCGTCTTGGCGTTCGCCTTGATGTTCGTCTTGGCGTTCGCCTTGATGTCCGCCTTGATGTCCGCCTTGATGTCCGCCTTGGCGGTCGTCTTGGCGGTCGTCTTGGCGGTCGTCTTGGCGGTCGTCTTGGCGGTCGTCTTGGCGGTCGTCTTGGCGGTCGTCTTGGCGTTCGTCTTGGCGTTCGTCTTGGCGTTCGTCTTGGCGTTCTTGTTTTTGCTGCCTTCCTCGGGCACTTGCGGTTACGGTGGTTGTTAACACAACTGAAAGGGAATGGCGTCCCTTGCCTCCGGAGCCTCGGGGCGTGAGGTCTGCACCTTCGCGCCCTGAAACAGCACGTTGATGCCTATGATCGGCGTAGGGTTGACTATGCTGGGGGTGCAGAAGTCGACCAGTCAGGAATGATGAAAATTGGGCATTTCTGACTTCAGATGAGCTCCCAAGTCTGACCTGACTTTTATCCACTTAATCTGCACCGAGTGACGAGTGCACGGCTTCCTTTACCACCTTGAGCCACAAACATGCTCTGCCCTCACGCTGCGTTAGCTTCACTGCTGCCAAATTACAAGTAAAATATTTGACTAGTTAAAATGGAGTTAAAGGTTATGACAGCTTTAATAAAGTTTTTAAATTATTTTCAGTCATCCATTACAAAAATCAACCAGATATGAAGTTAGAAATTCTTGAAATAATGGCGATTAAAGAGCAAGTTTAAAATGATTTCATTCAAGCATTACAAAACTACCAGATTTGAAGTTAGAAGTTCTTAAAACAAGTTTAAATTTAAGTGAAGCATTACAAAAAAAACAACCAGATATAATATATATATTTAATTATAATTAAGTGATAAGATTTGATGATTTCAAACTTATTATTGTCTTTAAAAAAAACTAACAAACAAATTTTAAGCTTCATGGTAAATGGGAATATCAAATTGTTGAATTTATTCGACACTTATAAAAAAACTTCATCAATACAGTTAAATAAAGTCCTGAGTTATTTAAGTGAGTTTTGGTGCCATGATTTTAAAATCTGAATTTGGTGTAATGAATTTAAATTGCATTGGTCATATCTATAATTATCTGTTAACACTGAATTAGTTTCAATGTTTTATGTAAATCTGCAGTATAAAACCTTTAAAATTTTAAAGGTCCATGAACAACTTACATGTCAGTTTATTTTACGTAAAATGTGCTATTATGTGATCAAATATTTAACTTGTTGATAAAATTATGTTTGTAGATTGGTAAAGTTAACTGATAATGACCCCTTAAGTCAAATACTAGATTTGCTGCTAGGTTTGTGTTGCTTCCAGGTTTTTGCGTTGCATAATTTGAGAAAATATTGGTAGTTTCACTTATTTAATAGTGTAGGGACGTTGTTTGGGGTTGGATAGTGAAAGGCAATTCTGTTTTTCATAGGAGGGATTATTTTCTGTAAGAGAAGATGGATGGTTTTAAGTTCATGTTTTCTCAAAATGAGGATTGTTCTCTTAGAAAAGTTGTAATTTATTTTGTGCTGGAGTGGTTAGATGGCTTTAAGCAAATGTGTTATAAGAGGGTTTGTTCTAGAACAGTTGGATGGTATAAAAAAATGTTTTGTCCTAAGATATGGTTGCTGTGCTAGATTGGTTGGATGGCGCTAAGTAAATGTTAAAGAGATCTGCTAAAGAAGTTGGATGGTGGAAAGCAACGTTTTTCTGCCATGTATAATTTATTTTTTTAGCTGGAGTGGTTGGATGGTGTAAGGAAACGTTTTGTCCTTGGTAGGCCTGTGCTCAAAATATTGATAAGACAGAATATTGTCATGCGCTCTTTGGGATACGTGTATAGATACGGATTCTACAGAATCGATTCAGCCTCAATGTTTGGACATTTGTTGTAAATACTCTTTACGTAATGTTAACAATGGCACAGTTCAAAGTAGAAGCCAAATGACATGATGAAACTTTCTTCTTGTAATATAAACAAAAGTTGCTGGGAATTCTGTCAAGTGCAGTCAGTTCTCAATTTGTGTATCGAGATACGTATCGAATTGCGGGGTCGCTGTAAATACCCAGCCCTCGTCCTTAGACGTTTGGTTTTAATTGCGCTAGAATGATTGGATGGCATTAAGCAAATCTCTTTTCTTCAGACGGGTTGTTATTCTGTAAAGTTGGATGGCGCCAAGTTAATGTTATGAGGAATTGTTCTGCTAGAGAAGTTGGATGTAGAAAGCAAGTGTTTTCTACGATTGTTTGTAGGCCTATTTTTGTTCTAGAGACGTTGGATGGCGATAAGCGTGTACTCCATAAGAGGGATTGTTCAGCTAGAAAAGTTGGATGGTGGAAGCATATGTTTTGATTTTATAGATTTTTCTAGTAGTGAATTTAAATGTAAAAGTAAATGTTTTTTTCATAAGAATTGTTCCGCTATAGCCATTGGATGGTGGAAAGCAAGTGTTTTCTGCCATCAGTAATTCGTTTAGTTCTGCTAAAATGGTTGGATGGTAAGTAAACGTGTTGTCCTCATGGGGGTTATTTCTGCTGGAGTGGTTGTTTGGTCCTAAGTAACTTATGAGGTGTTCTGCTTGAGAAGTTGGATGGTGGAAAGCAGTTTTTTTTTCTGCCATCTGTAATTTATTTTTTGCTAGAGTGGTTAGATGGCTTTAGGCAAATGTGTTCTCATATGAGGAGTTGTTCTCAAGCAATTCGATATTGTAAGGAAATGATTAATTCTAAGCAGTTTTGTTTTTATTGCACTAGATCTCATTCTTTTGAAGGTTGAATTTCAGTTTAAAAGTTCAGCAGTATCTGTAACATGTCGGATAAATAGGCTGAAATTTATCGATACATCCACCTGTGGGTAGAAAACTTGAAATTTCAAAAGTTAAATTTGTTTCACTTTCAGAAAAATAAAACAAAACTTCTCTAATAGGTAATGTAACAAATGTCGGGAGGGCCCGTGCCAGTCAGTTGATTTTGTCTAATTAAAAAAGCAGGCTAGTCAAAAAGTTTCTTAAAATTACACCAAACAAAAGCAACAAAAACAATCAGTTAATTTAATCCATTGCCAAAGTGTTTCTTTGTTTTTGACCACCTTTCCAGATGTCCAAAGTGTTCATGGACTTTAATTTCCCAACTCCCGCCAATCTTCAGGGCTCAGAATATGCTAGAATAAGATTTAATCAAATGTCAAAGTAAACTAATGTTGAAATAGTGGCTTCTAAACATGGCAGTTGCAGCAGTGTGGCTCGGTCTGTAAGGTCTTGGGATGAGAACAGAGTTGCTGGTTCACATCTGCTCACAAGTTGGTCCGGTTTCTGGGGCGATGCAAGCTGCCAAGTCTGACATGACGCAGAGTGACGGGTGCCCAGTTTTCTTTACCATCCTGAACCACTTTGGTCTTAGAGTCCAGGTAAAGCCAACAGCAGGTGAGTCAAACATGGGTAAGTCAGAGCAGTAAGTTTTTAATTTTGTCTGCATTATGTTACCTTGTCAAAAGCATTTTTCAGAATTCTTTCATCATTCTCGTTTCCTTCTGTAGGGTCCTGCGACCTCCACACTAACCTGATCATGCTTAGAAACGTAAGCATGAGTGAGTCTGGAGTCGGAGTCTCGACACTGACCTGTTGTCCTGGCGTGAGCTCCAGCTCTCACACAGTAAGGCGTCTTTGCTGCCTGATCAGCTGGAGTCTGTTGTGACCCAGTTATTCAGCAGCTCAGACACAAACTGATCTTTATTTGACCATGCTTTCAAAATAAAGGTACTTAAAGAAACCTTTGAGTTTTTTTTTCTGAGAATTTATATGACTTTGGTTTAAAAATAATGTGCCAAAAAGAACAATTATTTCAGTCAAGCATCAAAAAACTACCAGATGTTAAGTTAGAAGTTCTTATAATGGCTAAAAACAAGTTTAACATATTTCAGTCAGGCATAACAAACTACAACATATATAGCTCGAAGTTTTTATAACGGCTAAAACAAGTTGAAATTATTTTAGTCATGCATAACACAAACTACCAGATATTAAGTTAGAAGTTCTTATAATAATGGCTACGAACAAGTTTAATTTTTTTTCAATCAAGCATAACAAACCAGATTTAAAGTAGGAAGTTCTTAAAATAATACCCTAAAACGAGTTTAAAATGATTTAAGTGAAGCATTACAAAAAACTTACAGGTATTAAAAGTTCTCATAATGGCTAAAAACAAGTTTAAAATACTTCAGGCAAGCATCACCAAAAATACCAAATATGAGGTAAGAAGTTTTAATAATGGCTCAAAACGATTTTAAAATTATTTCAGTCGGGCATAACAAAACTACCAGATATGAAGCTAAAAGTTTTTGTAACAGTTAAAGACGAGTTTTAATTTATTTTAGTCATGCACAATAAGTTCATGTATAAATGGCTAAAAAGAAAAAATAGAATATTTTCAGTGAAGTATCACAAAAAAAGATAGGAAGTTATAAATTTTTGAAATAACTGCTAAAAAGAGCAAGTTCAAATTGATTTCATTGAGCATCACAACAAACTACCAGATTTGAAGTAAGAAGTTCCTAAAATAACTCCTTAAAACAAGTTTAAAATTAAAGTGAAGCATTACAAAACAAGCAGATATCAGAAGTTTTTAACGGGTTTTAAAAGAGGTTTAAGATTATTAGTCAAAAATTACAAAAACTAGCAGATTATAGAAGTTGATACAAGCACCTAAAACAAGTTATTTCATTGAAGCATGACAAAAAATCAAGGTATGAAGGTAAGAGGTTATAAAAGTTTTAAAAAAGTTAAAAATTATTTTGGTCAAGCATCACAAAAAACTACCAGATTTAAAGTTAGAAGCTCTTAAAATTACACCTTGAAATAAGTTTGAAATTATTTAAATGAAGCATTAGAAAAACTACAAAATATGAAGTAAGAAGTTCTTAAAATAAAGGCTTAAATGAGTTTAAATTTCAGTCAAGCATAACAAAACTACCACATATGAAGGTAGAGGTTTTTACAATGGTTAAAAATGAGCCTCAAATCATTTTATTCATGCGTAACACAAACTACTAGATAGAAGTTCTGTTATAGAAGGCTAAAAAAAGTTGAACTTTTTCAGCAAAGCATCACAAAAAACAGCCAGATATGAAATTAGAAGTTCTTAAAACACCTTTAAAACAAGTTTAAAATTAAGTGAATCATTAAAAAAAAAATACCTGTTAAGTTCAAAGTTCGTATATTGGCTAAAAACGAGTTTAAGATTTCATTCAAGCATGACAGAACAACCTGATATGAAAGAAGTACTAAAGATAATTACTGGAAACCAGATATAATTTTGAATTTCTTATAATGGCTAAAAACAAGTTTATAGTTATTAGTCATGCATCACAAAAAAATACCAGATATGAAGTTGTATTTTTTTGCAATAATGGCTAAAAGAGTTTAAAACTGCCAGATATGACGTTGGAAGTTCTTAAAATAGCTAAAAAAAAAAAAGCAAGTTCAAGATTATTTTAGTCAAGCATAGAACTACCAGAAAAAAAGCAGTTCTGAAATGATTAAAATAACCAAAATATTTAAATAAATCAAATCAACAAAGTATTGATTGGTGCTAATAACAAACCAATAAGAATTGTTTTCAAAAAGGCAAACTAACTCCTGGAAAACTGTTTCAAATATTAAAACAGATTTTCAATGAGATTTAAAACCAGTTGTGTTTAAATCCACATTGTGTTCAACAGTGTTCAGAAAAGGGTTGAAATAAAAGTTTAAATACACTAACGCGTGGAGGAGATGATTCTGATCGATCATCGAGGGACGCCTGTTGACCGGCCTTGTGTTGGGGTGGGCGGAGCCTCCTGACTGCAGCCTGACCTCCTTCCTACAGTCGTCCGTTGACCTTCCTACAGTCGTCCATAGACCTTAATGAGAGGGCGATCCAGCATGTGTCACATACAGGTAGGTGGTTTCTTTAGGTTCATCTGTCTTTGAACAACACTTGTGAACAACAAGGTGCAGAGTTCAGTGGTGGGCAAAGATCACAAGAGCAATCAATGTCCAACGCTGTTCTATAAAATAACCCAAACAATTATTGTTCATAAAATGATCTCTGGGAGACAAAATCAAAGTTCAGAAAGTTGCCTACAAACAAGGCAAACTGTAGCTTGGTTAATGTTCTACAAATGAAGCAGGAAGAACAAGCAAAACAAAAACAAACTTAAACTTAAAAGCAGCAAAATCCACGGTAAAACAGTGATGTTTTTTTGCAAATAAAGCAAGAGGCAACAAATTTGATAATCTTTATTTGTATTGTTCTTTTTAAAACAGAGGGTTACAAAGTGCTTTGACAGGCAAGAACATGAAGACAGATAAGCACAAGAGAAATAAAATTAAAGAACATTTAAGACACACAAAAGGCAGAATGAAACTGAGATAGACAGTGGCATAGCAGCCCAGACGATACAAGAACCTGCTGTGTAAAAGAGACCATGAGGACCAAATAAAAACTAGAAAAAACAAAATTAAATAATAAAAATGAAAGAACGGAGATTATAATCAAACTATTTGAATGGCACTTTTCATACAGGACTTTATAATACAAAGTGCTTTACATGGGGAAAAAAGAGTGAAATAAGAAGTGAAACAAAAAGCAGAAAATTGCTTAATTGCATAAAATGAAAACATAAGACCCCCGCAACCCCCCATCCTCCAAACCACAATCAATATAAACACTCACTTACTTAAACACACAAAGACATAAAAAGGAAATGCTGACAGAAAACAAAATTAGAGGACTGAGGAAACACTATCTTGAATTAAAAATGAGGAAACACAGGAGCTAGAACTAAATTAATTAAATACTCAAAATACTAGAGGGTAAGATAAGTAAATGTGTAAATACTTAAAAATAAAATGATATAAAATAAAAGTAAAATTATAAATTATATTGTAAAATGAGTGTAACATCAGGTGTATGATAAAGTTGGCTAAAATAGGATAATAAAAGGAAAAGCATTTAACAAAGAATAAAATAACAAATCAAAAATATCAACTATGTAGAAATAAAACAGAAGAAAGGGGTTGAAATAAGTTAACATTGTTAACTAATAGTTATAAGAAGGATAGAGAACAATTAAAAGAGTAATGTGAGGCGAAACAAAAATAAAAAAAAGACAAAAAAACAATCCTAAGATTTACTAGCATTAACAAAATCATTCTGCAACAACTTTTTGCAAGTAGTCACATCAATAAAAACCAAAAAACAATTGATATTAACACCACATGGAAACCAGTGGCAACAAGGTTAAGTTTTTGTAAGGAACTTTAAATGGGTTTTTGCAATAATATCCAAAAAACTCAGTTTTGTAAATGCTCAGTGAAATTACATTAAAATTAACTATAGTCCTGTGCATTTATTTTAAGACTATCCCTGTTCTTCTGTGCTTTTTTGACATCCACATGGTATTTTCCACATTGAACATGGACAAGAATATTCAGAAAAAGGATAAAACAGTGTGAAATGCAGACAAGAAGATTTTAATTGGCCAGTTGTAACCATCGGAGGTCATTTAAACAGCATGTGTCACATACAGGAAGGTGGTTTATTTGTCTTTGAACGACCAGAAAACAAGGTACAGACTTTTGTCATGGGGTAATATCACAAAAACAAAAACACAGCACCAAACATAACCATGAAAAATGTAAACAAAAAACTTTCCAAAATGCTTTATCGAAGCAAAGGTTGAAATGTGTAGAACAACATCATCTACTAAGCTCAAGCTATGCTTTCAATAAAAATAAATATGGTTTGTAAAGATTTGAAATGAAGCGATATTGGGAAGACAGGAGCAAAACAAATCAGAATACAATTTAAAGTTACAAAATGGTCCCAAACACAAGAGCAAAACCCTCAAATAACTATTCTTTTTAATTAAAAGGCACCCAAGCAACAAAAAGGTAACAAACAAAACCACTGAAACACCAAACTTTTCTGATTTACTTACAAATACAAACAAACAAAACAAGCTGTTCAGCAGCTCACACGCATTAGAAATCATCAGCCGCTGGAGAAAACCTGCAGACTTCCTGTCCTGCCTCCGGCCTGCAGATCCATCTCAGTCCAGCAGAAGACAGTCAGATCCAGGAAGGAGGTTTCTGACGTGATCCCCTGGATCAGCAAGCTTCAGAGTCAATGAACCATCATTCAGAAGCAGGTGAGTCAAATACAGGTAAGTGGTAAAATAAACTAGTGCTGTCAGACGATTAAAACAATTTAATTACTGGATTTATAATTAATTAATCTAATTAATCGCATTTTAATCTCATATCTGCTTAAAGTACCCAAATAAAGAATTTGAATTCTAGGATATTATAAAATTGTAGTGCAGGACTAATCAAATGAATACACTAAGAAGTGAAGATTTGTAAATCCACATTTTTATTGGTGAGAGAATAAAACCAAAGTCAGGGCAACTTGTCCAGAAAATTCTAAGCTCAATCAGGCAACTCAAATTACACTTTAAGTGTGTTTCATAAATCAAATTCAAAATAAGAAAAAGGTCGAGGACATCCAGCAAAACAATTAGGCCTGATGGATTATTAAAGAATGGAGTACAAATATAGATAAATAAATTCAAAAATAAAATAAGACTAAGGGTGAATTCCAATTCCTCCCTTAACCCTCAATCTTAACCCTCATTCTCAACCCTCAATCTCAGTGACACTCAAAGCCAAGTGTTAAGGGCTATTTCCTGACTTATAAATGGGACACCCCTTAAATGCAGTTACGTCTTCAGACTGTGGGGGCAGCACTCTGCCCAAGCTGCATTCAGTCTGCAACAATGACGAAATGTCCCATCCATCTCCGCTACCGTAACTTTTAGGTTACGAATGAGGCTGTGCACTGAAACCGGGACCGCCAGTCCGGCTGGCAAACATCGTCAAATAAAATGAATGTTATGCAACAATGAGGTCAATAATCCATGAAGAGGGCTTAAATAAGATGATACAATGGTTTTCGTAAGATATTTCTATTTCATATTGACGAAAATACTTACATTTGTAGCTTGTTTTTTTTCGCCGCTTTGGACGCCATCTTGGTTGTGGTGAAGCTGGTGAAAATACGCAATGCATTCTGGGTAGCCCTTACTCCCAAGGGTGGTGCCAGAAAATCTCAATTTGAGGGGCTGTACAGCCCTCAAACTTGTCCCTCAACTTAACATTCTGAGAGTGGGGACAGCACTTGCACTTCGCGGGATCGTGCATTTTTGAGATTGAGGGTTAAGGGAGGAATTGGAATTCACCCTTAGTCTTAAATATGCCATTCCTGTTGTCACCTGGGCTTTGTTTGGTTTGACTAGAGACGCATGTGTGAAGTGACATGTGCCACTGCCATGTACGGGTCCTCCAGCTGGACAATATCTAAATGTTTGTGTGCTATGATTAATCTTGCCATTAATTTTTATAATGCATTAATTTGCGGTGTAATTAATTAATCTAATTAATGCACTAAAGTGACAGCCCTACTAAAAAAAAACATACATACATTTAAATAACAAAATAAAATGAATGAATGAGATTATAATCAAACTATTTGTATAGCACTTTACATACAGGACTTGGTAATAAAAAGTGCTTTACATGGGGAAAAAGATTAAAGTAAGAAGTGAAATAAAAAGCAGAAAATTACATAAAATGAAAACATAAGACCCCCGCAACCCCCCATCCTCCAAACCACAATCAATATACACACTCACTTACTTAAACACACAAAGACATAAAAAGGAAATGCTGACAGAAAACAAAATTAGAGGACTGAGGAAACACTATCTTGAATTAAAAATGAGGAAACACAGGAGCTAAAACTAAATTAATTAAATACTCAAAATACTAGAGGGTAAGATAAGTAAATGTGTAAATACTTAAAAATAAAATGATATAAAATAAAATTGTAAATTATATTGTAAAATGAGTGTAACATCAGGTGTATGATAAAGTTGGCTAAAATAGGATAATAAAAGGAAAAGCATTTACCAAAGAATAAAATAACAAATCAAAAATATCAACTATGTAGAAATAAAACAGAAGAAAGGGGTTGAAATAAGTTGAATTGTTAACTAATAGTTATAAGAAGGATAGAGAACAATTAAAAAATTGGGCTTTGAAGTTATCAAAGATTAAGAGTAACGTGAGGTGAAACAAAAATAAAACAAAGACAAAAAAAAACAATTCTAAGATTTACTAGCATTAACAAAATTATTCTGCAACAACTTTTTGCAAGTAGTCACATCAATAAAAACCAAAAAACAATTGATATTAACACCACATGGAAACCAATGGCAACAAGGTTAAAGTTTTTGTAAGGAACTTTAAATGGGTTTTTGCAATAATATCAGAAAAACTCAGTTTTGTAAATGCTCAGTGAAATTACACAAAAACTAACTATAGTCCTGTGCATTTATTTTAAGACTATCCCTGTTCTTCTGTGCTTTTTTGACATCCAAATGATGTTTTCCACTTTGAACATGGACAAGAATATTCAGAAAAAGGATAAAACAGTGTGAAATGCAGACAAGAAGATCTTAATTGGCCAGTTGTAACCATCGGAGGTCATTTAAACAGCAGGTGTCACATACAGGAAGGTGGTTTATTTGTCTTTGAACAACCAGAAAACAAGGTACAGACTTTTGTCATGGGGTAATATCACAAAAACAAAAACACAGCACCAAACATAACCATGAAAAATGCAAACAAAAAACCTTCCAAAGTGCTTTATCGAAACAAATGTTGAAGTGTGTAGAACAATCATCTACTAAGCTCAAGCTATGCTTTCAATAAAAATGAATATGGTTTGTAAAGATTTGAAATGAAGCGATATGGGGAAGACAGGAGCAAAACAAATCAGACTACAATTTAAAGTTACAAAATGGTCCCAAACACAAGAGCAAAACCCTCAAATAACTATTCTTTTAAATTAAAAGGCACCCAAGCAACAAAAAGGTAACAAACAAAACCACTGAAACACCAAACTTTTCTGATTTACTTACAAATACAAACAAACAAAACAAGCTGTTCAGCAGCTCACACGCATTAGAAATCATCAGCCGCCGGAGAAAACCTGCAGACTTCCTGTCCTGCCTCCGGCCTGCAGATCCATCTCAGTCCAGCAGAAGACAGTCAGATCCAGGAAGGAGGTTTCTGACGTGATCCCCTGGATCAGCAAGCTTCAGAGTCAATGAACCATCATTCAGAAGCAGGTGAGTCAAATACAGGTAAGTGGTAAAATAAACTAGTGCTGTCAGACGATTAAAAAAATTATTCTTATTAATTACCGGATTTATAATTAATTAATCTAATTAATCACATTTAAATCTCATGTCTGCTTAAAGTACTAGAGATGGGATTTATGGCTCTTTGGAGGGAGCCGGATCTTTGGGATCCCTTCGTTTCAACGAGCCGTTCAAAAGACTGGCTGATTTGGCTCATTTTTATATTTATTCACTTTTAAGAGGCCAGCCTGGGTTTAGTTCATTTTATCCTGGAAATAATCACAGGGAGGAATGATGGGCTGAGATTTGGATCAGAATAATTTCAAACTTAGATTTCCCACCAATATTTGAGTTTGAATTCTTCTGAAATATTGATTCTAGCTTCATTTGAGACGTGCGGACAAGATTTTAAAGTTTGATATGGATTCATTGTATATATTCCCGTGACATATCCCTCTGAGTTGACAGTGAGATCACTATTTACTAGAGCTGAAAGGATTCCTCGAATATAGTATATAGTAA
Source organism: Scarus forsteni (assembly GCA_036419115.1). Classification (NCBI taxonomy): domain Eukaryota; kingdom Metazoa; phylum Chordata; class Actinopteri; order Labriformes; family Labridae; genus Scarus; species Scarus forsteni. Next base: position 10,797,834 of record JAZDUH010000508.1, on the reverse strand, counting down.
TCGATTACAAAATATCCTCGAATTAAATTTTGTGCCTCGAAGCCTCGTTTAATATATAATTTTACATATAAATATATATCTGGACTACTATACAGTGCACGGTGTTTGACATGGACGGTCATTTCTGTGGCACAACGTGCCTGCTACCTCCACTGCTGCGCTGCTTGTAAAATCATGAAGGAAGAGAAAAGAGAGGGACAGAAAGGAGAGAGTCTGCAGAAGAAATGGCAGAGAGTGTCCCAACTGTGTGGTCACTACAAGAAGGGATGAAAAGGAAACACAGTGCAGTGTGTCTGATGTCAAACAGAGTGAGCTTAGCATGTAGCTTAGCATGATGGCACATTGTTAGGGCTGCAACTATTACTATTACAGCATTTTAAATATGCTCATCACAGACATGTGTCCTCTTTCCATGGTGGAGGACACAGGATTTAAGAACATGATCAAGGATTTCAATCCAAACTACACAATGCCCTCCAGAACACACTTCACAAATATAATTGCAGAATTAGATTACTGCTTTGTAAATCAGTATTGTATCTGCTTTGTTTTAAGCCAGTACTGGCTTAAACTTTGAAAGTTGTTAAAATAAAAACCCTTTTCTGAGGAATAAACGGCATTTGGTTGCTCATTTTGAAAGCCCTGACATGTTGCATTGTATACAATTGATTTATTTGTTTAAAAACAAAAAAGTATATTTTGTTAGAGTACTCAGTTCCAAATACTCGATAGTTGCAGCTCTACTGTTTACCCTTTGTAAGTGTAAAGTGTGTGTATGTGTGTAAAACTACTTTGACTTATGTTATTCATGCAACACCTAAACACTTATAAATACACAATAAAAACAAAGCAGGCTGCAATGAAGTTCCATGCAAAAGCTTTTAGTGAAAACATTTCCACACAAAGTATTTTTAAAATAAATCAAATTACAATAAATTAGAGAAAAAATGTGCATGCAGCCCACGAGTATTACTAATTAAACTTTACAATGGACTAGTGAACTGTCCTGAGGTGCATTTAATTCATTTGTCTGTTTGTAAAGCACTTTGTGCTACATTTTTTTGTATGAAAAGTGCTATATAAATAAATTGTGATTGATTGATTGGTTGATATAGTTGTTTTCTTTAAAATAAATAAATAAATAAAAATAGAGCTTAACCCTGAGGAGGACTCCTGAACTGGAGTGATTGGGTGAATAGTAGCCTATACCTGACCTACAAAAACAGAAGACCAGTCCCTTTACTCTGAACCTTAACCCCAATAACAAAATCAAGTGTAAACAAAATAAATGACCTTCCCAAAATAATGACGACGGACAATCCTCCCCCTCGGTCAGGTTGCACTGCCGACACTGAGACACTTACATGAAGCGAGCGTGCACAACTTATGCACAATATGCATATGAAATAAGCCCTCCTCCCCATGCTCTCTCCGCCTGCCAATTCCGACGCACGCGCTTTTTTTTTTTTTTTACTGAGGCACAAACGTGAAGAAGTGCGCACAACTCACAACCCATGCTCTCTCTCTCTGTCTCACTCAGTAGACAAACCTGGCTACGTTTATACTACATAATCAACCTTTTATGACCCAGACTTTGACTTTAAGAGGGAAACATTTAGACAACATAAAGGCAAAACTTGATTTGTTTCATTTTTATGTCACTGGGAGTTTTGTTTCTTTTAGGAAGGGAAAAATCAAATAACATCGTAAATCGAGTGCTGTGGAAAAAATTGGGGGATTTTATTTCTTGGCCATCATGCCCAGCCCTAGTACAAGGCTTGTACAAGAGATGTACAAGATATATTTAAGAAAATAACCGGCTTTTCTGATCACCTCTTACCAGCAGAGAGCAGAGTGTTTTTCTAGTGCTGAAAAGTTTTAACAGCAGAAGTTTTACAGTCAGCTCGAAAAAGAACAAGAAGTGAATAAAATCAGATTTATAAAGTCATAAGTAGATTTAGTTTTTCTTTTAATTTAATTTGAAATATTTGAGCTTTAAAATGCATTTCAGAGATGAATCAAACATGTGAAAATCATTGAAAAGTTGTAATGTTTGGAAGTTACCCTCTACTGCTTAACTCTTGAGGGTCCTTTAAAATGAAGTTACACTTTTTACCCTAAGGTCCCAAAACTGTCCCTCTCATAAATGCATAAAAAAGTGAAATATAAATATTTTTCACTTTCTCTACACCTAATCCTTTCACAAACTTGGGACCAAACCATATTTTTTTTATGTATTTTGAAGCTCTTATACTGAGGTTAAAAAGGTTTACATAAGTAGAATGAATTCATTTTTTTTCCCATTTTGCCTTAGTCTTGCCTTGAATTTGTATTTATCATGATGTATGCTGCTGATCTCTTGGCCAGGCCGCCTTTATGAATGAGATGCTGATCTCAGTGGGATTTATCTGGTTAAAAAAGTTAATTAAAATGGGAGCAGTAAAACTGTTTGTCTGGTTTTATAGTTTCAGCAAAGGCACTTAACCAAAAATAAACATGAACAAAAATATAAATAAAAACAGGAAGTAAAAAACTGAGTTGGAACAAAAATCAGCCGAGTCACTGAGTGTTCAGTGAGTCACATGAATGACAGACGTGTGTGTGTGTAGTCTCTGCATCAGTCTCGACATGGACGTCTGGTTGGTCTGCAGCTCTTTGAGTCTGGTGTTACCTTCAGTAACAGGTGAGCCGGCACACACACACACTTTAGTGTCTTAGTGACAGGATTAACCCTTTCATGCATGAATTACTAAATCACAAAGGAATACTTTCTTCAATACTTTGTTTTACTTTCAAACAGTTAAAAACCATGGTCATTTTTTTCAGTGTTATATTTTGTCGTAGTTTTACATCTGCCAACTTCACCGCATGCATCAACATAGTAAGTTAGTGGAACTTAGTTAAGATCCACAACCACATATTTGACAAATGTTTATTTAGAGTAAATGAAAGAAAAAGCAAAATCTGAAGTATGTATACTATTTCTGTTGAATCAAACTACTTGTGAGTAAATGCAATATTATGTGAATAAATTCCAAGTACCAAATTTGCCCTTCGCTGGCTGTTTTGGATTTTGGATGCAATACATATCTCCATAATGTAAAAAAAAAAAAAAAGAAAAAAAGCAAAGATAATATTGATTTAAAACTTCAGACAAGGGTTTGGGATTTCACCAACTATAGTTGGACATGGTACTGCAACATGAATGGTATAAAATTTGTTCCAATTGTCTGTCTACTGCAGTGGACACATGCATGAAAGGGTTAATAACATACAAGGTTATTTTATTAGTAAATTGTCTTCAGTTTGGACAGGAAATAAAAACAGTCTTGTTGAAATTATCTGAGTGATCAGTAGAGGTGTAAAAAAATATGGATACAGCAATATATCGCAATATTTTGACCTCAGATATAAAATCAATATTTCAATCTTAAAATCAATTATTTTGTAAAAAAAAAACAAAAAAACTTGTATTTTATCGGAGTTTGTAATAAAGTACAATTTATAAATATGTATGCACATTTTTTTTCATGCAGACTGTTCAGTTCAGACAGTGACAAGAGAAATATGTGATTTTTTTACTTACTGTGCTGTCAGTCACTCAAAGCACTTTGTTCCTCATGTGTTCAATTACAGTTTGAGCTGCACTGCAGGTTAGGAGGCTTTAAATACTTTGTTTAAGGGAAAACCAGAATAATTTCTTTGCATCATAAGTTTAAGTGACTTCTATGTTTTCAAGTTAAGTGTATGTAACACTGCATTTGACATATTTCTAAAACAATAAAAATGGAGACTTGTTTTCCATCAAATAACATAAATTCATAAAAACCAGAAAGAGGAAAAGGGAAAATAAAAAAAATGCATACATAAATAACACCCAAAGTGTACAACAGTGTGGCAGTCTTGTCGGTCTCCTCAACATCAAACCACATTCATACAATTTTTATTTTAGATTTTATTTCTCTGTCTGCAAGAGTAACCACTAACAAAAATTTTACTGTTATAAGAATATTAAATAAAGTTAACCCTATAAAGTCAGCTGTATCATATTTGATACATACTTTTATAATACCTCTTTCTACTCAAAATCACCAACAAACTACAAAAAAACATCTGAATACAATCAGATAAATGATAAAAATGTCCTCTAATGGATTATCAGTTGCCAAAAACATGTTGTATCAAATGAGACTCAAAAAATCTTTATGTTGAATTTTATGGACATTTTGATTTTTATGGATTTTAGCAGAAAGTGAAACAAACATTTCAGCTCCAAAAAAATTAGAATTTTCTGGCTATAATCTATGATCTTGGACCTTAAAGGGTCAATTCGGCCTCTGAAAGTGAGATAAACGAATATGAAAAGAGGAAAAAGGAAAGAAAAGGAGAAAGAAAAAAGGTATATGCCCATACGTACAAACATTTATGTATATATATGTGTGTATGTATATATATATCTATATATATATATATATATATATATATATATATATATATATATATATATATCTATATATATATATATCTATATATATATATATATCTATATATATATATATCTATATATATACATATATAAAAGTGTTCTACTGCTAAATAAAAGTAAATGCATGAATAAATTAATGAGCACAAAACAGGCATCTTTTGTTCACCCTGTCACAGCTTTTTTAGAACATATTGCAGGCATCATTAAAATAAGTATTTGTAGATAAACAAGTAAATGTATCAATTTTAACATCAAATATCTTTGTAGTGAATCAAATACAGGTTAAAAAGGATTTCCAAATCATTGTACTCTGCTTTTATTAAAGTTTTACTCTGTGTCTTAACTTAATTAAAGTTGCTTCTGTAAAATCTACTTACATTTATGAGCTGTTAAATATGTGTACCTAATGAAATGGCCAGTGAGTTATGTATTTGTGCCTGTGGAATAGTTAAAAAACTCCCAACTCTCTGAACTTGCAGCCCTCGGCTCGGGGGACGAGGGCTGGTCCATGCACGTGCAGTCGGAGGTCCGAGCCATCGAGGGCTACCCCGTGGTTCTGCCCTGCACCTTCAGCCACCCGACGCACTCCCAGCATTCCTCACTGCAGGTGCTGTGGCGCTTGGGTCACGGTCAGGGCGCCAACATCCTGTTCCGCTGCACAAGCCACTCGGGGACCACCACCTGCGAGCCGGGGCCCCAGCAGGACCAACGCTTCCGCCTGGAGGGGAACCCGAGGGAGCACGACCTGTCGCTGCGGATCAACAGCGTCACCCTGCAGGACAGCGGGCGGTACTACTGCAGGGTGGAGGTCTTAGGACGAGAGCACATCAGCTTTGAGGACAAGATGGGCACCAAACTGAGGGTGGAGAGTAAGTTTGACTCACTTAGAGATTACATTTATTGATCTTTTATTTTCTTCATTGTAGACTGAGCCCTGGGGCACACCTTTTTTTTTTTTTACCTCTGAACACTGAAGAAGGGCCCTGAACATGTGTTTAATATAAATGTTGCGCTCGAGGTGAGATTTTAAGGTGCCCTCTTCTATCGGTGATTTACACACACTTAAAGAAGATATCAAATAGCATTATTCTTATGTTTGCCGAATTTATAAGATGGCATGTCACACAATTTACATGGTTAAACTAAGTAATTACAAAAAAAGTCTCACTTTTAGATATATGCCTGATCGAAATACACACTTTAAGATGAGTTTTATAGCATCAAAATAGGTTATCTATAAATGCTATTCCTTAGCTTCGCGGTCGGGTCGGACAGGACAGGGCTGGACTGGATACTCAACTTCAGGAACAAGACAATTAAAACTAGAGCAAATTTATATTATTCAAACACGTCAGAGCACCGGGCTGTAAGTAGCGATATGTAGCCGGCTGCAAAACTACCATACTGTTTTCCAAAAATTGCTTGTTGTCACACATCAAAAACTACCGCTACGTAACTAGAAAGAGATACATTACCTCGTCGCTTTGCATCCTGTAAGTTGTTGAAAAAATAAGTTGTAAAGCAATGCAGAGTTCTGAGGAAGGTCCGAGCTGCATTCATTAGCATCACAACAAACACACACTTTGGCTTGGGTCACGTCTTTTGGTGCGTTCCAGTTGTAGTCAGAAGTCAGAATGTCTGAGTTCCGAGTAGGAAACTGCAACTGAAACGTCCCCCGAAGTCGGAATTTCCTACTGGGAACTCGGTGAAACCTCACCACCACCGAGTTGACAATCGAAGATGGATGCCCCCAGTGTGAACAGTTATTTAGCTCCTGTAATAATCAGTCTATTTGCACTTCTGACTGGGGTGTGTCGCTCTAGATCAGCTGTATACATAGTATTGTTAGACTTATGCTGCCATAGTGATAATCACATTCTTCATGTGATATTTGTGAACAACAACGCAGGGCGTGCTAACAACAGCTAACAATAGCCTGTTAGATCGGCATGTTTTTTTCCGACTTCAACTGGAACACCGATAACTCTGAGATGATGTCACTCCCAGTTCAGAGGTTACTGGAACGCAGCATTACGACAGTTGCCGCGCATGCTCATGGGTGGCAGAGACTTTATTTTGCCGGTAATAGATTCTCCTCATAGCACCTTTAACATTTACAAATAAATACAAATAAATACAAATATCCAAATTACAACGTAAATGCCATTATGAAAACATAATATTGACTATCGTGTGTGAAGTCTTATTCTGGGTTCAAATTTATGTGAGAATAAGACCATCCAGTTAAATGTTCTGTTGTTGGTTGTTAAAATCTGAATACTTATTTCATTTTCAGTTCAGTATAGCACCATAAACATTACCTCTTTTTATTTTGAAATATTTTACTTAACTTGAGATGTTTGAGTTTGAATGTTAAATTTCAGTTTAGTGAAGCACTTTAAACACGAGCACTTTTATCAGGAAATGTTTTATTTTGCTTTATGTTGTAGTTTGAAATTTTCAATTTCATTCAGTGAAGCACTGTAAACACTCTATTTTTCTTTTAATATATAATTTTGCTTCAAATAAAGACACGTTTTTCATTATATCTTATTCTTGTTTAAAAATAATTTTTATCCAAAAGTTATGGAGAGTGATAAAATGGTGACTTTATGGTGTAAAAGGTTGCACAAAAAAAATTTGGGGCGTACTACTTTTTGTGCCGGTGTCCCTTAAGAAATTTTTAGTTGCACTGTTGCAACCAATACAAAAAGTTAGTCTGGAGCCCTGATAATAATAATAATAATAATAATAATAATAATAATAATAATAATAATGATAATAATAATAATAATAATAATAATAATAATAATAATGATAGTAATAATCAGCTGGCCCATTAGGCATTATAGACAAATGCTAAGGGTGCCTTGGCCTCCAGGGGGCGCCACAAAATCAGGGAAAAATTCACCTTCAATTTAATTACATTAAAACTAGCTATTACTATTACCTCTTAAAATGGATAAGCTCACATTTATTCAAATGTTAGGCAATGCCCAATTAATTTTATTAAAAATGACTATCAATTAAGTCATTTATTCACTTATATACAGGATTTTTATTATGTGGTAAGGATGATTATATTGTATTACAGATTTTTTTTATTTGTTATTTGTAAGGATGTAAACTGTGTGACATATTTTCTTGTAAATTAAGACAACAGTAAAATCGATGCTGTTTAAGTTCTTTTGTAAGTGTATACAAATCCCCGGGGGGGTTCAAATAAGTCTCATCTGGTGCGCCACATTCACACTATGCAATAACTATATACAAAAACTAAATGAAATAAATATATAGACTTATTTGGTTTCATTAATGTGAGCTCTTCCATTTTAAGAGTTAGTAGTAATTGTGTTAATGGCGTTAAACAGTTGTTTTTTGTGTTCCCATGTTTAGTTAAATGTAAAAAGGTTAAATTTTGAAATAACACAAATTTCTTAAATAATTCTCTTTTTCGAAGATCTAGTCTAAAATTTCTGTATTTGATTAATTTTAAGGGACTATTCAGATGATAATAGTAAAAATGTCAATGTGGTGTAACCATGGAAACATAATGCCAAATACTTCAATGAAATACATTATTAAGTAGTTTGGCATAATCCTACACTTTTCTTGTTTAACAATGGCAAGAATAAATGGAACACAATTGTTCTGAATATTATAAGTAATGTGGGTAATTAAGAGATTTTCTAAATTGTCAGCGTGGTGTAACAACTTTAAGAAGCCAATTTGTTCATTTTGTTCACAGGAAAAATAATGTGGGATAAGATGTAATCCTCTGTTTATACCTAATTGTTAAATTGTTAATTTTCAGTGATTGTCCTGCTCTATATTGCAAAATGCATATAATTGTATTTTCATTTAATCCTTATAAATGATCTTTGGAGTGATATATTAAAAGAAAGTCACTGTTTTTAGAAGTACACTTGTGTACACTCTAGGTGTATTTATGGTGTATGCAATTTTTCCCAAAAGATAATCCATTTCATTTTCATTGGGTTTTTCTCTGTTTTTTTAAATTTGTTATATTGTTGCTTGTTTATTTTATTTAAAAGTTTTTGACCTTCCAATTACAGTTAAATACTCTAATGAAATATAAGTTTTTTGCTTCATGTTATAATTATAGTAATGAAAAAATTGTGTTTCAAAACAATAATAGCAATAACTTTTTAATGGCAATAATTTTTTGGGCAATTATTGTCCAGCAACAGCTTAAAACAATTTTCCTTCATTCAGAGAGGGTATTTTGTTGTTTGTTTTTTGTATTTTGTTTATTGTTGATTACTAATGAATTTCAGCTGAGTTGAGTCACGTGTACCTGCTTCTATTTAATTGGCTTCTCACTGATCACTGTGTGGAGGGTTCTCTGGTGGGCCCACTGGCTCAGGACTCCCAGAGCCACTACCACACTGTGAGCCAGTTGAGGGACGTGGAGCCCGGGCAGCAGTACACCTGCAGCGCCTCCAACCCTCTGGGCAGGGAGCAGGCCGTGCTGTACGTCCTGCCCCCTCGACGCCCGGTGCACATGGGCGGGGCCTCGCCGCCTCTCCTGCTCCTACTGACGCTGTCTCTGGGGTCCAAGGTCATCTTGCTGGTGGGGTTGGGGGTATGGGCGGTGCAGGGGGGAGCTCTGCAGGGATTCAGGTGCTGGTGGAAATAACAGGCTGGGCTGAGTTTTTACTTTTTTACACTTATTCGCCGTTTCGAAGTAGAGCGCTAACATTTAAAATACGGTGAAAAAGACAAGGAAACAAAGCTGAAACAATATTTTACTTTATTTGTACAAGTTTTCTGTAACAGTTATGGAAATGCAACCTCCTCTGTTGACAATAAACCTTTAAAAATGTCTCTGTTATAAATATGTGTAATTTTAAAGCATTTCTTCTTTCACTTTATTAGGACACTCAAACAACTGCTATCTGCTAATGTTCAACCATACTGTCTATACTTATTTTTAATAAACATTAAGACATTTTTCAAAATAATTAAGTAAAAAGCCTGACTAGTTAAAAGTGGACAAAATTGAAAACACAACATTTTTACAACTGATTTTAGGACAGTGGCATTTTTTGTCCCGAAGGTCATGAGTGTGATATGTATTGCTGCTAATCACTGACCCATCTGAGGCCCGATTAAAATATTGGGCTAATCATCATTCAAACGTGTTCTATAGAAATGTTTAGTTTTTTTTGTGTTATTTTCTGGAGGACAAGTGCATGGCCATGATGGAGGGGTACCGTTGCGAAAGGAAAGCAGCGCTGCAGTTTTACCGAGGAACAGAAGATCGCCCGCCTGGAGCTCAGGGGAGGAAGAGACCATTGAGTTTCTATCAGAGAAGAAATAATCCTCCTTGAATTACTCAAAGTACTCTGAGCCCTAAATTAAGAAGTAAATATTTTAAAACAACTTCAGCATTAAATGTACATATTAAATATTAGTATTTTGGGGGATTAAAACCCTTTCAGGGCCAGCATGGTTACATAACTCCACAGTTTATATAAAAAAAGAAAAAAAAGAGAATAATATTCATAAAACACATTTCAAGGATTATTTGCTCATTGTTATTATCAGGGCCTGAGATGAATCACTGACCATCAGCATAAATTAATTTTATGCATCATTTTTTATACAGATGACTTTTTCGCAGGATCAGATCAACAAAAAAATATCCACACTCATGATCCTTGAGACAAGACAGATCAGCTGTCTAAAATCTGCTGTAAAAATAATATATGTATATATGTTTTACATTTAAAATGAGTCAGTCTTTTAAAAAGAAGCTTACCCTTAAATGAACTGACCAAAAAATGAAGGCCAGTATATTTACACAACCCCACTGTTTTTTATTTTATTTTACAAAGACAAGCAATTTCCAAAAACAAAGATATTAATGATTGTTTGCTTATTATAATCAGGGTATGTAAGGGGTCAATGATTACATTATTTACAGTGTCAGATTAAAAAAAACATCTCCATCTCAAGCTTCTGGGTACAAAAGATACCAACTTCAAAAGGAATTAATTGTTAATATATTTAATTTATTGTTAAATATACCTATCAAATAGGGAGGGTAGATTAATATTTGATTTATATATGTCAGGCTGAAGTCATTTAAAAAAAAATAATTTTGAAAAATAATGATTTAAGACTTTTAAAGCTGTTTTTGGGGAGCTCACACATTTTGTAGTTAGGGACAAAAGTGTCAGGATATTAAAGGAACTTTTGACAGAATTTAAACAAGCACTTGGTCATAGATTCTCAATGTAAAGCTTTGTTTTGACTTCTGCAGAATGATTTTCTTTTGAATATAATGAATAAATATGAAAATACAAGTCGCTTTCAATGTGACTGGGAAGCCATGTCAAAACCAGTGAGTGATAGGAGGGGAAGCTGCGGTGGGATGGAGCCTGAAACTATAAACTACTAAAAAGTATCACTCAGTGTTTTTATTATTATTATATCCTTTATTTAACCAGATAAAAGCCTCATTGAGATTTAAAATCTCTTTTTCAAGAGGGACCTGGCATGGCAGCAGCAGACAGTTACACAATAAATAAATAAGTGTTAGCAGGAGAAGACTGGGTACTTCTACTTGACAGACCAGCCGGTCAAAGATCCCGTTCTTCCTGAAGGTAAGTTTGGTCTTCGTCTCTTCCTGTTAGCGTGCTACTTTAGGCGCCATCAGACGTAGAAGACCGGGGCCTGGTAGCAGACTGGATGGACGGCCTGACAGCAGCCCTTGTCACTCCAGCCATAATTCTTGCTTCTGTCTGTACTCAAGACAGCACACTGGCCCTCCTGTGCTGTGCCCGGCTCATCCTGGGCCCAGTTGGTGTGTTCGACCGGCTGCCTGCCCACCCAGTACCACTGCTCGGTCTGGCTGCTTCGGCGCAGGGCGAACCACAGCTCCTGCAGGTCGTTGGCATTGAGCTGGCTCAGTAACTGGTTGATCTGTGCCTGCTGTTTGCTGTCGGGGATCCTCATCAGCTCCTGGCCTTTTTCGCTGCAGTACTGAATTGATTCTCGCCAGCCAATCGCGCTGTCCCCAACTTCGACAGCCTCGGGGCTCAGGACACAACCTCTGTAATCTGTTAGAAATGAAAGTCAGTCTGTGTGTAACCCATAGTTTAACCTATTCAGCCCCAAAGTACCTGATTTCAGGAATGCTTGCATCCTCTCCCCCAACAATGTAAGAAAAAGTGAACTATTCTGTTTTAGACACACTGAACACGTCAACACCAAGGAAATGAATTACCAAATATCCAAATCTGTTTCACTTTGATTCAAACTTGAGTTGCTCGTATGGATTTCTTTGAATGGGGAAATGTAGAGAGTTCTGGTTTATAGAAGAAGATAAAAACTGTTGTAATTGGGTGTAATGAACACCAAAAGTGAAATCTAAAGTTTGGTATATCAGAAATGTCAAATGGGACTAATGGAGCCAAACTGTGCCAAGATTTGGCCTGACCACTCTGTAGTAAAACCTCTCTAACTTTGCTCTGCATCACTTTATCAGACTCAAACTTGGCAGAAGTAATGTTCACATATTTTCACATTCATTCATAGAGTTCTAAAGCTGCAACAGCATCATTCCAAAGAGATATTCACAATAAAAACTTGTTTTTAGTCGAGGATGGAATGCTCAAATTATTCTGACTTCTATCTTCATTTACTCTGTCACAGTAACACATATACTGATAATTCCACATCTGGACAAATCTCTCAAGTGTTACTTTTATTATGACACCAAAATTATTAAAATAGACCTTGTGGTTGCAGAGATACACTCAGTAAATGTGCGTTTGTTGACATACAGAGGAAGGAGAAGCCGACAGGACTTCCCAAGAGACAAATAAACCATTTGGACAGATAAGGTACAATCTGATCATGTTTCTATCCAAATAGGTTATCATGTACTTACAAGTCCAACAATAACAGGGCTAAATCAGCATCGGTCGGACATCCCTTCTCATGTTTCCGCTCCGAGTGAAAAAAAGTTTTCAAAACTTTTCTTTACTTCGTTTTTTTGCTGCTTCTGCCATGATAACAACTCTACATACAGCTTTCTTCGGCAGGTGGTATCCAGCGTCAAAAGAGCATTACCGCCACCTACTGTGCAGAAGTGTGAGCCGATTTTCTGCTCACTAAATCTGTTTTAAAATTTCTAAAACTTCTTTATATTCTTCTTTTCCCACCGTTTAGCTTTCACCTCGCGGAGAAGTGACTTGTGCCGTACAGCAGTCAAAGCAGTAGAAATTTGTAGTTTTTGTAGTGTTGAAGTGTTCCTACCATCCACATCAAAGTTACATAGTGCAAGTGAAAGTGATACAGACCCTCAGACCATGATAGAGGTCTTATTACCTCCGCCAAGGAGGTTGTTATTGCCAGTGTCTGTTTGTGTTTTTGTTTGTTTGTTTCTCTGTTTGCAACATAACTGAAAAAGTTACGGACGGATTTTCATTAAATTTTCAGGATTTGGGAAAAGGAACAAATGATAAGATTTTGGGAGTGATCCAGATCGCCATCTGGATCCTGGAATTTTTTAAAGGAGTCTTTAACATTGTGAGATAGGACCATTTTCAGCATTTGTGCATGTTATTCCACCAAAAATACAGGACAAGTCTCCAGCAGGTTCTACAAGATATCAAAGACTGATCTGGATCCCGGCAAAATTCTGGATTCTCTGATCCAGAACAAGAAAAATTTAGATAGCAAGGGAACAAATAAAGGCGTAGACTTGCAACAGACACCAAAATATAGCCAAAATACTGGAATTTGGAGTGTTCAAAAATGTGATTTTCGTGAATAACTACTAAGCTAAAATAGATATCATTATGAATCCAAATGCTAATGGTATGTTTTTATGGTCAAGGAATCAAAATATTTGGATGACATAAAGGTAGGACTAATGTTTATGGTGAAGATCACAGTATGGGTGAGGACTGTGGCGCTGCGCTCTCCGAGTGCTTTTCTAGTTCAGCCTGTTTTAAGGTGATGCAACATCCTAATGACTCGAGAAATATTGTATTGGGTGGAAAAACTACATAGTGTTGGTTTAAGTTACAAAACTTCAAACATATGATCTGGAGACACATGAGACCAGCGTAAACTTCATAAAATGGTGGTAATACCTGGGCTCCTGCTGACGATGGCTCCCTGATGTGCGAACATCGCGTCTCCTTTGCTTCCTTTCGTGTACACGGCCATGGTCTCAGAGGAATGCCAGATTATGTTCTTTCCTTGCTGCAGCGGGGTTGTCGTCGCGACATAGTCCGTCCCCTCCAGAGGTTTCCAGTCCGGATTCGACAGAAGATCATTCCCAAGGTGAACCCCGTCTGTGTGATCTTTATGGACCATAATCAGGGCGATGTTCTCGGCCTCAGCGACGGCGTTGATGACGTAGCAGGTGGAAAAGTCCCTCTCTGGGATAAGGTTTACGAGAAGCCCTGGACGGTACAGGATTGCTATGCCCTTTATTTCCATTGTTGGAGATTCTGGATTGTATTTCTTTACCTCGGTGGTTTTCCCATCTGACAGAAGAACAAACGTTTCATCTTCAGCATCACTTACCATCACTGGGGGAATGAAGAACTTCTGTTTCTCGTCTCTAATCGGCGGCAGCATGGTGTACAGCAGGCTGCATGTGCAGTTCTGCTTCATGGCACAAGCGTGACTAACGATGACGGCCATCGGTTTGACACCTTCAACGACTCTGTATGATTTATTGAACACCTGGGCAACCTGGTGGGGTGCTAGGTCTATAGTTTTATTTACTTCACCCTTGATTTTCACAGTGTTATCTTGGTCCAAGTTGATGATGATGAGCTTGAAAGGCTGCCGCTCGGTCACATTAGTGGATGGACTTTCTATGGTCGTAGGTGCTGGTGGGATGAAGTACTTTGTCCCCAGTTTTTCGTGTGGTATGATCAGGGCCATTTGCATGCTCGTACTTTTGGAGCTGATTGCATGGACGATGATTTTCTTGTTGCTGGTGATTTTGACCGATGTGTACGAGGTGTTTTTCCTCTTCAACTCAACCGCTGCATCAATAGACAGTACCTCCGTGTCACCTGAGTTCAGATGTTTCGTCATATCTTCGTTGGGTGTGCAGATTTCTACATCGGTGTCGTTTTGCGTAGCACTGAGCTGGATCATGTTTGCAGGTGCCTTGGGATGATAGTAGGCAATGTTCTCTGGAAAAACAACCGTGAAGCTCAGCCCAGCGCTGTCTTCAGAGGAGGAGGCTGTGGATTATACAAGAACAAAATCTCAATCCGTCATTTGTGTTTAGATTAGATTAGATTAGAATAGACAAAATTTATTTCTCCCTTTGGGACACTCCCTCAGGGAAATTAAGATTCCAGTAGCACGGTTTCACACACACATCACCACCTGGATTTTACTCAGCAAACATGCCTCCTGTTGGATAATTACTGCATGGGTGATCATCTTACAGCTGGAAATAAGTTATTTAACCCCAGCTGATGCAATGAGTAGCTTCTCATTTCTTCAACAACCATGTCAAAGACACATCCTGTGGTCGTGGAGAAGATGTTAGTCTGTTTAAGAAGGGTCAAATCATTGGCATCAAGCAGAGAAAACATCTAATGCCTAAGTCGCACATTCCGCTACTAAAATGGCGTTGACTGTACCCAACACATTGATTAAAAACTGGAAGGATGAAATGACTGTCTCATCCTGGACACACCCAATACACTGTCAGTAGTGCTTCTGCACTTCAGGGCTGAACAATTCATTGCTTAGCTAGGTTAATACAGCGATATGGCTTGTTGCAATTTTCAAATTGCAGACAGTGCAATTTTTTAACCTGACAAATGTGTTGAACATTTTGGCATTGTGATGAGCCTGGTCGCAATTTCATGCCTATTTTAATGGGACACAGTTTTTACAACAGCCTATCTTGCTCCCATTCATTGGCCACTGTCAGACCATGTTTGGAATTTTACATGGTTTTGAAATTTATTCCCAAAGCTGCTATAATCAATTTTCCATAGTCACGGAGCCCGCAATTTCATACCTGTTTTGAACCTATTCAAAACTGTTTTTCTGCCGCCTTTTCTTACCCTGTTTTTACAATTTCATACCTGTTTTGCTGTTCTTCACTTCTCCACGACTCAAATCTTTTATCCAGGATTATGATAATGTGCATAATGGTTATACTGACCAAATGATCTACTGGGGCTTAAGGAGATTTGAAGAATACATAAGATGAGGAACATTAAAACAATCGCAGAGTAAATTGCAATATTGGGGAAAAAACCACACTTAGATTATTTTCTCAAATAGTTCAGCCCTAGTTACAATAAAATCCTGAATGATGGTGATCAGTGAATCACTCAAAAATTTAGACAAATCAAATGGAAGAAAAACAACATTAGAACTCAGGGGTGTGTTTAATAAAAGTAAGAGCATTTCCACACACACAATGTGAAGGGAACTCAAGGGATTGGGACTGAACAGCTGTGTAGCCTTAAGAAAACCACTAATCAGTCAGGCTAAGCAGAAAAAAGGCTTCAGTTTGCTTTTACATTTACTGTACTAATTTCTGATGAGTCCAGATTGACCCTGTTCAGAGTGATACTTTACTTGATGCACCCATCATGCCTAGTGCCTACTGTCAAGCTTGTCATTTTCTGGGACAAATCTTTGCAGGAGTTTATTGAAACAATCCCAAATGACTGCTAAACAATCCATTAGTCACCTGTGACCTTTTTTTTTGACTTTTTTCCAGGCAGTGTATATTGATATCAGAATACATAAATAAATATAAATGAACATAAAAACTAACATCTATTATTTTGTTTGTGTCTTGCCTCACTTTTGAGTCCATGACCAGCAGATGGACATCATTCTTTTGACTGTGTGTGCAGTAAGAAGGAAAATATAGCGCACATCTCTAGTAGCTCAACACTGGTGGTCAATGGGTAGTGTTAGCCTGCCTCTGCCTAAAGTAATCAGATAAACTCTTCAGCAGCTCTGAACAGTCCTGTGTGCTTGTTGTGACTTGGGAAGAATACATATCTATTTTAAGAGTAAAATTAAATGAATTAATTAAGAAATAAAAATACAAATGGAACTACAAGTGAATCAAAAATAAAAAGCATTAGCACAAAAAAAAAGAAAAATGACAAACAACAGTGAAGTTCAACAAAAACAAAAATATTGAAAAGAAGATTGGGAGATTTAAGGGAAGATATAAACAGAATACATAAATAAATATAAATGAACATAAAAACTAACATCTATTATTTTGTTTGTGTCTTGCCTCACTTCTGAGTCCAGGACAAGTAGATGGACATCATTCTTTTGACTGTGTGGGCAGTAAGAAGGAAAAGATGCCAGAGCGCACCCATCGATAACTAGCCTAGCTCAAACACTGGTAGTCAATGGGTAGTGTTAGCCTGCCTCTGCCTAAAGTAATCAGATAAACTCTTCAGCAGCTCTGAACAGTCCTGTGTGCTTGTTGTGACTTGTTTTTTTCCGTGTCGTTATGTTATCTATTTTAAGAGTAAGATTAAATGAATTAATTAAAAGATATATAATACATATGGAACTAAACCACAGGCTGCATGCACAAACCACCACAGACGTGCTTGGTTGTAGATCAACAAAACAGGTTCATGGGTAGAAGAAGATTGGAGGATTATGGCCGACTTTTAAGAGAAGTTGAGGATGATTTCTTTGGGACCGACGAAGATCCAGAACTTTACCAATTTGAAAAAGAATATATGGAGGAGGAACTACATATTTTGGAGGCTGAGTGTGCATAAAGAGAGTCTGTGGCAGTGGTAGAGAGCTTCGTAACGTGTTAATCTTTGTCTAACAATAGATAACAGAACATAACGCAGTAAAAAAAAAAGTCACAACAAGCACACAGGATTTATGCTGATTATAAGCTCTGTGAAGAACAAATCAGTATATTGTTTTTTTTCTGTTCTTGTTACCTCTGCCAAAGAGGTTATGTTTTTGCCGGCATCTGTTTGTTTGGCTTTTGTTTGTTTGTTTGTTTCTCTATTAGCAACATAACTGGAAAAGTTAAAGACGAACTTCAATGAAATTTCCAGGAAATGTCCGGATTGGGACAAGGAACAATTTATTAGATTTTGGGAGTGATCCAGATCACCGTCTGGATCCAGGAATTTTTTCAGGATTCTTTAACATAGTGAGATAGGCCCATTTTCAGCATTTGTGCATACTACTCCACCAAAAATAGTCAGGGCATTTGGGAAAAAAAATACAGGACAAGTTTCCAACAGGTTCTACAAGATAACAAAGACTGATCTGGATCCCGGCAAAATTCTGGATTCTCTGATCCAGAACAAGAAAAATTTAGATATCCTTGGAATTTGTCGTCATTTCAAGGGAACAAATAAAGACATAGACTTGAAACAAACGCCAAAATATAGCCAAGATACTTTGGAATCTGGAGTGTTCAATCAGATTTTGTGCATCTTGAAAATATTTGGAGCTAGATCCAGAAGAAAACCGCCATGATGAAAAATGAGAGTTTTGTGAATAACGACTGAACTAAAATTGATATCATCATGGATCTAATTGCCGATGGCCATGGTCAAGGAATCTAAAAATTTAGATGAAATAAAGGTAGGACTAATATTTATGGTGAAAATCACAATATGGGTGAGGACTGTGGCGCTGGCGGAGGTCTGCGCTCTCAGAGTGCTTTTCAAATTTTTTACTATGTATACTGTCAAAATCAAATAAAAATGAAAGCAAAATGAAACGTTTTACCTGACGTGAGGGCAGCAGTACCCGACGTGAGGGCAGCAGAGGTCATCAGGACGAGCAGAGGGATCATGATGGGTGCAGGTAAACCAAGACGAGTCCAAGAACAGGAGACAAAACCTAAAACAAAATGACGTGGGACTTAAATGATTCTGAAGAACATCACAAGAAGCTACTTTATCAGCATTTATATATTAACATTACAATGCTAATCTGATGAACTTAGTACAGAATTATAGAGACTTTCATTATTTTGGGGATAAAGCATTTCATTATAAAAAAACAGTAAGAACTAGAAAAGCACTCGGAGAGCGCAGACCTCTGCCAACACCACAGTCCTCATCCATACAGTGATTTTCACCATAAATATTAGTCCTACCTTTATTTCATGTAAATATTTAGATTCCTTGACCATGAAAACATAAAAAATAGCAATTGGTTTTATAATGTTATCTATTTTAGTTCAGTCGTTATTCCTGAAAATCGCATTTTTCGCCATGGCGGCCAGACGCTGATCCGGGTCAACACCAAAATCGAATCATTTGTTCCTTTTCCCATCCTGAACTTTTCCTGAAAATTTCATCCAAATCCATCCATAACTTTTGAGTTATTTTGTTCACAGACAGACAAACTCTCACGAAACCATAACCTCCTTGGTAATAAAGGTAATAAAATAAAGTTTGGCAAACTTGAAATACCAAGGGAACTGTGCACTAGATTTTTGAGTTTTGGGTCCAAACTCATAATTTTGAGTTGTGAGAAAAAACTACATGGTAAAGTCGATCTCAGATAAGATTCAAACCTCGGCTAATAGAAGCGTACAGTTATTATTTCTGGTTGTGCACCGCAGTAACAACCCTGATTACCAAAAGTTAGAGTCCTTTACAGATCTGAATAAACCTCCAGAAAACTGCTGAAACCCTTGTTTCTTTCAATCAAGGTGAAAGACTTTTATTTTTTACAGCTGCCTTCGAGTAGACTATGTTTTACAGTTTCATTGATTGTTTTAAAAGCAGCTCTTCACTGTAAAAATATTAACGCCCTATGAATAATTTTAGTTCAGTATTTACAACACTGTACTGTACAACATTATTTTTTATAGCCATACAGGTAGCCATGCTGTATTTTATTTTTAATTTATATATATTTTTGATTTAAATAGTATATGCTTTTCTTTTATCTTGATGTATTTTGATATATTGATGTATATAGAGAGATATTTTATATCTGCTAATTGTTTTTACTTTTTTACTATTAAATATCCGGGGTCCTTTTGTAACTGTTTACGTTACCGTAGTTCTGGGAGGATGCGCTTTTCTCCTGATTTGATTTTTTAGGTGCCGTTTGATTTAAATTGCAATTCTACGATATTGCCAATTTTTGAAATCTTTAGTTAGCTTTTTTTAACACCAGCAAAAAATATGAACAATGATGATGCCTACAGACTATATCAGGAAAAATACACATCACATGTGAGTCTGTTTTTAGGATTTATTCAGCAATATATTTTAACCAGCTGTTTATACTCTCTCTTCAAAAGCCTGGACTGCATTAAAAAGTGGCTTATTAACACAGACTAAAATGAAGCATTTAAATTTGGAAAAAATCGATTTTTGAACAACAAAAATTGGATTTAAAAATCGTCAAACAAAAAATCCAGATACTTATGTGAATCAATTTTTTTCTCCCACCCCTACGTTACAGTGTTACTGGAACCTTAATTTTCCTGAACGAGTCTTACCAAATGATGAATAAAGTTATATCTTTACTTATCTTACCAAACCTTTAAACTTTATTTGATTCTGATTTTCATCAAAAATGTCTTTTCTGCTTCTGTTTAAGTTTCTTTGTTGTTATGTTTTATTTTGACAAGGTCTTCTTTCTCCATTTTTCTGATGTTTTGTGTGAAGCACTTTGATTACCAGGCTGCTGAAAAGTGCTGCACAAATAAACCCGCCTTGTCTTATTTTGTAAAGTTTATAAAGTAATGTTGCTGCTCTGCCCCTGTGTGCTAATGTGTGTTATCCATAATCATAGATGTGCGAGGTCAAAATTAAATGTTGCATGTAAAAGACACATAATTTCTTTAAAATGTTCCATTAAAAAGGGAAGAAATATCACTTTATTTTTTCCTTCTTTCATCCAGACCTAGTTTGACATTTAGGATGATCACCTGATGATTGATTGACATTTATTTTGAACATGAAGTTAAAGTAAAATCACTGTCAAAGACAGAAAAAATACAAAACAAAACAAAGACGTTATCTAATCACATATTCGCAAAGGAGTGGGATGAAGTAAAAAAAACGTATTAATTTGCTTTAACAAACAATTATTTACGAACAAATGCAGATTTTATGCACTTACTGTATATATACTCAAAGACAACTATGTCCATGACACTTATTTCATGCTTGGACATTGCAACAGAAAACTTCCATCCACAATAGTAATTATAATTTTACACAGATAT
This sequence comes from Scarus forsteni, assembly GCA_036419115.1. Classification (NCBI taxonomy): domain Eukaryota; kingdom Metazoa; phylum Chordata; class Actinopteri; order Labriformes; family Labridae; genus Scarus; species Scarus forsteni. The sequence goes on along the minus strand of JAZDUH010000508.1, from coordinate 10,777,111 downwards.
ACAGAATTCTCATACATCATTATTTTCAATAATAACCATATAATATCAGACTACTTAATTCTCTTCATTATGGTATCTTGCAAAAATCATCATTTTGTACATTTTTTTAACTTGTTTTTTCTTGAACATTTCTTAATTTCCTTGCTTAAACTGTTACAAATGCTCACCCTAATAACAGATACACAGAAGCTTTTAATGTTTGTGCATCTACTAAATATCTTAAATAAATAACCTAAAATAAAACAAAGTCAAGAATAATTTCAGGGATGTCAATAAGTCTTGTTTTTTACAGAGATATCTTATTAAACTGTTGTTTATCATCCAATGTAACATGTCAAACCAAATCATTTAACTTTATTTTTCCATGTAATAATATATAATTTTAAAATAAAGCTGAAATCTTCATCTCACCTCATTTCAGTCTTCAGCTCAGAGTCTCATTGTGATTGTTCTTTGTCGAGTCAGCGCAGGTTTGGAAAACAAACATTTGGGAGTCAAACGCTCTGATTTGGAAGAAGTTTGCATAAGAACTAAGAGAGGAAGAAACAGAGAACTAAGAGGAGAGGAAGGAGGGGAGGAGGACAAAGGAGGGTGAGCACGAGTGAAGAAGAGCAGAAGGATTAAAAAGTGAGAGGAAGAGGAGGGAGGGAACAGGTGAAGGATGAAATCAGGAGGAGGATCAGAGAGGCTGAGATGACTGAGGCTGGTTTGAAAGTCAAATTAGTTGAACTTCAGTCGACTTTCCTGAACAAAAACACTTTCTGTTTACAACAACACAGATTAAGATTTGATCTTCCTATTTGGTCTGCCTGGTTTTGCTTCTCTTTAGTGCTCTCTTGTGCTATTTATTTTTCCCCTCCTCAATCAATCAATCTTTATTTGTGTGTCAGGATAAGGGCTGGGCGATAAATCCCAGATTTTTTTTCCACAGCACTGGATTTTTTGTGATTTTTCCCTCTCCAAAAAAAAAAAACTCCTTTATGTTGTCAAAAAATATTTCCCCACACCCAACAGAATTTCCCTGTTGAAGTTAAAGGGACTGTGAGGAGTTTCTAAGTATTTACAAAAAAGTTTCACTTTTAGATATATGCCTGATGGAAATACACACTTTAAGATGAGTTTTATAGCATCAAAATAGGTTATCTATAAATGCTATTCCTTAGCCTTCCGGTCGGGTCGGACAGGGCTGGACTGGCCTGGATACTCAACTTCAGGAACAAGACAATTAAAACTAGAGCAAATTTAAATTATTCAGACACGTCTTAGTGCACCGGGCTGTAAGTAGCCATATATAGCTGGCTACAAAACTACGATACTAAGTTTTCCAAAAATTGCTTGTTGTCACACATCAAAAACTACCGCTACGAAACTAGAAAGAGATACATTACCTCGTGGCTTTGCATTCTGTAAGTTGTTGAAAAAAGAAGTTGTAAAGCAATGCAGAGTTCTGAGGAAGGTCTGAGCTGCATTCATTAGCATCACAACAAACACACGCTTTGGTTTGGGTCACATCTTTTGGTGCGTTCCAGTTGTAGTCAGAAGTAGGAATTTCCGAGTTCCGAGTAGGAAACTGCAACTGGATCATCCCCTGAAGTCAGAATTTCCTACTGGATACTTGATGAAACCTCGCCACCCCTGAGTTGACAATGGAAGATGGATGCCCCCAGTGTGAACAGTTATTTAGCTCCTGTAATAATCCATTTATTTGCACTTCTGCCTGGGGTGTGTCGCTCTAGATCAGCTGTATACATAGTATTGTTAGACTTATATTTACAAAAATGCTGCCATAGTGATAATCACATTCTTCATGTGATATCTGTGAACAACAACGCAGGGCGTGCTAACAACAGCAGTGTTTCCTCTAGGTTCATTGCCTTGGGGCGGCGGAGGGGGGAGATGCGGGGTTGCGGGGGGGGGCGTCAATAATGCTCCATAATATCATAATTAAAGAGCATTTACATCTGAATAAATAGTGAGCACTGTGGGCACACAACTACAACATTCTCAAAAAAAATTAAAATGAACTGCATAAAGTATAAAAACTATTCAAAAAAACATGAAGAATGTAACATTTCATGTAACCATGTAAGCTCAGCAGGCGGAGAGGAGATGAATCATTAAGTTATAGCAAGTGACTGACAATGAGGAGAAACTACATGCTGAAAGTTTCCTACACTGCTAGCTGTGCTTCCCTTCTTAGTAAGGACAATTGGCTTAAAAATGCTAAGATTTTTGCTTGGAGAGATTGTTTGGTAAGCTTCAGGTCATCCATTAATGTTTGTTTAAATTGTTTTTTTTTTATTGTATTTTTTTACCGTTATGGTCGCTCCTTCATCTGCCGCCTGAGTGTGAGTGTGTGTGTATGTCTGTATGTGTAGTGTGTGTGTGTCTTTATCATCCCCTTCACACAACGCGCCGCTTCCAGTTATTTCAATGAGGGACAGGCGGCTGACAGCACGCGTTTTGGACCGCCGGGGTAGGAGCGGTTGCCGCCGAAGAGCACATGCACGGACTTTGGCCTGCTGCTCAGAGTCCCCCGTGTTGAACTTTCTGGCTGTAGTCGCCTGCAGCAGCAAATCATATCGAACTATCGAAGAACTGGACGTGGGAAAGCATTTCTACTGAATTGTTTTTTGGGAAGGGAGTGTCATAGTAGTATGTCAGAGTGAGCATCTTCAGAGTAGACGATCTTTGTAGTGTTAACGCTGCTAAGGGGGAGCCCGGGGATTGGCTGAGGGTTACGGAAGTGTAGACTGAGAGAGAGAACTGCTAACTGTATGACACGCTGTTTGAGTCTGTTAATAATGAGAATTAACGATTCAGAAGTTATCGGCTCGTTCTATGACAGGGAGTGTTGTGAGACACTTTTAGGTGGCCTCTGCTCTGGCGTTAAGCTGAATCACCGCTCGTCTCGGTGGCAGCAACCTCTTAAAAAAAAATGCATGTCGGGGCTCCGCCTGCAGAGAGATTGCCGTGTGGCTTATCGGTGTTTGTCAGAGGAAAAATGCATTTTACTGAATGTTAGCAAACCATACAACTATGGGCAGAATAGTTATCTGCCTCGATTTAATGCAGGACTCTGACGTGAAGGCGCACATGATGCTGCAGTGGTGTATTTACTGTTTAAAAAAAATTGCAGCAGCCGCGGATAGGATTTAGCCGATGAATGTAGAAGCTGAACAGCTAACAATAGCCTGGTAGATCGGCATGTTTTTTCCGACTTCAACTGGAACGCCGATAAGTCGGAGATGATGTCACTCCCAGTTCTGAGGTTACTGGAATGCAGCATTACGACAGTCGCCAAAGTGTGTGTCCTAAATGTTGATTAAGTAGTTCAAACATAGACAGGTTTGTCTACATAAACACAAAAGGGTGAGCTCTTCTCACAAACTTTTAACATGAAATTCTGTTCAAGATTAAATCTCATTGAAAAAACAAATACAAGCCTATAAAAATGTATGTGCAAAACCTGACAGGGGCTTACCGTTATGAAAACTGAACAATATTCAAACACTGCAACAGTTTACAATAGGACAAAGGCAAGAAAAGAAATCTTGATTTGTAATTTTTAAAATCTTCTGAAGAAAAAAATTCTAATTTTCCCAGCCCAGCCCTAATAGGGATTACTGATAAAATGGTAAACTGCGGTAAAATGCGGTTAGTTTTACCGTTTCGTGTTTAAATTGCAAGTAAACCAAGTTTGAAACAGAACTATGCTTTTGCACCAATTAAACAAGTCAAATTCCTTGTATGTGCAAATACATTTGGCAATAAATTTAAATTCTGATTCTTATATTTCTATCATGTTGTTGTTTCGTGAGGTTGTTGTTACTTTACCATTAGACTTTAAATGTTGGACTGTGTTTAAACACTTGAGGAACAAAACAAAAGCTGTGATGGCAGTAAATAAAGACATTAATAGGTGGAACCAGTTAGAGATTAAGACTCCAACAACAAGCACATGGGTTTTAAATAAGAATCAGTTTTATTCCCAAGTATGTGACACATTAGGGCTGAACGACATGGACAAAATTTCATTTCATATTTCGATATTCATGTCAGATATCTCAAGATTTATATGACAATATAATGCAATAACAATGAAAATGCCACAGCTTAAGCAGCCAGAGGCTTGTTTGTAAGGAGGAGAAGGGAAAGAAAAAACCTTTGAATCCTTTAAATCTCAAAGGAAAATCACCATAACTAACTCAATAAGGAAATCCTGCCAAATATATCACTTCAATCCACTTAAGATCACTTAATAGTGACTCTGTTTTGCCTTACTAAACTCTGTTCTTTGTCCTTCTGCCCTTATGTCTTTTTATTTGTTTTGTTTTGTTTTGCTTTTTTACCTATTCCTCTTGCCTCTTGTTGTTTTTATTTTCCGTTTTTTTTTTATCTCTGTTCGTTTGCCCTGTGTAGTTTTATTAGTTGTCAAGTTTTGTGTTTTAAATTTATATTGTATTTAGAATTTTGTAAACCAACACTATAACCTGCTACGCACACATCTCTCTGTTCACTTACATGAGTTTGTTTGCACTAATTGGTGAATAAAATGGAATAAAAAAAAATTTAGGGCTGAACGTTATGGACAAAGTTTCATATCTTGATATTCATGCCAGATATATCAATACAATACAATATGACTTCAAGTCCAGTGAAAACCATTTAATCAGTTTAATTTATATCATCTATATTGTTGCTTTTTTCATATCAATATAGTGCTTTTTCTATCTATCATATCTAGATATCAGGGATGCATGATATTGTGTTTTTGCCGATATCTGATAAGTCGATATTTTTTTTTTAGTCATTATCGGCGATACCGTCAGGTCAAGAGCACAAGCTTTGTGCTTCATAAAAATTGACTTTTTCTTTTAAAAAAAGAATATAAAAAAAGATATCTGCAAAATCACCATAACTAACCCAAATAAGAATATCCTAAAAAAATATTTTATCACTCTGTTCCACATAAGATCACTTAATAGTGACACTGTTTTGCCTTGCTAAACTCTTTTCTTTGTCTTTCTGCCTTATATCTTTTTACTTTTTGTTTTGCTTTTTCACCTATTCCTCTGGCCCCTTGTTATTATAATTATAATTATTAACCTTATTATTTTAAATACTTAACAATTTACCTATATGATATTTCTGTGTATTTCAAACTCAATTTAATCTATTTGATGTTATTTTTATTGTTATTTTTTTCAAAGCTTTTCTGCCTTTTCTAATTGATTTTGCCCCAAATATTTGTGCATTTTTATGTCATCTCTGAATCAACTGTTGGCTTTTTAAGTCTTTAAATCTCAAGGCATAAAACTTCAGGATTTTTTTCTTTTTCTTTGATTTGATTTGTTATGTTTTTTAAAGTATTAATCCCTGTGTTTGATTGAAGACCAAACAGTTGAGCTGGTAGTTAAAGGGTTAACCTGCTGTTCCCACAGTGTCCACAGGGAGGCGGCGTTCCTCCTCCTAAACCCTCTGTGATCAATATCCTCAGTGTGAGCAGGATTACTGCAGCTGATCTGGACTGACCCTCCCACACTCACAGACTTTAATCCCTGCTTCAAACCAAACCTTTTGTGATTTCTGGATGAAGTTGTGTAACTGTAGAAGCTGTTATCTAACTGTAAGGCCACACTTTCCTGGAAAATGGGACAGTTTGTGTCTGTGTGACATTACGCTTTGTGATAACCAGATGTGAGTCCTCGTGAGAATAACGGACAGGAAAGAGTGTTGGCCTGGTTTACTCCTGAAATCAGGTTTGTGTTGTTGCTGATGATTGGATGTCAGTGTGAGATTAAGTTTTGGACATTTGGGGGAAATTTGACATTACTGAGCGAGACCAGGGAATAAAGAAAAAGAGATTTGGATGCTTGAACACTGGAGAAGTAGGAGGACATAAATAATTTACTAGGGGTGTCCCGATTAGTGTTGGGGAAGTTACTTTTTAAAAAGTAGTGTTTGCTCGTAACTCGTTACTTTACTTAGTTACCCTTAGGCCTGTCATGATAACAAATTTTGCTGGACGATAATTGTCCCAAAAAATATTGCAGATAAATAATATGATTGTCAATGTTATTTTGAAACATCATTTTTTCATTACTGTAATTATGATATATGTCATAATAAAGTGAGTACACCATGTCAAAAGCAATGAACTTTAAATTCTTAAGAGTATTTAACTGTAATTGCAAGGTCAAGAGCTTATTAATAAAATAAATTAAACAAAAAAAAGAGAAAAAAAATAAAATGAAATGGACTCTCTTGGGAAAAACTGCAAGTAAATAAAAATCATTATATGTACTAATCAAAAATAAAGAAATCAACCCTGTCTCTGTAAAGAAAACAAAAACAAAACTCCAATAAAAACACACACAACAGTAAAAACAATAAATAAAATGGAGTTTATACAGTTCCTGAATTGTTTGTGACATGTACGTTCTCCTAGTCAATCTGTACTGCCTGTCAAACGTTTGTAACATTTCTGGCTTTTCAACCGTATTGAAGGGCTGCATTTCTTTTGCAATGTAGTGAACAACACTGTGAGCGCGCACCGTTTTGCCCTTTTATTTATATTTATTTTGCTAACCAAACACCTCAGTAAGCACTGACTGTAAGGATGAAAGCTCCGCTGCTCCTCCCCTTCTCTGTCGCTTCAACTTTCAAACAAATGCGACATATCAGCTCGTTGGTGTTCATGAGCTCACACCTTGTTCATTCTGTGGAACCATCGCTTTCGTGCCATCATTCATATCAGTGTTTGTTTCCTCGTTACTACTCACGACACTCACTTTAGCTCTTTGTGTGTGTACGCGCGAGCAGCCCCGCCTCCCCCACAAAGATTGAATGAATGACAGATGGATCACTCCGCTATAAATCCGCTATATAACCGATGCACCCTGATGTTGAGAAAGTTGTACAGAGTGAACCATCTTCTCATCCAGCCTGTTTGGTAGAAAGAGAGGAGGAAAAAACAAACACGCATGCACGTGTCAATTTTTTGAGGCTGGCAAACTTACCGAGTATGTTTTTATTTATCGTGCAGTTAATTGATTTATTGATTATTGCGACAGGAGAAGGCCTACAAAAGTTAAACTACAGAGAACATAACAGTTATTTCTTTTGTTAAGGTTATATAATTAATTTCCCCGAGGTTTAATGCTTGTTTACATGCTATTGTACTTTAAATTTCCTCTCTATTGTGAAGTTAAGGAAATAAAGAAGGACAAAGTATTATAAAACCATAAAATGTTTTTGTCTGTTGTATTTTGCTGATTTTATCGTTGTATTGTTTTGCTGATTTTATTGTTGTTGTTTTTATCCTGTAGAGCATCCTTGAGTGTTTTGAAAGTTTTTTTAAAATAAAATTTATTATTATTATGATTATTGTTATTGTTGTTGTTGTTATAAAAATAATAATAATAATAATAATAATAATAATAATAATAATAGTTATTAAATTATTAAAATGTCTTTCACTTTGGTTTTTATTTACACTGAAGCTGTTTTGAAGACTTAACAGTATTTTTCCGTACTATTTACAGCTACCTGCTGTTAAAAATCTATACAGGAGAATACTGTAAAAGACAAAAGACTGGAGGAAAAAATAACTTTTTTTTTGTAAAATTAACAGCATTTTACAATAAAATCTACAATTAAACAGGTCAGCCAGGATTTGAAAAGTGTTTATATGAATTTTATTTTTTGTTTTAAACAATATTCTGACTTTTTTGGAACTGGAGTTTTTTGGGGGGTTTTTGTTTTTTTTAAATATTTTTTGGGGGGCATTTTGTGCCTTTATTGATAGGAGAGAGACAGTGGATAGGCTTGTGAAAGGAGATGAGAGAGTAGGGGAAGACACTCTGCAAACTGGTCACAGGCGGGATTCGAACCTGGACCGGCAGAAACAAGCACATGGGGTGCTAACCACTACGCCAAACCAGCACCCCAAGAAGTTTTTGGTTTTTGACTATTCTTCATAAGGATGGGAATCGAAAACCAACTCCAGTTTAGAATTGTGAACAGCTCCATCAAAGAATCGATATCATTAATCTTTTTGCTTATCAATTCCCTTACCAATTCCTTCCACTGACAGGGTTCAGAAGCGTCAGAATTGTGACTTAATCCTAACTGCACCTACTACACAACCTTAAAGCGATATTCCGGGATGGAACAAGTTGGGTCCTATCACAAGGTTTAGGGCAGAAATTACCCCTACAGCAGTGTTTATGTGCATCAGAAGCCCAGGGCGTCCTCACCAAGCCCCACCTCTCTGCTCCCGGCCTGCTTGTATGCAGAGTTCCTCTGCAGTCAGACGGGGCCATATTTTACTTGACCAAAAACACACATAAACGGACTCCCACCGAAAAAATCTGATATCGGTCTGCATTCACGCTTTATTTAGAGAATTTTCAGCGCGTTACTTTCACACAAAAACACAGCTATATGAGGCTCTAGTTCTCATCGGGTCGTAAAACGGCCTCCGCTGCAGAGCTGTGGCTGAGCAGCGGAGGTCGTTATACGACCCGATGAGAACTAGAGCCTTATTTAGCGGTGTTTTTGTGTCCCGGAATATCGCTTTAAGTAAGTGGACACACCAGCAATTTGCAGAGGCAGTTATACATGCTGTGACATGTGTTTGACATTGTTGCCAAGAAAATCAGACCAACATTTGCTCACATGGGAAATCTGCAGGAATCGATAAGGAAATCGTTAAAGAATTGGATCGATTAGCAGGATCGTTAACAGCATCGATATTGATAAAATCTTATCAATTCCCATCCCTAATTCTTCATCGTTCCCAACTTTTTGTCCCAGAGAGGTTAAGGGTGATGTTGGAGTTTGTTTAGTTTGAGCTCCTTCAGAAATAAATCTGTATGTGAGTTATTTTTATCCTCCGTCTCTCTGATCACGTGCGTCATGTGTGTTTCCGTCTGTCCATTCTGAATGTATGTTTCTATGTTTGTATGTCTTTGTCTCTGCGTGTCCACTAATCTGTAATCTGGCTGTAGATTAGATTTTGCAGGAAGTCTGACATAATGACATCACTGTGTGTGGGATTAGCCCCGCCCCCGATGACATCACTCATAATATCACACAGACCCTCGTGCACTCTGCACAGTCAGTCCGTCAGCAGCAGCAACGTCGACATGGCAACCTTCGTCTCAGTGAGTAAAAATGATCTTTAACATCTTTAAATGTGTTTTCACTCATGATGCATTTCTCTTTTAGAGTAATAAACGCTCTTTAAAATATAAATGAGTGTTACAAAGGATGTTACGGTGATTTAAGACCTTTAGATTTTAACTTCTACATTTATTCATCATCCATCACCAGGAGAAAATATAAGGCTGAATTATTCGGATGGTGCATTAAAGCACTAATATCTGCAAACGTAGGGATTTTTAAGAGGCTTAAAGACTATTGGGTATATTGTAATAACATTAATTAAAAATAATACGAACAATTTGTCACCAAAAACAGTCGAATTTTCCACAGGAAATAAGAAATTTAATTTAATATTCCTGCCACTGCTCTGTTATAATTATACTTCAATATTCATCCACCCAAAAAAATCGCGATGTAAATATCCAATGTCCTGTGCAATACAACACATTTTTTGTTTTACTGTATATATTTTTTCAAATTATATCTTACATTCTTAATTTTTGTCCTTTTTTGCTACTTAATATTGTATATGTAGAGGAATTTTATCTTGCATATTTTTGTGTAATTATCTGATTTAAGTGAAGAAGGAGAACCTCTCCAATCTCTCTGTATCTTAAATGTAATGGCAATAAAGGGAATTTTATTCTGTTCTATTCTATCCTATTCTTTATATTTTTTATTATGAACTCTATTCTATTCCAAACTCAGTTGGAAAAATATGTAAAAAATCTTCTTTTCACTCATGACTGTGCGATAATTTCCAGCTTTTATTTGTTTTATCATTTTAGTACTTTTAATGTGACTATTATTTGTATTATTATTTTAATTTATAAAGTGAAAACATGAGTCCCTCATGAGCATCATCACACTGAGCAGCTTTAGGCAAAGTAAAGCTGACAGGAAAAGTCAAACAAAGCAGAAACCTCATCCACCAGCTGGTTTGATATCAGTATAAATAAATTAAAACTTTACAAAGTGCTTGCTTTAATTATTGTAAACAGCAAATCGACTCCTGCACACGGTCTAAGCTGCACAATTGCATAAGCAATATTTGGAAATGTAACTTAATTATTCCAGCAGTCACAAAAATTATCTTTTGCTGTTTTGGCTGAAGTGTGACCAATTTCCCGATATTACATTTCTGTTTGTTAATTATTAAAATAAGGAAAAGGGGCTCCAAGTTCAGATTGTTTTTTCCTCAAAAATCAGAATAAAGTGAAAATCCTGAGATTAGGGTTTGTACTCTAATTTTTTTTTTCATCATTTTTATTTTTAAAATTCTTAGTCATAATTTGGAAATCTGTCTGTGACATTAACATAGAATAGAAAGTGAAATAATAGAATATAATCAAGCTAAGCATTTGTGGTTTAAGTAAAAATGTTTTTTGAATCTCATTCATCCTCAGAATTCTAGGATTAAATATAAAGTTTGAATATACAACTTTTTTCTCAGCCTTTATTTTTTTTCTCAGAATTTATTGTCTTAACCCTTTCATGCATGAATTTTTAAATCAAAAGGAATACTTTTTACAATGCTTGTTTTTACTTTTAAACCAATAAAAAAATCATGTTCTTTTTAGTGTTCTATTTTCAGGGAGTTATGCATGTCCACCACTACAGTGGACAACATGCATCAGCAGCAGTATTAAAAGTAATTTAATGAAACTTAATAATAATCCACAAACACACCTCTTTGACAAACTTTTATGAAGTGTAAATAAAAGAAAAGGCAAAATCTGAAGTATTTGTATTATTGCTGTTTAATCAAATGATTCACCTGCGATTTACACCAAAATTTTAAATAAAAAATACAAAATTATGTGAAATCTGAATAAAGGCACACTATCCAATTTCCCCTTTTTTGACTCTTTTGAAGTCAAGTAAAAATGTGATTAAGATAATACTTTTATGAAACTTCAGACGAGTGTTTGGAAATTTACAGCCTGCTGGTTTAACATGGTAATGCAGCCTAAAGGGTGTAAAAAATCTGTCAACTGTAGTGGACTCCATACATGAAAAGGGTTAAGAATAAAGTCAGAATCTTTATTTCTTTTAGAACAACGCATTTTTTCCCCAAAAAAGCAAGATGTAAAACTAGAAGATGCTTCAAGAGTTCAGATCTGCAGCAAGACATTTCTGACATTGTTGGCCAACTTATTGTTATTAATTAATTAGCTATTATTATCAAGATATGTATTGAAGTGCTCTGTTTCTTAATAAATTAAATAAGCAGCGGTGGCAATAGTTGATTTAATGACATGTAAAAATAAATTAATAAAATAAATGTAATCATACAAAAGTGGACAAATGTTAAAAAACAACACCAAACTGACAAAACCTGAAAAAAGTATACATGTATTCATTTGTATACATGTATACAATAATTAATTATAGGCATAAATAGACATATCCCTACCCGTACATAAACTGAAAGTTACTGCCCCAAATCTGGATCTTCAATGACTCTTTAATCTGTAATATTTTTCACTTTAGATGTGAAAAGTTTTGTGCCGTAAAGTTACAGAACATCATCAGTTTTGGAGCTAAAGGTGACTTTAACTTACAAAACTTTGCTGTGAATTTTATAGTTATTGGATAAAGATATAATATTTATCTGGGCAGTTACTTGTTATACTTACTTTAATGGCATAATCTGTTTTTTAGTTCTTTGCATACATGTTTGAAATAAAATAAATCTAATTAAATTCATTTAAAAAGTGATTTATGTGGACAGAAAAGTATCTCGATCTGTTTTAATTTATGAGACATTTGCAGCAATACAGTAATCTATAGATGCAGCTCATGGTGATGTTTCCTGATGTTTAATCAAATTAAATTCTCTTTTCTCAGGATGTTTTAATTCTAATCCAGTTAAACATATTGGATTATTCCTAAGTGAAGACACAGATTATATAAAAATATTTAGCGGTGAATATTCTGGTATCGTTTCATCCCTGGATCTTTCTGGATCGTGTGCAGCTGTGTGCTTTGAAGGAGGTCACAGAGTCTAATTAAAGCTGAAGTAGGTCTGTCTGTGCTGCGGGGCCCCTGGGAGCCGTCCTGCTGACTGACAGCTCCAGTTAGACCCAACGCCCCGAAACCTTGAACGTCCTCTGACATCATCTGCATCACCGCGTCAGTCCGCCCGCAGCATCTCTGCTGTGACTCAAAAAACCTGTGATGTAAAAATCTGTTATGAAACATAAATACGTTTTACTCCGTTTTAGTTTCAGAGTTACTATTTTATGTTTAATCACTTTTTACCACACATGTTTAAGCCCTGCGAGCCCAAACGGGAGAAGCGGCTTAGATAAGGGATGGATAAAAATGAACTTTTAACACTTTGTGTTTGTGAAAACTTTTGCACTATTTGTGTTTGGGGCCCTGTTTACACAAAAACGCTGTCACCTGAAACGGAAAGTTTTTTTCTTTACACTTTCAAAAGCGCTCCAGGTTCACACAGAGACGGTGTGATAGGGCTGGGTAATTAATCAAAAAATAATCGAAATCGACCCTCTAATCAAAGTAATTTCACTCATTTGAATCATTTTGATTATTTTCCCTGTGGAAGTCACTCGACTGCGCCCCTTCTATACAGTCTTCTTTACTTTCACCAAGAGCGAAAAACACGCCTCAAATGTGGAGAAGTGCCAATCTACCAGAGGACCTTGTAGCCAAGAAAACTACCGTCTCTATTGTTTGAGCACATTTTGGATTCTGTGCATTGGATTTCAGTGACCATCAGTATCACCACTAATTTGTTCCAGCACAGCATAAAATAATCGTTCATTAATCGTAATTGAGGGAAGAGCTTCAATTAATCGTGGTATTGAGGTAAGGTAATATTTCCCAGCCCTATGGTGTGATAGTGCACATTTAGTAGGGCTGGGAAAATACGCTTTTCTCCTGATTACATTTTTTACGATTTTTTTAGGTGCTGATTCGAATTAAATTGCGGTTCTACGATATTGCAGATTTTTGAAATCTTTAGTTAGCTTTTTTAACACCAGTGAAAAAGATAAAAAATGATGATGCCTACAGATTATACCAGGAAAAATACACATCACATGTGAGTCTGTTTTTAGGATTTGTTCAATAATATATTTTAACCAGCTGTTTATGCTCCCTCTCTTCAAAAGCCTGGACTGCATTTAAAAGTGGCTTATTAACCCTTTAGGCTCCAGAATTTTTTCGAGAAAATATTAAATTTTGCTTTCAAGATTTAAAAAGACTGTAGTTTCAAGGTGGTTAGTTTTCCCAGACATCATCATCACTGTAATTTACGCCTCTGCTGCCTTCACTGTGCTTTTTACCCCGGCTTCTCCCTCATCTGCCCAGAGCTATGCGGTCTTTCTCATTCCCGCTAACACCGTCACTTTTGCGGTGGTTTGAGCTTCCCTGCCTCCCAGACCACGTCCCCTCCTCGGCACTTCTCGTTTACTTCCACCTCGGCCACGGAGAGGCAAAGCATCGGTCTCAGTATGTGCTGCTCGGGGACTGTAATGGTGCGCGGACCCGCTCCCGCTGCGCGTACACGTGCCTCCAGTTTCGTCCTCACTGGACGAACTGACGGTCATCCTTAGAGAGTAAATATTCCTCAGAATCAGAGTCAGCCAGTACTTGACAAAGTACTCTGAGCATCGAGAGTACTCTTACCCACTCTCTGTTACTCTGTGCGTGTCTCTCTTTTCCTCCCTCTCTCTCTGCTCCGCTTTACAGCCTCTGCAGCCGCACTCGCGTCCCTCGCTCCACTGTGTGTGTTTCAAAATAAAGATACGCCAAAACTTTGAATAGAAACCTGTCACCTGTCCACTATCTGCTGCTGAAAAGTAGTAACACTATTCAGCACTATTTTAACAGCTATGGCCTGTTTCATCCAGCAATGCCGCAATTTTGTGGCTTTAGCACCTAAGGAGTTAACACACTGAAATGAAGCATTGAAATTATGAAAAAAAAACGATTTTTGAGAAAAAAATTCCATTTAAAAGTGGTCAGACAAAAAATCCTGATACTTATGTGAATTGATTTTTTCTCCCACTCCTAGTAAATACGTCACCATGCCATGTCCGCCCCTGTCCAATCAGAACCATTCCCAACCCCCAGGCCTCGAATGGAGAATGAATAATCATGTTCTCCATGTAAACCTCTATTCAGAATTCCTATTTCCATGTAAGCACAAAGCAGAAAACTTTAATTCCGCCTTAAAAAACGTAACTGTGGCCAGTGGACAGATTCGTCCTGCAGTGACTGTCTTCCATGGACGTTAACTTCAGTCCTGTTCTCTTCTTTCTACAGTTGGCGACATGTCATCACTGCCCTGTGGTCACGTCTCGCCGTGGTTTGGTCTACAGAGACTCTCTGTCGGTTCTGTCCAGGAACCTCAGGGGCCCGGGGGCCCTGATTCGACCCCCCACAGCAGCTCTGCACAGCCTGAACCTCCACAACAAACCTCACTGCAGACTCAACAGGTACAACACACCAGCCCATCAACCACCATCACACTGGACCACATTCACTTACCCCAGCACAAAGAGTCAACCAGGCTTTACTGATGTAGCATCCGGCCACTTTATTAGGTACACCTGCCACCTGTTTGTTTAGTAAAAATCTAATTATCCAATCACATGCCTGCAAATTCAGCTTGTGGACACAATCAGGACAACCAGAGTCGAGCAGGAAGGCAGTTTTTTTATGCTTTATTTATTTATTTTTTTCACAAACACATTAAACAGTGAACAAAAAGGGGGTCATCACATAATGAACAGAATGCCTTTTTTTTTGTTTTTTTTTACCTCTGCCAGTAGGTTACGTTATTGCCTGCGTCTGTTTGTTTGTTTGTTTCTCTGTTAGCAACATCATTTAAAAAGTTATGGACAGATTTTGATGAAATTTTCAGGAAATGTCCGTATTGGGACAAAATACAAATGATTAGATTTTGGGAGTGATCCGGATCACCGTCTGGATCCGCCATAACGAAAAATGCAATTCTCGTGAATAACTACTGAACTAAAATAGACATCATTATGAATCCAACTGCTAATGGTATGTTTTCATGGTCAAGGAATCTAAATATTTCAATGAAATAAAGGTAGTACTAATATTTATGCTGAAAATCACAATATGGGTGAGGACTGTGGTGCTGGCGGAGGTCTGTGCTCTCCGAGTGCTTTTCTAGTTTTCCCTTTTTTTCCCAGCTCATGATATTAAGATTAAACCATATACAAAGTGAGATAAAACTCAGTTAATATTTACAGTAGTGTAACAATTACAGTAGTGTAAAATAAATAAAGTATATATATATATATATATATATATATATATATATATATATATATATATATATATATATATATATATATATATATATATATATATATATATATATATATATATATATACATATATATATATATATACATATATATACATATATATACATATATATATTGACGGTAGATCATGCAGCAGATTCCTCCTGGGTTTGGGGGCACAACAAGCCCAAATGAGGAACTGCATCATTAGTACAAGCCCGAAAAACTGCAACCCACAACTCCCAAAATACACATGCAAGTTAGAAAAAGAAGCTGAAAGTCGCTTATAATAAGGAGACCTGACAACTCTGGCATCACATTCTCTGCTTGACATCGGTGCAAATTAACGAGCCACATTTCACTGTCGGTAACAGCGGTAACAGCGTTGTAATTAATTAGATTACCCATTACTGGGAAAACATAACAGCGTTAGTAACACTGTTATTTCTAACACCGTTACTCCCAGCACTGATCATGATAAATACCACAGCACAGCCTTCAGTGTGGTAATAACTGTTGTATTAATGATAAAACTGTCCCACTGCAGCTCTCTCTGTACCACACAGGCCTGACCTCCCACAATCCATTGCTCTGGCACGCTCTAAGCCGCCTGGAAACATGAGGCACCTGGTCCTGGCTCACCTGGGGAAGCTGCTGATGCTAAGCCCCGCCCACCAGAGAGGCCTCCAGCTGCCGGGCTGACACCTCCATCCAGCTGCAGGATGGTGACGATGATTGAGTGGAGGCTTGATGACCTGCAGAGGGCGCCACAGAGGCTCTGATGGAGGCTGCAGGGTGGAGGACGTGGAGAGAAGGACTGAGCGAGAGGAGGGCGGTGTGTGCACGGACGCAGACTGAAAACCTGACGGATATCAAGGAGAGAATTAAAGGACTGAAGCACCTGAGAGTGCTGGGTTATAACTTTGTTTTTAAAATAAGTGTTTTTGTGATAGTGTTTGATAAATGTAAAATCTGAACATACAACAACCTAAAAACACATCTTTATTCTATGGACAAAATGTGGAAACTATATGTCTTTATTTCTCTTTCTTTTTTAAAGTTGGAGTAAGAACTCTGACTCTAAAGCAGGGGCTCTCAGCTGGTCTGGCTTTAGGACCCACCATCACCCCTTAACCCTTTAACTCCCAGCTCAACTTTTTGGCAGAGGTAAAAAAAATTCTGGAATATTTAATGTGTTAAAAACACATCATTGTTTCTTTCTGTCATTATTTAAGGATATAAAATAAACTACAAACAAACCAAAAGAACTGATATTTTCTTTGCGTGGGATTTAAAGGTTTAAAAGCGAAAAAGCTAATACTATTATCAACATTATTTTAAATACTTACACATTTACTAATTAGATTTTTATTTATTTTAAATCTGTTATTCATCCAAAATATTTGTGTTTTTCAAACTCAATACAATCTATTTTAAGTTTTTTATTTAATTGCATTTACAAACATTTCTGCCTTATTTCTGTATTTTTATGTCATCACGTAATCGACTGTTAAATCCCACAGCATATTTTTTTTGTTTGTAATTTGTTTTGTTTCCTGAAATGTTAATTAAATCAGACAACAGTTTGTTTTTTTCTGTTGTTTTAAAACAGTAAATATCCCTTTTTTTATTGATGGCCTCTGCCAAACTGTTGAACTGGTAGTTAAAGGGTTCACCCTTTTATGCATGACTTATTAAATTATAAAGGAATACTTTTTAAAATGTTTGTTTTAACTTTCAAAAAAGCTAATTCAAGTTAAAAAGTGCAACTTTTTTCAGTGTTATATCTGGAGAGAGTTATATTCTTTTCACTACCCCATGCATCGATGGTGTACGTACTAATTTAGGGGAATTTAGTAAAGATTCACAAACACATCTTTGACAAACATTTGTTGAGATTTGATAAAATAAAACATTTAAGTTCTTTCTGACAATTTCTTAGGATACAGAAAAAAACTGCAAACAAACCAAAAGAAGTGATATTTTCTTTGTTTAGGACTTTAAAGTTTTAAAGGTTAAAAGCTATTATTATTATTATTACCATCATTATTATTTTGATACTTTACTTAACCATTTACTGATACTATGGTTTATATGTAATCTAAAATTCATCAAAAACATGTTTGTGCCTTTGTCAAACTCAGTACAGTATCATCTATTTTGGGTTATTTTTTGCTATTTTATTAACAAACATTTCTGCATTTTCTAATTGATTTTAATCCCAAATATTTGTGCATTTTTATGTCATCACAATCAACTGTTAGCTTTCTAAACCTTTAAATCCCACATCTAGAAAATATCTGTTTTTTGTTTTGTTTTTTAGTTTTCTCTGTTCCCTGAGGTGAATCAAACAGATGATTTGATTGTGTTTTAAACTTTTAGTAGTTTGAGCAAACAGTTGAGCTGGTAGTTAAAGGGTTGAATCTTAAATTGAATTGATTTGAGACCCTGTAATATTAAATAGAATGGATCCAGAAAATCTGAATCAATACCCAGCCCTGATGCAAAAAGTTGAAAAATATTTACATTTGCATTAAGTCCAAGAGAATGATGCTAAAACTGGATGGATGTGCTTGTGTGATACTCCTGTTTTTGTAATAAGAAATGCATTAATGATGAAACAAAGAAGTGATACTTAATGTACTTTAATATTGTGTAAATACTCTGATATTAATGTTTACAAATAGCTTAGACCTGCTGGAGTTCTGCTTTGTGCTTGTCATGTTGTATTTCTGTTATTATTTATTATTTATTTATAATCCTCTTAATCTTTTTTATTTCTATATTTAAGTTCAGATTTATAATTTGGAATTTTATTGTTCACTGCTTTTATGACATAATCGGTTTTAGGTTATCTCATTTTTACCATATTATTTGTTTAAATTTTATTATAAATGAGACATAGTGTATTTCCTTTGGATCGTTTCATGGCTTCAGTATTTTGAAGCGGCGACTTGCTGTGATTATGTCACGCTCTGCATTATGGGAAGAAGCTAGCAGGCAGATTAATATCCATCCATCAGTTATCTATTCCACTCATCCCTTTCAGGAGCCTGTCCCACCCTTAACCAGTCGCAAGCCAATCAAAGGGCCACATAGAGAGACAGACAACCATTCACACTCACACCTAAAGCCAGTTTGGAGTCACCCGTTGACCTAGTGAGCTTGTTTTTGGTCCGTGGGAGGAAGCAGCCTTCACTGATTACTAACGGTCTTGTTTCGGATCATACAGATGGTGACTCCATATTTCTCTTTGCAGCACCTACTGCTCATATTTTAAAAGTTTTTTAGCCAAGCTTTTAGCTGATTATAGTTAGTATTATTTCATATTACTTATTATTTGTTATTCATAATTTATTATTTATTTATAATCCTCTTAATCTTTTTTATTTCTATATTTAAGTTCAGATTTATAATTTTGCAAAAAGTCATAAAAAAGTGAAATATAAAGTAGTGCTGTCAGGTGATTAAAAAAATTAATCTAATTAATTTTTGGATTTGTAATTAATTAATCTAATTAATCACATTTTAATCTCATATCTGCTTAAAGTCTCCACATAAAGAATTTGAATTCTAGGACATTACAAAGTTGTAGTGCATGATTCATCAAATGCAGGCAACTCAAATTACACTTTAAGTGTGTTTCATAAATCAAATTCAAAATAAGGGCTTTGCTTCAGCAAAACAACTAGGCCTGATGGATTATTAAAGAATGTAGTACAAATATAGATAAATAAATTCAAAAATAGAATAAGACTAAGTCTTAAATATGCCATTTCCAATATCAAAATGAAAAATATTTTTTTATATTTATTTTTTAATGTTTTTTTTTCAATAACTGCCAAAAACTACCACGGATAAACAGGAGAAGATAAAATACTTTTGTAATTGGGTGTGATGAACACCAAAAGTGACATAAAAGTGAAATATAAAGTTTGGTATATCAGAAATGTGCCAAGTTTGGGCCTGACCACTCTGTAGTAAAACCTCTCTAACTTTGCTCTGCATCACTTTATCAGACTCAAACTTGGCAGAAGTAATGTTCACATATTTTCACATTCATTCATAGAGTTCTAAAGCTGCAGCTGCATCATTCCAAAGAGATATTCACAATAAAAACCTGTTTTTTTAGGCGAGGATTAAATGCTTAAATTATTCTGCCTTCTATCTTCATTTACTCTGTCCCAGTAACACATACACTGAAAATTCACATCTGGACAAATCTCTCAAGTGTTACTTTCATTATGACACCAGAGTAATTCAAATAGACCTTGTGGTTGCAGAGATTTACTCTTTTGTTAATGAGTATGTCACTTCCGAGCAGAAGGCCTAAAAAAATGATGTGTTTTGTTATCTATAACATTCAGTCTGGGTGTAAACCAACAGCATTGTATCATAGAAGTTGCATAAAAAAATGATTAAAGGCCAGATCAAGCTCTTGTTGGTGTGACGTCATTGTGTTGTTGGATAAATGGATTGAATGTTTTATCCCCGGCTGACGCTCTGAAAGTGTTTGAATGGGATTAAAATCTCACTGCAGGTCAATCATGTGGATTAAAGTATGAACACAGCAGAGAGAAGGCTGCTAATGCACGAGCATTAATGAACACTGTGTCATAATCGGGTTGCACAATATTTTAGTTCTGTCCAAGTATCGGTGTGTTTTACCTGTTCTTTAATTCTATGGCATAAGAGTCAGGTCTACGTTGGCATATGAATGAATGAATGAATGAATGCTTTATTTCAGTTTAAAAACCAAAAAAAATTTGGTTCAAGGCTTATTTTAGCCTATCCTGTACTATCATCAGAATAACTGAATAATTCACTATAAACATCTGTACTTTTACATTATTTCAAAACACATGATGGCTTGAACTGAAAAATCCAATTCAATCAAATTTCATTGTAACGTTTGATCATTTTGGATTTTAAAGTCTTCTTAAAAACTAACATAGAATTAAACATCTTCTTTTCATTGTTTAGATAATTCCATAACTTTACATCCAAAACTGACACACATCTGTATTTGAGATTAGTCCTGCCTTTGTGAGTTTTAAACATTAGCAACCCCCTTAAGTTATAAATCCCCTGCTTAATCATTTTTTGAATTGAAACAGGAATTGTCTTATTTACAACCCGAAACATAATTTCTAATGTTTTTAAATATACAATGTCCATAAATTTTAATGCATATAAAAATCATATAAAAACGGGAACAAGACAATTAAAACTAGAGCAAATTTATATTATTCAGACACGTCTTAGAGCACCGGGCTGTAAGTAGTGATAAATAGCCGGCTACAAAACTACGATACTAAGTTTTCCAAAAATTGCTTGTTGTCACACATCAAAAACTACCGCTACATAACTAGAAAGAGATACATTACCTCGTCACTTTGCATCCTGTAAACTGTTGAAAAAAGAAGTTGTAAAGCAATGCAGAGTTCTGAGGAAGGTCCGAGCTGCATTCATTAGCATCACAACGAACACACGCTTTGGCTTGTACACGTCTTTGGTGCGTTCCAGTTGTAGTCAGAAGTAGGAATTTTGAGTTCCGAGTAGGAAACTGCAACTGGATCGCCCCCCCAAAAGCTGGAATTTCCTACTGGGAAATCGGTGAGTTGACAATGGAAGATGGATGCCCCCAGTGTGAACAGTTATTTAGCTCCTGTAATAATCCATTTATCTGCACTTCTGACTGGGGTGTGTCACTCTAGATCAGCTGTATACATAGTGTTGTTAGACTTATATTTACAAAAATGCTGCCATAGTGATAATCACATTCTTCATGTGATATTTGTGAACAACAGCTAACAATAGCCTGGTAGATCGGCATGTTTTTTTCAGACTTCAACTGGAACGCCGATAAGTCTGAGATGATGTCACTCCCAGTTCTGAGGTTACTGGAACGCAGCATTACGACAGTCGCGGCACGTGCGCATGGGTAACAGAGTCTTTACGTTGTCGGTAATAGATTCTCCTCACAGTCCCTTTAATTTTGGATCTAGATTCGTTTTATATGCATTTCCCCAAATTTCAGCACAGTATGTCAAATAAGGCATCACAAGTGAAAAGTACAGTAAATGAATGCATTTCTTCTGTAAAGAATTGACTTGGATAATTTGTGTTTTACATATTTTATGTGAGGCTTCCAACAAACTTAATCATCTATTATTACTCCCAGAAACTTAGTTTCATATACTCTTTCAATTTCAACATTATTTAAATTCAATTTTACCTGTGTTAGTGTTAGTTTTTTTACCACCAAACAACATAAATTTAGTTTTACTTTCATTATTTAAAACATATTGTAGCACGAGTAGACTTTACTACTGAAGCTAAATGTATGTGTGAATATACATACATTTTTTGTCAATCTTTTGTCTTGATTTAAAGCACTTTGAGCTGATATTGAATTTGTACGAACTGTGCTATTGATTAATTAATTGATTGATTGAAATAAAAATTAAATCAAAATAGATATTTTTATTCCCTTTGTCTCTGCCTGGACCAATAAATCACTGAATGAATGGATGTGAACATGTGTATTTTATTTATGTGTTTGTACATAAGTGTATCTATAAATAGTTTGTCTTCAGCCTGCTCTATTGTAAAATGTCTCGAGTTAACACTTGTCATGAACTGATACAAATGAAATGTAAAGATAAATGCCTTGGTTGGGCCCATTGATGAACTATTTCAAATCATAAATTAAATTAAAGATTGATTTCAAGCTGTCGATTTTAAATTTGAAACAAAAGAGAGCCTCTATGGTTTAATAATGATAAACTTTCCTTTTTTGTATTTATTTGTTTTGCACTTTTCTTGCAAGATATGTAGTACAAAGACTTTTACATAAACAAAGAACAAACTTGTCAAACCAACCTCAAGAAAAAATAAATTGAAATAAAAATTAATTATAATAATAAAAATGGATAAATAATAAGATTTAATAAATATCAATAGATTATTAAAAATGAATGAATAAATAAATTAAAAGGCTAAATTAAAATAAGATTAAATAACATTAATACAAACAATCAAAGACCTTGATTTAACAGAACTGTGTGCAAGGAACTGTGTATACATCATCATTATTTCAGAACAGTAAATGTCATATTTGTCAAATCTGGCGTCTGTCCTTATGTCTTTTTTTAGGATCCACCTGATGAAGCTTTTTTCCTGCATGAAAACTAGATTTAAAGTGTTTGAGGGTGTCCAGCTGCTTTGTGGGAACAACAATGCCTTTGGTGTAATGAAATAATCTGTCAGGATTACAGCCGCAGGAGGGAAACGCCAAACCAACACGGAGCTGCTAATCGCAGATAAGCTCTTCAAACGGTCGTTTCACCGTGAAGTCCAGGCAGAGCTGCTTTAATGTGGCTCCAGTCGAATGATTAAGTCTCATTTTTTTACTGTTATACTCCGGTTTTCCAAAGCATGTTGAAAAGACCCTCAGAGTTTCCCACGGGGAGGGGGTGGCGTGATGCATTCAAGGCCTGTCTGCCAGAGTGGGAAAAATGACTTCCCTGTTCAGCACGCTCACTTCAAAGACAAACTGGATCACACTGTTTCTTTGATTCTCTTCAACCTGCTGAGCATTTTTCACCTCTCTCTGTTCTTTATGCTTCCCTCAAACAACACACACTCTCACTGGCCACTTTATTAGGCACACTTTGCCTGCACTTTGACCTGCTCTTCCATGCTAAAGATTCAACAAGATGATGGAGACAATGCTCTGGGATTTTGCTCCAAATTCACATGATAGCATCACATGGTTGCTGCACATCCATGATGAGAATCTCCTGCTCCACCACGTCCCAAAGGGGCTCTGTTGCAGTGGTTCTCAACTTGTTTGACTTTACAATTAATTGCAAATTAGATTAAATTGCAATATGGCTTGTTGCAATTTTCAAATTGCAGGAGGTTCAATATTTTAAGCCCAAAATATGTTGAATATTTTGGCATTGTGATGTAGTTTTTTGCAATTTCATTCCTATTTCTTACCTCTATTCATTCACTTTTTTTCCACTTTTTGACCATTTTTTTCCTTTTTTTAACCCCGTTTTTACAACTTTATCCCAATTTTGCCCCCATTCATCTTTTTTTGGCCACTGTCAGAACCATTTTTGGAAGTTTTCATGGTTTTTGAAATTTAATTTCAAATTTAATTCCCAATTTTGCTGCCATAATCAATTTTCCTAAGCCACTTTGGATTTTTTTTTTGCCAATTTTTCCCCTTTTTTTCAATTTTATACCTATTTTGCACCTATTTATTAACATTTCCGCTTTCATACCATTTTTACCCAGTTTTTACAATTTCATACCTATTTTGCTTCTGTTCTCCACTTTTTCTCAAATCTTTTATCCTTAGATTAATTTAATGCCATATTGGTTTTACTATAAAAAGATCTACTGCTGCTACTTAGCGCCACCTTTTGATAAGGAGTGCGAATAGATGGCAGTTCAATGTAAAGCAAAAGCACAGGATTTTATTCTAACACCCACCAGTTGAGAATCCCTGCTCTATTGTATTGAGATCTGGGGACTGTGGGGGCCACTGGACAACAGAAACTAACAATAAGTGCCAGATCCTCTAAAGCAGCCCTATTCAATTAGCAGCCCGCGGGCCACATGTGGCCCAAAAGCAACCCTCGTATGGCCCGAAATCAACCTGATTGGACTTTAGGTCCGACGAGAAAAACAGAAAAACCTTTTACAACCACTGAAAAAGTCTGACAAAAATTCCAACATTATTACAGACATTGAATGCAACACGTTCTGAAAAGTTGATGTTTAGCATGCTACTTTTAATGCACTTTCATATGTGTCCGAAAGATGGTGTTTTTGATCTGAACTTTTTTTTATGTTCATATGCACCTTAATATATGCTTGTATTTACCTGCCAATATGTGTTTAAGTTAAATGTTTGACATGTTTAATTTAAAGAAACAGTATTTAATCAGAAGTTTAGTTTAAGTACTGCGTTTTAAAATGAGTTTATGCCCTTTTGGATACGGTAGTAAATTAATAAACATCCATTATTTTGGTGATTTTTTTGTTTCTTTTACGTGGTTAAATTTACTCACTGTCTGTCAAAAATGTCTGGCCCAGCTCATGTCCTAAGTCTGAATATCTGGCCCGACAGAATTTCTAATTGAATAGCCCTGCTCTAAAGCATTGCACCGATTTTGCGACCGCTAAACCTGTGCAAATGACAGAAAAAACAAACCACAAAGCATACGCAATGGGTGAAATGCACGCAAACTGAACCCAAACTGCTGTTTATTATTAAAGGATTTACTGGAGGAGAGTTTCCCTTTTTGATTTGTGACAATGAAATTATTTGATCCTTGCACTACTAGATGAGGTCAAGCACGACAGTAAAATAGCCGACTGTGTTTATTTCTGAAACCACTCCACCATTTTTAAGTGCACATAAATAATTTGTCTCAATACACTCAATACAGTCTGTTAAAAACCCCAATGACCCCCTTGACCACTTTTTGGTCATTTGTAGGGATGCACCAAAATGAAAATTTGTGGCCGAAGTCGAATAAAATATAAACGCTTGGCTGAATATCCAATGCGGAGGCTAAGTGGTTCACTTTATTTTTTAATAGTGCATAAGTAGCTTAGAATAAATTTTTAGACATGTTTTTAAAAGAAAGTAATTATTTATGGAATATTAAGACTTTTTTAATATTCCAGTAGCCTGTGCTTTTCAACAAAGCTCAACAAAGTTTTTCATTCATATTAGGCATTCAAACAAAACAAACATGTATTAAAAAAGTACTAAAGTGCATTGAAGTGGTTAAGCCTGCAACAAATGAATTATTGTCCTTTTGACACAAGTCTGCTGAGCCACAGTCACACGCAATGACGTAGTTGATTTCGTCATGACGTCACATGGTACTATTCGGCCTTGTTATTACCTCACTCCAGCGAAGGCCGAATGTGGCTGTGTTTACATTATTCGGCCGAATATATTCAGTCACCGAATATTCGGTGCATATTTAGTCATTTGAGTTATATTTTCTGCATTTCTTTTGGCTGTTTCAATAACAAAGGCCAATAAATAAATAAATATAAAAATAAAATGGGATGAACAACAACAAAAAAAAGACAAAAACGACACCTATGGACTTTTGGTGCTTTGACCACTTTGAACCACTTTGTGTTCATATTAAATTTTTTTTTTTTTTTTCTTATGAGGCACAGTTAATACCACGACATTTATTGATTGATGTGTGTGTCTCAGGATGTAAAGGCAATCCACTAAATGCAGAATGCTTCACTAAGTAAGGGGATGACTAAGTAATACCCAAACAAACCCGAGAAATAAATGCAACTGTTTCTTTTGCTGCTCAGTGTAAAGGAGATGTCAATCTCTTCAAAGTTTGCAGGGACAAAGCTTCCTATTTGCCACGAAACTTGTTGCAGTCAGAGGTGCAAAGTGTGTTAAGCTGTCAAACTGTGTGGGCGTGTAAGCACTGACATTTGATTACAGCAAATTCTTTTTGAGGACAGGGTGCTTAAACAGGGCAAATTGCTTGAGTTAATTCTGTGCAAATAGTGTTGCTAATTAGCAGGAGCAATCACTTCTTTGTGGATCTGCCGCTAAGAGTCTGTTGTCGTTTTTGGAGCAGCATTTACTGGCAGCATGTTCTGATTTGGACCTGTAAAATCCACAAAATACCCAGATGTGAAACAACTTTGGGAACAGTTAGCAGTAAGTATCAAACCAGTCCACCACACACTCTGTTTTCCATCAGGTCAGGCAGAGCCCTATGATTATAGAATAAATGTAATTACATTATATTTACATAAAAAAGATTGTGTATTTTATCTAATGTTTTTAATTCCAGATCACTACTGTAACTCAAAAACACACTGCACAAATAAGTTACTCTCTGACTCTGAGGGGCAAAAAATGTCCCATTGAAACCCATTCAAACTGCATTTTTTGGTCTCCCTTCTACTAAACCATAGTACACATATTTTATTACAACTGCATGTCAATCTGGGCTTTTCTCTAAGAGCTGCTTGTTTTCACTGCTCTCCACTGGATGACACCATTTTGACCACGAGTGTTGATGTTAGTTTTTGACACTTTGCAGAAAATAAAAATGAATAAAAATCAGTGATGTTAACAACATATCACAGGCTGTAATAGTTTATCAAAAAAAGGGTGACATCTTGACAAAAAAACAGGCATTTAAAAAGTTACGGACTGATGTGTATGATAAGGACTGAAGATGTAAAGTTAGAAGTAAAATCAGTGTGTATTATTTTCATAGCTGCCTCATAAAAAGGGCGTTTTGTGCTTAACAGGTATAATTGTACATGTTTGACACTATGCAGAAAATAATGATGCATATAAATCAGTTTTATTGTTAGCTATTGAGATTTCCTCGACTGTAGTAATCCAAAACAAAAAATTGTATCTTTCAGAAGTGTATTGAAAGAAATAAATTGTTCGTTTTTATAATAAAAAAAAACTCTGAAAATTAATTAGCATTTAATACCAATAATTATTACCAGATGATGTGCAATGAAAGTAAAATATAATACTGATGTATAACATTTATATAGTTTGCTTTTAAAAAGCAAGTTTTGTGTGTGTATTGACTGGTTTGCTCCTTATTACTGACATATTCCTGGCTGTCATAAACTGAAACAAAAAATATCTGTAGTGTCTGCTAGATTTTTTTTCTGTTTTATTTTTTTATATATAACGTAGTGGTATCATGATGTGAAATTAAAGAGTTAAAGTCTAAAATTAAAATAAGAAAAAAAATCACAAATATTTGATGTATAAGATAAGAACTGATGTTTTCAGATCAAGCCTTAAAATGGAACCATGATCAACATTATCAGTTTATATGGTATTTGTATAAGATTTATTAATGCTACCTAAAGAACAGAGCATTTTTGTACTTAGCGGTATAATTGTAAGTATTTCACACTGTGCAAAAAATAATAGTGCATCAAAACCAAGAGAACAAAATATATTAAAAATGACATTGCATGTATTACATTGGAAATAATTTATTTCTGCAGGGATTTTTTTTTATCTGAAAGACAGTGGCATTGTGAAAAAACAGGGTTTTGAAGGGTTAAAATCATTGGATAAAACATGAATGTGTGATGTTTATGATCATACTAATATTGGTTTAAAATCAAGCCTATAAATGTCTGAAATCACAACTTTGTATAATATATAAATATATTATTTATTTCATAATGTTGTGCTTCCCAATAAAAATGTACTTAGCTGACACAATGCAGAAAAACGATGCATTAAATGCTAATGAGCTAATAATTCACATATCAGGCTATAATAATCCAAGACAAAAAAAATGTACTTAGCATGTTGTATATTGAAAATATTTATTTTCTCTTTTCATCTGAAAACACGCTGTCATCACTTAAAATATCTGCCATTGAAAGTTTTGTTAAATCATCAGAATCTGATATCAATAATGAGGTTAGATTTGAGTAAAAAAAAAAAAAAAATCAATGGAAGCAGAATTAAAAGTTATTGATTAATGTTTTTAAAGTTTGCTTTTAAAAAGCACATTTTTGTGCTTATCGGTATGAGAGTTAATGCTATTAGACCATGCAGTAAAAGTTAAATATGTACAGAAGTGTAGATAAAATAAATACAAGCCATAAATATGGTTGTAAAAGCAGATTTTATGATGTTTATTGTCATGTTATCTTCGTCTCCATCAGACTGAACATAATGAGAAAAAGCACTCGAGCCTCATTACCGCCATAGCTACGCCCACTTCCCTCTCCAACAACCGGATTGGTGTAGTAAAACCTCTGCCTCCACATCAATGGATGACCGAGCTGTCAATCAAAGGGAGGCGGGCTCTACAGCTGGAGTTAATATATTCCAGGCAGCTGAAAGAAGTGGGGGACGTGAGGAGAAGAAAGGGACCCGGCGGACTGCAAACTCGGGTTATCAACTCCCCGAGCCGAGGAAGACGAGTCCTAAAGACGGTTTGTGAGGATGGAGAAGGAAAACACCGAACAGATGAGACCCCTGCTCACATCTGTAAGTTCTCATTTATCCCCTGAAGTGTGTGTTAGCCGGCAGAGGCTAGTTACTACTCACAGGGAGTAAATTAGCCCGGTAACTGATACAGGAGAGAAACTGGAGACTTTCTGTGAATATTGAGCCTGCCGTAATGATCAGCGTATTATAAAGTGTTCTTTAAGATGTCTCATTGTGTGCGGAAAACTTTTTAAAATGGGTCACAACAGTGGCTGGCAACCCTTTTGTTTTTAAGGGACCACGCGTATGCCAGGAAGTGAAGTAACGATGGGAGCCTGGTTTCAAAATGGCGGCACTCCATTAGAAAAGTTGCCGATTTTTGTCTTTCGGGCTTTTGCTGTCTTTCTGAAGCCTCGATCACAAAGCCGTAAACACATATTGACTCTTCAGTACCTTCACCTGTATTCGGCTGTCATTACATCACACCAGAAAGGCACCTTGTTGTTGTTTTTAGCTTTATTCACCTGCTTTCCCTCCATTCCTTTCACTCTTGCGCACCAAAACGCGATACTCTGTGCGCTCATTTGGCTACTTGTTAGTGTGAAATCGTGTCTGTTGAATGGTTTGTACAGAAACAAAGCTCTGCCGAATTTGAGAAAAACCCATAATCTGACTAACTATATGAATGAATACATTGTACAGTTCATATAATCTCAATTATTACACATTTATTGTAATTTAGCAAGTAATCCAATGGGCTTTGGCGTAGATCTGATACTTAAACTATTGGAAGTGAATTTTAAGGTGGATTTTGAGGCTGATCCAGGCTTCTGCCACTCATACGCCGTGGTGTGAAGGCTTCCTAGAGGGAGGCAGTGCATCTCAAGGTTTTGAACATCTAAATGGACAAAACACGTGCAGATGAGTGTGTGTTGTGATGAGAGGAAGTGATTCATCATCCTCATCCTTGGATGGTAGCATGGTGCAGTCAGGTTGGGAGAAAGATTGGTTGGGGCGGCATCAATCAAACTCCCAGCTGGAGTGCCCTTTAATAAAGCAGCTGATTAAATGATGCTGAGAGAATTTGTCATCAGGTTCAGGCTGGATGATGCTGTTGCCATGGTGTCGAGGCACACACCACTGCCAATGTGTATTTCAAACTGCAAATGGAAACATCACTGACATAGGAGACTCTGTGAGGATGGTGAAGATTACGCCCTCTGTCTTATGTATAAAAAAACAAATAAAACCACGTTAGTGAACATTAATTGGACAATTGTGGACTTTGCATGAACCTTTGAGTATTTTAGGGTCCAAATTAGTTTCATCAAGGGGGTTGCAGCTGCTATGCCACATCATTTTTTCTTCTGTAAAGTGTGTTCGTCATGGTTGTTGTGTCCAAAGGTAGATAACAAGGAGAACAAGAGGGAGCAAGGGTTATCATGGCTCTGTTAGTTTCCTGATAGATTTCAGCCCACAGAAATGTACGATAACTGTGCATTTCCTCCTGCTTCAGATACGGGAGCCCAGGTTATTTCTTTTGTTCAGTTATGTCAACTGTCAGGTGAGGGACACGTTTAGTAGAAGATTTCACTGCTCTTGTTATTATTCGTTGATAGACAAAAGCTAAAGATAGTGCTCTTGTTATTAAGTAATCCTAAACTTTTGACACATGTTTGAGTTTGTGGGCTAACATGAATTTACAGTTTATTTTCAGTTGATAGTCTATCAAAAGACATTCAGGCACTGTAGCAAACGCTGCATTAAGAGACATTATCCCCAGTGATAGGTTGAAATTTGCACACCATATTGAGCAATATGCTGTTAGCCTAAACTCAAGACTTCTACTTAAAATGAATCATGCACATCCGTAAACAAACAATGATACAACTTAATTTACGATATACAAGTGCCTTTTTTCGTCTCCACCACTGCGATGACTGTGTAATAATCACCTTCCATGATATGTGACGGCTGCTGTGTTACCTGTTTCACATCTGTGTTGTTTATTGGAACTAGAACCTCTTTGCGTGTTTTCATGTCTAAAAAAAGCCTGTGTGATATTTCTGTCAGTGGTCAGGGAAATAACACTGCATGCATAGTCTGTGCGTCACCAGTATTTAGTACAAGACACTTGTGGCAGAACATCAAAAGTAGGACTGTCCCTTTTCCCAAAAATAAAGCTCAAATGTATTTTCGAGCATTCACACTAATAACAAATGATAATCAATCATTTCCATTAGATCAGGGTCCCACGGTCCAAGCCGACAAATGGGATTTCTGATGTGTTGTGGATGAGAAGTGAGCCAGCTGCTTTGCAAAAAATTCAACTAACAGCCTGGTCTTTGTTTTCTGTTTTGTTGATGAATCAGAATTGGTATTTATTGCCAAGTAAATTTGCACATACAAGAAATTTGACTTGGTAAATTGGTGCAAAACCAGTCAACTTATAATTAGAATAAAATATAAAACTATGGGGGAGAGTAATGAAATAAATAGAAGAATGGGTAGAATAGTGCACTGTTGACTTGATATATATCAAAAATTTGCAACAGTAGCAGAAACAACAGAAACACAAGCCAACAGTATGCACAAAAGCCCTCCTTGCATTTTAATGAATGTAATGAAACGATAGCGACACATTAGACTCTAAAATGCAAGTTAGAGTTTGCTTTTTATCTGATAGCAAATGCCCATTATATGCCCATTTTTTAAAAATCTACACATGAATTTCTGGGTGGGGATCCTGTTTGGGGTGGGGTGGGGGTGGGGGGCAGGGCACTGTCCCAAATAAACTATAGGGGAAACACTGCACCATATTACTGAAAGTATTCGTCATCTGCCTTATACCCCCTTTCACACTGGCCAAAAACCTTTTTAAACCTGGTAACAGTCGGCTCCTGTTTGCATTTTGACCCAGGTCGACTGACCCTGCAAGCGATGCAGGTTTTAATTTGCCATCTCAGAAACAAATTCCATCCGTCTTCATATCATCAGCGCCAAGTTTGTACATTTTTAAAAAGGGACAAAAGTACAAAGTAAAGTTTTTGGCTGTTCTTCCAAAAGCACATTAGTGATGTTGAACGAGATGTCTTGGCTGGCAGTCTCCACTTTAATTTACTCCAGTGGTGATCTATGGAGTTGAGGTCAGGACTCTGTGCAGGCCGGTCAAATTCCTCCACATCAAAACCCATCATGATATGACATGCTTTAAACTAACTTCAGAGTGCTCTTAGACTCATCTCACTCATTCCTGATACAACAGGCCTCGGCAGGTCCTGTTGTGGTTTGTGTTATTATCTTATCAGTCTATGTTGTTATGAGTTTATTAAGTCCTTTTACAGTCTCTGTCTGCACATGCTCATACACACATTGAGCGAACATGTGATGAAGGGACTCTGCTCTTACCTTGACCTTCCTCTGATAAACTTCACCACATTTGAAGCTCCGAGCCTCTCGTGTCTCTGCTGCTGCATTTGGTCTAAATCAGCCGCTGGTGTGTGTGGCCGGGATTCCTGTGTCACACCACTCACATTTAATCTGCTGCTGACTTCCTGTTCGTAGA
Organism: Scarus forsteni; assembly: GCA_036419115.1. Lineage (NCBI taxonomy): Eukaryota > Metazoa > Chordata > Actinopteri > Labriformes > Labridae > Scarus > Scarus forsteni. The sequence continues at coordinate 10,745,058 of JAZDUH010000508.1, read as the reverse complement.
CGCTCCATGGAAACAGAGGTGAAGCTTTTCACTCGTGCTCGGCTTGGAACAATGTGACCGCGCGAAGCTGCGCGGCTCACATGCTGCAGGTTATTGTTGGCCGTCGATGGAGGCGGAAGCGTTGGCTCCCTGAGGGTTTCAGCTCAACAATAAAACAACATTTATTTGATTCTTTTGATCTGGAGGTCAAACATGACAGGAGCAGGTCATAGAGAGCCTGAGCGGGGTTATAACAGTGCATGAGCTCCACTGTGTTACATACACTCTCACCGGCCAGTTTATTAGGTACTCATTCACCCTTCCTTCCATCATTGATAAGCTTTTCCCTTTAGGGGTCGTGGAGGGCTGGAGCCTCGTACAGCTGACATTTATTGAACCAGCCAATCTCAGGGCTACAAACATTCAGCAGCTTTATATGGCAGCAACTCGAGGCCCATTTACACAGCAACCATGTCACCAGAAATGGAAAGGTTTTTTTTTTACGTTTACAAAAGTGCGCTGCGTTCTCACAGATAACGATGTTATAACATACCACACGGATCTGCAAGAACTGCATGCATGCCAGACCGGTAGTTGCCGATGTAAGTTATATACACAGATGTATATAAATAGCTTACATCCTATGAACTTACTTTTTTAACCCTTTCATGCATTAATTACGAAATAAATGGGAACAATTTTTTTTTATTAATTTAATGTTAAATTTCAAACAAGTTAAAAATCATGCTGTTCCTAATATATTATTAAATTAGAGGATATATATATCTTAACCTTTCTGATTCTTTGAGAATAGAAGGATTTAACATTTATTCCAGAAAGACATGGTGCAATTCGCCCTTCGTCTGATATTTTGGATTTGTGATGCAATATCTTGATATGACAAAAATATGGGAAGACAATGTTTTTCTGAAACTTGAGACAAGAGTTTGAGAGTTTACCACTTTGTAGTTGGACATGGTGCTGCAACCTAATTGGTATAAAATGTGTTCCAAACATCTGTCTACTGTAGTAGTCACCATGCATGAAAGGGTTAACCTAACTTTTTATCCGCTATTTATGGTGCTACGAGCATCTTAGTTCCCCAGAGGGATAAATGAAATACTATATCTAATCTGATGTTGCTCAGTAGAGCTAAATGATTCTAGGAAAAGATGTCATTGCAATTTTTGTTGCAGATATTGTGATTTCAATTTGATTCACGGATTTCTTCAAATCAAGCTCCAGTGCGATAGTCACTATGTGTACAGTAACATTTACAAACCTGACAGAAAATAATGTCATATCATCAAACATTTAAAGCCATTATTCTTAGACGAGGATGAACATTAATGCCACCAAATGTGTTATACAACAAGAAATATGCATGTACATACGTTAAAGTCCTTGACCAACGGCAGCTATTACAACTGAAGAACTAATAGAGCAATCTTTGACTGTCTTAACTGAACTAAACGTGGAGAAATCCTTAAAACTGCTGAGTTATAAAGGTAACATAAAATACAAATGCAAAGAATTTTAAAAAACACAGTGGTAAATAAGTTATAAGAAGAAAAACAAAATTAAAAATCCTAATAAAGAAAAGCCAGCCATGCCAAACCAGCATGTCAACCTTCGATGGTTTGGGCATGAGCACTGACGTGTGATAACATTGCCATGAGCAAATGGGTCACATGGGTCAGTGTGGTGTTACCTTTATCCAAAAGAGTACTGCGCATAGCCCATGCGTTCCCGTTTTCCCTGACAACTTATATTCCTGTTTACTCAGAAACAATAACGAAATGTTTTCAAAACTTTTCACTCTGAACCTCGGTTTCAAAAGTCTGTGAATTCAGGCACTTAAGGCAAAGTTCCTGTATAAATTGGGGTGCAATGAAACAAAAACTCTGTTTTTGTTGTTGTGCAAACGGGCCCTCAGTCTTAATTTCTGACATGGAGTGCTGATGGTTTGGTGAGAGCATGAGAGCATGAATCAGAGGTTCAGGCTGGTGGTTTGATGGTGTAGGGATATTTTTTGGGACTCTTTGAGCCCTTTAGTACCAACCAATCATGGTTTCAACCCCACGTCAATCCTTCTTTTACCATCTTCTGATCCATCTTCTACTTTCAGCAGGACAGCACACCACATTTCAAAGCTCAGATCATCTCAAACTAGTTTCTTGAACACCACAATGACTTCACTGGCCTCCACTGGCCTCCACATGGACCATATCCTAACCCAACAGGGATGTGGTGGAACAGGGTGTTCTCATCATGTCCAACCAATACAATAAATCTGCAGCAAACTGTGTGAGCACCTATGCCATGAAAAATTAAAGCAGCTCTGAAGCTAAAGGAGTCCAACCTTGCAGAGGTAGAAAGGCCAGAATTATCTGTTATCAAACAAGACAAACCATCACAATACCTGTTTCGCGCCATGTCAACAAAAATAGAAGTCCAGTCACTAAGTATTGGGTAGTTTGTTGTTACAAATTGCTAAAAACTGCAGCCGTACTGTCTAGACGAGCTCAAACAGTTGGAAATATTGCCTGTGTAATTTGCCAAATAAGAGGATGCTCACTCTCTATTCTTTCACTGTTGGCATCCTCCGGCCAAAATTACCGGTAATCTTGAGATTTTCATACCTTCATGCAGGGAACTGCCAAGGCTGTGGACAAAGAGTTTTCAGGTTATCTAAACAATCAAACCAGATGTGTGGCCAGTTCTCCTTAGTGTAACATGTCAAGAACTGTCTGAGGGATTTTATATAAATTTGTGAAAAGGTTCCCATAAAACGATGTGTTTTTTAGGTGATATGTTGTGTGTTTAAATCAGGAAAGATGCATTTCCAGCAGTCTCATTCAGTATGTTATACATTTAAGTACCCCCAAAAGGTACCCATATAACTAGGGGTGTCCAGATGCAACTTTTTCAAATCCGATACAATATCAGCAGGAATCCTACATATTTTATTACTTATTTTAAAGTATGGTCTGTATGAAGAGACTTCATAAAATGGGATTACTCAACCAGAGAACAGTAGTCAGCAGGGCTGGGATGATACACTTTTTTCCCGATTCGATTTTTTAGGTGCCGATTTGATTTAAATTTCAGTTCTACGATATTACCAATTTTTGCTATTTTTAATTAGCTTTTTTGACACCAGTGAAAAAGATGAACAATGATGATGCCTTTAGACTACATCAGGAAAAGATGCACATCACATGTGAGTCCGTTTTCAGGATTTATTCAGCAATATATTTTAACCAGCTGTTTATGCTCTCTCTTTAAAAGCCTGGACTGCAAATGTGGCTTATTAACACAGACCAAAATGAAGCATTTAAATTTGGAAAAAAAATCGATTTTTGAACCAAAAATCCATTTAATCAAAAAGTCCTGATACTTATGCGAATACATTTTTTCTCCCACCCCTAGTAGGCGTGAGGAAAAACCCATTTGTTATTAACCAATGGGATAAATAAATTTAACCTTTAACATAAGAATATAGTACAAATAAATTAAATAAAAATGAAATAAATTAGAAGACCCTGAAAAGTAACCTTAGTAAATCTGATAAAAAACAAAAACATATATTTTTAAATTGCAAAAATAACTAGTGTGTTTAACTTAAACATAAACAGATTCTACAACTGAACTAAATAAATAAAAAAATAATTAAAATGGGCTACTTGTATCAGACTGCATATATCGGAAATTTTAGATGAAGGCCAAATAATCCTTTTTTTTTTTTTTGCTGTTATCTGACCGATATCCGATATCAATATTGGCTCGGGACATCCCTACAAATAGCCAACCCATGCCATCCCACTTTTGGGAAGTCAGACTCTGACTTCTCGTTGTTTGTTTTGTCGGGTGGCAACCAGCATTGAGGCTGCATTACTGCTACCAACAGGTGATTTATTTATTTTTTATCTAAACTTTATTTGTCCAGGGAGGCCTCATTGAGATAAAGAACCTCATTTGTGTGTCCTGACCAAGACACAGAGCAGAACAAGAAACAGAAATAAAACAAACACAGAAGAGCGGTTCAGTCTCAGAGCAGAAAGTTTATGAAAAAGCTGTTGGAGCATGAAATTGATATTGGTGTAATAAACTGTAGTTCAGCTCGATTAACACTCAGATTTGAAGTGTAGGTGCTCAATTGTGGTCGACTAGTGTGCCAGTAGACTTTACTAGTGAAGCAAGGGGTTGCACAAGTGCTTAGGGCTGGACAATTAATCAAAAAATAATCTAGACCGACATTTAGACCCTCTAACTGAAGTAATTTTACTCATTTATTTTGATTCAAACAAAAAAGGCCTTTAAATTTGCTGCTCCTTCTGCTTGGAATGAGCTGCAAAAAGACCTGAAACTTAATGAGCTGGTCTCATTGGACACTTTTAAGAGGATGTTAAATGATGTAAACACTGAGGCATCTGGCTGCAGATGTGTCGACAGATGATCTTGCTTCCTTTAATAATCCAGCCTGTCAAATGTCTTTATTAATTGTACATTAAGTATTTTACAGGTCTTGTGTATTTGGGAGTAATGCTGTTTGTGAATGTAAGAAACTTTGTAAATTGTGCTGCTGCCTATCTTGGCCAGGACACTCTTGTAAAAGAGATCTTTAATCTCAATGAGTTTCTTTTCCCGGTTAAATAAAGGTTAAATAAAAATTGAAAATGAAACATTTTCCCTGTATAAGTCACATGACCGTGGCCTCTCCATAGAGTCTGTGTTCACTTTCGCGATGGGAGCGAAATGTGCATTGCCAACATGGAGGAGACAAGCGCCGATCAATCAGGGGACCTTGTAGCCAAGAAAACTGCTGTGTCTGTTGTTTGGGCACATTTTGAATTCTGTAAATAGGACATCAAGCAAGGAGAAGTTAAGTGTAACTACTTCAGTAAGATCGTTTTGACGACCGTCGGTAACACCACCAATTATGTTTCAGCATATCATAAATAAATATTAGTCCTACCTTTATTTCATCTAAATATCTAGATTCCTTGACCATGAAAACATACCATTAGCAACTAGATTCATTATTATATCTATTTTAGTTCAGTAGTTATTCACGTAAATCACATTTTTCGGCATGGCTGATCCAGACGCTGAACCGGATCACTCCCAAAATCCAATGATTTGTTTCTTGTCCCAATCCGGACATTTCCTGAAAATTTCATCGAAATCAGTCCAAAACTTTTTGAGTTATTTTGCTAATAGAGAAACAAACAGATGAGGACAATAACATAACCCCTTTGGTGGAGGTAATAATTGTTCATCACTTAGAGATAAGAGCTTCACTTTATCATGATACTGAGATTAGGCCCTACTAGTAGTACTATTAGACTTAAAATATTAACAAGTATCAATCAATCAATCAATCAATCTTTATTTGTATAGCGCCAATTCATAACAAGTGTTATCTCAAGACACTTTACAATAGAGCATAAAGCTCTTCATTTAATGGATACACATATATGCATAGATACATATATACATATAAAATACACATATACATATATATATACAAATATATACATCCAACACCCAACATGAATCCAAGTAGCCAATCATGAATCCTCCATCATGGCTCAAGAAAAAACCTTCTGTTAAGCAGCAGGAAATCTTGAATGTGGATCTCAGTCTCATGATGAACAGCAAATCCACACGATGCTGTGTCGGGTGTGAGGGCAAAAGAAGGGAGGGAAGAGGAGACGAGTGGACTAGAATAAGAACTGAAACTACTAACTCTTGCATGCTAGTAAGGAGGGTGGAGAAAATAAGGGCGTTTTCACATTAGGTCCACTTGTTTCGAACCGTGCCACGGCGTGGTTCGCCATGGGTTCGCCCTCCTCCCTCTCCCCCGCTGGCTTGCATTCACACTGGCAATATCAAACTGTGCCTGAACCCACTTGTGTATTTACTCAGTTTGAAACAGCAGGGGGCGATATTCACGTAACTGGTTACCAAACCTGCTACAGAGGAGAACGAAGAAGAGGCTACCATGGCAACCATTTCCTACACCGAACAACCAATGTTTACGTTTCGCTCTCTTCTACATTTTCCTTCAAGTGTGTTTTTTTATCGTGTTTGAGACGACATCAGCGACCTTCTGAACCCTCGTAAATCATCGTAATCCTCAACCAGAATAAACAAATCGACAAATTGAGTAAGCAAAAGATTCAACCGCGGGATTAACAAGAAGTAATGCATCAAAAGTAGACCGGTTCGGACGACTTTGTTTCACATCAGTGAAACCGCACCAAATGTCGGGAGATGGAGCGGATCGAGACCACCCCTTCATGGAGGTCTCGGACCGGCTGATTTGGTGCGCACCAAAGGGCGGTGGTTGTATTCACATTGACACTAACGTACCAAAACCTGGGCCTAAACTTCTTTGGTGCGCACTAAATGTGGTTGGTGTGAAAACGCCCTAAGATTCAGGCTTCCCATTGGCCTTCAAAAATATCACAACCAATCAGTGCGCTGAATTTGGACGTAATCCCTCCTACTTCATTTCCATTAGATTTGGTATCACTGCTACTGAATCAGTCTGCTTAGTATAATTAGTATAATTGTTCACTAGTTCTGTTAGTGAGATATTTTGAGTTTACTGGTAGTACTTGTGAACAACAATTTGTTTTACTAGTCGAGTTTTTTGGTGACCTAGTGTGCGAGTAGGTCTTTCCTCGTCAAGTGAAATCATCTACTAGTAGTCAATTTTGTGTTACTGGTAGAAGTTGTGGAGTTTAAAGTGTTTCTAGTAGGGATTCAACGGTGTGAAAATTTCATATCACGGTTATTGTGAACTGAATTATCACTGTTGTCATTATTTATATCGTAATATTGTTGCAGTGTGCTCGAAATGCTCAAAAAGTACTTTAACACAGTCTTGAAATCATTTAATCCCTTTTATATTTTAATTTTAACAGTTCTTTTGTCTTATTTGTCAATAACTGTATCAGAAAATGTCCTATAAGTAAATTTGTTTAAACTTTTTTCATGAGAAATAAAAGTAAACAATTCTGGCAGGTACTTGTCATTATTATGTTATTAATGCTTAAACTGTGTAATTACAAGGAAAGAAAAAAACTGATTTGAACTTTAAACAGGATTTTCTTCATAAACAGTTGTAAATGAACATGTTCAAAGTTTTGAGATGACAAAAAATAATCTTAACCTATTTTACATACTCCAACACATTTTTGTTCATCTGCAGCATTAGTGTCAATAACTGACCTGAAGACATAAATAGTTTAATCATAATTAAATTGTTTCTATGAAGTAAAAACAGGTGATTCTCCTGTACAGAAAATGACTTGAGTTGATGAACGTGCCATCCTTTGGTATTTGATATCTGAACCCGCCCACTGAGTTTGATTGACAGCTGGTCTCTGACCTGCTCTTGCAGACACAAAAGCCGACAGCAGAGTAAAATTACAGTTTCAGAGTTCGTGTCGTTGGGTCGTCCTAAGGGACTCCGGCTGACGTCAGCAGACCCGTCCTCATGTGGGCTGTTAGTTTGTGTCCGGATGGAAACGGGTCTGCAGGGAGACGACGAGGAAGAGGAGAGGATAATTATGTAATCTTTTTAAAAAGACTACAACAAAGCTGAAAGCAGATGGCTGGATGTTACAGGGCTGTTGTGGCTCATTGTTGGACTATATGTAGTATAGTCCAACGATACATATGTAATTCATGTCCAAAGTTTTAGCCCTAAAGTTTGCATTACTTTCTATTAAATCAAGCCCAAACATTATTCTATCCTCTGGTTTGTCTTTACTTTTAGATTTACAAACCAGATTTGTAATCACTGTGCAGGAAGTTTTCCAAATGAGTGAAATACGTCCATTTGTCATCTATTTCGATTAGCCCTTTGGGTCTGTCAGACAGTCTTCTTCTAAAGTGGACTATTGAAAAAGTACATGTTAAAGTATATTTTTGTGTTTCTCTTGTGAAAAGATGATGACTTTATTACAAATCCTGCCGCTCTCCCTTATCCAAAAAACACCTGTAAGATTTGAAAACCCTGCAGTCTGAGTATTTATAATTAAAATATCCTTGACTTGTAATATGACTTTTAGGTTATAAAGTATCAAAAAACAGCATTAAACACTTTAAAATAAAAAGCAGATATGTGGGATAACGTGTATCTCCACAGTTTTAGTTCCATTTGTTAGAAACCTGGGAGTGTTATTTTTTTTTTTAGCCCAATTCCTGCTCATGATAGTCGGTAACAGACCGCAGACGGCCTTATGTAAACATCTGTTGGACATAATTAGACTCTAGCACTTAAAATACACGCCTGACGCTGACGTCCTCTGTATGTGGCGCACAAACTGATTTTTCAGGTCTGCAACCCTCCAATCACCAAGCAACTCAACATCAAGTGTTTTTCACACTGGAGCCACAATTCAGTGTTCAAATTTGTAATTTAAATTGTGTAAAATTGAGTGTTGAGTAAATTTGAGTTAGATAATATCAGAACAATGATCCAAAAGAGGTTATTACATGAAGGAATTTCTGCAAATTGCATTTTTATCAGCAGCTTGTTAAAAAGTTAAAACTGAAGGTAGGTTTTTTCTTCAGAATTAAGTCTTGTCTCTCCTTTGAATCCAGAAAAAGACTGGTTTCTGTTACTTTTATGTCTGTGTTGGACTATGGCGATGTTTTGTACATACATGCCTCCTCTAATAGCTTACATTCTCTGGATACTGTGTATCATGGAGCTCTGAGGTCCATCACTGGTTTTAAATCTCTTACTCATCATTGTTTGCTGTATGCTCGTGTTGGATGGTCTTCTTTGTCTGCACGCAGACTCCATCACTGGTGTATTCTTATTACCTCCACCAAGGAGGTTATGTTTTCGGGAGAGTTTGTTTGTCTGTCCATCTGTCTGTGAACAAAATAACTCAAAAAGTTATGGATGGATTTTGATGAAATTTTCAGGAAATGTTCAGCATGGAAAAAGAAAGAACTGATTTGATTTTGGTGTTGATCCGGATCAGCGTCTGGCCGCCATGGCGAAAAATGTGATTTTTGTGAATAACTACTGAACTAAAATAGATATCATTATGAATCCAATTGCTAATGGTATGTTTTCATGGTCAAGAAATGTAAATATTTCAATGAAATAAAAGTAGTTCTAATATTTATGGTCAAAATCACAATATGGGTGACGACTGTGATGCTGGCGGAGGTCTGTGCTCTCCGAGTGCTTTTGTAGTTTATAGATGTATTCTTGGTTTGCTTCCATCCTACCTGCTGACCTACATCAGTCAGAGGAGCACAACATCTTATAATCTTCGGTCCCAGGATCTTTTCTTATTGTCTATTCCAAAAGTAAGAACTGAGCTGGGAAAAAAGGCGTTCAGGTTTACCGCTTCATATGCTTGGAATGATCTACAAAAAGACCTGAAGCTAAAAGATCTGGTGTCACAATGTTGAGCAACTTAGAGGCGAACACATCTGGCTGCAGATGTTTTGACTAATTGCACTTTATCTTTCTCCTGTGGACAATCAATGCAAAACAAGCTGTCTGAATTGTGACTTTTCTTTCTTAATGTATTGAATTCTTGTTTTATGTGTTTAATGACAGCATGTGTTTGTGTAAAACTGTTAAATGTGCTGCTGTCTTGGCCTGGACACTCTTGTGAAAAAGATTTTTAATCTCAATGAGGTTTTCCTCGTTAAATAAAGGTTAAATATATATATATAAATATATATATATATTTTTAAATAGACAGTTATTGTTAGGGCTGCACGATATTGGAAAAAACTGACATTGTGATTTTTTGAGGGTTTGTGATATATTGCGATATATATTGGGATATTAAGAATAGAAGAATTTTCACCAGATGACTTGAATAGCTCTGTTTGGGAAGAATTTGGTTGACTCACAATGACACCATTGTATTGATATAATACCATTTAATCCAGGCTAAGGGGGTTCATCTGTGAATGATGAAGATTGCTGTATATAAAAGGGATCCAGGAGGCCATGTCTCTGTACAAAACAGAATAGGTTTCAATTTCAGTTGCTTTTTTTCATTTCCCCAATAAATGGGGGAAATGCGATAGTCACATTGCATGTGCGATGTGACTATTGCGCATGAGCACATTGCGATGGCGATGTTCAAACGATATATTGTGCAGGCCTAGTTATTGTTGAATTAAATTTGGCTTTTATTTGACTAAATACATATACTTTTGATCTTTGACTCAATATGCAGTTTTTCAAAATCCTTGCATGGCCATATTGTTATAAAATCTTTTTTTTTCTCTGCATCAATTTATAACAATAATCCTTTGCAGAGATGATCTAAACGTATTTTATTTTTCATTTTCAGAGTATTAAAGCCGCTCCAGCATCATTTCTAAGAGATGCTCATATTAATTTGTTTCTCTTTTTAGGCGAGAATGCAACTTTTTAATTATTCTGTGCTCTATCCTCATTTACTCTGTCTCAGTTACATATATACTGATCACAACACATCTGAACAAATCACACAAGTGCTGCTTTTATCATGACACCAAAATTACTCTAATAGGCCTTGTGGGAGCAGAGATGCACTCTTCTCTTGATGGACATGTCAGATTCAAACCCAGAGAGAACACACCGATGTGGTAGGGCTGGGGAATATATTGATAGAATTTCTAATCCGTTGGAATTATTTTTTGCAGAAGATTGAAACATTAAAAATCAAGATTTTTCCTTTGACTTAATTCAATTGTACGTTGTATGTGAAAATATACATACTGAAATTATACAGTGTCAGGTTTTGTACAAGCAAGGTTTTGTTTAGGCTTTTATGTGTTTGTTTTGTGATATTAAATATTTATGAGAGAGTTCCATGTTGATATGCTGTCATAATATCTTGGCTCTCAGTGTTCATGTAGACAAACTCCACTTTTAACTTTAACAGGAAAATTCTGTTGGGCGTGGGAATATACTTTGAAATGTAATTTTATATTTAAATTTTTGCGGGGAAAAAATCAATTGAAATCATAAATCAAGTATTGTGGAAAAAAAATCAGGGGATCCTATTTTTAGACCATTTTTTCCAGCCCACAGGGATTGAACCACGGGGTTCCCACACACCCTGGAAAAACTGGGAAACCTGGAAAATGATCGACCAATTTTCCAGTCATGGAAAACTTCTGGAAAATGTGATAAAAGGAAAATGTCCTGGAAAATGATTAAGCTTCCTTCTACCTTGTTCATGAACAAAAATCAAACATAAGAAAGTAAAAATGTCAATAATGATGCAAGATAAGGAATAAAATATAAAAGCTCAAAACAATGGTGACAAAAAGAAATAATTAAAATTGGCAAAATAAAATTTTAAATACTCAGTAAAACAACAAAATGTATTTCTTAAAAAGCTGAGTAAATAAAGATAAAATTATATATTTAAACCATGAATTTATGATAGCGAGACACTACGTAAAAGCCAGACCAAAGCTGGCAGACAATATTCATGCATGAGAGTTAGAAATAAATACATTTTCAGTTCAATATGAATTTTAGATATTGGTCATCACTTTTTAATCTTGTTTTTTAAAGGCTAGATGATGAACCTGAGAATTTCCTACATTAATATTGGCATGTACATTACTTGTTTTTGGATGTAATATTAGTAATTTTAAAACTTCAATCGACTGTTGCTCAGCATTTTCCAGTGAGATCAGTCCCTGTCCCTGATATCGTCTTTACTGGGTCTTTCTCGTATTGTTTGTTCTCATAGTTCAAAATAAATTATTCTTTGGGGGCCACATGAAGAGTTTCAGCGGCCCGATGTGGCCCCTGAACCGCCAGCTGATCACTGCTTCAGTGCCAAACAAAAGGACAAAACCAAATCTGTTGGACCTCCTCGCCTGCAGCCTCATATTTTCAGTGTGATGTTTTTCTCCGGTGTCTGTTTGATCAGCTTCCTGTTTTGCAGCAGGTTATTTCAGGTGTTTAAAGGTTCCATCAGGTATTCAAACACTCTGTGCATTATCAGCTCTAAAAACGGACATATTTAGATTAGATTCTGTGCGTCAGGATAAGATGCTTTCAGCAGAGGAATGTACATTTGTACAGGTTAGATAATCAGCTGAGAGCAAACAGGAAGACAAACAGAGAAATCAAGACAGGAAACCATAAAAAGAACACAACATGAGCAAAGATGGAAATGTTTCAGGATTTAAAATATGTATGAGGGATATACAAATGTTAAAACAGAAAATATGATCAGACAGTCTGTCACAGTCACCTGAAAGTCTGTCTAAAGGCCAAAAAATGATGTTAATGCAAAAATGACCCCCTTAACTTTACTGTAATCTTTTATTCTAGACATCCCTGCCAGTTCACTCTTTGTATGGCTTTTTAAAATTCCCCTTAATGTAGTGAAGAACCTGCAGTCGTGTCAAAAGTCTCTGCTTGTCCATGGTGTCACTGATCTCTGGTCCGCTGCCCTCAGAAGCAAACAGGAAAGAAGATTTGAGCTTTATTTATCAAACCTCTGCACGGCTAAGTCATGGATGTTTGGCCAAACATCTGTAGTTACTTTCTCTTAATTTGAAGATCAGATTTTCATTGCACAAACAAACTGCTCTCACAGTTTCCAGAACACAATAAGAGCAAGATTTAAACTTTTGTTCTCTTCATCTGGATTCAGCAAACACTGAAACAGCTAACATCTGTCCTTGCCAGGCTAATTATAAAAACTTTGGGCTTCTTAATGTTTTTAGAAGTTGCTTGTAAATATTGGCAGTCGCAGGTTGTGTTGTTTTGAGCTTGTTGTGCCCCCAAACTGATCGGGTCTGATTAGGAGTGGGTAAAAATATCAATTCATCAATGCTTTGCAATATCTGTAGCACGACTACTTTATCACTTCCTGCGGCCTGATCGTTAGAAGAGACTGAAAGGTTCATTGAGGATCTGAAATCAGCCGAGTGTGTTGAGGCGTGCTGTGTGTTGTCGTGTGTCATGTGGAGGCTGTTTGCCTTCAGCCGCTCTGATAAGCCCCATGATGCTCCACCATTCATGTTCAACACTGTTTATGATGTTAGAGGACGAAACACTGAAGGAAGCAGAAGTTAAGCTTCGGGCAGTGATGGTGATCCTAATGTGTGGCCTCCTACATTACCCATGATGCTTTTCTTCAGCTCTTACAGAGTGAGCTAGAATCCCATGGAGGGCATTATAATGGCTTTTTATGAGAAGTTTTCTTTCTTCGTTGGCTGATGGCCTTTTTTCCATGTTTGCAGGCCATGAATGAAGAAGAGTTTCCTACTTTTAGAAGTCAATTTAGGCCTGGACCACACGTACATATGGATATTATTTTGACCGGATATCTTTGTCCTTGTTATAAAATAAAATCTCTGTCCACACCACAGAAATGTCTCTGTCCATACGAAGAGGAAAGCCGAAAACGATCGCATCTGAAGCCTGTAATGCCATGCCTAGCCGATAAATGGCAGGTTAGCAAAATGTGTAAACCATAGAAGAAGAACTTTATGAGCATGCACAGTCAAAAACAGGAAGAAGAAGAAGTAGTCAACAGAGTAGACCGTGGACGCTTGGGACAGTCTAATAATACTGTGTTAGAGGATGACATTTTTTCAGGAATTACCGTGGGTCACGTGATTCCCCCAGGAATCCCACGGGATGGGAGTCATTTTTTAATTAATCCCGTGATCGGGACGGGAAAAAAAGCAACAGGAGCGGGCAGGAGCGGGAACGACATTAATAGATGATCATTTTCAGCCGTGTTAAACAACCAGATGAACAGATGTGTCCATTTTTGTCGTCATCTTTCAGCTAGAGCCAACACTCTTGACCACGCTAGCAACACAAAAGAACTACAAAAGTGGTTTGACTTCCTGTCACCACTGGAAGTGTGAAAAGTAAACAATCCTGGAAAGTATTTGTCATTATTAAGTTATAAACGGTGTGATTACAAGAAAAGAAAACAACAGATTTGAACTTCAAACAGGATTCTCTTTATAAACAGTTGTAAATGAACATGTTCAAAGTTTTGATATGACAAAACAATAATCTTAACCTATTTTACATACACTCACACCGTTTAGTTTGCCTGCAGCGTTAGTGTTCATGTTACATCTTATAGTAGACAATGTCCAGGACTTTCTTTTAATGACGATAGTCCCTGAAGCAATTAACCCCCTTCATGACTCTCCTCTGGTCTCCCCTCTCCCTGGCAGATCTCCTCAGTATTTTCTCCTCTAAATATTTCCAAATAACGATCGATGAAATCCATAAAACACAAACTTTGACGAAAAAAGATGATCTATGTCAAAATACAGCGAATACACAGCAAGAACCCTGTTCAGGATGATACTTATTCTGTTATTTATAAGATGTATACATTTTTGGATAGAATTACTGATAAGTCACCTGCTGTTCTCTCAGGTATGGCTCACTGAATCCTCCCTCTCTCTCTCCCTCCATCTCTCTCTCGCTCTCTCTCCCTGCGGATCCATCAGTTCATCTACTCGAAGAGTTCCTGCCGTTGAAATGGCGCAAGTCTTTATCTTTCGCTGCAGCCTCATGTTTAGACAGGGAGACTGTCTTCTATCAGTTTCTCCTCAGCATCCTTGTAAAATCCAAAATTCAACCACAGTTCAGAGTCGGTTTCTTCAAAAGTCTCCACTGCGTCTCTAACTTTCGCTCTGACTCAGAGGCCAAACAATGCAAACTGCGCATGCGCACATCGGTTCAGGACACTTAATCGATGACAGATACATTATGCCGGCTTTCCAGGCAAAGAGCAGCATCATCGTGAGTTGCTGACGCTGTGTGGTGATCAAACACGGTAAAACGGTAATTTTAAAAAGACACGGTAATGATTACAGTGGGAAATTTTACCGCGGTTTACCATTTTACCGGTAACCGTTACATCCCTACCCCTGTGTTTTTTGTATTTTATTGGATTGTGTTTTTCCCCTGCTTTTATTTGTTTTAGTTTTTTTGTCATATGTCTGTTTTTATTCTCTGTTTTTTAAAGCACAGTTTATATGCTTTTTATGTATGACAATGTTTGTACTTTAGTGATGTCTGTCTCATGTGCTGGTAAGCCAAAGAAAAATTCCCACTTTTATATTTTTCTATTCTATTCTATTCTATTCTATTCTATTCTATTCTATTCTATTCTATTCTAAGGAAATCGTTAAAGAATTGGACCGATTAGCAGGATTGTTCATAAAACTGGCATCAGTATAATCTTATCTCTTCCCATCCCTAGTTCTGTTTGATTAAGGAATATTGTTGGGGCCAAAAGAAAATCTGATTTAAATAATGAAATTAATTTATGAAAACTGAATTAAGAAAAGAATATTAATTTTAATAATCTGTTGTTATGAATTTTATTGCCTGCCTAATTTATTTGAATTAATTTCAAAGGTAACAAAGGCTAAATTTTTGTTTGTTTATAATAAGAAATTGACCAAGTTATTTTTCACCGTTCTGCCCATCCCTATGTTCCCGAGCTGCTGCCTCCTACAGGTTATTTAATGTGATTAGTGACACTTGGCTAGAAAATTAAGAGTGGGAGCGAAAAAAGTTTGTTCTTTGCAAAGAGCAGATCGGCAGAAGATACTTACCTTTTCATTTAGCATTATCCATAAAGTTCCGATTGTAAAACCTTTTTTTGTTGAAAATAAACCTCGGAAGTGACGCTGGATCTGCGACTGCTTTTTGTTTGGACCGTGTGTGTTGGACCTCCTCAGCAGTGGTTTTTTGGAAGGTTGAAGCCAGTACAGATATATTTTGACAACATAAAGGCAGATTCATGTCATTTTTGTGTCACTTTGAGGTTGCATTTTTTAAAATTGATTAAAATCACAAATCGAGTGTTGAGGAAAAATGTTGAGGACTTGATTTTAAACCTTTTGTCCAGCCCTACTCTGCACCTCAGGTCTCCCTCACAATGCACTTCCTGCCCCCCTCCTCAGATGAATGGTTTGATTGTCTTCACTTCAGACAGCTGGGGGTTAATAATGCTGATTCATGACTCCACTAATGTTACATAAGTTTGTGCTCATAAAGATCTGAATCTTTGAGTCACAATGTGATCATAAAGCCCCTCTGCTGCGGGACAATCTGCAGTTTCAAACACCAAGTGTGCCGTGGGGGGCAGTTTAACGGGACCTTTGTTTGCTAAAGGAGGTCCTGGTTGTACCCTCATTGTTGAAGAGCCATTTCTTCTACGCTGTTAGCTGATGAACTTCCTCCTTAAGTTTCTGTTCTGTTTGTTTTTCAAATGTGAAACCACTTTAGGGCCTTTCTTCTCTTGGGTAACCCTCACCTCTGTACTGAATTCATGCATAAACACATAATTAAAAGACAAAAACTGAAAATATAAAGCTTTCATAAAAGTGACATACCAACACTGATGCATTTTAACTCAAACACACATATTTTGCATAATTATAGACCTTGACACACCAGGGGACTAACTGGCTCGGTGCTCTGGGGGGGGGCCTTGTGGTCTTCCCATGGGGCGGTGTCCTGGGGGTGGTCTACTTGAGTTTAGTCCTCGGTGGGCATTGGGTCGGGGGCTCTGGTGCTGTGGTCTACTGGGGGATGTGTTCCTGTTGGGCGCACCTGGTCGCTGGGGCCCATCTGGATCGACACTCGGGCTGGGTATTTCCAGCAACCCCACGATACGATATGTATCCCGATACTGAGGCCACGATACGTTACATATCCCGATACACATAAACTGTGAACATTGACTGCGCTTTTAACAGAATTCCCTGCAACGTTTGTTTTTATTACAAATGTCATAAAATGTAAAATGTATATATAAAAGAAAAAAATAATGACAAATTCAATGAAAACATTGCTACATTATAGGAGGCAACCCTGCTTGATTTGGATTGGTCTGTGATGAATGTGACGAGCAAAACGATTGTCCAATCACAAGTTTGTGTTTTTTTTTAACGTTCTGCCCCTGAAAACAAATTTAAAGGGCCCCTACCCAGATGGACTAGTGAAATAGACTAGTGTGGCAGATATATGGAGCTGCCCATCTGGCTTGTCAGGCTAGCAAAAATCTGCAATATCGTAGAATCACAATTTTAATCGAACCGGCACCTAAAAAATCGAATCGGAAGAAAAGTGTATCGTCCCAGCCCTACCATGCAGTGATGAGAAGGTGCATCAATTTTGAACATTTGTATAATTTGCAGATATTCCAACCGATGTGTGTGGCTGATATTAAAATATCTGCAAAAATGTAAATAATACCGATGCTGATCCCGATACCATAACTTAACTTTTTATGGTGATACCAGCTGATACTGATATCAAACCTGTCATATCGTTCATCCCTACTTGCTATGATTGTACCTCTTAAATCTATTTTATGAGTTATTGAAATTTAAAGTGTGAGTAAAAACTATATTAGGAAACAATGCTGGAGGTTATATATTTGTTGAAAACTCATTCTTTTGTTGCATTAAAAAGAAGTTTGAATTGGCTTTAGTTTATTAAATTGTACATTTTTAATTGTGTTTGAGTTGAAAGTATATTAATGTTGGTTTAAGGATTTTTTTAAGCTTTATTTTTGCTATTTTTTGTTTGTTTATATAATTTTTTCTCATTTAGAGTGTCTGACCATATGTTAAAGTGCAGTTCTCAGGCACTGAAAACAATTTTTGTGTGGACCTCTTTGTAATCAAAGTTGTCCTCCCCTGGCCTTCTTAAACTTGAAGAGGGTGGGCTTTGGCACATTGTACTTTAGGGGGGGGCTGTATAGATGCATTATATTATTGTACAAGAGCAGTGAGTGAACCAAATAGTTAAAGTTGCAGAAATTTAGCTGAAACTTGCATAAAAAGCTCATTAAAGCGTGCTGACTCTGCTAATAACTCACCACCTCAGACTCTTAATAAGACATCGTGCTCCGCTCTGCTGGGGGATGTAAGACTGGACATCCTGTCAGCCTCTGAAGGTTAAGACTTAAAAAGTCTGAATGTCAGATGATGACCTTGAAGCATCTTTGGCTCCTGTTGTCTTAGGTCGTATGTTGTTTTGGGTCGGTTTAGTGTGCTTGTGGTCACGTTGGGAATAAAGTGAGTAAATATTCTTCCCCTGCGTTGATGTTGAGGCTTGTTGTTCCTCATTAGAATTCCTGAGCAGAGTGAAACAGAGCTGGAGTAAACTGTGAGCCCGAAAATGAGAGGGAGGAGGTGCTCTGAACTGCTGTGGCTATAAAATGGAAAGCATTTATTGTTTGCAGATGCAAAACATAAAAGCTACACATGTTGGGAAATGTGGGAGCTGCGAGTATGAACCTAATGTATTTATTTAATCCATAGACTCCAACTGGCTCTGCTATTTAGTAGAGCTCTCTATTTTAGCCAACTGTACTACTTTGTGGCTTCAGCCTGTCTTGCTTGGACTCTTTCCTTGGATTTTCCTCGAGGTATCTAACCTGGTTGGCACAGTTCCTAACAAACTACGCTATAGGGCGGAACGTTTATCGTTTTTGGAAAGAATTCACAATTTCAGACAACACAGTCTTTTGACCACCAAAGCAGCAGTTTTTTGCAGCGCTCCTGGCTGACTCAGGATCTGTTGTTCCAACTGTTTCACACATACTTTTTTTTTTTTCCACAATCTGTTTATTAACATTTTCTCATGAACAATACAGAAAAAGATGAAGTTAATACAAGACCAAAAGAAAGGACAAAAAGTTCCAAATCAAGGAATTAAATCTAAAACAGAGACATTGATAAAATAAGATACAATAAAATGGAATTTCCAAATAATACCAGTAATGACTGTCAATTCAATAATAATAATAATACTAAAATAAGAATAATAATAATAAAGATAAATATATAATATAAACTAGAAAGCACTCGGAGAGCGCAGACCTCCGCCAGCGCCACAGTCCTCAGCCATATTGTCATTTTGACCATAAATATTACTCCTACCTTTATTTCATCAAAATATTTAGATTCCTTGACCATGAAACATACCATTAGCAATTGGATTCATAATGATATCTATTTTAGTTCAGTAGTTATTCACAGAAATCACATTTTTCGCCATGGCGGCCAGACGCTGATCCGGATCAACACCAAAATCGAATCAGTTCTTCCTTTTCCCATGCTGAACATTTCCTGAACATTTCATCCAAATCCATCCATTACTTTTTGAGTTATTTTGTTCATGGACGGACGGACAAACTCTCCTGAAAACATAACCTCCTTGGCGGAGGTAATAAATAAGTTATTGCTGGTCAGTCTGGGTTCTGTCATGTCAAAAATAGTGCTACTGAGACTGCCAACGAGTCCATCGGGAATAACTGGCAAGTCCAGCTCACGAACAAATGCAAGACAGGGATCCCATGTTTTATCAAATTTCCTTAAGGAACCCCTCAAAACACATCTGATCTTTTCTAGTTTCACAAAACTTAGAACTTCCTTTATCCATAATGTGTGTAAGGCAGGAACTGGTGATTTCCATTTCAACAAAATCATGTGTCTCGCTAATAAAGTAACAAAGGCTACAAGGGCAGCTTCTAAGGAGGAGAGTTGTAGTGTGGGTGGACATACAACAAACAGTGCAATCATAGGATTGGGTTCTATTAATTTATGAGGGACCTTTAATAAAGTTTCAGATATTTCTCTCCAGTATGAATGTAAAACAGGACGGGACCAGAACATATGTGCATGGCTTGCTGGAACATGACAACACTTGTCTACACATGCTGTTTGACAAATTTGCAGACAATTTGCATGTACAAAAGTTCTGGTAAGCAGGTCAACAACACAAAGCATCTATTTAGGAGTAGAAGTTGGAGTGTCCCTTGAATAATGAAAACAGATTATTTGTCATCCATATTATGTGATGGATAATGTGTTATGTCCTTTTGGTCATTGATTTCCTTAATGTTGTCTATACTGTAAGCAAAGTGACTATTGCACTGAAGCTTGATTCAACGAAAATCGTGAATCAAATCGAAATTAGATCTGAAATTAGATGTGGGAAACATTGCTGATCACTAATTTTTGAGAGAAGAAAAGTCCTGGACATGGTCTAATATAACGAGCTGTAACACGGACACTAATGCTGCAGGCAAACTAACATGTGTGAGTGTTTGTAAAATAGGTTACGTTTATTTTGGTCATCTCAAAACTTTGAACATGTTCATTTATAATTGTTTATGAAGAGAATCCAGTTTAAAGTTCAAATCTGTATTTTTCTTTTCTTGTAATTACACACTTTTTAAGTATTTATAACATAATAATGACAAATACTTGCTAGAGTTGTTTACTTTTATTTCTCATTAAAAAAGTTTAAACAAATTAACTTACAG
The DNA here is from genome assembly GCA_036419115.1 of Scarus forsteni. Classification (NCBI taxonomy): domain Eukaryota; kingdom Metazoa; phylum Chordata; class Actinopteri; order Labriformes; family Labridae; genus Scarus; species Scarus forsteni. The sequence goes on along the minus strand of JAZDUH010000508.1, from coordinate 10,724,737 downwards.
GACATTTCCTGACACAGTTATTGACAAAAAAGATAAAAGAACTGTTAAAATCATAAAATTAAAAGGGGTTAATTGATTTCAAGACTGTGTTTTGAACATTTTGAGCACACTGCAACAATATCGCAGTAATAATGATAACAGTATAATATTGATCACAATAACCGTGATACGAAATGTTCATATAGTTCCATCCCTCGTTGTTTCACATTAGCATCACATCCCTTTTATTTGTCAAGCACCCAGTAACAATCGGCTCCTGTTGACAGTTTAAAAGGGTTTAATCGGCATTTCGACCTGGGTTGATTGACCCTGCAAGCAACACGGGTTTGTATCGGCTCTCCTCCGATCAGTTTCAGTGGGAACTTCACACCCGGATCAACACGCTAATTTACGTCATGACGTTGGCGTAACATGCCCATGAGATAACCTTTCAACCGTCACCTCCTTCAGTGCCAAGTTTGTACATTTTTATAGAGGGACAAAAGTACAAAGTAAAGAAAACCATGTCCACGTCTTCCCTGCTCCTTTTCATTGTTTACATGGATGTGCTTGGTTGTGCTGATGTCATCAACGTGATGACATCAGCTTGATGCGCCAGAGGAAAAAAAACAGCCATGCAGCTCGTCTGCTGCCGAATAGATTGGGTCAGCTGGCAGTGGAAAAGAGCCACTTGCTGATTGTTAGCAGGTTAAACTGCTTTGAAAGAACCCGCATTGACCCGCTAATTTTAGTGTGAACACATCTTGACAGATAAATCTCTTCAGGTTTAGAAAGTCCTTGTGTGTGGACCCCTTTTTAAACCCGTCCCATGCTCAGCCCTTTAACTCTGACTTACAACTATTTCTGTACAGATGCAGGGCTGATCTGTCGATGTGTTTATGTTCAGGCTGATGTCATGTACCTCTTATATTTTAGAAATTCAGAACTATTTAGCCTTTAGCCTGGATTTAGACTCAAACTTGACCGTTGCCTCATCAATGTTTACTTTTGACATGTTTGTTTTGATCTCGGGCCTGACCTGCTTGTTAGTATCTTTCCTCATTTTGTTTGGGAGCTCATTGACCTCTAAATCGAGCGTAAGCAGGAGGAATAAAGTACTTCAGAAGTTGTGAAGCTCCTTCATGGTCGTCTCACTTCTTCTTTCTTGCGTGTAGCTCGTTCTTGGAAGCCCCGCCCCCCTCTGCATGTGTGTGTTGCGTGTGTTCCTGCCGTGTTTGCAGACTTCAAGCTGGCTGCTCTCTAAACGCAGCAGCCCGCTCACTCTTTTCCTCTGCTATAAATACACAAGACCTGTCCGTGTGTCTGTATTTACATCCTGGACCTGGACGTAGAGCAGATCCACGAGCTGCTGCTGTCTGTGTCACAGCTGCTGGATTTACAGACTGAGAGAACGTGGCTGCCTGAGGGGGTTCCTCCTGCCTCGGCCGTGTCCTGTTTCCTCTGGTGTTAGTTTGATCGAGAAAAAGCAGCGATGGGCGAGTTTTGGGGGGATATCGCCAGTCAGAGGGTCGCCAGAGCTATGTCACTGGTATGTACCTGCTGTTTGTGTCTCATGTTTTAAGGCTGAAGAGATCTACAGCCAGGATGAGAGTTTCTTAAACTTTCCAGTGCTGCATGTTTTAGTGACACTCCTGCCTTATCTGCACTGTTAAAGTTCAGACACAAAGTTTTAGTGCTGTTCAGTATGTCGTAGTTTGCCTGCACTGTTTTTACATTTGACAAAAGGCCTGGGAATATGTCAAGTTTTAGGACATATGATGTGTCTTCCAAATACAATTAAGGGTAATACAAGAACATAGGGCTGGGAAATATATCGATTAAATAGATTAATTCGAATTATTTTCAGCAGAAGATTCAAAAATTAAAAATCGAGATTTCCTTCATTCACTTACTTAAAGATGCTATGAGGAGTTTCTAAGTAATTACAAAAAAGTCTCACTTTTAGATATATGCCTGATGGAAATACACACTTTAAGATGAGTTTTATAGCATCAAAATAGGTTATCTATAAATGCTATTCCTTAGCTTCGCAGTTGGGTCGGACAGGGCTGGACTGGCCTGGATACTCAACTTCAGGAACAAGACAATTAAAACTAGAGCAAATTTATATTATTCAGACACGTCTTAGAGCACCGGGCTGTAAGTAGAGATATATAGCCGGCTACAAAACTACGATACTAAGTTTTCCAAAAATTGTTTGTTGTCACTCATCAAAAACTACCGCTACGTAACTAGAAAGAGATACATTACCTCGTGGCTTTGCATCCTGTAAGTTGTTGAAAAAAGAAGTTGTAAAGCAATGCAGAGTTCTGAGGAAGGTCCGAGCTGCATTCATTAGCATCACAACAAACGCACGCTTTGGCTTGGGTCACGTCTTAACGACAGGCGCCGCGCGCCTTTGTGTCGCCGAAAATAGATTTTCCTCATAGCACCTTTGAATTGTAAGTAGTTGCAAAGTTTGAAAACATACACAAAAATTTTACAGTTTTCATGGTGGTGGCACTAGGAATGGGAACCGAAAACCAATTCCAGTTGAGAATCAGTAACAGCACCATCAAAGAATTGATATCATGAGACTTTTTGCGAATCAATTCCCTGATCAATTCCTTCCACTGACAGGGTTCAGAAGCGTCAGAATTGTGGCTTAATTTTTTAACAGAAGGCGCCGACTGCACAACCTTAAGTGAGTGGAAACACCAGCAACTTGCAGAAGCAGCTATCTATGCTGTGACGTGTGTTTGACATTGTTGACGCTGAAAATCTACAGACCAACATTTGTCCACACGGAAAATCTGCAGGAATCAATAAGAGAATCGTTAAAGAATTGGATCAATAAGCAAGATCGTTAATGACACTGGTATCGATAAAATCTTATCAATTCCCATCCCTAGGTGGCACTGTCACGTTTTGCACAAGTACTTTTATAGGCTTGTATTTTTTTTTTTAATTAGATTAAATATTGATTAGAGAGAAACATGTTAACAAGCTGTGAAAATCCCTCAGCTTTCAGTGTTTATGTAGGCAAACCTGCCTGTGTTAGAACTATATAATCAACATTTTATGACACACACTTTAATTTTAAGAGGGAAATTCTGATTGATTACCTCCGCCAAAGAGGTTATGTTTTCGGGAGAGTCAGTCTGTGTGTCTGTCTGTGAACAAAATAACTCAAAAAGTTATGGATGGATTTTGATGAAATTTTCAGGAAATGTTCAGCATGGGAAAAGGAAGAAGTGATTCAATTTTGGTGTTGATCCAGATCACCATCTGGATCCAGGAATTGTTCAAAGGAAGTGTGCTGCTTGGCGGCGGACTGCGCTTTGCGAGTGCTTTTCTAGTTTAGGAATATATTTCAGTGTTTCCTCTAGGTAGGCACACAACTACAACATTCTCAAAAAAAATTAAAAGAAACTGCATAAAGTATAAAAAGTATTTAAAAAAAAAAACAGAAAGAATGTAACATTTCATGTAACCATGTAAGGTCAGCAGGTGGAGAGAAGATGAATCATAAAGTTATAGCAAGTGACTGACAATGAGGAGAAACTACATGCTGAAAGTTTCCTACACTGCTAGCTGTGCTTCCCTTTTTAGTAAGGACAGTTGGCTTAAAAATGCTGAGATTTTTGCTTGGGGAGATAGTTTGGTAAACTTCAGGTCATCCATTAATGTTTGTTTAAATTATTTTTTATTATATTTTTTTTACCGTTGTGGTGGCTTCTTCATCCGCCGCCTGAGTGTGAGTGTGTGTGTTTGTCTGTATGTGTAGTGTGTGTGTGTGTCTGTACGTGTAGTGTGTGTGTGTCTTTATCATCCCTTTCACACAACGCACCGCTTCCAGTCATTTCAATGAGGGACAGGCGGCTGACAGCACGCGGTTTGGACCGCCGCGGTGGGAGCGGCTGCCGCCGAAGAGCACATGCACAGATTTTGCCCTTGCTGCTCAGAGTCCAGCGTTTTGAACTTTCTGGCTGTAGTCACCTGGCAGCAGCAAATCATATCGTACTATCGAGGAACTGGACGTGGGAAAGCATTTCTACTGAATTGTTTTTAGGGAAGGAAGTGTCATAGTATTATGTCAGAGTGAGCATCTTCAGAGTAGACCATCTTTGTAGTGTTAAGGCTGCTAAGTGGGAGCCCGGGGATTGGCTGAGGGTTACGGAAGTGTAGACTGAGAGAGAGAACTGCTAACCGTATGACAAGCTGTTTGAGTCTGTTAATAAAGAGAATTAACGATTCAGAAGTTATCGGCTCGTTCTATGACGGGGAGTGTTGTGAGACACTTTTAGGTGGCCTCTGCTCTGACGTTCGCCGAATCACCGTTACGTCTCGGCCCGCGGTGGCAGCAGCCTCTTAAAAAAAAATGCATGTTGGGGGGGACTCCGCCTGCAGAGAGACGGTTTGGTTCCCGTGTGGCTTATCGGTGTTGCACGAGAGGAGCGAGGGAGGAGGCGTTTGTCAGAGCTGAGAGGAAAAATGCATTTTATTAAATGTAAGCAAACCATAGCGACACAACTATGGGCAAGATAGTTATCTGCCTCAGCACCCGCGACACCCGATTTAATGCAGGACTGATGTGAAGGCGGCGACATGATGCTGCAGTAGTGTACAGTTTAAAAAAAAAAATTGCAGGAGTGGCGACTCGCTGTAGAGGAAACAGTGTTTCCTCTACAAATGAATGTAGAGGAAACACTGTATTTTGACAACATAAAGGTAGAGCTTGATTCATGTCATTTTTGTGTCACTTGGAGTTTTTTTGCTTTGAGAGGGAAAAAAAACAAATTGTGTGGAAAAAATTAGAAATTTTATTTTTAGGCCATAATGCCCAGCCCTACAAGAACATAAATCGAAATTTAATCAGTGCTGATGTTTGTTTGCTGAAGGGCATAAGTGTTGGGTCTAATGTTTATTTTTAAAAAGATTTCAAAATGAGCAACTAACAGTCTTTTGGTGATTGGCCACAGATAAGCCAAAGAAAATATTCTGAGTTCCTACTTTTGTCAGGAATGAACAATACTGTATTTTTGCAGATATCAAGTATTTTTTAATTCTTCATTCATTCATTCAGTCTTTAATACATGATTATTGTCTTTTGCAAATTGTTAGATGAAATCTGCCGTTTTTGTTTGAATGGTCCATATCATTATTTATTCACTGTATTTGTCCTTTTTATTAGGGATGCACAATGTTGGATTTTTGCCGATATTTGATACCGATACTGATATTTCTGTTCAAAGACACAAGCTCTGTCCTTAACAAAAATTAACTTGTTTCTTACAGTGTTACAGAACATTTTTTTGAGGAACAAAAAACAAGAAACACAGCATTTAACTCTTGCATAAATTAAAGCCTTGATTTTTAAACATTTGTGTGGCCGACATATCTGCTGTAAATATCTACAAAAACGTCAATATTGGGCAATACCAATACTTACATTGTTAGGCTGATATCGGCTGTTAGCGATAGCAATCTGAAAATACTGTTCAGCCCTAACTTTTGTATTTGATTGCAGATGGATGTCATTGTTTGTTAAATTTTAAGATACTGTAACCTGTTTTTATACCATAACCAAAAATTCCTAAACTCATTATAAAAAGCTTTTTTTTTTTTTTTTTATTTGTCAAAACCAATGCAGGAAACTGGGCTGCAGATGGTGCTTCAAAGCAGGAAATGTGGTAGGGTACAGCAAAATATAAATGCATTTTGATGTCAGCTGGCTGATCAGTTATCCAGCACATCTGATTTAAAGTCAAAACATCCGTTTTAAACCAGTGACTCTCTTTTGCTTTTTGTCGTGTGCCGTTTGAGATTAATATTCAATCGTGTCTCCCCTGCTCTACAAAACTACCGCCCATGGAATGACTACAAAGCAGAAGTTGAGGTTAAAACTGACCTGTTTTATTTCCATGGCAGTGCTCCATTTGGTTGAGAAACAGATGTGAAGTAAAATAACAGCCTTTGTTTTTGAATAAATGACACTTGGGTTGGATGAAAGTGAGCTTTGCTTGATGATGAGGTAAAAAGTAATTGTACATTTCACATTTTGATGGTTTTACAGGCAATATGTAGGATTTTTGTTGGCATTTGGTCAAATATTTGCTGAATCACCGGCAAAAATTGTTTAACTGCTGATACTGGTACTGGTCCAATAATATCAGGCATCCCTTTTTCAAACTGATTAACTTTTTTTCATCTTGCATTTATCTTCTCATGTTTAACAGCATGTTACAAAAACGACTGGGACAGGGGCAACAAAAGACTGGATACACCTATGAATGCTCAGTTCTGGACGACACATATATGGATATTTTTTAACCAGATATCTTCGTTAAAAAAAAAAAACTCCACACCACAGAAATATCTCAGTCCATACAAAAAGGCAAAACTGAAAACGATCACCTCTGAAGTCTGCAGTGCCATGCCTGGCCAATAGGTGGCAGGGTAGCAAAATGTGAAAACCACAGAAGAAGAACTTTATGAGCATGCACAGTCAAATCAGGAAGAAGAAGCCGTCTAACGGTCTAACCAAAGCAAAAAAAACAGCTAAAGTTACCGGCAAGAAGACGGCGAAAAAACTAACAATATTTTGTTAATTATGTAGTAATGGATCCGGACACATTTTGGTAATGAGAATTCACCAAAATATTTTGTTTAGCAATTGTACATATTATGTTAAAGGTGTAAAAGAACAGTAAGCCATGCAGCCCACTTAACCGTTATTGTAGGAAATATCATAAAATATAATAGTAAAGTGTTTTGATTGTAAAATATAGCCAGGACATGTTCACTACAGCTTCATGAGAATCACCCAAATAGTCATTTTTGTGGACGGACGATGAAGTGGACTTGTTACTTCATTTAAAATTAATCTACATTTTTGTTGTTGACAACCGTTGCTACAGTGGCTTGTTGCAAGACGCTTGACGTCATCGCGTCCACACCAACTCCTTTAACATCGCTACATAGATCCACTCAACCGGATACAACAACCAGATATTTTTTATTTCTACACTTTTTTATCTTTTTAAAATATCTCTGTTTATGTGGCTGAAATTGCTGGCCGTGTGGTCGAGAGGCCAAATTGGACGGAAAAATATGCGTTTAGGAATATATCGTATTCGTGTGGTCCAGACCTAAAAAACACCTGTTAGGAACATTCCACAGGTAACTTGTAAACAGGTGATTGAATAGGAACAGTTGCATCCCTGAAAGACTCACTTAGAATTAAACAATTCAGAATTAAAGTTTTCTTCTTGGTGTTTACATGGAAATAATAATTGGAAATAGAGGTTTACATGGAAAACACATTTATTTCGCCCATTTTCAAGGCCTGGGGGTTGGGAATGGTTCTGATTGGACAGGGGTGTGGAGGTAGTGACGTATTTACAAAGAAAAGTTACAGTTCTGCGCCTCCATCAGGGAAACCTTGTCCAAACTTGGACACGACAGCTTTAAAACGGTCTGCATTTTAAAGCTTACATCCATCCACTTTCATTATTTCCAAATCTTCTCAGACTATAATGAAATGAACTGTCTCAGCTTGCGTGGAGTCCCACGCTTGCTTCGGCAGCCTACATGTTCCCGTCAGCGTTCGGCCTCATCGCTGCAGGACAAGAGAACGAGCACGAGCAGAACGACCAGAATTAATACAAAGCCGAATGAACATGTATATGATCGAGGAATTATTTTATTAAGATTTAAAATCAGAATAAACCAGCTACTTACTTCAGAATTAAGTTTTATTCTGAGTTGTCCTTTTCATTTGGAATTAGGTGTTTACAGGGGCTGATACACTTTTCTCCTGATTTGATTTTTAGGTGCCGTTTCGATTTAAATTGCAATTCCACGATATTGCCGATTTTTGCAATCTTAGTTAGCTTTTTTAACACCAGCGAAAAAAAAATAAACAATGATGATGCCTACAGACTGTATCAGGAAAAATACACATCACATGTGAGTCTGTTTTTAGGATTTATTCAGCAATATATTTTAACCAGCTGTTTATACTCTCTCTTTAAAAGACTGGACTGCATTTAAAGTGGCTTATTAACACAGACTAAAATGGAGCATTTAAATTTGGAAAAAAACAATTTTGAACAAAAAAATCAATTTAAAAATCATCTTACTTAAAATCCCGATACTACCACTACTACTAATAATACATTTTATTTGTATTGCACTTTACTTTTTTACAATCTCAAAGTGCTACAGAGAAAGACACAATTTAAAATAATTAAGAAACAACTAAAAACCCTTTTAAAAACAATTTATAGAAGAGTCAAGATAAATAGATTCTTCAAATAATGGAGAGCCCATTGCAGAAAATTAGCAAAATCTTTATGTGAATTATACTTATGTAAATCAATTTTTTCTTCCACCCCTAGTGTTTACATGGTCATTTTTAATCTTTTTAAAGATGTTTTATTTGGGCTTAAAAGGAAATTAAAGGGCCTGTGTAAATGTGATAATTGTGAAAAACTGTTATAGCAGACATTCCAACAGTTGAAGAACATTTCGTAACGAACATCTGAATCCTTTCAGTTGAGGATTTCATCATCTGCAGTTTCTTATGTCATTAGAAGTCTCAGAAAATTCAGAGAAATCTCTGCATAAGACACGTCCTGGTGCTCCAAGATGTGGCCGGTGTCTTGTGAAGTGTGGTTTCGGTGTGTTGTAATGTGGGAATCGTTTTTAGGGGCGTTCACATGAAGATCACTGAACTCTGAAGTGAAACAGAGGCAGCAGAGGCCTCATTTCTCCACTTCCTGTGTGCTGGTGCAGCGTATGTTGGGTTGATATGATAACACACTGTGTGATGACAGGACGTCTGTGTGTGTGGGCGCTAGAGGGTGAAATCATATCTGACCTGCACGGACACAAAGATAATTGACCTGGACATGGCCGGGGTCGACTGTGGTGTCACTTCATCGTTACGTTAGGTCAGGAGGAGAGAGAAGAAGAATTATACATGATTACTTGGTGTTGAATGTTTTTATTAGACAAGTTTTAGGCATTATACAGTAGAGATGTTCCAATACCATTGTCCCCCTTGATACTGATACTGGTGCTGTGGGTATCGTCACACTGAGTACCAATCTGACACCAGTATGTTATAAAAACAAAATCATACTAGTTCTTCATGACTGTGATATGATTATCACTGTGGTCAGGCCTGGCTCAGGTTAAACCCTTTGTAAAATATGAATAAATACAGCAAATTCAAGCCATTTGTTTTAAAATGTATTTTTATATAGAGCAATATAATAAACAGGAGTGAAAATGCAAGTTGACTGAATAAATATAACGCTGATTATTAAAAAAAAAGTGCAGACACAATATTTTTAATTAAAAAACCATTAAATAGAACAGCATAAAAACAGTACAGTAACTGAGATAATCTAGAAAAGCACTCGGAGAGCGCAGACCTACGCCGGCACCACAGTCCTCACCCATATTGTGATTTTCACCATAAATATTAGTCCTACCTTTATTTCATCTAAATATTTAGATTCCTTAACCATGAAAACATACCATTAGCAATTGGATTCATAATGATATCTATTTTAGTTCAGTAGTTATTCACGAAAATCACATTTTTGCCATGGCGACCAGACGCTGATCCGGACCAACACCAAAATTCAATCAGTTCTTCCTTTTCCCATGCTGAACATTTCCTGAAAATTTCATCAAAATCCATCCATAACTTTTTGAGTTATTTTGTTCACGGACGGACAGACGGACAAACAAACAAACCCTCTCGAAAACATAACCTCCTTGGCGGAGGTAATGAATCTATGAAATATTTCTTTTAGATTAAAGTGCAGCCACAATGTTGTAAAATGAATGCATTTAAATGGGAAGTATATAAAATAATAAATCATGTGGTATCAGATGGTGCCTGGCCTCTAGTAGTCACCAATAACAGTATTTTCTGCAGTGTAGGAACATTTTCTAAGACTGATATCAGTATCCGAACAACCCTATTATACAGTCACTTATAGTCAGCGTACAGTGAAATAGTTGCAGTATGCTCTTTTTTTTTTAAATGAAAGTGATTCAGAAACTCGAAATCAAGGTTTTTTTCTTTTATTAAACTTTCTTTTAATGTAAGTTTTTCAATGTTTGGAAAGACAAAGGCTTACAATTTTTGGTAGGCCTTGTCAGGTTTTGCACAAGCATATTTCAGGCTGGTATTTGTTTTTAAATGAGATTGACTGGAGAGTTAAGTGTTAATGTACTTTGAAAATGGAAAAACTGCCTACGTTCAAACTAAATTATTAATATTTTATGAACAATGACTTCATGCAACTTGAGAATATTATAGTTTAAGGATATTATTTAACTGCAGAAAAGCAAAACTTTATTTTCATTTATTAGTGTGACTTTTGTTTTTTTTTCTCTCCTATGAAATAAAAATCTGGAAATTTATTTTTAGGCCATATCGCTCTAGCCTTGCAGAGCAGACAGACCTGCCTGATTCTGAAATTCTACAGGTCCGTCTTGCCAGCCTCCGTTGTCCAACGAATTCACTCGGCTGAATTCTTAACGGCCTAATCAAGGGAGAGAGGCGGGAGCAGCAGAATGCGGACGTGACGACAACCGGAAGTTGAGAATCGGAAGTTGAGAACGGACATGCTGATTAGCCTATTGTCCTCATGGCTACTCAGTGAAACTTGGCGAAATCTGCCCTTCTCAGAAGTTTACTTGTAGGGATTGTCTTTGACGAGGTTCATGTCACATATAAAAGTTAAATGAATCATCTGTGTGGTACAATTTAGTGTAAGACGATAGTAAAAGGCTGTTAGCTGTTAGCAGCTAAGTTAGCCGCTATGTATGCTACATTATAGGAGGCAACCCTGCTTGATGCGGATTGGTCTGTAGTGAATGTCACAAGCCAAACGATTGTCCAATCACAAGCTTGTGTTTTTTTTAACGTCCTGCCCCTGAAAACAGATTTAAAGGGCTCCTACCCAGATGGACTAGTGAAATATTTCTGTGGCAGATACATGGAGCTGTCCATCTGGCTTGTCAGGTTAATATCACCTAGCCCAAGGATCCATGCTGTCAAATTCTGACCCTACCACCTAAATGTGGCAAGTATGAGGAGCCTGTGTAAATTATAGCCAAGGTTTCCTGTTTTTATCTGACAGGAATGGAACCCAGTGTGGTCTTCTACTGCTGTAGCCCATCTGCTTTAAGATGCAAATTGTTCAGAAATGATTTAACGGTGGGAAGCGACATGAAAAAATATGAGAAGAGGATTTCAGGCCAGTCTCTAGGGGTCAGTGGGGCATGAGGCGCCCGATTATTTAATATTTTTAAGGGGAAAAGAAGGAAGATTTTTTTTTAATCCAAATTTAAAAGGACTTTGCTTCTGCATCCTCTCCTCCTCCACCCCCCTTCCTGCTAGTGTTGTCACTATTTTTATTATTTTCATTATCATTATGAAAAGTAGTGATGCACGATATTGGATTTTTGCTGATATCAGATATGCCGATATTTTTATGAGTCATTATCGCCGATACTGATATTTCAGTACAAGAGCAGAAGCTCTGTGCTTAATAAAAAATCACTTATTTCTTTCAGTGTTACAGTATATTATTGCATGAACAGATGTAAAACAAGAAAAAACAGCTTTTAACTATTGCAATATTGAAACTTTTGATATTTAAATGGTGAGAAGGGGCATCAATTTTCAACATTTCTATAATTTGCTGATATTTCAGCCAATATTTGTGGCTGATATATCGGCTGCAGGTATCTGCAAAAATTACAATAACGGCCGTTATTGATGCTTAACTTTTTAGGCTGACATCGGCTAATACTGATATCAAACCACTAATATCGTGCATCCCTAATGAAGTGCTTCCACATGGCACACCTAGAATGTTTCGGTGTTGTTGTTATCCACTCATCTGTTTGTTAGCTGTTGGCTTTATATTTAAATGTATATCTACACATTGAGCATGCATTTTTACCTTCGTGCTCAAAGGAATGTTTGAATATAAAGTGCAAAGTGACAGAATCAAAGTTGCAGTTATGCTAACAGAGCCTAAAACTCAGTAAATTCCACTGCTGGAGTTTTGTTGGCAAATTATTTTCGTCATGTTTTTCGTCAACAACCTTTTCCCCCCTGATGAAAACTAGACAGTAACTAATAAAAACAAGTGCACACAGACAAAAACTAAATTAAATGACATTTTCATCAACAAATAAAAACTAGACTAAAATGTCTGACAGACTTAATCCAATCAGACCTAATTTGGTCATGTAGGAAGTAGAGACAAGTTAGAAATCTATCCAATCACAGCTGCCTTAGCTTGGTGGTGGTGGGATAAGTTGTGGAGCGATCCAATCAGAGCTGCTCTCTTTATGAATTGATATATTCATGTAGAGCAGGTTCACTGTTTGTTGTCAGTTCTGGTATTGTAACTGAGATGCTCTGCCAGGTAGCCTAAATAAAGGAGACTGCATTTCACACAAAAGGAACATTTGTTTCTGTTCATTTAGACATTCAGACTTTAATAACATTCAATAAAGGGTTATTAGATGTTTGATTTATCCAATTTTATCCATTATTTTTAAACATGACCTCAGAAATTCAAGGAAACATTAAAGATACCTTACCCTTAGTCAACTAAATTTACAGCAGATTTCATCGACTAAACTAAAACTGAAACTATTTGGATGACTAAATTATGAATATAACTGTAAGGTAATAAGCCGAAAGACGAAAACTGGTGCTGACTATAAACTAGAACTGATTGGTGCTCTGCGGGTGTTAATTTCACACCTCGCTGTCTGTGTGTGTCTCATGCTGCTGTGCAAACACGCAGCAGTGTGTCCGCTCACAGTCGCAGCAGAGGAACAACCAACCAGCATGAAGCTGCACTTCCTGTTTGACACCTCACAGCTGAGTGTCTGAATCATAAACACAGCCGGATGGTCTCCCCTCTGTCATGTTTGTTTGTTTTTCTGTCAGTCTGCTCCAGCTGCCAGAGCGCTTCCTGTTCTCATCAGCTGTGACATCATCATGGATCAGCCGCTGTGGGCGGAGCCACAGGGAAGCTCGGCCAATAGATAAAGACATGAGGACAGGGATAATGTTTACTTAAATTAAGATAAGCTTAACTAAAATGTTTGTTAAAAAATGATTAAAAGGAAAAAAAGCATCACCTGTGGCATAGAAAGACACTTTACATAACTGGTCGATGCCATGCTCCTCCTTTAGCTTCCAGTTTATTTTTATATTTAATTTATTTACTTTTTTAAAGGGAGAAATAGAAAGAACTCCTTTAGACACTGGATCTTCTGAGTTGTATTGTATTCTAAATCACTGCACAAATAAAAAGGAAAATGAATATCATTGTTTAAGAGTGGCATTCCCCGACCCCCGATTCCCCCGACTATGAACCCAGAAAAAAATGTATTTTTTCCTTCTATCATATAAAATATGTCCGACATCGGGTTACAGTATTACTGAGAGGGTTGAAAATGGAAGTAATTTTACATGCACATGACGTGAGTTTTTTAGCAAAATTAAATCACTCTTGTAGGAATTTTTGTGAGATTTTGTCCAGTGTCTCCACTCTTTAGACACTAATCTGAAAGCGGCTTTATGTAATAAGAAATAACCCATTATGTTTGAATAATTAGATATAATATTATTCTGTTGTTCTGCAGGGTAATGATGAGGAGGCGGTGCTCGACCAGGGGAAGACCAGCTCCACCCTCCACACAAACTTTGAGAAGGAAGAGCTCGAGAGTGAGTCTCCGTTTGCACCAAAAACACAAACAAGCTCACACTTAGTAACTTTTCTGTGTTTACATAAAACAGAGAAGTTAAAACACTGATGTGGCCGCTCTTCTCTCCATCAGGCCACAGAGCGGTGTACGTGGGTGTGCATGTTCCTCTGGGCCGACAGAGTCGAAGGAGACATCGCCACAGGGGTCACCGACATCACCGGAAACGGCGGGACCGCTCGGACCGGGACGACGGGCGGGAGTCACCGACATACGGTACATCAGGAGAAGATTCTGATCCCTCAACGTCCAAAATTAACACAAATGTTTTGTCTGTTTTCATCCACAAACCCCAGAGTAGAGCAGAGCTGCACACACAATCAGGGTTGATTCATGTTTTTAAATTAAATGTAAAACTTTTCAGGCTGTTTGAAGACCCTCATGGAGTATCAGTAACATCTGTTACTGCCTCTGGAAACTCAATCAATCAATCTTTATTTATAAAGCACGTTTTGAAAAACTAAATTTCAGTTCAAAGTGCTTTGCATTGAGCCAAAAAATGATTATCAAGAGAGTGGGGACGAAAGTATATGATATTTTTATAGATGATTTTAGTAAGCTTACATTTTTTGTTGTTAGGACCAAGACTGATTTTTTTTTATTTATTTATTTATTTTAATTTGACAATGCAGAAAAAAATATGGATGCATCAAAATCAATGTTTCTGCCCATCCCTGACACATCTCTGGACATTGTGATATTATTAACAATAAAAATAATAATAATAATAATAATAATAATAATAATAATAATAATAATAATGATGATAATGAGCAAATGCATCTCGACGTTTATTTTATGAAAATTATTTTAGTTTTCTTCTTTCTTAATAAAAAGTCAGTGGAGCTATGTGAACATTCTGGCCTTTAAAGGATTAAAACCCCTAAAAATATAAACATTTAATGCACATATATCTGACTAAAGTAGTTGTTGCAGACTGATTTATTTGAAATGTATATTTATATCTTTATAATATAATTTAGCATTTTGCTAATTTTCTGCAATGGGCTCCCCATTATTTGAAGAATCTATTTATCTTGACTCTTCTTTAAATTGTTTTTAAAAGGGTTTTTAGTTGATTCTTAATTGTTTTTATTTGTGTCTCTTACTCTGTAGCACTTTGAGATTGTGAAAATGTAAAGTACAATACAAATAAAATGTATTATTATTATTTATACTAATACTGTATATTTGTATTTAATGCCAATCATTGTCTTGCAACCACCTTGTAAATAAACGTTAATCAGAGGTCCATCGACCACATGTCATCCCACTGGAATTGTAATTATAGTTGGTTGGATGTCAAGTGGATTTAGAAGCTAATGCAAATTAGAGAAGCTAAAGTAAAAGAAATAATAAAATCAAGATGACTGATAGAATATAAAAGAAAAAAACAACAGAAAATGCAATGCAATAAAACCAAGAATCACCAGAAAAGTACAAATAAAACACAAGAAGTACATTGCAGTTAAATTGATAAAAACCATGTTTAACAATTGAAAGAATATCTAAAATGATTAAGTGTAAAAAGATAAAACAATATAAACATCAGATATATGAGCAAATTTAAAAAATGAAACATTAGACAATAAAATTAAAAAATTGAATTTAATGAAAGTGAAAGGTAAAAAATGATACTCACAAATAAATAACTAATGCTAATAATCATTAAAATTAGAAGTTATACATAAAAGCCAGGCTATTATCTGCTCTTACTCATGTTGAGACCATAATTTTGTGCATCCTTTATTTGAAGACATCTGGTGCAGTTGTACTTGAAGGACATGTGGGAACCTTGTTTACAAAATAGACCTTTGAATATAGGATCCCAACCCCAGTGTTGGAAACTTCTTTTATTGATTCATGTTTTAAACTTCAGTCTCCAAAACTGTTTTCTCCAAAAATCAAACGTGCCATGTGCAAACCTAAAATAACATCATCCCAGCTGCTGAAACAGAAAGTGAAACCAGGTCAGAAATCATCCGGTCTGATGTGTAAATCATGTCCCTGCAGACACGCCGTCCCAGAGAGTCCAATTCATCCTGGGGACGGAGGACGGGGACGAGGAGCACATCCCCCACGACCTGTTCACGGAGCTGGACGAGCTCGCCTTCAGGGACGGAGACTTCCAGGAGTGGAGGGAGACGGCCAGGTGAGGACGCACTCCACACTTCAGTTTATGGTCCGGCTAAAACTGCAGCTGTATTCACACACTGCTATCATCTCTGTTTTATTTAAATTAAGATTATTCAGGATAAAACTGCAGCTGTATTCACACTCATAATTTCTGTTTCACATATACCGTTAAATACCAAATGAAAGCCGGGGCGTTGATTTGTTTCAATCACTGAGCAGACCAGGTGTTTATTTGGGACCAGGCGACTGCTTGGGACAGGCGTTTAATTACTTTTTCACAAAAATCTTGCTTAGCAAAAATGAAAAAGTATGGTAAATATAATCAAATTATTTATTTGCACCAGTATGATTAACACCTGCACATTTTCAAGGCAAGATTGTAGCACTGTTATTCTACTCTTGTCTTCTTCTTTTAACTCAGCTCTCTCTAAACACTCTTAAAACTGGTCAGGAACTACTGGTAGTTAAGTTAAGGTCTTACTTCTTTATTTTGCCATGGAGATCAGCAGTAATGTACCGCTAACTGACGTGTCCAGCGGCAACGTCTTCTTTGGATTTGTGAAGCCTTAGTCTGTAAGATTCCGGCTTTCTGCGCTCTAGTGCCCTCTGTGGACGTTGAGTGTAACTGCACTGTCATGACACAGAGCACCGCACACCAACCTGCATTTGTTGACATACAGAGGGAAGAGAAGCCGACAGGACGTCCAGAGAGACAAATAAACCATATAGACTGATAAGGTACAGTCTGATCATGTTTCTTTCCAAGTGACAGCTGTCAGTTGTGTGGGTTCTGTAAACTTGGACCGTAGCTCGTAGGCTGCACCGAATAAATTACACCAGGCATGTATTTGGAACGGGCGTCTATTTGTCAAAACGTACTGCTATACTGGGCGTTTAATTGGAACCAGGCCTTTATTTGGTATTTTACGGTATTTAGATTTTTTAGTATAAAAGTTCAGCCTTATTCACTCTTTGTAATAATCCCTGTTTTCTTAAAATTGATAAATTCAGGACAAACTGCAGCTGTATTCACACTCTCATAATTTCTGTTACAATGTATATTTCACATATATTTTGATTTTTTAGTATAAAAGTTCAGCCTAATTCACACTCTGTGATCATCTCTTTTTTTATTTATGTTTAGATTATACAAAATAAAAGTTAAGCCTTATACACTCTGTAATCTGCTCTGTTTTATTTATATTTAGAATATTCAGGATAAACTGCAGCTTTATTTCCACTCTAATCTCCTGTTTTATTTATATTTAGATTGTTTAGAATAAAAGTTGAGCCTTATTCTCACTCATCATCATCATCTCCTGTTTAATTTAAATTTAGATTATTTAGGATAAAACTGCAGCTGTTTTCACACTTTAATCATCTCTATTATTTAAAATTTAGATTATTTAGGATAGTACTGTAGCTGTTTTCACACTCATCTCTGTTTTATTTATATTTATTCAGGATATAACTTCAGCCTTATACACTCTGTGATCATCTCTTTTTTTATTTATATTTAGATTATTCAGGATAAAACTGCAGCTGTATTCACACTCATCGTCTCTGTTTTATTTATATTTATTAAGGATAAAAGTTCAGCCTTATACACTCTCTGTGATCATCTCGTTTTATTTGTATTAAGATTATTCAGGATAAAACTGCAGCTGTATTCACACTCATCGTCTCTGTTTTATTTATATTTATTCAGGATAAAAGTTCAGCCTTATACACTCTCTGTGATCCTGTCTTGTTTTATTTAAATTTAGATTATTCAGGATAAAACTGCAGCTGTATTCACACTCTAATCATCTCACACTTCACTCTTCTGTTCATAATAACAGCCTTCATTACTTTGCACTCAGAGATAATCCCTGCTTCTTTAAACTGGATTTCTACATGAGGTGTCTAAGTTTTCGCAACACTTGTAGGACTAACTTTAAATCGTTCATGCTTTGATTGTTTGAGTCTGAAGTGAGCAGGAGAGTTTAATCTAAAAAGAGGCCTGTCTGTGTTGTGCTATTTAAATGTTTGTAAAACTGAAGATTTGAATGTAACATGTCTCCAGGTGGCTGAAGTTCGAGGAGGACGTGGAGGACGGAGGCGAGCGGTGGAGTAAACCGTACGTGGCCACGCTGTCCCTCCACAGCCTGTTTGAGCTGCGGTCGTGCATCCTGAACGGCACCGTGCTGCTGGACATGAGGGCGAGCACCATCGAGGAAATAGCTGGTGAGTGATGATACTTTGGTCTTTTTGGGTCTTGTCTTGCCTTTAGTCACTACAGTTATGATTATCTGGCCATTCCTTCAGCCCCATTCCGTTATCATGACAGTCCCTGATATTAAGTTTAGAGAAATAAATAAATTAAACACAGGTTAGTTCCTGCAAACAGCACACACACATATCAGTGTGACCTAGTCAAACAATCATGGTTGACCTACCCAGCCCCATCTGCTCTATCCTGCATCAACATAAGTGACAACATTTAACAGATATTTATACTTTTAGACCAGTTAGACCCAATTTAAATGTTCAGCTAAATGCTCCTATATTAATCAGCATCAGTCCTCTTCAGATTATATTCATAATAGATATTAACCCTCTGAATCCCAGGCAGTTTCTGGTCGTTTTTGCTTCTCTCACATTTTTACTCTCTGTGGTCTCATTTTTCTTTGTAATATAAAGTCCAGCACCTCTATAGATTCAGGACAATCATGGCTATAGACTGATATGACTTTATTATGTCTACATGCAGTGTAACAAAATTAACAAACTAAAAATAATTAGAAAATAGAAAAATGGACCTTTAATTTTTCTGATTTTATAATTAAAATAAACATAAAAAATAAGGAATTAGTGTGAACAACACATTTTCAGGTTCCCTAAAGCCTAAGGAACATGGGAATAATAGTGGTTTTGGTACTACATTCAAATAATCTACAAATTCTGAAGCCTTGTTTAATGTTTGGAATTCCAGCCCGTTTTTACTTCCTTAATTTATCACTTCCTGTGGTCTCATTTTTCTCTAAACTATGAAGTCCAGCACCTCCATAAATCAACCATGGCTATAGGCAGATGTAACTCAGTTATGTCTACATGGAGAGTAACAAAATTAACAAGCTAAAAATCATTTGGAAAAAAGAAAATTGGAAATAAAAAAAACTAAATATTTATTATTTTTATTTTATTGGTAATATTAATTATATTAATATTATTAATTTACAGTCTACACTGTAAAGACTATATGTTGAGCACACTTTCCTTCATGAAAACAGCAGTTTGTAGGGAAAAATTTGCCCTGTAACACGTCTTCAAGGCTCTGACAGCAGGTGTACTGAACATCTCTGAGCAGGAATATGAAAATAGGAAAATTCTAAGATTTTTTTGAATGACAAATTCTGGAAGTATGTGAATCAATCAGGTTTTATTTAGCACGTTAAGAAGCACGGATCTTTTTGTTTTTTACAGAATTTAGCAGGAGCAAACGGTTTATTTTCTGCAAATTTAAAAAAAAGACTTGAGAATTAAAGCGATGTTGATAAAATCTTATGAATTTGGCCCATTTTTTCAGGTTTTTTTTTTTTTAAATGTATATTTTTGGCATTTTGTGCCTTTATTGACAGGAAAGAGACAGTGGATAGGCCCGTGAAAAAGGGCGAGAGAGTAGGAAGACACTCTGCAAGCTGGTCACAGGCGGGACCCGAACCTGGACCGGCAGAAGCATGTACATGGGGTGCCCGTTTGCCAACCACTTTGCCAAACCAGCACCCCTTTCAGTTTTTTTCAATATGTTGCCGATGTTACTTGTGATACATTCAGGTGCCCTCGGAACCTTGAAAACCTAACGATTACGCCTGTGTTTTTTGTTTCTGAATAGGACAAATGGTTTGTAAATGACAGTCATTTAAAAAAAAGTGGTATTTTGATCCTGCCGGTGGGATCAGGTATCTAAGGATTAATGCTTACAGTAGACTGATCTCTCTGTCCATGGTTGTATTGATTATTCGTCCATAGTAACTATCTTTACAACCATATAGACATGTGGACCCTCATTAAAATGAGATGCCACATCTCAAGATCCTTGATTTGCAAAGCAGAACAAGGAGAAATGAAGTGATAAGGGTGTATTCGAGCAATAAGACTACTGATATAAAATATTTGAGGGAGTTCTTATGTATCCTCAACTAAAGCTGGTTTTCAACTCCCATCCTTTTGATAATTGAACTTTATAATTTTTTTGTAACATTTTAAGGGATGGGATTTGATACGGTTTTATTGATCCCAGTTCTTTTAACAATCCTGCTAATCAATCCAACTCTTTAACGATTCCCCAGGCAAATGTTGGCCTGTAGATTTTCAGTGTCAATAATGTCAAACACACGTCACAGCATAGATAACTGCTTCAGTAAGTTGCTGGTGTTTCCACTCACTTAAGGTTGTGCAGTAGGCGCCTTTTGTAAAAAATTAATCCACAGTTCTGACGCTCCTGAACCCTGTCAGTGGAAGGGATCGATAAGGAAATTGATCAGCAAAAAGACTCATGATATCGATACTTCGTAGGAGCTGTTAACAATTCTCAACTGGAATTGGTTTTCGATCCACATCCCAAAACATTTTGTGTAACCACATCCCGCCCCTCTCTCCTCACAGACATGGTGATCGACAGCATGCTGGCGACGGGTCAGCTGGAGGAGGGCGTGCGAGAGAAGGTGAGGGAGGCCATGTTGAGACGCCACCACCATCAGAACGAGAAGAAACTGAGCAACAGAATCCCGTTGGTCAGATCGTTCGCTGACATCGGCAAGAAACACTCGGACCCTCATTTACTGGAACGCAACGGTGAGGCCAACGCGCTCTGTTTATGCTTGTCATTTGTGTGGTTGTTTTTGTGGAGTGACATGCTGACCTGCGTGATTGTAAAAAAGACACTCTACATCAAAGGCTTATATGTTGTAGTGGAATTTCTGTAACCAGTCAACAGACTACATCGCTTTAAGCTTCACCTCCAACATGGTATGGATTAGTTATTTGGTACCTTTTCTCCTTAAAGGGATATACCTCACTCCAGAGTCCATGACACGAAGATAGACACAATTCTTTAGACTGGGCATGCAGTAACAAGGAGGAGACAAGCACAGCTCGCCCACCGCTAGTTAGCTTTGCTCAAACACTGGGAATCAATGGGTAATGTTAGCCTGAGTCTGCCTACAGTCATCACATTAGCTCTTCAGCAACTCTAGACTATCCTGTGTGTTTGTTGTTACTTGTTTTTTTACTGCATTATGTTACGTTATCTATTTTTAGACTAAGATTAGCACTTGATGTAATGTCCAAAGACATTCACATGAAACCGAATCGCAGGGTGCGTGTGCAAATCACCACGGAAGTGCTTGCTGACCTACTTACAGGCATTGTGTGTGGTGGTTTGCGCTAGAGATGAGAGGTTCGTGAACGAGTCGGGTCTTTTGAACAGCTCTTTTAAGCAACGTTGTGAGTGAGCTGTTTGTTTGCAAGCCATTATTAAATGAAAACTACCTGCAAAATGAATGATTCACTCACAAATAGAAATCGTCTCTCATCCGTCGTTTAAAAGAGCCGTTCAAATGGCTCGACTCGGTCCTGAACGTCACAGCACAAACCACCATGGATGTAAGACAACAAAACCAAGCCTCTGTTTAGGGGAGAAGAAGATAATACAGGTTGTCCATAAAGTCTGTTTACAATTTAAAGCAATTATTACAAATGCATCTGATGAGATATCTTAACCTAGGTTAAAATAGTTTTGAATTTGTCATTATAGTTTAGTATTAGCTGGTTTTGACATTTTTTTCCCATCACAATTTAGTTTTAATTAGTTTTAGAGTGGGAATTCTAGTTTTTATGCAGGATTCAAAAAGGTCAGAGTAAGTATTTTGTAATACTGTTTATTTTCTCTGTTTTACTGTCAAAAACTGTCGTAAAAATTGGTTGGGAAAATGTGTCAGATTCATTTAGATGCTAAAGGCTAATAAATATTGTCAAAAACGATGACGAAGGACATTTTGTCTGTAATTTAGGTTAGTTTCAGTTAGTTGTGTGAGCACGAGATACAGTTTTAGTTTACTTAGCGTTTTTGTTTTCTTTTCTAGTTTTTATTAGTTTGAGTTAACTGTGATGTATTTTAAATTTTAGTTTTCGTTTTTAGTTTCGTTTTAGTTTACTATTATAACCCTGATCTTAACCACATTTGTTTAATTTTAATCAGTGTTTGTTAAAGTTTGTTTTGTACTCATTTAATACACCTCTATATGGGCACCACTAGTTGCATGAAGCACATTAAGATGGTACTCCATTTCTTGCCATGTTCAATGGTGACAATGGCATTAAAAATCCTTTGCTTCAAGTCAGTAATGTCTCGTATCTTTGTCTGATACACGATAACTTTCACATAACCCCATGGAAAGAATCCAAGGGAGTGCATATCCAATTTTGTCTCAATAAACCAGGATACACATTGTGCCTTCTCATGTGGAGTAGGCATTTTATATTGTTTCATTTAACAGTTTCCTTTCATTAACAGAATATCTGAAACACAAAGTTTTAATGTGAATAAAAACTTTAATAAACACTGATTAAAATAAAAAAATCTGGTTAAGATACCACATCAACTACCTTTGTACTATTTTTTTAATTGGAAAGAGACTGTGTGGACACTAGGGCTGAACGATTTGAGAAAATAATCTAATTGCATTTTTTTCCCCCGATATTGCGATTTACTCTGCAGTTGTTTTAATGTTCCTCATCTTATGTATTCTTAACAAACATAATCAGTAGATCTTTTTACAGTAAAATCAAAATGTGGAGAAATTAAAAACAGAAGCAAAATAGGTATGAAATTGTAAAAACTGGGTAAAAATGGTATGAAAGGAGAAAAAAGTTCATAAAGAGGTGCAAAATATGTATGAAATTTCAAAAAAAATGGGGAAAAATTGGCAAAAAAATCCAAAAGTGGCTTAGGATAACTGATTATGGCATCAAAATTGGGAATTAAATTTGAAATTAAGTTTCAAAAACCATGTAAAAATTCTAAAATGGTTCTGACAGTGGCCAAAAAAAGATGAATGGTTGCAAAATAGGCATAAAGTTGTCAAAATGGTCCAAAAGTGGGAAAAAAGTGTATGAATAGAGGTAAAAAAAAAAATAGGCATGAAATTGCAAAAAACTACATCACAATGCCAAAATGTTCAACACGTTTTGGGCTAAAAATATTGAACCTTCTGCAATTTGAAAATTCTAAAAAGCCATATTGCGATTGAATCTAATTTGCAATTAATTGTTAAGCCCTAGTGGACACTCTGAACAATTATAGCAGAAGATAACATAACATAAAACGGTACAAAAACTAGAAATGCCGAAGAGTTTATCTGATAGGCAGAGACATGCTAACACTACCCATTGACTCCCTGTGTTTGAGCTAAGCTAATTAGTGGGGAGCAAGCTCTGCCTGTCTCTCTCTCGTTACTGCACACACAGTCAATTAAGTGGAGTCTACCTGCTTGTCATGGACTTGGGAGTGTGGAAAGACAAAAAAGGGAATATTATTGGTGTATTCAGAGGCCTGCTGTTGATTTTTTTTTACTCCACTTTTGCTGCTTGGTGAAGAGATTCATTCATAATTTTTAATCTAGTTCTGCTGTTGCTGCTCTGAGTTACAGTTTAACCTCCAGCAGCTATTCTGATCCTAATGGACATCTTCTGATGGAGATGCCTCTTTGTCTGACAGTAACTGCTCATCAGTGAAGCAGTTTAATATTTACTCTGTGTCTTGGAGCATGTTTCCAGTCTGCCGTGTTTCCCGTCAGTCAGCTCTGACCTGCAGCACCTGTTGAGTCAGCGAGTTAATGACAAGCTAACATCCAGTGACGAGTCTTTTTTTAACTTTCTGACTCAAAAGTTGCCGTCTGTGAGTTTTTAAGAGGAGTATTTTCGTTCTCCTGATGCCACCTGAAGCTGCAGCGTGTTGAAACTTGCAGCGAGCGGACGAGAAGAGCTCTGATAGCAGACGTGCCTGTTTGTGTGTGCATGTGGCCTCAGGCTTTTTGATCTCATATGATTGAATTTCAGAGCGAACAGAAAAACAATTCACATCAGTGTCTATGTAAAAAAACACATCATCATAAATGCTCAACAGAAGTTATTTACCTATCCAGATGGTTAAGTCTGGAAAATGAAGACAGTGTTTCCTTTTTATTCATCTCCTCTTCTTATTTGAATGAATTAAAACATGCAGAGAAGCTCCTGCACTCGCTCCAGCTTTATGCTCCTTAATTTATTGAGTCATAAAAGTGAATTTATGATAACATTTATGTCCCAGTCAGAGCTCTCTTGGCTCCATTTGTCCAAACATGGCCTGATGTGAACTTTATTACTGATTTGTTTTATTTGAGTTACACTTGAGGGGAAATCTCCTGCTCTTAAAGGGATAGTTTGAGATTTTTGAAGAGGGTTTGTTGCAGATATCGGTGATAATGAGTTTAGAAATATCAGCATATCAAATATTGGCAAATATCTAACATTGTGCATCCCTGGTTCACAAGCATACAAGGTAAATGGCTGCAGTATTTGCAGCCAAAATCACCCTTTTATCCAGTTTATTGGTGCTGTTTTTCTCCTGTGAACCATGAAGACTGTGGATGAAGCTCTGCTGTTTAAGACAGTCGTGCCTAATTAAAGCAGCTTCATTGTGGGAAAGTACGATACTTCATATATAATAAAATAACTATTTATAATGCACCCTTAAAAACAGAAGTTTACAAAGTGCATTAACAGACAAAACAAAGGCAGAATATAGTGAACAATCAGGTCAACAGAGACCACGAGAGTCAAAGGAAAAGGCACAGAGGGTCCAAAATGAAAGAAAATAGTATTAACTGGTAGAATTGAAACAGCTGATGTAATTTAATAAACCACATGAGTATAGCTCTTCATTTTAACATGTCCTGATGAACATTGGTGGAGAAAGTATTTCATTTAATGCATAATGACAAGGGAACAACAGGACAGTAAATAGATAACAGATTTACAGATACATAGATAAATTTAAGACTGTTGACGGTTGACGACATCACATCATGAAGATAGAATAGAAGTAAAAAAAAAAATACAATAAGATGGAATAAAAATAATTTTACTAAAGAAGGGAGTGTATCAAAACAAGAAAAGATACTAAAACAGGACTAAAGCGATGTGAATCTGTGAGAAGGATAAGAATAGAGGAACTTAAAATAGTAAAATAAGTAATTTAAACAGGATCATGTAAAAGCCTGTCTGTAAAAGTGGGTTTTGAAATGTGGTTGAAACGATGTCACTGATTCAGCTCGCCTTATCTCTTTGGGCAGGGAGATCCAAAGTCGAGGAGAATATAGCCCACAATCACCCTACGCTGTTTTGTGACTTGCTTTAATGCCGGCTCTTTCTGTACAGATGCAGAGCGGATCTGTCACTGTGGCTAATGTTAATGCCAATGCCATAATAGTAGTAATAATAATAACTTTATTTATACACCTTTAAAAACAGATGTTTGCTTGGTGCTTTAGAAGACAAAAAAGACAGAACTGTGGAAACAATAAATCAACAATCGGGTCAAACGGAGACCAAAAGAGACAAAAATAAAGACACAGATGTTCATGAACATAAAGCAACATATGAGTGTGTACACATGAGTGACATTAGAAAAGGAGATCTTTAGGAGACAATGAATCAACAGTAGATTTAAGATGCATAGATGAATTGATAACAGCTAATAGTTGACAAAGTCACATCAGGAAAATGGAAAGAAGAGGGCAGATAGAGGAAGGATAGGAAAGGGGAGTTTATCAAAATATGAGAGGAAAGTAAAAACAGGACTTAAACCATGAGAAACCAGAGAGTAAGAGGAGCAGAGATTTAAAATAGTTTTATAAGCAGCTGTGAATGAGTATGTAGATAAAACAGAATGAAATAAGCAAACACAGTTGATAAAATATTATGTGAGCAGTTAAAAGCAAGTCTAAAAAAGTGAATTTTGAGAAGGGATTTAAGAGATATCACTGATTCAGCACAAAGTCTCATTTCCATTATCTTGTACTATCCCAACAACACTCTAAACAGCTGTTCAGACACAAAAACTCAGATTTACTGGACCTTGTAGAACCACTGCAGCAACTACAGATCATTAAACAGCAGATTTTCACAAATTTATCGCTTAATTCCAAGAAGATTATCCTGTTAGTTCACAGAAAAAGCAGATTTTTTTTCCATAAATCAGAATCTTAAATACTTTATTAATCCTCCAAGGGGACAATTGGTTGTTTCAGTTGCTCTTATACACAGTATAGCAGTAGGAATATAAAAGAAATACATGAAAATAGATAAAAGCATAGAAAATAAAGTAACAATGCAGAATGGTTAAGCTATATCGGCTTCTTTATTAAGGAAAAATGATCAAATAAGTGAAAGTGAGGCGATAAGCAAGGCCAAGGAATTTACATTATTGACATAACAAAGCAATGTCTTAAACATGAGACAAATATTTCATAAAGTCAGAATTACAGAGCCGTTTATCATAAATCAGTCCATCTAAACCAGCATGAGCAGCGATCACTCGTCCTTCTGTTTCCTTCATTTCACCTCCTCAATCTTCTTCTCCTCCTCAGGGGAGGGTCTGTCCTCCTCTCATCTCTTCCCCCTCCATCACTCCTTCTCCGACTTCTCCACTCCTCCTGCGTCTCCTCGCTTCTCTGACCAATCTGGACTCTTCCTCCCGAGTCCCTCCCCCTCACCTGAGGCCTCTCTGCACCATCATGGCTGCCCCCTCGTCTCTGAGGATCTCCACGGTCAATCAGGCAAATATGAGACAGCATGGTGTGGATCAGTTTAACCCTGTGTGGTCTTCTCTAATACGTCTGTGTGTCCATGATCGGTATGATCGGCTTTTAAGGTCCCTGTGCTGCTGTGTTTGACTGTTTCCATCATGCATCAGGTGTGTCCTAGGCAAGTTTGATTTAAGTAAAATAAATTAACGGATGATTTGTGACAGCTACGAAGTGCTTGAGTTTGATCTTGGGCTAGGCATGCAAACTCTGAACTAGAGATGTTCTGATACCGTTTCTTTCCTTCTCAATACTGATACTGATACTTGTGCTGTGGGTATCGGCCGATATCAGGTACCGTTCTGACACCACCAGTATGTTTTAAAAAAATATCACACTACCCCTGCATGACTGATAGAATTATCATTGTGCTAAGGCCTGGCTCAGGTTAAACCCTTTGTTAAACGTGAATAAATACAGGAATGATGCAGCATGATTGGGCTAGTTAGCTAAGCTCCAAGTCTTGCGTCAACCAGCTCTGACGCATGTGAGTTTGTTGTTTCTGAGTCACGTGATCAATTCCTCCGGGCAGCGGAGTGCTACTGTTTTAAGAGCAGCGAAGAAGAACTGTGCCAGAGTTTAATGTTACGGCAACACCGGACGCGAATTGGCGTATTTAAACGCGCGTAGTGCCTGTGATGTGCCGCGCATAACGCCCTAGGCTGGACGCTGGACCATTTTGACAAGCCGAGGGGCGACATGCATCACGGCGCAGGCGCAGTAGAGAGCCGGAGCTTGTCGGACTCAGTGATGACCCGGAAACAAATTTTTACAGAACTTACCTTCAAAACCTGTCTCCTCAGAGACCGGTCTCTGTAGAGTACACACATCGAATCGTATAGCTCCAGATGATGTTAAACAGCGCAGATCAACCTCTCCTCCATCTTTCAGAGGGGTTTGAGCAGGAGCAGGAGGCCGGAGCATCACATGTCATCAAATCAATGATGTCAGGGGGGAATGTCATCACTGATTGGCTGCCGCGGCACAGCATCACGCGAATTTGCGTCGAAAGTTCAATATTTTAGACTCGAGAGTAGAGGCATTTGACGCCCCAAACGCGCGGGACGCTCCATACACGCCGCGCCAAACGCATCCAATATGCCGGCTGGGTCGAATCTGCGTCCGAATGCGTCTTTGCATTGACTTTGTAAGTAATCTCAATGCGCATCTTTGTGAATTTGCGTCCGGTGTGGCTGTAGCATTACAGTGCTAAACATTAAATAGATTACTAAATTAATGAACTATGTAGTGTCGGATGGTACCTGGACTCCAGCATTTACCAATACATATACCAGCATTTTCGGCAGTATTGGAACAATTTCTGATACTGGTATCAGTATCGGAGCAACTCTACTCTGAACATTGTTTTTTTTTTTTATTAAAGGAGACATATCATGCTGATGCATGATTTAATACTTACATATAATATAACAAATTTGAAAACAAGACCTTTCCCCCTTCTTAATTTTCAAAAAATGAGATATTGTATTTTTTCTGACATCCTAGAACGAGATTTGATGCCTCTGCAAATAGGTCATTGCGAGATGTCCGCGAGATTTAAATCGTCGTGACGACACGAGGTACATTTCTTTTTATTGGAGTAATCTGATAAAACACTTCCTTCTCTGTGATGTCCGTTAGCCACAAAACCGTCACAGAGGAACACATCCACCAGCAGCAGTATATAGCTCACTAGCTCACACTCACTCATTACCAGCTCTGGCCTGTAGGGGGACTCAATACGCGGTCGCTGCTTTGAGCCTGTCGGAAAATATAGTAGAAGAAGAAGGACAGGCTGGCTCAACCCCCGATAGAACTGACCAATCAGAGCACAAAGGGCTGTGACTTGCGAGGTAACTGGAGATCAGCCTGAAAACCGAGTGTTTCAACGAGAGCTTCATAATGGCCTAAAATGAGGATTTTGAGAACGCTATTGTGGGGCAATGAAGGAACTAAATGACTTGTACTGAGGGCAGAAATGCTTTACAGGCATCCTAGTCTGGCATAGTGAAAAGGAGAAACAAGCATGATATGTCCTCTTTAATCTTATATTTGCCCAAAGCAGGCCAACAATCAAGCCAGAATCTCAAGGCTTACCTCACTAAGACTGAAAGATTTATCATTTTTGGATTGGGATCGCAATTTTAGACGACACAGTCATGTGATTGCCAAAGCTGCAATTTTTTACAGCACTCCTGACTGACCAAGGATCTGTTGTGTCAGCTTTGTCACACAAACTATTTTGCAAACTCGTAGGCAATTTGCATTTATAGAAGTGCTGGTAAGCAGGTACACAAAACAAAGCCTCTGTTTAAAAGTAGAAGTTGGAGTATCCCTTAAATAATGAAAACAGATTCTTTATCATCAATATGATGATGAATAATGTGTTCTGTACTTTTGATCATTGATTTCCTTACTGTTGTCTGTACTGTAAACAAAGTGAACATTACAATGAAGCTTGATTTGAAGAAAAACATGAATCAAATTAAAATCACAATACCTGCCAGAAAAATTTATTAGATCTTTTCCTAAAATTGTTCAGGCCTATGGGTTTAAAGATGCCCAAATCCACTGCGACTGAAGCTGATGTTCTGGTTCGCATCAGACAAACTTTAACAACGAGGAGCAAAAGTGAGCTTTTAACTTCCTGAGCATGTGCCAGAGGAAGTAAAATCAGTAAAAACAGTGTGAAATCACTCATCAGTTTTTATTTTGGACAGTGCTTGTTCGTTTGCTCTGGACTATTGGGCCGTCAGTGATCCGTGAAGTCGAAGTAAAACTGACACATCATCAGGCTCATTAAGTCAGAGTCCATGTGTTAAAGTGCTGAAGCAAACGGTTTCAATGTGAAGTTTAGACAAACAGGATGAAGTCTGGGGTGGAACACTGAAGGCAACACGTGTGACCTGCAGAACATTTTTAACGATGAGAAATAAAAGACCAAACAGACTTTATTTACTGACCAAAGCCGTTTTATGGCTGCTTTGTTATTTTAACCTCTGCCAACTTACAGGGATATCAACAGGATATCAAGTGCTGGAGATAGGCATTCAAGGTCAATTGATCTTATTATAGATAGAAAGATAAATACTTTGTTATTGGGAAAATTTAGGTATCCATTATCAGTAGAAGTAATAAACAGTCCTGGTCATGAACAGCCGCTTTTGATCAGGGTGTTGTTCAGTTTATTTCCAATAAAAGATCTCCTGAACCTCTCCCACTGCAGAAACTGAGATCTCAGCAAGGGTATGTTTCCTTTGAAGCCACAAATATCTAAAACACTAAGGGTAAGTCCAGGGCTCCAGACTAACTTTTTGCATTTTTTAAGGTGCACCAGCATAAAAATTAGGTGCACCCACATTTTTCATAGTGTCACCTTTAACGCCATAAGGTCACCATTTCATCACTCTCCATGACTTTTACATAATGTATATGCTTTTTCAACAAGAATAAGATGTAAAGAATAATTGTCTTTATTCGAAGCAAAATTATTTATTCAAAGAAAAACAGAGTGTTTAAAGTGCTTCACTGAATGTTATTGAGCAAAATAAAACATTTCAAAATAAAAGTGCTTAAAGTGCTTTACTGATCTGAAATTTAATATTTCAAACTCAAACATCTGAAGTTAAATAAAATACTTCAAAATTAAAAAAAGAAATGTTCAAGGTGCTATACTGAACTGAAAAATGAAATAAATATCCAGATTTTAACAACCAAAGACATAACATTTTACTGGATGGTTTTATTCTCCAATAAATTAAAACCTAGAATAAGACTTCACACACTATAGTCAATATTTACAAAACTGAAGCTAAGGTAAACAATAAAAAATCAATTCTCAAACTAATTTATAAAAAACGACATATAGGACAGAACATTTCATGGCTTTTTTCTTTATTTTTTTCTCTTTCTGTGGCTTTTTTTTCTCTACAGCTTTATGTACAGTCAGGTCTGTCAGAGAGGTCATTCATCCTCAGTGGACATGGACACTCATCTCTGTGCCTGTGTGACTACTAAACTCCTTTCTTAACAGGAGAAAGGGCTAAACAAGTATAGATGTTATATTAAACGTTACTTTATTTTACTGTTTTTGTTGGCAACTATTAATTATCTGACCGTCACTCAGACTAATTTGGCAGAGCTTTGCTGCTTCTTCAGAGTTACAGCTCCGTGCTGAAACCTGACACCAAAGTCAGGCTCCGTCTGGGCTCATTTGCATACTAACAGCTGATTGGATGATTACTGAGGGTTGTGTGTGTGCTTGTGTTTGGGTGGGCCAGGCCTACAGCTTGCAACCTATGAAGATGCAACGCAGGGACAGAGAAAAGAGAGGAAGCAGGTGCTGTGTCTTGTCCGTTTTTGGTTGATTTTTCCGCTACTGCAGTTACTTTTGTCAACTTAAATTTGTAAGAATGCACCTAATATTTTTGCACCAGTGCGCCCAAGAAAAAATGGGACCAAATTACCACACTGAGTCCTCTTTTTAATTTTTTTATTTTTTAATCTAGATATAGTTTTCTTTCATTTAACTCAGACATGTAGGTTTTTTTTTTTTTTTTTACATACCATGATTTAACACGTCACACCTATCATCTGGTGACACTTCTGAGGAAGGCGGAAGTTTCTGCCGAAACATGTCAAGGTATGTAAAAAAAAAACCTACATGTCTGAGTTAAATGAAAGAAAACTTTATCTATGGAACCTAAAGACATAATGAACGTCATACAACTATTTTTTAATCTAGTTTAGGGATAAAGCACAGAATGTCCTGTCCTATCTTTTTTTCCAAAACCTTAAATAATTCAAGCCTGACACATTCCAAATATCACCAAATACAGCTTAATACAGCCAAAAACAAGATTGATTGCTCCAGTTTCCCCATAAGTATTAGTGAGAGGTGAATGATTGTCCATCTCTCCATGTGGCCCTGTGATTGGCTGTCCACCTGTTCAGGGTGTACCTCAGCTCTCTCCAAAAGTCAGCTGTGACAGGCTTCAGCCCCCATGACCTGAAAGGGATAAGTGATATAGATGATGGATGAACAAAAGCAACAACTGGCAACACGTCTGTAAACAATCCAATTTAATGTATGTTTTTTTTAATGAATGAACGTTCACTTCGAACTTAAATGGTCAAATGTTCATATGTTTACATCTATACAAATCCAATAAAATACAATATAATTGTCAGCAAATGCAAATAGCCAATGCAGTATTTTTTCTACTATCATTAATCTTTGCAAAAAAAACAACAACAAAAAAAACAAAAACATATTCAGTTTGAAAAGGGTGTAGGAAGAAGTAACAAACTTATCTAGTCCCACCCCAACAAAAAGCAACAACAAGCTCAGACAAATAATAATAAAAACAACACATTTCAAAACAAAGACAATAGTGACACATCACTGGATACACAATACCAATAATGTCACTGATTTTCTTTTTTTATTCTGTATCTGTTTGATTTTTTACTTCATGCATTTTTGTTGCTGTCCTATAAAAACTAGTTTTAATTATCTTTGATGTTCTTTCCCAGGGCTAAATTCAACTTTAAGTTCTGGTTTTGCAACATATTTTATGATCCTTGGTTACCATGTCCTCAGCAGATGGTGTGTTGAATTCATACTGGAGCCATAAGTTTGTATTTTTCTCCATGGTCACCATTTCCTTTGTTTGAACCAGATATGACTTAATTTACACAAGATTTTTATTCTCTGTCTAAATCATAACCAGAGTTATTTGGGGACAGTTTCCATTGAAAACACATGCAGAGCAGGCTGTTAACTTTATCCACAGAGAACAACACATCCGCTGGTGAAGTGAAAATATTTTGTTTGCCCTGATTGTTAATCGAAAGAAGCTCCGTCTGACTCTGTTTGAGAACATCATGCTACAGACCCGGTTCCAATGAAGCTGGGACACAGTGCAAAACAAGCTTAAAAAGGGCCGATTATGCTGTTAGACCTATATTCAGTGGAAAACACTACAAAGACAAAATAATAAATGTTCAAACCGAAACTTGAACGTATTTTTTGATTAAACAAGAACTCATTTTAAGTTTGGTGCCTGCACTCGGTTTCATAAAAGCTGGGACAGGGGCATGTTTATAACTTACCTTTCCTTTTAGCACACTTAAGAAGTGAACTGAGGACACTAACTGTTAGGGGTGTCCAATCTGGTATTGATATCAGGAAAAAAAATGGACCATATCAGCCTGCAATCAAAATCTCTGATACAAAAACTCCTTTACAAGCAGTCCATTCTGATTATTTTTTTTACTCATTTAATTCAGTTGTAGAATATGCTTAGTTTAGGTTAAACAAAGTGGTTATTTGGCATTTAGAAATATGTCTTTGTTTTTATTGGATTCATTGAGGTCACTTTTCAGGGTCTTCTGATTTATTTATTTATTTATTTTATTTAACTGTAGTATATTGTTATGTTTAAGGTTAAAATTTGTTGAACCCATTGGTTTATAAAAAAATTGTCAGTTTTTTTTTCATATATACTATTGCTAACTACTGTTCTCTGT
The DNA here is from genome assembly GCA_036419115.1 of Scarus forsteni. NCBI lineage: Eukaryota > Metazoa > Chordata > Actinopteri > Labriformes > Labridae > Scarus > Scarus forsteni. The sequence goes on along the minus strand of JAZDUH010000508.1, from coordinate 10,691,384 downwards.
TTGAGTAATCTCAACTGATCAAGCCTTATCTTAGAGTCCATACTACAAAATAAGTAATAAAAGTATCTTTGATTCCCGCTGGTATCATATCAGATTGATTTTGGTATCAGCCAATACTCAAAGCTGCAATATTGGTATTGTATCAGAGGTAAATAAGAAAAAAAAAGTTGTATCAGGACACCCCTACTAACTGTTGAAGCATTTAAGGTGGACCTCTTTTGCATTTTTGCTTGATATTTGACTTCAGATGCTTTGTAATGCTCTTTATAAAGCTTCATGAATGCCCAGTGGAGACGGGCGTGGACTGCAGCAGGTCAGTCTAGTACCTGTTCAGTGGAGGCAGGTGCGGACTACAGCAGGTCAGTCTAGCACCTGTTCAGTGGAGGCAGGCATAGACTGCAGCAGGTCAGTCTAGTACCTGTTCAGTGGAGGCAGGCGCGGACTACAGCAGGTCAGTCTAGCACCTGTTCAGTGGAGGCAGGCATAGACTGCAGCAGGTCAGTCTAGTACCTGTTCAGTGGAGGCAGGCGTAGACTGCGCAGGTCAGTCTAGTACCTGTTCAGTGTAGGCAGGCGCGGACTGCAGTAGGTCAGTCTAGGAACTCTTCAGCGGAGACAGGCATGGACTACAGTAGGTCAGTCTAGTCCCTGTTCAGTGGAGACAGGCGTGGACTACAGCAGGTCAGTCTAGTCCCTGTTCATGGGAGGCAGGTGTGGACTGCAGCAGGTCAGTCTAGTCCCTGCTGTTGTAACTCGAGCAGAATGTGTCTTCATGTCTCTGAAATAATCAGAACGTCCCTGATGGCAACATGTTGCTCCTAAACCTGTATTTGCCTTTCAGCATTAATGAAGTCTTCACAGATATGCAGGTTACCCATGCCATGGGCACTAAAACCCCCCCCATACCATCACAGATGCTGTCTTTTGGCCTTTGCTCTGATTACAGTCTGGATGGTCCTTTTCCTCTTCAGCCTTTTGGACACCACGTCCATGATGTCCAAAAACAGTGTGAAATGTGGACTCAGACCACAGCAGACTTTTCCACTTTGCCCCAGTCCATCTCAGATGAGCATGGCCCAGAGACCTAGACCTTGACCTCGTAGATGTAGAGATGAACTGTGTTAACCGACAATGGTTTTCTGGAGTGTTCCTGAGCCCGCGAGGTGATGCCCTTCACTAATGCCATGCTGCCTAATGAATCAAAGGTCACAGGCATTCAGTGTTTTTTCTGCCTTGGTGCTTTGCAGAGATTTCTCTGAATTTTATGACTCATTTCTTGATATTGTGGACTGAGGATGATGAAATCCTGTAATCACTTGCGGTTGTATGTTGAGAAACTGTAGGAGTATTTCCTGAAGACAGAAGAATCAAAGTGTTTGAGCAGCGTGTGTGAAAACATTCTTCTCTTGAAGAGCTGAAGGTGTTAAAGGTTGCAGTCAGACGTGTGACTGCGGTACATGGAGTGACTCTAAAATATCGAGCTGTAACAAGACTCCTGCCTGATGGTGTGTGTGTGTGTTCGAGACCATAACTCATGTTCTCCAGTTTCCTCTCCAGTTATTCAACACTCATGCTCTTAAATCAGCAGCTTTAGACTCTCAGCAATCAGACAAAGAGGAATGAGATGAGAGCACGAGCTTCAGAAGATTGGGGACATCATTGTGTGTGAAAACAGGAGAGTGGAGAGCATTTGTTTTCTTCCCAACAATATCTTTGTTGTTTTATGACGTTTAACACTCCATATGTGTTAAAGGGACTGTGAGGAGTTTCTAAGTTATTACGAAAAAGTCTCACTTTTAGATATATCCCTGATTGAAATACACACTTTAAGATGAGTTTTATAGCATCTAAATAGGTTATCTATAAATGCTATTCCTTAGCTTCACGGTTGGGTTGGACAGGGCTGGACTGGCCTGGATACTCAACTTCGGGAACAAGACAATTAAAACTAGAGCAAATTTATATTATTCACACACGTCTTAGAGCACCGGGCTGTAAGTAGAGATATATAGCCGGCTACAAAACTACGATACTAAGTTTTCCAAAAATTGCTTGTTGTCACACATCAAAAACTACCGCTACGTAACTAGAAAGAGATACATTACCTCGTCGCTTTGCATCCTGTAAGTTGTTGAAAAAAGAAGTTGTAAAGCAATGCAGAGTTCTGAGGAAGGTCCAAGCTCCATTCATTAGCATCACAACAAACACACACTTTGGCTTGTGTCACGTCTTTTGGTGCGTTCCAGTTGTAGTCAAAAGTAGGAATTTCCGAGTTCCGAGTAGGAAACTGCAACTGGAATGTCCCCCGAAGTCTGAATTTTCTACTGGGAACTCGGTGAAACCTCACCACCCCCGAGTTGACAATGGAAGATGGATGCCCCCAGTGTGAACAGTTATTTAGCTCCTGTAATAATCCATTTATTTGCACTTCTGACTGGGGTGTGTTGCTCTAGATCAGCTGTATACATAGTATTGTTAGAATTATATTTACAAAAATGCTGCCATAGTGATAATCACATTGTTCATGTGATATTTGTGAACAACAACGCAGGGCGTGCTAACAACAGCTAACAATAGCCTGGTAGATCGGCATGTTTTTTTCTGACTTCAACTGGAACGCTGATAAGTTGGAGATGATGTCACTCCCAGTTCTGAGGTTACTGGAACGCAGCATTACGACAGTCGCCGCGTGTGCTCATGGGTAGCAGAGTCTCAATGTTGCCGCAAATAGATTCTCCTCATAGCACCTTTAACATACATACGAAATATTGTCTAAAGTACAAGACAACAGTACTTAAACAACTGCAAGCCTCTGATCATTAGGGATGTCCTGATCCCATATTGATATCGGGCCAATATCAGCAACAAAACAAGTATCAGATTATATCGGCCTGCATCTAAAATATCTGATATAAAAACTCAGATGCAAGCAGTCAATTCAAATTTATCATTAATTTATTTAATTAAGTTGTAGAATACGCTTATATTTAAGTTAAACACAGTGATTATTTTGCAATTTGAGAACATATGTTTCTGTTTTTATTGGATTTATTGAGGTTACTTTATTGGACAATACTCAAGGCTGCAATATTGGTAAAGTCTTTTGGTGAAAAAGTTGTATCTGGACACGCCTATCAAATATATCTTTGAAATCTGAAAATTAAAAAAGTACATCTTTTGTAGCAACCTATTTATGGAGTTTTTCCTAAAGTTTACAAAAAATCAAAATGCCAGAATAATAAATTGAATACTGGGGATGGGATGAAATATCGTTTGGCAATATATCGCGATACAGTACGTGACGAAATGCATCAAGTTTGAAAAAAATGGATCGCGAAATAAAGACGTCACGTCCGGTAACAGCGCATGTGACCAAAAGTGACGGCAACAAGCATTAGCACCAACTACCTTGCCTCCAAAAAGTCGAATGATGGAGTCGAATGAGGTTGAAATTGATACATGTCCGCCTGGATACAAGTCATCTGTCTGGCAGTATTTTGGCTTTCTCAATAAAAAAGACGAAGACAGCAAAAACGAGCCTACCGCTCTTTAGCATACACTCTCTCTAACCTCTCTAGGGTTAGAGAGTATTATTGTTTGTGTTTGGCCTGTTAGGCCTTGTGTTTTCCTGTGTGCAACTCAAACAAAAAAAAATAAGTTGTAATAACACAGTAATATTTTCTCTTTTTTACATTTTTGATATTGTATCGTGACGTGTCTTATCGTGCCCCGGGCATATCGAGGTGCAGCATATCGTGAGTTTAAGTGTATTGTCCCATCCCTATTGAATACGCGAGAAAAATAAAAACAAACTGAAAAAAGGGTTGATGGACAAACTTAATATTTAAAAAAGTAGAGAAATACAGTTTGAGCACACTTAGATGACCTTTGTATGTCCTCAGGTTCAGTTATTACAGTTATTAACATTTAAAAAACTGAACTGCAAAATACTCAAGGCTGCAATGCATCGGAGGTGAAAAAGTTGTATTGGGACACCCCTACTGATCGTGCAAACAAATGATAATATACAATGCCTGACCTCACCTGGGAGTCAGACTATCCTCAGACCAATGCGGATAGGTGCAGAGGCAAGCAGAGTTAAAATACTGTTTAATATTTAGTAACACTCTGTCCTTAAAGGTCTTGTGATTGGTTATTCCCCAATATGTGCCAGCGGTTTGCTTCTCAAGATCCATTATTCGAGTAATTTTAAGTCTTGTCACTCTGCAAAACAACCTCACTCCTGATTGAGTGATTAATCCAAACGAGGATTTAAAACAAAGTTTTCCTCATCTTTTTCTAACTTCCTGTTTACCTCTGGCTAATTATCCCTCTCCTCTCTGCAGGTCTGCTGGCGTCTCCTCACTCTGCTCCTGGAAACCTGGACAACAGTAAGAACAGCGAGAGTCGCATCAACGGAGGAAACGGATGCAGCAGGGAGAACAGCACCGTGGACTTCAGCAAGGTGAGCACCACTCCAGCTCGGCCTCAAACATGTCGTCTTTACACAAAGATAATGTCATAAGTGCAGGACGGTTTCTTATTAAACAGGCGTCTTTAAAAGTGTTGTTTGATAATACTGACACAAATCTAACTCCATGTTCAAAGTGCAGAGAAAAAGTGACGCATACAGAGAAAGCAAAGAAACTCAAACAAGAGGGTCAAGGAAATGAAAGCAGTAAACTGGAACTATGTGAATATATAAAGTATGATTGGAATGTCAGCATAAGAGTATAATAAATAAAGACGATGTAGAAAAATTATGATAACTGTAGCACCACAGTCCTCACGCATATTGTGATTTATTTATTTCATGTGAATATTTAGATTCTTTGACCATGAAAACATAGCAACTGGATTCATAGTGATAGCTCTTTTAGTTCAGTAGTTATTCACGAAAATCGCATTTTTCGTCATGGCGGTTTTTTGCTGGTCCGAGTAGGGCCGAGTATATCGAGTAGGGCCAAGGCGTGCTAGTGGAAAAGGGCCAATAGAGGTTAAACTTGCTTCACATCATAACGAAAACGATGATTCGCACACTCTTACAGGATCTTTGCAGCACAACGTGATTCTTCTCCATATTTGATTGATACAAAATGTTAAAATGAGGAAACCTGGTTGTTGTAGAGGATGACTGGCTTTGTTCTCATCAGGACTGCTACTGTTTACGTTTGCTGCCGATGGCGGGCAGGAAGCCTCCTGTAAGTCTGTTCACCGAGTGTCGACCAATCAGAGAGCTCTCTGTGCCGTGGCTGGTCTTGTGGTCATCCGTGTGTATTTCAGTGACGTCGGTGTGACTCTGAAAATGATTCATCAGTGATTTGTTGTTGTGATGTGACGTGACTGTCAGTGAAACTGTGGGTTTATGAAGAGTCAGCTGAAACATCAGATTAGTGCTGGGAAATACATCAGGCTTTTACAGTAAAGCAGATAGAATGTTTTTTATGTTATTTACTCTGTCTGAACCAAAAGCCTAATTAAACTTTGGAAATTAATACATTAAAAAATATTGAAACATGTGAATTATTATATCTCATCAACATCCTGATACTATAGAGCAGGGGTGGGCAACTTCATTACCAAGAGGGCCACATAAAACCATTTTTCCCAGCCTGAGGGCCGAATTGTTACACATTTTCAGAAAAAATTAGCATACCAATATTAGTATGCTACATGACAATAGTTATTGTACATAATTAAATGAACTTGACACAGAATTCAAGCAAATTTAGCCTAAATATATGGAATTAAAGCTGACAAAGGTTTTTTCAAATCAATGAAAGGATGAGTGTTCCCAAATTTTTAAAGCTCAAAGATTTTACTGCTGCCATATTTTGAATATGGTCATGAGTAATAAGATAAGAGAAAAGATAAGATAAACCTTTATTAGTCCCACAGGGGGAAATTTCAGATTTACAGCAGCAGCAGGATACAAGAGAAACATTAGAAAGATTTACAAATGAAAATATAAGTAATTAGAATAAAATAGACAATAGCATGAATACAATTCAATGAAAATAAATGAAAGAGCATGAGCCTTTCAGCAGTATTAACAATATTAACATATATAAAAGATATATAGCCTAATTAAACTTTGGAAATTAATACATTAAAAAATATTGAAACATGTGAATTATTATATCTCATCAACATCCTGATACTATAGAGCAGGGGTGGGCAACTTCATTACCAAGAGGGCCACATAAAACCATTTTTCCCAGCCTGAGGGCCGAATTGTTACACATTTTCAGAAAAAATTAGCATACCAATATTAGTATGCTTCATGACAATAGTTATTGTACATAATTAAATGAACTTGACACAGAATTCAAGCAAATTTAGCCTAAATATATGGAATTAAAGCTGACAAAGGTTTTTTCAAATCAATGAAAGGATGAGTGTTCCCAAATTTTTAAAGATCAAAGATTTTACTGCTGCCATATTTTGAATATAGTCATGAGTAATAAGATAAGAGATAAGATAAGATAAACCTTTATCAGTCCCACAGGGGGAAATTTCAGATTTACAGCAGCAGCAGGATACAAGAGAAACATCAGAAAGATTTACAAATGAAACTATAAGTAATTAGAATAAAATAGACAATAGCATGAATACAATTCAATGAAAATAAATGAAAGAGCATGAGCCTTTCAGCAGTATTAACAATATTAACATATATAAAAGATCTGAACGAGAATAATTGAAATGAAAATGAAATAAGTGAAAGAGCATGAACCTTCCATCAATCTTAACAATATTAACAATATATAAAAAGATCTGAATGAGAATAAGTGAAATGAAAATAAAAATAAATGAAAGAGCATTTGCCTGTCTGCAATATTATTAACAGTATTTACAATATATAAGAAAATCAATGTATATACAGTATTACACTTCAACAATATTATTTAGTGCACTAAAAAACAAAATGTAAAATGTAATACTTAATATAATGTTCTGATGCTTCATAAAAAAGATTTAGAGACACCTTAATAGCAAAGTAAGGTCATAAACAACTAACAAAAGCCAATAAAAATATCAGTCAAGACTTTATTTTGATTAGATAGTTGAGTTTTCATATTTACAATTGCTGATTTGAAAATGACTGGCGGGCCACATTTAGTGAGACGGAGGGCCGTACGTGGCCCCCGGGCCACCAGTTACCCACCCCTGCTATAGAGCATCATTTTTCCCTCATCTCTACAAAACAGTGTAAATAAACTAGTTAATCCATTTATAAATATTATCTCAATGACTGATTTAAATTTTTCAAAATGCTAAAACAAACGTCACCCCTCTCAACATTATATATTCAGGTTTCAGCCAAAATCCAAACCTCCAACTCTGTAAATCAGACACATCATCATCTGAGCTTCGTCAAGACAATCAGTCAAACTTAATACAGCAACATTCATACAAACTCAATTTCAGCTCGAATTGCTTTACACTGAGACAAAGATGATAAAAGATATATCATAAACATAAATAATGATGATAAGGTTTACAGTGTTACTCCATTGTAATTGTATTGATAGTTTGTAGGACACCAGTAGCTAAGGTCAAAAAATGATAAATTAAAGATGTCTGACAAAATATAAAAGAACAGAAACAAGAGAAAATGCAAAGTAATTAAACCAAGAATAATCTGAAAGATATTTTAAAAAATTCTAAAATTTCATTTAAGAACTAAATAAATGAAAAACACATTAAAAGGTTATAAGAAAATACAGAATAATTGTGTAAAAATATAAATACTATATCAACATGATAAGATAAGAGCAAATACAGAAAATAGATATCAATTATTTTAGAATTTTGTGGATATAAAAAATGTAAAACTGAAATTTAATTTTACTGTTGGATAAAAGTGATAATCAACAAAAAATACATTAGTACAATAGTAATTAAAATTATAAAGGTTTTATCACAAATACTTATTTTACCAAGCCAACCTGAATGCATCGTAGTGTTTCCGGCTGGACCTCAAACGCATCTCTAGACATTATGTTTATATACAGACAAACCTCCTGTCTCCAAAATTGCTGCTTTGTCGAGAAACTACAAATTAAATGTTTGATTACTGACCAATGGATATTTTACTGTCATGTTAGAAAAATCTCAAAAAAGCTTCTTGTCCATTTATTTGTTGAAAAAAAAACACTCCTGCCTGACAGCAACATTACAGCTCAGCTGATTATCTTTTATCCTGCTTTTCTTAGCTTAGGTTTCAGCACAGACTTCAACTCTGGATGAATAGTTTGACTAAACTGACTGAAAACAAAGTTTAAGAGATTTTACTACAGTTTATTTTAGGAGAACAAAACAGGAGATTATCCACAGGTGGAAGGTGTCAGTGACTACAGGTGATAATTCGATCAACAGATCATGTTTTTGAACAAATATTGGTTGATACTGATCGATCTTGGCACCTTTAATTCTTTTATACAAGATAAAGAGCCAAATGAGGTCCACCCTATAATGACTGCTGCCCCCTACAGGCTGCGGTGGTATTACAAGCATGGCACAGTTCGTAAAAGCCTGTGTTTGTTTCAGGTGGACATGAGCTTCATGAAGAAGATCCCTCCTGGTGCTGAAGCCTCTAACGTGCTGGTTGGCGAGGTGGACTTCCTGGAGCGGCCGATCATCGCCTTCGTCCGTCTGTCCCCTGCCATGCTGCTGACGGGCCTCACAGAGGTCCCCGTGCCCACCAGGTTAGTTTAAGGCTCTCCAAAGTCTCCTGCCCACAAAAACATGCCAAGGCCTGGTGCTCTGTGCAGTTTTTATAATAAATACCCTGTTCCATGTTTGAGGATTTTTGTTTTATGCCAGTATTAACCTCTTCAGCCCCTTTTTAAGCCTTCTGCTCCAAAATGACATAAAGAAAAGAGTGTATCTCTGTAACCACAAGGTCTACTTGAATTATTTTGGTGTCATAAGAAAAGTAACACTTGACAGATTTGTCCAGATGTATAACTGTCAGTATATGTGTTACAGGGTCAGAGTAAATGAAGATAGAAGTCAGAATAATTTGAAACATTTAGGGATGTAACGGTTACCGGTAAAATGGTAAACCGTGTTAAAATTTCCCACGGTAATCCTTACCGCGTCCTATAAAAATTACCATTTTACCGTGTTTGATAACCACAATGTGTCAAAAACGCTCGATGATGCTGCTCTTTGCCTGGAAATCCCAGAACTATGAATCTCTTCCTGGATGAAGCAGCCTCATGGGAAGCTCGCATGCGCAGTTTGCATTGTTTGGCCTCAGCGAAAGTTACAAACAGCGGAGATTTCCCTCTGGAAACGGACTCTAAAGTCTGGTTAAATTTTGGATTTTACAAGGTTGCCGAGGGGAAACTGATAGAAGACAGTCACCCTCTAATGCTGCAGGCAAACAAATATCTGTGAATATATGTAAAAAAGGTTATTTGTTGTTCATTTTCAATTGTTTATGAAGAGAATCCTGTTTAAAGTTCAAATCTGTTGTTTTCTTTTCCTGTAATTTCACACTGTTCAAGCATTTATTACATAATAATGACAAATACTTGCTAGAATTGTTTACTTTTATTTCTATTGAAAGAAGGGTAAAAATGTACTCAAAGGGCATTTCTTGACACATTTATTGAAAAAAAGACAAAAAAGAACTGTTATGATTATAGTATTAAAGGGGTTAAATGATTTCAGACTGTGTTAAAGTACTTTTTGAACATTCTGAGCACACTGCAACAATACCGCGATAATAATGATAACCGTGATACAAAATTTTCATATCGTTACATCCCTAGAAACATTCATCCTCGCCTAAAAACAAAACAAGTTTTATTGTGCATAACTCTTTGAAATGGTGCTGGAGTGGCTGTTAAACTCTCAAAATGAATAATCAAATATCTCTACATCATCTCTCCAAAGGATAATTGCTATAAAGTGATGCAGAGCAAAATCAGAGCGTTTTTTTAACAATATGGTCAGGCGAGGATTTTATAAACAGTTCACTTTTCTTACGTCTTTGCTGGAGAGCGTGCAAGCATTTCCAGAATCTGGTAGTTTGGGGCTGAAAAGGTTAAAATATTAAGAAAATTAAAAAATCACTCAGAGCCTACACCAAGCAGCTCAGTTCCTGCAGTGGCTTTTCCACAACTCATATAAAAGGTACAATTCTGAATCACCAGATCCAGAATCCAGACCAAGCTCAGCACAAACACAGAGGTTTTTATCCTGTGCAAACACAACAAGTTTTGGGAAAATCACTTTACATTTTAATTTTTTATATTAATTATTGTATGGCCCCATTTACATGGGTCAAAAAATCCTATTTACAATCAGATTGAAAGGTCAATCAGATTAGAAATGTCTCATGTAAACACCTTAGCCAATCGGATTCACACAGATCTGATTGTATTTTGGATCGGATTGTAAGAGGTAGTCTACGCTGGGGCTGGGTATTTCCAGCAACTTCACGATACGATACATATCCCGATACTAAGGCCACGATATGATACGTATCCCGATACTAAGGCCACGATATGATACGTATCCCGATACACGTAAATTGTGAACATTGACTGTGCTTTAAGCAAAATTCTTGACAAGTTTGGTTTTGTCTTATAAGAAGAAAAAGAACAAGGATGAGTTTTAAGTGGTTCTACAACTTGAGAGACAAATTCAGATCCTCAGAGATGGTAGACCTAAGTTCAAATTTAGAACATATGCTTCATTATGTAGCTCGTCTTCTACCTTGAACTGTGCCACTGTTAACATTACCCAAAGTGTATTTACAACAACTGTCAAAATATTTAGGCCGTATCGATTCTGTAGAATCCGTATCGATACACGTATCCCAAAGGAGTGCGATACGATATTTTGCCGTATCGATATTTTGAGCACAGGCCTAGTCTAAGCCGATTGATAATCCGCTCCATGCTTCATGTTAACGGCTGAGTGGAGCGGATTGGGTTGATAGAGAGGATTGTTCGGTCTGTGCAGGCGCTCCGTAGTACGTAAGAGGAACGTAGTGACGTACGCAGAGCGTGCCCAAACAAACATGGCAAACAAACAGAAGAACTGGACGGTGGAGCAAACAAACTATTTAATAGAAACCCCAACAAAACACAATGGCTGTGTCCGAAATGGCATACTAACGTACTACATACTACAAACCCATTGTGTATATACTGTATACTACATACTATAAATATGATTAGAATGCCAACCGTTCACACAGTAGTATACTACTAAGTTTCCCATGATGCATTTCAAACCTCTGACGAAAAAAATCAGAAGCACACCAGGCTATCAAATATCTCTGTTGATTCACCACATTTGAAAGTTCAGAGAGCATTTTAGGCGAGAAAGTCACCACGTAGAATACCAAAATGTGGTCATTTGAGCCATAAAACGCACGGATACAAATTTCATTTCTACATTTCGGACATTCCGCTATGCCGCTATTATGCTATCAACGAAACTTCCGGTCGGCTCCAAAACAAGAGCCCATTTACAAAAGCGTTAAAGAACCAAAAGGAGATAATAAAGACGCGTTTATTTTGAAAATGGGAAGTTTGCTAGTGGCCGATTTTTAGCTGAATGCCGGTCGGTCATGTATGGCGCAATGCATTATGGGGCTCGCAATGCATTATGGGGCGGTTCAGTGTGAGTAGTATGCCCACCTCACATACTTAACATTTTTTCCAATATAGTATACATCCGGGTATTTCTCGCACACTCAATCTTTTCATACTATCCAGTGTGAACACACTACATACTCATTTTGACGTCACACTTAGTATGAGTAGTACGTTAGTATGCCATTTCGGACACAGCCAAAGTGACCATCTTTCTAGAGAAGAGGAAGCAGGAAGTGCACCTCTTCTTCTCTTACACATTTGCAGGTAGTGGCAGAGTGACCTTCTGCACATGTCAAAAAAAACAATACAATCAGATTCAGCTGGGGCCATGCAAACGCAGATTGAACGTGGATCTCTTTACTCAAAGTTCATGTATACAGATCGAATCAGATTGACTTAATCCGATCGATTTCAATCAGATTGACTTTGGCCCTGTTTACATGGGTGGTTTTCCTCTTTTTTTTTTTGTGACGTCCATCTGGATCAGATTCAGATGAAATTTACTTCAGTGATAGAGACATGGACCCTGTATTATCCTGTGAAATAGGAAGAGAATCTGTTAAAAATGGCAGAGATATAATTTTTAAAATCCTGCCCAATTAACTTTGAAATTTTGGGGATTTTTTTGCATCCAGACAAACAAACACATCACCAACAAAACTAAATGACTTCTTCTTTGGACCAAACCACACCTCTGGTTAATTTCTTATGCACATGCATCCAGCAGTTTTTCGTACAAAAAAAAAACTCTGTGGTCGAGGTAAAAACAATAATCTTTGTTTTTCTGACTTGTTTTTGGCTTTTTTGAGGATTTTCCCATTTATTTTTACCCATCTATTATTTTTAAGTGTTAATCAAGGTCAAGGCGTCTTTACTCGTAAAACAAAAACTTGTTTGGTGGACTTCTTTGGCTGTCAAATAAAAACAACTAAAACACCAACAATAATCCCTAAATGCAGACTTTTACCACTGACTTTGTGACTCCTTCTCTTTGTTTTTTCAGGTTTCTCTTCCTGCTGCTCGGCCCGTTTGGAAAAGGCCCTCAGTACCACGAGATCGGGCGCTCCATGGCCACGCTGATGACGGATGAGGTGAGACAACTAATTTATCTGAAATTCTCAGTTATTCCTTTTAGTTTAACTTTATTTTTATGTTTTATTTTCATTACTTTCACAGAGTATTCTTTTATTTTATCAGGTCCAGTTTTAATACTCACTAATCATCAGTATATTGTACAGAACTGGTTATCAATATTTGATGTTTTTTGATATTTATTTACTACTTTTGCACTAAGACAGTCATATTTATTCTTTCTTGTTCTGTGCAAAAGGAGGAGGATGTTTTTTGCTGTTCAGTGATGTACCTTTTCCCTGTTCTCTTCCCTCATAAAAAGACTTAAATAAGAAATCAATTTTGAAAAAGGAAACGCTGGAAGAGTTTAAAGTCTTTAAAGAACAAATTCTATTAAAATTATTAACTAGTTTTTGAGCTCTATTAGCATTTCAGTTGCTCATGCATTTGTAAGAATAATTAAGCAAGTAAAAAATAAATAAATAAATAAAAGCAGTTCTAGAAATCTCACCAAATAAACTAAGTCCAGAAAGTGGGGATATTTGTGTTCGGTCGATTATACTTTGTTGCTATGATGCTTCTTGGCAGTAATATTGGCAATTGGACAGTCTGTTAATTTCCTTTTTTATATTTTATATGTCATAGACCGATGCAAAAATCGCCCAGCTGTAATGTGTCTTTTTTAATCTTTTATAAGACAGACAAAAAAAAACAATCAAATTGAATCAGACAAGTCAGTTAGCAAAGGGGAAATAATGTGCAAAGCTACAACCTGCTGTGTGACTCCAAATGCTGTGCATCTAATTTAGAGGCAGAGGTTAAATGGTGAACAAATTAACTTTATTTCCCTTTTTAAATGGTGTTACATTCATGATAAACATGCACCTGAGGGATGAGCAGTAGAGCTGAGTTTGTGCCAAACCAGCTCAGCCAAAGCAAAACAAACCAGCTTTATCAGGACTAGAGTCTCAGAGCATCTCTTCCCCCTGAACTCTCCTCTTGGTCAGATTTTCCACGATGTTGCCTACAAAGCGAAGGACAGGAACGACCTACTGTCGGGCATCGATGAGTTCCTGGACCAGGTCACTGTGCTTCCTCCAGGCGAGTGGGACCCCAGCATCCGCATCGAGCCGCCCAAGAGCGTCCCGTCTCAGGTGAGCTCACCTCTGTCCTGACCTTTAGAAGATGAAGCTGTTAAAAATGTTTATTTACCTGCAGAACCTTGTTAGTTACACTAACGTCCTCCTTTGTAATCTGTTATTGTTTTATAAGCGTGTTTAGAATGCAGCATGACGTGTTATAATGTCAATAAATCTTTATTTTATATCTCCAGTTCATAACAAGTGAGATCTCAATGCACTTTACAACAGAGCAGGCTGAAGGCTTACCTTAAATTTATAGATCCTCCATATGTGTATACACACCTACGTATAATGTATATATTTGTACATATACACACACATCCAGGCAGAGACAAAGGGACTTAAAAGAATTTTTTTCTGAAAGAGACAAATCATAAATCTGTCCTCCTCACATTTGTCTCTGCTGAACATCGATTCAATCTACCTACCTGTAGGAGCTATTTAGTGTTTTTTTGTTTAGAATTTAGTTTAGTGTTTAGATTTTACTATTCCAAATCAATTAATTTTGATTCAATTATAATAACATTTTTGTTAGTATTCCAGTAGTTTATCATTTCTTTAGTTTGGGTATTTAGTTTATTATTTGTTTAATTTGAGCATGGTAGGGAGGCACTATAAGATAGAAATACTTAAGGGTGAAATAAGTGATTATGTAATAAATAAAAAAGTAAAATTAAATAAATAATATGGTAACATGAGGAAGCCTCACACCAGCTGCATAATAAAACCAGCTGAAATAGGATAACAAAAAGAAAAGCATTTAATAAGAAAGAAAAAAAATTCAAACAACAAATCTGAACTGAAATGTAGAAATAAAACAGAATGAGTGCTTACTCTGCCCTGATAAGGTTATGAATTATAATTATACATAATCCATGCATCAAAACTATGACAACACAGTCTTATAGCTCGTTGTAACACTTTATGGTGCGTTAACAACATACTTATAATGCATAAATAATGTTGCTTTGCTGTCTTCAAGGTGAAATCAGCTCTCTCTTATCTCTCCGCAGGAGAAGAGGAAGATGGCGTCCGTCCCAAACGGCTCCGCCCACGGCTGTGACTCTGTAAAGGAGGCGGAGCATCACGCGGGACCAGAGCTGCAGAGGACGGGGAGGTAAGTCAGAACCACAGACTGTAAAAGAAACGACAAAGACATCGAGTCAACCAGACTTAAGCTCGACAGAGAGGCCATGCTGAGGCGGTGTGGACTACAGCAGGTTGTCTTGACCGTGTTAACATGATTAAGTGCATTGAGTCGCTGCCATTTGATTTGTTAATAAGCTTTTGGTGTTCATGAACAGTGAGGAGTGTATTCGGTATTGTTATCTGATATCAGCTAAAAAACAAATACCGAATTATATTGGCCTGTATTTAAATTCTCCCATAAAAGCGATGCGATACAAGTCGACCATTCTAATTTATTTTTTATTTATTTAATTTAGTTATTGAATATGCTTATTAGGGGTGGGAGAGAAAATTGATTCACAGAAGTATCGGGACTTTTTGTTTGACGATTTTTAAATCAATTTTTTGGTTCAAAAATCGATTTTTTTCCCAAATGTAAATGCTTTATTTTAGTCTGTGTTAATAAGCCACTTTTAAATTCAGTCCAGGCTTTTGAAGAGAGAGTATAAACAGCTGGTTAAAATATATTGCTGAATAAATCCTGAAAACAGACTCACATGTGATGTGTATTTTTCCTGATGTAGTCTGTAGACATCATCATTTTTCATCTTTTTCGCTGGTGTTAAAAAAGCTAACCAAAGATCCCAAAAAAAGGCAATATTGTAAAATCGCAATTAGAATCGGCACCTAAAATTTTTAAAAAATCAAATCAGCAGAAAAAAGTTATCGTCCCAGCCCTAATACTTATGTTGAAGTAAAACATAGTGGTTATTTTGCAATTAAGAAATATGTGTTTCTGTTTTTAATGTTTTTTAGGTTACTTTTCAGGGTCTTCTAATTAATTTTTATGTTCAATTTTATTTAACTGTTCTATATTCTAATGTTCAAGGTGAAATATATATTTATCTTATTGGTTAATAACAAATGGGTCAGTTTTTCTCATACCTACTATTGCTGACTACTGTTCTCTGTTTGAGTAATCTCACCTGATAAAGCCTTTTCTTTCAGTCCATACTACAAAATAAATAATAAAAGTTTGTATTATTCCTGCTGATATCATATCAGAATGGACCAATACTTAAGGCTACAATATCAGTATCATATAAAAGTTGTATTGGGACGTCCCTATGAGCGGTTAGAAGGGTGCATGTTGGTGTTGTTAAATGGTTCTTACCTCTTTGTTATGAATTAGTTTTTCAGTCGTCCAATAAATTTCCATTTCCAGGATTTTCTTCCTGCTTGATAGAAAACTAAAACTGGAGAGAGTTTTCAAATGTCGTATTAGTTACATGGTATAAAATCTTTGGATTGACACGACCTTTGCGTCTCCCTCAGGATCTTCGGCGGTTTGCTGAACGACATTCGGAGGAAAACTCCGTTCTTCTGGAGCGACATCAGGGACGCCCTCAGCCTGCAGTGTTTGGCGTCCATCCTCTTCCTGTACTGCGCCTGCATGTCGCCCGTCATCACGTTCGGAGGGCTGCTGGGAGAGGCCACCAAAGGAAGCATCGTAAGAACCAAACTTTATTCTTCAGCATTTTTAAGTACGTAAGGTTAAAAACAGCTCTGTGAAGTGACGTTATTATATGTCTTAGATGAGAATAAAAACACAAAATTAAGTAAACCAGTAAACTGAATTGTATTGAACTTATTTTTCGAACATGTATGCATAGAATTTAAAATAGAGAAATGCCATTCACATAACGCGAAAAAAAACTTTTTGAGTTCCCACCCCTTATCACTGTTCGTCATGGGTCTAATAAAAATAAATTCTGCCGTTGATACAAACATGTTATACATGTGTACATTACAGAACATATGATCTATACAAATATGTTTATCTACATATACACAACAAATAAATCTGATATATAATTAATATGCATATACATACACACATACAGACAACCATATATGAACACACAAATGCACATATGTATCTAACATAAAAGTATCAATATAGACATAATATATATACACCACATAAACATCTATGGAAATATAATTTGCACCTATGCGCACATACACATACATACTTATATGTTTGGACATAATAATAACTGTCCATATAAATATTATATCTATATCCAAAGCCCAAACATTTTATACCTCATACTAATCAATTTCAACATAATTTTTGTGGTTTATATATTTATTAAATAATAAACATTTTTAAACAGATTTATGTTTGTACTTTGTTTTATTTCAATAATAGAATTGTTCCAAAGTCGTTCCAAAGCTCAATATACAGAAACAAACAAACATTGAACAGAAAGTGATATAAATAAATAAATATTTAAATACATGGTGGCGCAGCAGGTAGTGCACTTGTCTCACATCAAGGAGGTTGCTGGTTTATTCTGAGGTCGGTCAGGGCCTGTCTGTGTGAAATCTGCCAGAAATACTGAAACCGCTGTAGTGTGCATGCCAGTCCACTAGATGGCATAGGTTTGCAGAGAAACAGCGCCGCTACAACACACGTATGAAGGAGAAAAACTTGTCACAAACAACAATGGCTTTGGACTTTGTTTTCTGGACAACAAATCTGTCTGGATAGTTTTGTCTGGATAACCGAGCACAGTCAGCAGACACGTTACTCAGTCGACGGCCGAAGCTGTTGTTGTCCCTGGCATGCACGTGCAGCCTTCATGTGAAATAGTACTGCACATGCGGTGAAATTAGTATTTCACGGGGTGCTGGCGTGGCATAGTGGTTAGCACCCCATGTACTTGCTTCTGCCAGTCCAGGTTCGAATCCCGCCTGTGACCAGTTTGCAGAGTGTCTTTCCCTACTCTCTCTCCCCCTTTCACAAGCCTATCCACTGTCTCTCTGCTATCAATAAAGGCACAAAATGCCCAGAAATATACATTAAAAAAAATAAATTAGTATTTCACCCTGAAACGCTAAAACCCGTCCAGAAATGCATTTTCAAAAATTTCCATTCTGGACCCTCGTTTCAAAAGTTTGTAGATTGCGGCACTCAAGGCACTGTTTCTATGTACATGGGAGGCAAAAACTAAAGTGCCCCGATACAACTTTTTCACCTTTCATATGATGCCGATATTGCAGCCTTGAGTGTCTAAACCGATATCATTACGATACAATATCAGCAGGAATCAAACTTACTTTTATTACTTATTTTGTGGCATGGACTGTAAGAAAAGGCTTGATCAAGTGAGATTACTCAAACAGAGAACAGTAGTCAGCAATAGTAGGTATGAGAAAAACTGACCCATTTGTTATTAACCAATGGGTTAAATACATTTAACCTTAAACATAAGAATATACTACAATTAAATAAAATAAATGAAAAATAAATTGGAAGACCTTAAAGGTAACCTCAATAAATCCAGTAAAAACAAAAACACATATTTTTAAATTTCAAAATAACCACTGTGGTTTAACTTACACTGAAGCATATTCTACAACTGAATTAAACAAATGAATAATAAATTAGAATGGACTGCTTGTATCGCAGTGCTTATATCGGAGATTTTAGATGCATGCCGATATAATTCGGTATTTGTTTTTTTTGCTGATATCAGACCAATGTCCAATATCAGTATCGGGACACCCCTAGCAAAATGCAATGAAAACTCTTTGGCTGAAAACGGCCTTATGTAGACAGGGCCTTACTGTCTTTCTCTCTCTCTCTGATAACCAGATGTTTGGAAATGTGCAGACCACCTGATGTTGTTATTTATCTATACATTTATTTATTTAATAATAATTTAAACAGCAAAGAAAGAAACTATTGGTTGAAGTAAAAATGTATCCTATATTTGTGTTCATTTGTGCAAAGAGCTGCAAATGAAGCTGTGTTTTAAAATCTCTCTCTCTCTCTCTCTCTCTCTCTCTCTGTAGAGTGCGATAGAGTCTCTGTTTGGGGCGTCCCTGACCGGCGTGGCGTACTCCCTGTTTGCCGGTCAGCCCCTCACCATCCTCGGCAGCACCGGGCCAGTCCTGGTCTTTGAGAAGATCCTCTACAAGTTCTGCGTGTAAGTCAAACTCCACCTGTTGTAGCCTGAGACTCTAGTTACACATCTAATCTTAAACTTCCTGAAAACAAATATGACCACAGAAACATTTGTTACCACTGGAGGATCCTTGTAGACAAATCCTGAGGGAATAAAACATCCTTAAAAACCAAAACCCACTCGGACAGGTCCCTCATTCATCACATTTACACACACATGAAGCTTATGAGTGTGGAGCAGTGGCTCCCTCTACAGGAGCTCCTGCACTCCGTTGAAACCCTCCGTGACATCATTTCGACTCAGACTGAATTTCATAACAATGATATGACATGAAAAATGATTTCAGTAAGAGCCGGACAGACGAATGGGATTCTGCTGTTCTTTTTGTTAAGGATTATCTCTGATTGTTATTTCGGTTTCTGGGTTTGAGGATCAGCTCTCTGATTATCTCACAGTTTTGCCTCAGAGTGGGTTACCATCATTTGTTTTTTGTCCGAGGATTAGAATATGAAAGCTTTTAATGATTAAAAATGAGGTTTTGTAACACTTACATAAAATCTGTGTTATTCAATCTGCTCCATTTTTCTGCAAGGTTCAGTTTTTTTTCTGTTTTTCGTTTAAAATCTCTTAAACATTTCTTGGAAAATACGTCAAAGGCAGTGGCAACATGTGTGGATATCCCCTCTGTCATGTTAAAAACAAGCAGAAATACAGAAACAAACCCTCAAAGACGCTTAAATAATGGTTTTAATTCAAATAGGAATGAAAACATGTCTGACATTCATCAGTCAGCTTCTCTGTTAGGGTGTGTTTTCTTTCCCCACACTGCTGTGGACATAAATTTAAGTATTATATTATCAGGAACAGGATGTAACCATGCTTATCACTTCAAAGTAATTTTACTTTCTGTCATTGTAAACACTAAATGGTTCTAACCTGGCACTACAGATTGATCCTTGAATATATTTCACTAGTCCATCAGGAAAAATCCCATAGAAAGCGTTTGGGGAGGGCAGAATGTTTGAAAATGTATTATCTTATCTTGTTTATACATTTATACATCTACTAAATAAGCAACCATGTTGATAAAAACAAGCCCAAAACAAGTGACCTCCAGATATTTGTTTTTTGAAAGAGAATTTTACATTAAACTTGTTTTAATCCTCATCCACATTACAGTTAAATTTCACAGTGACATTTTCTATTACCTTAGTTTGTTTGTTTGTTTCTCTGTTAGCAACATAACTCAAAAAGTTATGGACGGATTTCGATGAAATGTTCAGGAAATGTCCGGATTGGGACAAGGAACAAATGATTAGATTTTGGGACTGATCCGGATCACCGTTTGGACCCACCATGATGAAAAATGTGATTTTAGTGAATAACATATTCAGTGAATATTTAGATGAAATAAAGGTAGGACTAATGTTTATGATGAAAATCACAATATGGATGAGGACTGTGGCGCTGGCGGAGGTCTGCGCTCTCTGAGTGCTTTCCTAGTTGCCTCTTAATTTACTTTTTTAGCATCCTATTGTATGGAGGTGGTACATCCTTTTCTTTATACAGAAGTGAAAGGAGGGGCTACAGTTACATATAAATCTTTTATTAGTAAACAGTCTGTCTAACCCTGATTTTTGTAACCAAACAGACAGAGTCAGGCTTTTATCTAAGTTTTATGTTGATCCTCTTCAGCTTTATTATGGAGAAAACCGTAACAGCTACATTGGAATGAATGTAATTCTACTTATAAGGATTTCTTTTTGTGTTTAGAGTGGGACAAAATAGTTTGTGTAACTTCTGAATTGAGTTTATTTAGGTAGTAGATTGTTCATCAGTTCCCTCCTGAGTTTGAAGGCACAACAAGCCAAAATGAACAACTGCACTTTTGGAACAAGCCTAAAAAAAATCACAACCAGCAACTGCAATGTTTACAAGCAACTTCTCCAAAAAGAAGCCCAAAGTTGCTTGTAATAAGCAGATCTGGCAACGATGAATGTGAGAGTGAATGGAGGTAATAGTGGTACGTTCCAGTTGTAGTCAGAAGTAGGAATTTCCGAGTTCCGAGTAGGAAACTGCAACTGGAATGCCCCCAAGGACGGTGTTTCATACTGGGAACTCGGTGAAACCTCGTCACCCCTGAGTTGACAGTGTATACATAGTATACACTGTCAACTGATATATATATCATAAAGATTTCTTGTGGTGGAATCTCTGTGTTTAGAGTGGGACAAAATAGTTTGTGTAACTTCTGACTTGCTTCTGAACAGACACTGTTTCTGAATTTTAATCGAGTTTTTGTTTTTACTTTCAAGAAGCATCATTTCTACCAGCATCAGTGTATGATCAATAAATTTCCAATAAAGTTAAATTGTTTACTGAAGTCAGTGAAAAACTTAAAAGAAAAACACGCACACGTTAAGTCATCTTTGAGCTAAATGTCTTTTATTAATCTGAAGAACAAATGTTGAGGTTTTGATGGTGATCAAAACAAATATACGGGTGAATCAAGGCCGTCATAATTTCTTCACTGTGATGCGTTTACCATCTGATGCTACGAAGTTAATTCATGGATTTCACTGTGGGTGTAAATATTGGTCTATAACAAGAAAAAACCAAACAGACTTGTATTTAAGTTTCCTTAGTTTACACAGGTTAAGACAGTGTTGGATTTTTCTGCTTAAATGTTGGAGTATAGTTTATAAATCAAATGTAGACATCCATAGATCAGCTGTGGCTCATTTATTTAAGGTCAGTCAGGGGTCAAACTCTTCAGGCTCGTCCAGACTTCAGCTCTGGTTCATTTTAAATCTTGATCAGTCTTCATCCGTCCATGTCTAAATGCTCTGGGCCGGTACGGGGAACAGCAGGAAGCCGCTGAAGGTGCTGTGGCGGTTGCTGTTGTCCCAGATCTGCGTGTTGTGCCACAGGTACATGGTGAGCGTATCGCCCTGCTCCAGCAGCAGGGTGGCGCCGTTGGAGGCCGTGTCGCTGCCGGCGCCTGACTTCGCCTCGTGTGCGATCAGCACGATATCTTGGTCGTTTTTGTAGAGAACGGCGCTCATGTCGAAGTTGGTGGGGGCGTTGGCTGAGAAGCGGATGTAGTAGACTCCACGAACGGGCGCTGTGAAGACACCTGGAGGAGAAAAGAGTCTTGTTAACCCTTTAAGTACCAGCTGAACTGTTTGGCAAAGCTCATCTTTAAATTCAGGGATATTTATTGTTTTAAAAACAGAACAAATCAAATCAATGCCAGGTTTACATGGAGCCTAATATTCCGATTAGAATCGGATTAGAAGCCCAAATCGAATAAAAATGTTCCATATAAACACCTCAGTCAGAATAAACAGGCCAAATCTGAATGGAATTTCATTCGGTTGCACAGGGGTAGTATATTCCTTTTCCTAAACCGATTAAAAGTAAAATCCTGTCATGTAAATGGTGAATCGGAAAGTTGTCAGGCTGGGTTCTGTCTGCACATGCTCTGATGTACTCACTTGGAAACATGGCGGCTTCCAAGCAGAGCACACAGCACTGGTCTGCCTCTGAGAGTCTGTTTTTTATACAAACTCTCAAAGAACTAAACATTATAGCACGTTTGAACTGTAGGAAAACAAGAAAATCTGAACCATTTCAAAAAGTCCCTGAAAAACTCAGTGAAGCCGGGGTAGACCAAAACGTTGAAACTGCTGGGAAACTCTGAAGGCTGGCTACTATAAGGCTAAACAGCACAACCCTCAAATAATTCAATAAAAAACCTACCTACTTACCGCCATCTTTAATAAATCACATGATGTTTAAATAGATCTGCGCCTATCACGTGTCTGTAAAACAGCTGTTCTGATTAAATGTTGTGGCCCATGTAAACACCAGATTGGAATAGATCGCGTCACATGTAAACAGTTCACCTGAAATCTTCATCAGAATGATTTTAATCAGAATAAAAAAGAGTCTGCATGTAAACCTGGCTAATGTTTTGTACCAGTCACAATTCAGAGAACAGAGAAAACCACAAACAAACCAAAAAACTGAAATTTTCTTGGTGTATGATTAAAAAGTTTTAACAGCCAATAGTTGATTATTTATTTATTTATTTATCTCAAACTTTAAAAAAAAACAAAAGAACAAAGGAAATAAACAGTAACAACCAAATCCAAACGATTAGTATGTAAACCAAACTGTACTGCTACTGGACATCAACAAAATGAAGCATGTGGGTACAAACACATGCACAGCTAACAGTTTGAGAAGAAACAGAAAGAAGCAAAGAGCTCATTTCCTCCTGCCACTTCCTCAGAGATCACATACAATACTAAATCATACCTCAATTAGCTGCTGTCATTATCCAAATTCATGGGTAATAGTAACCCCCTCTTCATATGAATCACCACGACAACAAACAAAAACATCCTAGTCATAATGCAGTCATCTATATGGTTTTTAATTTTAGTCCAGTTTTATTTGATGTGACATTTTAGTCATGAAATCCACTGTAAATTTAGTCCGCTAAAATAAAATGTAAAGAGTAAGGCTTTTTAAATTTCCTTGGATTTCTGAAGTCATGTTTTACACTTGGATAAATTCAAACATCTAATAACCCTTTATTGAATGTTAGTAAAGTTTGAATGTCTAAATGAACAGAAACAAATGTTTCTTTGTGTGAAATGCAGTCACCTTTATTTAGGCTACCTGGCAGAGCATCTCAGTTACAATACCAGAACTGACAACAAACTGTGAACCTGCTCTACATGAATATATCAATTCATAAAGAGAGCAGCTCTGATTGGATCGCTCCACAACTTATCCCACCACCACCAAGCTAAGACAGCTGTGATTGGATGTCCCTCTGAACTCATCCAACCTTTAACACAACCAAAGTAGCTGTGATTGGATAGATTCCTAACATGTCTCTACTTCCTACATGACCAAATTAGGTCTGATTGGATTAAGTCTGTCAGACATTTTAGTCAAATAAAGTCAACAACCTGATCCCTGGTTGTCACTGACCTGTCTCTGGGTTGTAGGCCTGCCCGATGTTGGTAACCACGTCTCTGTAGATCAGTTTTTTGTTTCCTGTTGTCGTCTTCTGCAGACCGTCACCTCCTAGAGAAACTGCAAAAGCCACCTTTGGTACATCTGAAGGAACGCCAAAGAGGGAAGAACACAGATTTTAGTGTTTGGATACAGCCCATAATGTCTTTTGTCCAAATAAATTCCCAGGTGTTAGCATTTAGTCAGAGAAGTTTGATGTGTTAATGTCTTGATGGGAATGGAAAACAAGCTAAGAATTGTTAGAAAGTCCCCCAAAGAGTCATTATTATTTGTCTTTATTATTATTTGTCTTGCCCTGCAAATCAAAAATGCCCCACTCTCCTTTGAGGCATGCCACCATGAGCCTGTGTGGGGCAACTTGGTCAGACAGAAAATCAGCAGGATAATAGACGAACAAATATTAAATCAAGAATCAAATCAAGAGGCAGATGCTTTTCCATCAATCAATCAATCAATCAATCAATCAATCAATCAATCAATCAATCAATCAATCAATCAATCAATCAATCAATCAATCAATCAATCAATCAATCAATCAATCAATCAATCTTTATTTGTATAGTGCCAATTCATAAGTGTTATCTCAAGACACTTTACAATAGAGCATAAAACTCTTCATTTTATGGATACACATATATGCATAGATACATATATACATATAAAAATACACATATACATATATATTCAAATATATACATCCAACACCCAACATGAATCCATAGAGCCAATCATGAATCCCTCCATCATGGCGGCAAGAAAAAACCTTCAATAAACTCTTATTATTTCCCATCCCTGTTCCTCTGTAAAGTTTTCTAACGCGATCATGTGTCACAGTAATGTTCTGACTGTGATTTGAGAGAAAACTGAGATTGTCGTCATTAAAGAAAAAGAGATTGACCAACCTCTGATGGCCTTCAGCTCATCCACGGTGGACTGCAGCCTTGTTTTCATGTCTGGAAACACAAAGATTAACAAGACAATGAATTCGAGTCTTTGGTTATTCTTTCCTGAATCTTTATCAAAAAGCTGCAGAGAAAGGAAACATGTGGAGGAAACATTCATGACATGTTAGGGGTGTGCGATGTGACGATGTTAAATCGTTAAGGATTATAACGTGGGGATGATCTCATAAAGCAGAAAGATCGTCAGATTTTATCACTCTATGTAACTTTTATATCATGTAAATGATTTTTAAACAAGAATAAGATGTAAAGAAATACTTGTCTTCATTTGAAGTAAAATTATTTATTAAAAGAAAAACAGAGCATTTAAAATGCTTAACTGAATGAATCCTTTAAAATCTTTCAAAATAAAAAGAGCTAATGTTTAAGGTGCTATACTGAACCAAAAAATGAAATAAATATCCAGATTTTAACAACCAACAACATAACATTTAACTGTATGTTCTTATTCTCCAATAAATTTGAACCTAGAATAAAACTTCGCACACTATAGTTAATGTTTACAAAACTGAAGCTAAGGTAAATTAAAAAAAAAAGAACAATTCTCAAGCTAATTTATAAAAAATGACATTTAGGGCAGAACATTTAATGACTTTTTTCTTTACTTTTTTCTCTTGTTTTGTCTTTTTTTTTCTTTACAGCGTTATGTTCAGCTGGGGTCTGTCAGTCAGTTCATTCGTCCTCAGTGGACGTGAACACTCACCTCTGTGCCTGTGTGACTGAGAAACTCTTTTCTTAACAGGAGAAAGGACTGAACAGATTTAGATGTTATAGTTAATGTGACTTTGTTTTACTTTGCTGTTGTTGGTAATAATTATCTGACAGTCACTAAGACAAATTTGGCAGAGCTTTGCTGCTTCTTCAGAGTTACGGCTCTGACATGCTGAAACCTGACACCACAGTCAGGCTCGGTCTGGGCTATTTGCATACTAACAGCTGATTGGATGATTACTGAGTACCTCAGTTACTTTTGTCCACTTAAACTTGTAAGAGTGCGCCTAACATTTTTCTTGGTGTACCAGTGCACTCAAGAAAAATGTTAGGTGCACTCACAAATTTTGGGTGCATGTGCCCCCAAAATGGTTGCACTCTTGAGCCCTGCAAAGTATCAAACATTTTGACCCTCCTAGTCCCAAACTATTACAGAATATAACAGCATCAGGCAGTGCGTGGGGATTCTTACCCTGATTCTCCGTCTGAATCAGCTTCACAGAAGCCTGCAGATCCTTCAGCTCTGCTTCAATGTCGAACTGTGTCGGAGCCTCGGTACTTTAAAACACAAAAGAGAACTCCACTGATTTTTTATGAGGAAAATAATATGTTAATATATTTTCAGTAGCAATAATGTCAAACACATGATGCTCCTGATACTCCTGATACTAGTTGCTGGTGTTTCCACGTGCTGAACTTTGTGCAGTAAGTATCTTTTTTTAATGAAAATAAGACCATTTTGAACACGTTTGCCTTGATTTTTGTTGTCTTTATTATTATTTATACTGACATCCTCTAATGTGAGGATGTCAGGATGAATTGCTAAACATGCAGTGGAAAGTGAAAGGAACTGATAAGCAAAAAGACTGGTGATATCGATTCTTTGGTAGAGACGTTATACATCCTCAACTTGTTTCCGATTCCTATCCCTATATAGCTACAGATGTCTCTTCAAGTTGCTGGTGTTTCCACCTACTAAGGGATGGGAATTGATAAGATTTTATCGATACCAGTGCTATTAAAGATCCCGCTAATCAATCCATTCTGTAACGATTCCCTTATTGATCCCTGCAGATTTTCTGTGTGGACAAATGTTGGCCTGCAGATTTTCAGTGTCAATTATGTCAAACACACGTCACAGCATAGATAACTGCCTCTGCACGTTGCTGGTGTTTCCACTCACTTAAGGTAATGCAGCAGGCACCTTTTGTAAAAAATGAAGCCACAATTCTGATGCTTCTGAACCCTGTCAGTGGAAGGAATTGACAAGGGAATTGATTAGCAAAAAGACTCGTAATATCAATTCTTTAATGGAGCTGTTAACGATTCTCAACTTGAATTGGTTTTTGATTCCCATCCCTAGACCTACTAGATTTTGAACAGTAGCTTTATTTGGCTGAAAATAAAGCCAAAGCTTTTCGCTACTTCTGCCCTCAATATGACATGATTGCAATTTTCACCTCTGCCAAGGAGGTGATGTTTTTGCCGGTATATGTTTGTTTGTTTTAAAGATTGCTCAAAAAGTACTGGACGAATTGGCTGCAATTTTCAGGAGATGTTGGTTATGGCCCAACTGAAAAATAAGTAGATTATGGTGATTCAGATAACTCCTAACGAATCACTGCTTTTTTTCCCCAATAACTGTCTAACTAATGATATCAACATGATTCTGAGTGCTAGGTGTGGGTTTTCAGACTCATAAATCATATTACGATGGTAACTTTACCATGAAACTATTGCTCATAGATGTAACAGGACTATGTGAGCTACCTTGGCAGAAATTTGTTCTGTCTGAGTGCTCTCTAGTTACATCTTTGTCTACTCTTCTGCTGACTGCCTCTGATGCGAGCATGACATCTTTGACTTGCAAAACATGCAGAAGAAAGTGGAAGGAAGGTCATTTTTGAGCAGAAACACCAACAATATAATAATAGATGCACCTGTTCAACAACTAATAGCTGCACTATTCACTGCACTTTCCTCCCTTTCAGTTGTAAGCATTCCCAGATCCGTATATATATATTCCTATTTTTTACATTTACCTTTATCTTTTTCTGTCTTGTTTTTACTTCCTTGTACTAAAAAGAAAACAACTGTAAAAGAATCGACAAACCAAATCTACAACCAAACTTCAACTCAGACAGAGGCCATGCTGAGGCGGTTTGGACTGCAGAAGGTCGTCTTGACCATGTTGACATGCCTAAATGCATTGAGTTGCTGCCATTTGATATGTTGATAAGCTTTTGTGTTCATGAGCAGTTTGGGGTGTCCCTATCTGATATTGACGTCTGATATCAGTCTGATATCAGCCAAAAAAACAAATACCGAATTATATCGACCTGCATCTGAAATCTCTGATACAAGCAGTCCATTCAGATTATTTTTTTATTTATTTAATTTAGTTGTTGAATAT
This sequence comes from Scarus forsteni, assembly GCA_036419115.1. Taxonomy (NCBI): domain Eukaryota; kingdom Metazoa; phylum Chordata; class Actinopteri; order Labriformes; family Labridae; genus Scarus; species Scarus forsteni. The sequence goes on along the minus strand of JAZDUH010000508.1, from coordinate 10,663,305 downwards.
GCTTATTAGGGGTGGGGAAAAAATGATTTACATAAGTATCGTGATTTTTTGTTTGATGATTTTTAAATCAAATTTTTTTGTTCAAAAATCTTTTTTTTCCAAATTTAACTGCTTCATTTTAGTCTGTGTTAATAAGCCACCTTTAAATGACATCCAGGCTTTTGAACAGAGAGTATAAGCTGCTGGTTAAAATATATTGCTGAATAAATCCTAAAAACAGACTCACATGTGATGTGTATTTTTCCTGATATAGTCTGCAGGCATCATCATTGTTCATCTTTTTCGCTGGTGTTAAAAAAGCTAACTAAAGATTGCAAACGTCTGCAAAATCGTAGAATCACAATTTAAATTGAACCAGCACCTAAAGAATCATAAAAAATTAAATCGCGAGTCGTCCCAGCCCTAATGTGTTGCATGCTTAGAAATAAAAACCAATTCTGATTCTGAATTTAACAATGTTGATTCCTTTTAACAATTCTCAACTGAGGTTGTTTTTTTGATTCCCATCTCTAGCTAGCATTAGGGCTCAGCCTGGTGCAGATTGCTTCTCTCTGAATTCAGACACAGAACAAGAGCAAACTGTGCCTCTGTTTCGTCTATGGTCAGTCAAAAATACTCGTACCTCCCCTCCTTCCCCCATAAGGCTGCCATCCCTGATACCCAGACCTCAGAGAAGCTCTGCATTAGCTGTGAACCAGAGACCGAGTAGCTCGGTTGGAGCTAGCACCTTCTTCATGGATGCCACCTTCATTGTGGAGGACTCGCGATACTCACAGAGGGAACAGCAGGAAGCCGCTGAAGGTGCTGTGGCGGTTGCTGTTGTCCCAGATCTGCGTGTTGTGCCACAGCACCATCTTCAGCGTGTCGCCCTGCTCCAGCAACAAGGTGGCACCATTGGACGCCGTGTCGCTGCCCGCGCCAGATTCCTGCTCGTGTGTGATCAGCATAATCTGGTTGTTGTTCTTGTAAAGGACGGCGCTCCTGGGGTAGTCTGTGGGGCCGTTGCAGGTGAAGCGGATGTAGTAGACCCCACGAATCGGAGCAGTGAAGACACCTGGAGTAGTGAAGAAGGGCAGGGGCTTTAGTTTCTAAACAAAGACTATTTAAAAGTGCTCAGAATAAATCTTGGCTGTCCAGTCTAACCGGTCTCTGAGTTGTAGGCTCCGCCCACATTGGTTATGACATTGGTATAGATGAGGTCCTTGTTTCCTGTGGTCGTCTTCATGAGGCGGATATCGCCAAGAGAGGCAGCAAAGGCGACTTTAGGTGTGTCTGTACGAAGAGAAAGCCTTGGGTTAGTTTTCAAGAAATGTGTCAATAATCAGCTCGAGTCAGGAGAGATTTCTGATCAATTTATGTGCATTTTTTTCCAGGTGCAATTTATTCAAAGGCAGAAGTCGTGAAATTATCCCTGAAGGATGTAATAAGTATGTGACCACATTAGAAATAGGGATGGGAATCACAGGGTTCCTCACTTTAACGATAAAATCCCAATGCAGCGATTCTGCGTTAAAGCTAGGGTTGGTAATCTGGTTTAGATACACTTTTTGTAATACTGGTTAAAATTATCTTTATGACCCGATGGCAATCAACTCATAATGTGTTCTTAAAATATAGCAAAAAATATTCGATATCTACAGCAAGAGTAAAACAGGGAAAGCATCAACCAATCACATCTTTGGAGGACACATTTTTAAACCAATCGAATCCCATCGCCATTCTGCCCGCCTCCTGTGCATTCATTTTGCCAGCGTGCACAGACTCAGTGCGTGTAGCCGAGCTGAGGGGGGTCAGAGTCCGCTGGAGAATGCTTACCTTTCAAGTTTTCTTTGAAAATAAGGGAAGCCCGCCGTGAGCCGACCCACAACCCCAACCAAGCTCCAGTATCCCTCACATTTTAAGACAGGTGTACAAGAAATCTAAAATAAACTCTTTGTTTTTCTAAGTTTGTTCTGTTGGCTCTAATCTCACGACAGCTGCCACCCAGACTACTGCAGGTGGACGTTCTCTTCTTCTTCGGTTTTATGTCAGTTGGCATCCATCATTTTGGAGCATTACAGCCCCATTCAGGCTAGAGACAGAGTTCAGTTTGGAGAGGCAGAGGAATGTTTTTATTATTATATCATCACACGGGAGATTTACGGGGGAATACTGATACAGGAGGACGGCGGGAAAGAGGATAAAATACATAAAATACGGTAGTTTCATGGCCAAAACAGGAGATTTGACAGCTATGTGGAGAATGGCAGAGGAACTACCTATACCCCGATCAACATCAGGATGTGAGCACTAACTAACTTTACATGTTTGTTTTTTTTAATTTTACTATGATAACGTTTTGGTGTTTTCTTACTGCTGACTGAGACATGACTTGGTGTTGCTCTTCTTCAGCTGGTAATTTCAAGTTGCACTCATTCAAGTGTGGAGCGCCCCCCTGAGGATCCTTCAAGTAGCATCTCCAGGATGGACCAACAGCAACTTTAGACTGCCATATTTTACTACTCAAAATATCAATATTTGGCGCCAGTCAGTTGATCATATTTTTGGAGGGAGGACGACAATAATTGCCATATTGATTTTTTTGTTTGTTAGTTTTTAGGTTATTAAAATTATTAATCAGTCATTCAACTTTTTCTAGCTAACCAACTATCTGTTTTTGTAAATCATTATTTGTTATCTTCACTTTTAGATGCCAACAGGAAGATTAATAAGCACAAAAACAAATGCATGATTGAACAAGTATATATTATTTTTAAATATTTCTATTAAACTATGGAGTTCAGTAAAGTTTCATTAGGCTCTATGATGAAGGTCTCTCACCTTTTATCTGCCTCAGCTCTCTCTCAGATGTCTCCAGACGACCAATCAGCACTGTAATTAAAATAAACCAAAACATAAATAACCAATCATAAATAACTTTTGCAATCAGGCAGATCCTTCATAACAACACACACCAGATGGACTGTTTAAGATATTTCTCTAGTCCATCTGGGAAAGGGCTCATAGAAAGTGACTGGAAAGGGGCAAAACCTTTCAAAGCATACTAGGCAGAAGTTGTTACATTCATTCTGCAACATTATTTTAACTGAAATATCCCAGATTTAATAAATATTGAATCAAATCTTGAATCAAGTCTATCCAGAAAATCTAACTCGATACCCAGCCTTAATTAGCATAGGTGCTAACAGCTTCAAAACTAGCTATATCAGATCTGGACTGCATTTCTTCATTAATTGAAAAACAAAAATCAACACTCCAAATTTCTGCATTAAAAGGATATTTTGGCTCCAATTCTGACGTTTTGGCAAGATTTTGTTTTACGAAGTGGCCTGTGATAAATAAATGTAATTGACAGAACGATCGTCCAATCACCTGCTGGATCTGGTTCTGAAATGTTCTACTAGGGCTGGGCGATATGGCCTAGAAATAAAATCCCTGATTTTTTTCCACAATACTCGATTTACGATTTAAATTGATTTGTCCCTCCCTGAAAGAAACAAAACTCCCAGTGACATAGAAATGAACAAATCAAGTTTTGCCTTTATGTTGTCTAAATGTTTCCCTCTTAAAGTCAAAGTCTGGGTCATAAAAGGTTGATTATGTAGTACAAACGTAGGCAGGTTTGTCTACATAAACACTAAAAGGCTGAGGTAGTTTTACAGTATTAGCATGAAACTCTTTGATTAATATTCAATCTACTTAAATAACAAATACAAGCCTATAAAAGGGCAAACCCTACAAGGCCGACCATCATGAAAATTGTAAATTTTTTTAAAAATTGCAACTACTTACAATTGGACTAAGGCAAGAAAAAAAAATCTTGATTTTTAATTTTTTTAATCTTCTGCCGACACTAATTCCAATTAATCGATTTTTTTTGCCCAGCTCTACGTTCTACCCTCCCCAAATCCTTTCCACGGGCTCTTTATCGCAGCAGAGAGCCTCTCTTACCTCGTCTCTCGGTCTTCAGCTCCTCCATGGCGAGCTGCAGCTTCTTCAGCTCTGCCCGCGTGTCCACAGGCTGAGCCGAGCCGAGCCGGGCCAGGCAGACCAGGGCCAACAGCAGCAGGAGGCGAGACATGATGACAGACAGAGGGGAGGACGGGGGCGCTTCCTTTTATAGGGTTTCATGTGGACCATGAGCCTCTGTTCAAGGGTCTGTCCTGGGTTTGTGTTTGCTCACGGCTGCTCTGATCACTGAGAACACAAACATCAGTACAGAACCCAGCAAGAGGACTCAGCTAGATCCTTTGGTCCAGCCTTCATTGATCAAATCTCACTTCAGCTTGGGCACCATTAGTTACTTTCAAAGAGTAACTAAACTCTGAAGTGTTAGTTAATATGATAGTTGAAGCTTTTGATATAATTCTAATCATCCCCTTAATGCTCTGAACCTTTCTAACAGAACATGAACCAAATTAACCTTTCGACAACTTAAATTAAGATTTTTTTAATCCCACTGTTATCATGCTCTGACTTTAGTTACTGATTGGTGAAGTTATTGACGGGGTCAGAGCTCAGTTAAAATCACTCTTTCCCTGGTTGGTTGTTTGATTTAGAGGTCAGAGTATCTTATCTTCACTCTGCATGTTATAAACAATCAACTTGTGCTTTAATTTCTTTAAGTATTTGCAGAATAAAGCAGATAATAGTTTAAAAACAACAATACAAATAAAAGAAGATTGTCTTGGTTGAAAAAAAAAATAGAGCTTTGCAGTATCACATTAATATTGGATTGATGTGGAAAGATATTATACTTAATATATTAAAAACAGTTCTAATAACTTGTGTTAAAAACAAAAAATGTTGATGTAAGAAATGCAGAATAAATGTAAATTGTGCAAAACAAACAGAAACAGATTTTTTTTTCTTTTTAACCTATATTCAACAGAATACACGACAAAGACGTGATATTTCATGTTCAAACTGATATATTTCAAAACATTCTTTCATTTTTATGTGGTGCCTACAGTGCACTTCAAAAACAGCCTGTTTAGGGACATTTTTAGCTCTTAACACCTCAGTAAGTGTTGTTTAAATTAAGACACTAATTTTCAAAGCTTTGTAGGAGCAATGCTGGTAGCGTGTTTGTGCTTGAATGCATGAGTGTGCTTGAGTGGCTGTTTGTGTTAAATGTGAGCTTGGAGGATGGGTGGGGTTTTGTGTTTTACTATTTTATTTTATTTAATTGTAGTATTTTAATTATTAATTTTCCCCCTGACTCTTATCTGCTTGTGTACTTGAATGTTCAGCACTTTGTGCTTCATTTAATGTATGAAAAGTGCTTTATTTTATCCTCTTCTTCTATGAAGTCACGCTGTTGTTACAATAACAGCCTGCTGTTGAGTTTTAACTCTAGATTAGGTTAGATTGAACTTTATTAACCTCCTTGGAGGAGTCCCTTAGGGAAATTAAGACTCTAGTAGCAGTTTGTAGAGCACATACAAGTTTATTTAGCAGATAAAGAAGATATTTAAAAGCAATAACCCTAACCCATTTCCCTTTCATGTGATGCCTGTAAAATTAAAAAAAAAAAAAAACTGCTATATGTCTTTAAATCGTTAAAAAATGGATGTGACCTGATCAAATGGGTTGAATAGAGATTAGAGGTTTCCCAACCCGACATCGATATCTGATATCGGTACAATATCAGCAAAAAAACAAATATCACTATTTTTTGTTTATTTAATTCAGTTTGGAGAATCTGCTTATGTTGAAGTTGAACACTGTGGTTATTTTATAGTTTAAAAATATATATTTTTGTTTCATTGGATTTCTCGAGGTTACTTTTCAGGGTCTTCCAATTTATTTCTTATTTATTTTACCGGTATTTAAGATTACAATGTATTGAACCTAGGGCTGGGCGATATGGCCTAGAAATAAAATCCCTGATTTTTTTCCACAACACTCGATGTACGATTTAATTCGATTTTTCCCTCCCTAAAAGGAACAAAACTCCCAGTGACATAAAAATGAAACAAATCAAGTTTTGCCTTTATGTTGTCTAACTGTTTCCCTCTTAAAGTCAAAGTCTGGGTCATAAAAGGTTGATTTTTTTTGTATAAACGTAGGCAGGTTTATCTACATAAACACTGAAAGGCTGAGGTATTTTTACAGTACTAGCATTAAACTCTCTAATCAATATTTAATCTACTTAAATAACAAATACAAGCCTATAAAAGTGCTTTCGCAAACCTTACAAGGTTGACCAAAATGAAAATTGTAATTTTTTTTCAAAAATTGTAACTACTTACAATTGGACTAAGGCAAGAAAAAAAAACTCGATTTTTTATCTTTTAAATCTTCTGCAGAAATTAATTTGCATTAATCGATTTAATCGATTTAATCGATTTTTTTCCCAGCTCTAATTGAACCCGTTGGTTAACAACAAATGGGTCAGTTTTTCCTCATACCTACTGTTGCTGACTCCTGTTCTCTGTTTGATCAAGCCTTTTCTTACGGTCCATACTACAACATAACTAATAAAAGTTTTTTTGATTCCTGCTGATATCATATTGGATTGATATCAGAATCAGCCAATACTCAAGGCTGAAATATCGTCATCGTATTGGAGTTGAAAAACTTGTATTGGGACACCACTAATAGAGATCTTGGTGTCTTAGAATTTGAAGGATCTCTTTTGAAATATATTTAATTTTTTATTTATCAATGACTAATCTGTTCTCGCCTTGTCATCCCCGTCCCTTCCTCTCCTTCCTCAGTGACTACGAGCTGTCCTACCTTTCTCTGCGGACCAGTATCGGCCTCTGGACCGCCTTCCTCTGCCTGCTGCTCGTGGCCACGGACGCCAGCTCCCTGGTCTGCTACATCACCCGTTTCACGGAGGAGGCCTTCGCCGCCCTCATCTGCATCATCTTCATCTACGAGGCTCTGGAGAAGCTGGTGCACCTGTGGGAGGTTTACCCCATCGACATGAACAACCATCTGAACAACCTCACCCACTACACGTGAGTCAGACGAAGGAGCAGAAAGAGCAGATCGATCAGGTTCATTCGGGTTTGTTGTGTCTTTGACTCTCGTTATTTCCGTCTCCAGGTGCCAGTGTGCTACCCCCTCCAATGTTTCGGCTGGAGTCCAAGAGATTTGGACTAAAAGAAACTTGAGCTTGGAAACCATTGAGTGGGAGCAGCTTGGAGTCAAGGTCTGGTATTGCTACTACTATTCTTCATCAGGTCAAATTTTAGTCATCAAGATTCTTTATTACTGGCTTTATCATATTTTTCTTCCATTGGTTTAAGTCCTGTACATTTTACTTATTATCTATTTCAAGGAATTTGTCGACTTTTATGGGTTGGTTTTGTAGTCCTGTGTGTATTAACAAAGTACAGCAGTTCTTATAAGTTTGATTTATAAAAAAATGACTAATGCTGTAATACTTACACCACACCACAGTGTCTTTCTCCTTCAGTCTCCTCCTTCTGAATCAACACATCACTATATGTAGGCCTTCCTCTCATCAGAGCAGTGCAGCAGAGTAGAGCTGAACGATTTGAGAAATAATCTAATAGCGATTTTTTTCCCCAATATTGCAATTTACTCTGCGATTGTTTTAATGTTCCTCATCTTATGTATTCTTAAACAAACATAAGCAGTAGGTCTTTTTATAGTAAAACCAATATGACATTAAATTAATCTAAGGATAAAAGATTTGAGAAAAAGTGGAGAAGTAACGAACAGAAGCAAAATGGGTATGAAATTGTAAAAACTGGGTAAAAATGGGATGAAAGTGGAAAAAAGGTTAATAAATAGTTGCAAAATAGGTATGAAATTGAACAAAAATGAGGAAAAATTGGCAAAAAAGTCCAAAAATGGCTAAGGAAAATTGATTATGGCGGCAAAATTGGGAATTAAATTTGAAATTAAATTTCAATAACCATGAAAAATTCCAAAAAAGGTTCTGACAGTGGCCAAAAAAAGATTAATGGGGGCAAAATAGGCATAAAGTTGTAAAACGGGGTTAAAAAAAAGGTAAAAATGGTCCAAAAGTGGGAAAAAAGTGTATGAATAGAGGTAAAAAAAAAAAAAAAAATGCATGAAATTGCAAAAAACTACATCACAATGCCAAAATGTTGAACACATTTTGGGCTAAAAATATTGAACCTTCTGCGATTTGAAAATTTCAACAAGCCGTATTGCGATTTAATCTAATTTGCAATGAATTGTTCAGCCCTACAGCAGACCTTCACTTGACAGTTGTCTCAGAGCCTTTGTCAATCTTTTCTGAACTTCTGACTCAGACTCTAAATGAGCACAGGTTTGATTTAAAAAAGGAATAAAAACAAAAGGAGAAGTCACACAGTGCTCAATAAGGCAAATAGGTGAATGTTTTTTGGGACAGAAGCTGCTTTACCGAGAGCGCAGTGTGAGCTGGAGTGTTGTATTAATACAGAAGGAAGCCATTTCTCCACACCTGTGGTCTCTGTCTTCAGAGTTCCTCTCTCAGTTTTTCTGTTTTTGATCATGTAGTTCATAGTCAACCTTTCCTGAACCCACTCCTCCAAACTGATCCCCTTAACGTCAAAGAAACATCAACATGGCCTTCAGTTTGGACTTGCTTTGTCGAGCTTTCTTCATCCTTGGTGACGATGGTTTCCAAATGCTCTGATTGCTGTCTAGTCTCAGGATTGCCCTGAAGATCAACATTCATCTTATGTAATCACTTTCTCTATAAAATTGTTTCTCCTTTAATTTGTTCCAGAATATCTCAGAAGTCTTCGGACAGCTTTGCCACACTCTTATTTTTAGGTGATTTAGAGCAGAACACAAAAACAACAATAGGGGACGAGACAAAATAGGATGAAGACAGGGAAATAATAACACACTGATGAAATTAACAAGACTTTGAACGAAGAAAAGAAACACACCAGGATTATGAAGCATTGCTTTTTAAGAGTTTTGAGGTGATATATTTGTATGTGTGTTTATGGGAATATAGCAAACGGGTTTGTTGTAAGGATAAGAGACGATTGAAGATCGTTGTCTTGTCCAACAAATGCACAGGCAGCACCTCATGGGGACACCCTGCAAATGTATAATGGGAAGGTTTGAGTGGACTTTATGGTCAACCCAGTATCAATTCTCTTGACTAATTGTTTTGGTCATAGTTTTTGCCAACAACCTTTTTTCCCTTGATGAAAACTAGACAATAACTAATATAAACAAGTGCACACGAACACTAAAATATGACTGAAACTAAAAGGAATTAATTGCCAAAGACAAAGAAAAAGTGTTGTATAAATGAACACTGCTTCATGAATGCTTGACATGGCCTGAAGCACTTTAGTATGGCTTTGATGCAGATGGTTAAAACAGGCTTAAAGCAACCTGGTAGATGTATCAGATCATTTTAAATAAACTCTCAGATGCAGATGTTTCATAATCATCAGTTACAGTTACTTTCTGCTCGATCTATTGCTCCTGCTGAGAGGTTCATTTACTTCATAGCAAACAGCAGCATCATCTAGTGGACGTTGGAGGAACTGCAGCCACAGGCTCTTTAATAATCCTGAGGGTTTCCTCTCTCTGTTTCAGGATTGTTCAACGCTGGGCGGTGTGTTTGTGGGCCCGGCCTGCACCCACGGTGGCCCCTACGTCCCTGATGTCTTCTTCTGGTCTGTCATCCTCTTCTTCACCACCTTCTTCCTCTCCTCCTTCCTCAAGCAGTTCAAGACCAAGAGTTACTTCCCCACCAAGGTCTGAAGCAATCATGCTTACATGTCAACAGCATCCCAATTTATTGATCAAAACACTCATAGATCATAACTTAATGTCTCTATAGGTCCGGTCTACCGTCAGTGACTTCGCTGTCTTCCTGACCATCATGATCATGGTGTTGGTGGATTATCTGGTCGGAGTTCCTTCACCCAAACTCGACGTCCCTGACCGCTTCGAGGTAACACACCTTTAAACAATGGATAAACTTTTCTCTAACACTCTCCTGGCTTAACTCCTCCACTTAGTTTCCCGACCAGCTGATCAGACAGACTTTTTCTTCAGAGTTTGAGCTTCATTATCAGCCTGATGGCCTTTATGTAACAAGAGAGAGGAGATCTAAGGTCAGCTCCCTTTGCTTGCAGTGGAGTTAATAAATGAAGGGCAACGACCTGCAGCTTTAGTACAATCAGAGATTACAGAGAAGCTAAAACCAAACAAAAGTGTAGACAGTTTCATAACTGATCAGAGTGTTTATCACAATGAGAAGTGTTTGTTTTTAAGCAGAGATGAAGCTCCAGTCACACATTATTGTTTTTCATGCTGATTGTGCATGATTGTCGTGATCCTGATGGAACATGCTTTGGTTGTTGTATAGTCCTGGAGGAACAATGGGAAAGGGTCCCGACTGTTTTGAAACCCCCAATTCAGTCCAGTGGGTTTTGGAGCCTAATGCAGTTCTAAGGTGAACAGTATCAGTGTGGATTAATCCAGAAAGCGTTCTGAGGATGACTTACAGGGACGTATCTGATTGTTCCCCAGCTGTGTCCCGTCCAAGGCGCCAACACAGTGTTGTTCTTACGTATGAGGTTGTCAGTATTTTTTTCTGCCAAACATCGGCATCAGCTTAAAAAAATCCACATCAGTCGTGCCCTAATAACAACTGCAGCTGGTGATTGGTCAATTGTTCTGCCAGTCACACTCATCACAGACCAATCATATCAATCATATCACAGTACGACGTAGCAGCTAGCCCTGTTGTTTCAGCAAACATCTAAATTATGTTGCACATTTGTTTTTCTCTGTTTCTGCTCAGCCCACCTCAAACACTCGTGGTTGGCTGATCTCCCCCCTCGGTACAAACCCCTGGTGGACCCTGCTGGCTGCCGCCGTCCCCGCCCTCCTCTGCACCATCCTCATCTTCATGGACCAGCAGATCACGGCCGTGATCATCAACAGGAAGGAGAACAAACTGAAGGTGAGGACCCCGGACCGTCTGAAGCTTTATCTCTCAGAGCAGCTGAGGTGACCCTCTGCTTGTGTTTGGTCTACAGAAAGGCTGCGGCTATCACCTAGACCTGCTGGTGGTGGCGGTGATGCTGGGCGTGTGCTCCATCATGGGCCTGCCGTGGTTCGTGGCGGCGACCGTGCTTTCCATCTCTCATGTCAACAGTCTGAAGCTGGAGTCGGAGTGCGCGGCGCCAGGCGAGCAGCCCAAGTTCTTGGGTATCAGAGAGCAAAGGGTGACGGGCTTCATGATCTTCGCCCTGATGGGCTGCTCCGTCTTCTTTACCTCTGCCCTCAAGGTGAACACTCTTCAATCAATCAGTCAAACTTAACTTACAGTTGCATGGAAAAGTATGTGAACCCTTTGGGATTACTTGGATTTCTGCTTAAATTGGTCATAAAATATGTTCTGATCTTCATCTAAGTCACACCACACAAAAATTGTAAGTTTTCATGTTTTTATTTGACACAATATGCCAACAGTCACAGTACAGGGTGGAAAAAGTATGTGAATCTTTGGATTTTATAACTGGTTGACCCTCCTTTGGCAGCAATAACCTCAACCAAACATTTCCTGTAGTTGTAGATCAGAACTGCATAATGGTCAGGAGGAGTTTTGGACCATTCTTCTGTACAAAACTGTTTTAGTTCAGCAATATTCCTGGGATGTCTGGTGTGAATCACTCTTTTGAGGTCATGCCACAGCATCTCAATCGGGTTGAGGTCAAGACTCTGACTGGGCCACTCCGGAAGCTGTATTTTCTTCGGTTGAAGCCATTCCACTGTTGATTTACTTCTATGCTTTGGGTCATTGTCCTGTTGCATCACCCATCCTCTGTTGAGCTTCAGTTGACAGACAGATGGTCTTAAGTTTTCCTGCAAACTGTCTTGATAAAATTGGGAATTCATTTTTCCATTGATGACAGCAATCCATCCAGGCCCTGAGGCAGCAAAGCAGCCCCAAACCATAATGCTCCCTCCACCATATTTCACAGTTGGGATGAGGGTTTGATGTTAGTGTACTTCGCCTTTTTTTCTCCACACATGGCGTTGTGTGTTTCTTCCAAACGACTCAATTTTGGTTTCATCTGTCCACAGAATATTTTGCCAGTAGTGCTGTGGAACATCCAAGTGCTCTATGTGTGTCTATAAATGAAGAGTTTGTCTTCAGCCTGCTCTGTTGTGAAGTGCCTTGAACTAACACTTGTTATGAACTGATGCTACACAAATAGAGTGATTGACATTATATCCCATTATGATGCATTATAAACTTGCTTGTAATACATTAATAACACATGACTAAAGGACGTGTCATAGAAAGTGTTGCGCACTTCTGCCTGGAAAACAATCTAGATAAAGTCTCTTTCGTATCCAACACTTTGAGCTGCCTGTAGCTTGAGCTTTTTTTTGTTAAACTCACATCTTTGTGATTAAAGTGACCAAAACTTCATCTCAGTTTCTGTCAGGATCTTAAATCAGGATGTAAAGATGCATCATAATGTCCTCTCTCTGTCCCTCAGTTCATCCCGATGCCCGTCCTGTACGGAGTCTTCCTCTACATGGGCGTGTCCTCACTTAAAGGCATCCAGGTATGTGCCCATCCTCTAACTTTATCCATTTGTCTTAAAGGGATATATTTTTTTGTCTTTTAGTGTCTTGACTCAATCTCAAGTCCATGACAAGCTGATAGACACCATTCTTTTGACTGTATGTGCAGTAACAAGGAAGAGACCAGCAGAGCTTTCCCACCGCTAAATAGCTTAGCTCAAACACTGGAAGGCAATGGGTAGCATTAGCCTGCATCTGCCTACAGTCATCAGATAAAGTCTTCAGCAACTCAACTCAAAAGGGACGTAACATAATAAACCAGATTTTAAATGGTTTGAATGAAAGTTTTTTATTATTTTCCCTTTAACTACCAGCTGTTTGGCAGATGTCATGAATATGTGTAGCGACATTCAATGTTTTAAAAAATAGAACAAATGAAATCATTAATATAATTCTGCCAAAATTTCAGAGAACAGAGAAACTACAAACAAGCCAGATATTTTCTCAGTGTGGGGTTAAAAGGTTTAAACAGTTGATTTTTGATAATGTGATGACATAAAATGCACAAATATTTGGGACAAAATCCACCAGAAAAGGCAAAAATGTTTGTAAATTGAGTAACAGTGAAAAAAGTTAAAATAGATGATACTGTTTGACACACAAGAATGTTTTAGATGGATAAAAGATTTTCTGTAAATTAATCATATCAGAAAGTTGTTCTGTTCTGATAAAAATGAGCTTTTGGAACCTTTAAATTCCACACAAAGAGAATATCAGTATTTTGGTTTGTTTGCAGTTTTTTTTCTGTGTCCCAAGAAAAGAACTTATTTTTTTAACATATTCCTGAATTTATTTTACATCTGCCAAACAGTTGAGCTGGGAGTTGAAGGGTTAAAGCAAAAAGGAAGTCAGGATAACAAAATGAGATCAAAAAGGACAAACCAAGAAACAATCGTAAAGGTAAAACACTCACAAACTGAAATTCAATTAGCAAGGACTACAATAAACTATAAACAAAGATAACTTGACTTTAGGCGAAACAGTATTACAAACAACAAATACAATTAAACCAACGCCCTTTCTTCACAGGACCTCCGATGTTACAACCACAGGTATCAAAAGGAACTTCTTAGCTAAAAAAGATTACCTAAACTAACAGACACAGGCTCTGATGAGAAGCTCCACTTCTGAGGTTAGCGACAGAGGACGGGGTGTTATGGCAGCCTTAACACTGTTATATTATTTTACCTTTTTTCATCATATCATCTTCTTCTCCTCCTAAACAGAAGCTTTATTTTGTTGACCTACTCACTCAACTCGTTTGTGCTAGAGATGTTACACTCACAAACGAGTTGAGTCTTTGAACAACTCTTTATTTTAATGTATCTTTATTGAAATTTTTTTTTAGGAAAATATGTTAAAAAAGATAAATACAATAAATATTATTATTATTATTATTATTATTATTATTAAGAGATACATACATAGAAATTACATGAAATAAAAATAAATAAATAAATACATAAATAAAAAATAATAATGAATAAATGAATTAATTAAGGGAGCTAACGGAAGAGAGAAATGTTTTTTGTTTTGTTTTGTTTTGGGTTTTTTTTGTGTAGAACTAAGCTACCTATCTCCATTCTCAGACCAGGCCTTGTCAACCAGACCTGACTTGAGATTTATCAGTTGCTAGATAATCAAAAACAGCTCTTTTTAGTGAATGATGAGAACTGAATCGAAGTTGTGAGCGAGCCGTTCATTTGCAAGACATTATTCATTGCAAATTTAAGAACGGCTTGCAATCAATCAATAAATCAAGCTTTATTTATATAGCACTTTAACTACAACATATGCAACTCAAAGTGCAAAGTAACCGCTCATCTCTAGCGCAAACTCCCGCGGATGTAGGTCAACAACAGAAAGCTTCTGTTTATGAGTAGAAGAAGATAATACGATGATAGTAGTAGATAATGTGACATAAAGGAGTAAAAACAAGCCACAGCGAAGCACACAGGACCATTAAGAGTTACTGAAGAGTTTATCTGATGGCTGTAGGCAGAAGCAGGCTAACACTACCCATTGACTCCCAGTGTTTTTGCTAAGCTAATTAGCGGCAGTTGAGCTCTGTCTGTCTCTTCCTTGTTGCTGCACACACACCTGAAAGTATGGAGTCTATCAGCTTACTGTGGACTCAGGAGTGAGGAAAGACACTTTAAAAAAAGAAACAAAAGAAAGTTGGCGCATCCCTTTAAAATGTCCCGATGTCTCATATCCGCCTGTCTCTACCGCAGCTCTTCGACCGCATCAAACTGTTCGGCATGCCGGCCAAACACCAGCCCGACCTCATCTATCTGCGATACGTCCCGCTGTGGAAGGTCCACATCTTCACGGTGGTGCAGGTGACCTGCCTCGTCATCCTCTGGGTCATCAAGGTCTCAGCTGCGGCCGTCGTCTTCCCCATGATGGTGAGAAAAGAGAGAAGAGACGGTCCATACAGCATGTCTTTGCTCTTCGGCATGTTGACTCCGGTGTTGTCCTCTGCAGGTCCTGGCTCTGGTGTTCATCAGGAAGCTTCTGGATTTCTGCTTCACAAAGAGAGAGCTGAGCTGGTTAGATGATCTGATACCAGAGAGCAAGAAGAAGAGGGACGACGATAAGAAGAAGAAGGAGAAGGAGGTAGGAAGCTTGAGTTGAACAAAGTTAAACATTTTCGAATCCTTTGTGACACCTTCATCTTTAGAATAGAATTTGCTTTATTATCATTATACATTTGTGTTCAAAATAATAGCAGTCTCACATCACTAGCAAGATAATTTACTGTTTTGTTAGGATTTCAACTTCTACACTGCATGTAAGTTCCTAGAAGGTTTAGTAAAGGTATAGAAAACCAACAGACCCAACAAGCATGACATGCATGCTGCTGATTCTGTGAAACTAAATCATTAACTAATAGGGGCGTGTTAAAAAAAAATAGCTGTGCCGAGTTTGATTTAGACATGTGCTGAAGCGGTTACATTTTGCCAAAGAACACATTGACTGGCCTAAAAAGAAATGGCGCAACATTTGGTGGACTAATAAGAGTAAGATTGTTCTTTTTGGGTCTAAGGGCCACAGACAGTTTCAGGACTTCCTGCAAACGCTGAATTCAAGCCACAGTACACAGTGAAGGCAATGAAGCATGGGGGTGCAGGCATCATGATATGGGGATGTGTCTCGTACTATGGTGTTGGTCCTATTCATCGCATACCAGGGATCATGGATCAGTTTGACTACATCAGAACACTGAAAGAAGTCATGTTGCTGTATGCTTAGGAGGAAATGCCCTTGAAATGGGTGTTTCAACAAGACAATGACCCCAAACACACCAGGAAGCGAGCAAAATCGTGGTTTCAGACAAAAAAAATTCAAGTAATGGAGTGGCCAGCACAATCCCCAGACCTTAATCCCATGGAAAACTTGTGATGCAAAACCAAGAGATGCAGAGCAATTGTGGAGCGTAATTCAGTTGTCCTGGGCTTCAATTCCTGTTGACCGGTGCCAGAAGTTGGTAGACTCCATGCACCACAGATGTGAAGCAGTTACCAACCGTGGTTATGCCACTATATATTACTTTATGATTCTCAGGAAAGTTGAATCATCAAGCAATTCTTAGTTAATACAGTACATTTTTGAGTTTGTAAATAAAGATGTCAACACTATTTTTTGAAACATTATATCTCTTGACTTTCTGTAAAATATTATAAAATTCAATTATTTTTTCCCATTTTCTTGCTTTGAAATAGAATGTGAGGTGTCCCCAATACAATTGTGCGTATTAAAATGCATTTATTAGAAAAATTTTGAGGTTTATGTTCATACTAATATTATTATGAACATAACTGTACCTAATGTACAGCTAGATTGGAGAGCTTCTCCTTCTTCAGTGCAAGCTGATAATTTTGCAAAAAATATGCAAGATAAAGTCCAAGTCCATGAACAATACGAAATTGTGAAAAAGGATCAATGTTAAGAATATAAGATAAAGAAAAACAATAGAAAAGGGTTGTATTGAACAGGATGATTGAATATTCAAAGAAGAAATATTCACAGAATTATTGTGTTGGACAGAATGGATAAATATTGAGGTAGTAATGGCTCTCAAAAAGAAACTGTTTTCCATCAGAAATGTATTTTTCAGTATATATAAATGTCCACCTAAATATTATTATATTATTTTATTTACTATTCTTCTTAGTCCCCCCCTGACTCTGATTATGATTTCTTTGTTATTTTACGAGTCTGCTTCATCTCTTGTTTCAATTTTCTTTCTGGAGTGTGTAACAATGTCACTTGGCAGAGCTGTAATATCTCTTTTCTGTTTTGATAAATTGGAAAAATAAAGTATATATAAAAAAAAAAAAAAAAAATGTTTTCTTCAGCCAGCCAGTCGACTTTAGCCCTTCTGCTAGTTTTCTCGGGAAAAGCTGTGAAATTTTCCCGGAGTTTTTAAAGAGAATTTGAACACAAATGGACCCATTTTTCCACTTTAACATACCCAAACTTATTTGTTGCCAACGCTCTGAAGAAATACTCTGTCATGTCAGGTTAAGCTGACAAAAGATTGCATCAGGAAATATAGTTAAATCTGTATTTTACAGCAACTGTGATCCCTTTGCAGCTGATAAAGCAATTTTCTTCTGTTTTTCTCACTTAGCCATTCTCTAGTTTGCATTTCCTGTTTTTACTATAAATTAAAACCAAATGTGTGGTTGAATAAAAGTCAGAGAGACTTCGTTCCTTTCTCCTCCATCTTAAAAAATGTAAACATCAAACTTCACTCTTGGAGCATGCTTTATTCCTGTCTTTAATTCTGCTTGAGTTTTATTGCAGTCTCAAGAGGTCCTCAAATAAATAAAATTTTGTTTGCAGGACGCTGAGCGGATGTTTGAGGACACAGAGGACGACCAGCCGTATGAGACGGGAAACCTCATGAACTACCCGAACAAAAATATGAAGGGACGGTGAGTCTGTGACCTTAAAGCCTGAGCCGATTGAGTTTCAACTACAGTTTTAATTTCAACAAGTGATCGTAAAAATGTCAAACAAACTTTATTTGAATTTTACAAACATGTAGTATGTGCAAAACAAACGTAAATAACAATAAGAATAAACAGACCCAAGTTAAATAAAAGATTAAAAAATATATAACAAATAAATCATAAAAATGAATAAATAAATTTAAAAAAAGATCAGGATTTAACTGTGTATGTGTGAGCCAGGAACTGTGGAAAATAAAGAGAGAGATAAAAATGAAAAAATAAAACAGAATATAAGTATTAGAATGAAAATACATAGATAAATAGACTGAACTAGACAGTAAAAGAATGATAAAATAAAGCTTAAATATATGATTCAATAAAACGTGTAAAAACGGGGAAAAAATATTTAAAACAGATTTAAAAAAGTCAATCTTGAAAAAACAGACACTTCGCTGTCGTCGAGTTTGCAGGCAGGATAATCCACATTAGACGATCACAGAGCTGCATGTTGTTGTACTCAATCTGTCGAACATGCTGAATAATTAGACTGATATTTCTTTTATATTGGAATAATTCTAATGATCCTCTGGTCTATAATGATTGTGTTTGTGTTTCCTGCAGAGTGGACCCCTCAGAGGTCAACATCTCTGATGAAATGGCCAAAAGCGGTATTTGGAAGTCGGTCGCGATGAACTGTGACACCAGCAAAACTCTGAAACGCAGCAACAGGTAAACCCATCTTCACCATGTGACATCATCAGCTACAGCTCTTCTGATTGGCTCAGTCACTGTTAGGCCACAAATGGAGAAGATTTTATTTTAAAGAGAGGTTTTACTTCAATCTTTTAAGAAGAAGCTCTGCCAGCACATCTCATAACCTAAAAATCAGGTGGACTGTTTCACAGATCCATGGGGTAAGAGGGACTGTGCTGAACTTTGAGGCAGGTGTGAAAAATGCTGTGAAATAAGGTTTTCATTGAAGTGAAACAATATTTTTCTTTTATATAGCTAAAAACTAGCTCTGCGTTCTCACACTGCTATTTTATCTCGTTTTATTTTATGTATTTATTGATTTGTACAGTATTTTTTTACTCATTTAATGTTTTTTTTTAATCTATTTTTACTTTCAGAATTTTTCTTTTTACATTTTTCATTGATTATTTTCTTGTTTTATTATTTTTATTGGATTCTTTATATGTCAGTTCTGAAAGGCAGACATCAGGACACATACATGTAAAAGTAACCCAGTTTCCTCTGCAGTTCATCTTTCCTTTTTCTTATTTAAATATTAGGAACTAAATAAACACGAGAGAGGTAAAGTCTGCCCATAAAATCAAACAAAGATGCACCACAAAAAGAGGAGAAACAATAAAACAAAACTACAACCACATTGTAGTTTACTAAGATTTTATAGCACCACTAATGTGTTAGATCTTCATGAGTTTGACTTCTTTAAGTTGGCCCAAAGTTTAACGAAAACATCAGTTTGTACTAAACAAAAACGAATTCTGTCCATAGCATGAATATAATTTACAATTAAAATCAACTCCTGTATTGTAGGATGTTTAGGAGGTAGCCTTAATTTTTTTCAAGAATTTATTTACCCGTTATATATTTATATATAGATATATATATATGTATATATATGTATATATATATATAGATATATATATATATATATATATATATATATATATATATATATTGGTGTTGCTTTCTCCACCGGCCGGAAAGCAACACCAATGTTGATCCGGCTCTTTGCTCTTTTGGTCATAGCCCTTCTTTTCACTTTTCACCACTCTGACCTCTTTCTTTGGGCTGGTTTTAGCCATTGCTGCCGCAACTATTGTATCTCTCTCTTACGCTAATTGTGCACGCTACGCAAACTGCGACTCCCCCTCCCCCCTTCTGTCTGATCTGCGCACGAGAATGATCGCCCCCTGGATGTGGGGGGGTTTACTTTGTTTTGGTAACTCGGTCCGAGCCACAGTATTTACCTGCTGAAATTCAGAGTCAAGGCTGTGTATTGAGACCAGATTTTTGTTTCAACATGCTGTCAGTGGTGACATCTTGTGGATGGAGAGGAGAAATACGGTGAATTTCACAAATACTGTATTTGATTAGAAGATTAGAAGATCACTGACTACACCTTTAACTTCCATTGTTTGAGCTAAGCTACCAGTGGACAAGATTTTTTTCTTCTTAATTTGTTTATTTTTCATATATTTATTTTAATGTATATCTTTAGCTTTTCTTTCTTCTGATTCTCCCCATGATAATCTTTTAATGCTGTGATGTTCACTCTTTATTTCTCCATGTATTTACCTCCTAAAATTAAAAAAGTGTTGATGACTGATGGGTAAAAAACCTTCTGTTTTGATGTGCTGAATAAATCTGAAAACTGATCCCAGAATAAAGAATTTAAAAAAGTAAATAAAAACATGTGATCCCTGTCGTTCTGTTTTCCAGCTCAGAGAAGCTGCCCAGCGTCCAGATCAACATGGAGAAGGAGGACGGCCAAAAAGCTGTGGACGCCGAGACGTCACTATGATGCACCGCTGCTCCACACCACCAGGCGGCGCTGTTTGAGGGAGAGGAGGGCGACGCTGCTGTCACTGCTGGGATAATGTCGTCCTCCATCTTCTTCGGAGAAGGTCGTCGGAGGACCAATCAGGTTCCACTTTCCTGGGCCCTTTCCTCAGGCGGAGGTGGACGTTTAATTTTCTCATCGTTTTATGATGAAGCACGGAAATTCTGAGCCAAAATGGCCGCCACTTTTGGAAATGACTCCCTCAGGTTTCTTTGATGAATTATCAATCATGTGGCCTGTACCTGCGCTGTGATTGGCTGCTGGAGAATCAAATTGAAGCACAGACAGATGTTTTTTTTTTCAGACTGACGATGTGAAAACAGCTGAGATTAATTTTTATGGTTTTTAATTTCATGTCTCTGCTTTCATGAAGCAGGGGAGTTTTTATTTAATCCATCATGCTGATTATATTTTATATGTCTGTGTGTTTATGTGCGTATGTTTGGGCGTATTTGTGTTTGTATGTGTGTGCCACTGTCGTGCCTCACCGTGTTGCCTCCAGCAGCCGTCTGATTACGTCAGTCCGCTGTCTTCTTAGTTTGTTCTTGAATTTTTGAATAAAATCAGTTTGATGATGACAAAGAGAGTCGGATGCTTTCATGACAGTAAAATCAGATTTTTGTTCAACTCAAGAGGCCCTAAAGAGGACCAGTGGAGACCAATGGCCCTTTTCCATTAGCCCTACTCTACTCTACTCGCCTTGTGCTGCTTTTCCATTAGCCCCAGTCGCCTGCCCAACGGGGTGCAGTGTCGCTGTAAACAGAGAGCGGCACTGCGGTGACGTCATTTTGAGCGCGACACAACAATCTGTGGCTTTTTGTTACAAATCGAGTAAAAAAGGAAAGGAGAAGAAGGCTGCAGGTGGCAAGAAGAAATACCCCTTGAGAAGCACAGGAGAGTTTTGGAAGCTATACAACAGAATGAAGCCGAGGACGAGAGCAATCGAGCTGCAAAGAAAAGACGTATGAGGGTAAGCTAATGGTAGCTACCGCTAGCATGCTAGGTCGTCGCACTCCTGACTCATCGATGACGACATTGTCTGACCAATCAGTAGCTGGCAGTCAGTGACGTCATCTTTTAGTATCGACTCAGCTCGCTTGGAACTAGAGCGGAGTAGGTACTAAAACTAGCTTGTTTTAGGAGGCACCAGGCTAGTGGAAACACGCTGCAAATCGAGTAGGGCCGAGTAGAGTAGGGCCAAGGCATGCTCGTGGAAAAGGGCCACAAGGTTTTGAAATAAAATTCATCAGACGCTGCTTTGCCATTTGCTGAATCTGGTCACTTTGGCTTAAACTTAAGTTTGGATTCGAGTGCCTTGGTTTTCCAAAGAAGTCCCACCGCAAATGAAGTTTGGACGTCATGTAAAACTTGAACTAGAAAAGCACTTGGAGAAAACAGGCCTTCACCAGCGCCACAGTCCTCACCCATATTATGATTTTCACCATAAATATTAGTCCTGTCTTTATTTCATCAAAATATTTAGATTCCTTGACCATGAAAACATACCTACAGCAACTGGATTCTAAATGATATATATTTTAGCTCAATAGTTATTCATGAAAATCGCATTTTTCATCATGGCGGATCCAGACGGTGATCTGCCTCACTCCCAAAATAGAATCATTTGTTCCTTGTCCCAATCCGAACATTTCCTGAAAATTATATCGAAATCCATCCATAACTTTTTGAGTTATGTTGCTAACAGAGAAACAAACATACTAACAAATAAACAACAAAAAAAAAAACAGACTAATCATAACCTCCTGGCAGAGGTAATACAAACAGAACGCAATGGTTTGCAAATCCTTTTTCTCCTCCATTCAACTGAATGTGCCACAAAGAACAAAATAAATGCTGAAACTGATAAACTTTCTATTTTTTCCCAAAGATTAATTCATTTTGGAGTTGATGCCTACGACATGTTCTAGAAAAGATGGGACAGGAATTTCAGTTTTCATCTTCTACAGTCCATAACATCAAGAGATTCAGAAAATCCAGAAAATTGCCTGAAAACAAGGCTAAAAACCAGCATTGTATGCCTGTGACCTTCGATCCATCAGGCAGCACTGCATTAAAACAGGATTTTACTGCATTACCATCGTCAGTTAACACAGTTCATCTCTACATCTACAAGGTCAAACTCTACCACGCAAAGACAAAGACAATATCAATAACACTCAGAAACACCGCCTGCTTCTCTGGGCCAAGGTCGTCTGAGATGGACTGAGGCAAAGTGGAAAAGTCTGCTGTGGTCTGAGTCCACATTTCAGACTGTTTTTGGACATCATGGACGTGGTGTCCTCCAGGCTACAGAGGAAAAGGACCATCCAGACTGTTATCAGAGCAAAGGTCAAAAGACAGCATCTGTGATGGTATAGGGGGGTGTTGATGCCCATGGCATGGGTAACCTGCACATCTGTGAAGGCTCCATTTATGCTGAGAGGTACATGCTGCCATCCATCTTTTTCAGGGACGTCCTGAGACAGTTGAGCAGCTGCAGTGGAACATCGAGCTTGAATGAGAAAGAATTCCACCTACAAAGCTTCAACTATTAGTGCCCTCATACACAAGCACGTATGTACATTGGTAAAAGGTGGAAAATATGCTCCTTTACCAGGAGTTTTTTGATGTGTTGCAGGTATCAGACTCAGGCCCCATCCACACGAAGCCAAACCGAGGTCTAAACGCATACATTTTTTGCCGAATCTGCGTATCATCCATACGAAGACGGCGTTTTGGGGGTCTGTAAACGAACATTTTTGAAACCAGCTTCCAGAGTGGAAAGATTTTGAAATGCCGTATACGCAACTCCATGTTTACTGGCTCTCCGTAACTTTTCTGATACGCTTGCGTCATAGTTTCATATCGTCGTTGACACGCATGGGCCACACGCAGCAACAACAACAATGGCGGCGTACAGGGTAGCATATGTGCTAATGAAGCTAGTGACCCCACTATCCCTGTTGCAGCAAAATTGCCTTCTTCTCAATCACCACCGAGTTGAAAAAACAATTATCGAGGACACATTACAACACTTTCTGATCACTTTATCACAATGTCTGTGTACACCTTTTGCCTCAAGTGCACATGCCTACTGTTTTTTCGTCTGTTTCCGCTTGTAACCGTCATATTGTTACAGCGCCCCTAGAGATCTGACATGTGTTTTTATAGCATTTTGATGCGTATCGAGTGCATTCATGTGGACGCACACATTTTCTGAGACGCTTTCGTCTTTATGACGATCGTTTTGGAAACTGTTAAGCGTTTTGTCTTCGTGTGGATGAGGCCTCAGACTAAGTGAGTATTTGCAAAAGAACAATACAGTTCATCAGTTTGAACACAGATCTTGTCTTTGTACGAAACTCAGTTGATTATAGGTCAGCAAGGATTTTCAGATCATTGTAATCTGATTTATTGAAGCTTTACACAACATCTCAACTTCATTAGAGTTGGGGTTTCTAATTCGATAGTAAGTCTTTAGATGGACAGTCTTTTACTTTTCTGGCTGCATGAACATACTGTGCATCCTCACACCAACAAAGATGAAAATAAACAATGTAGTTTCTTAAATGTCTCTTGAACTATTTAACTACCAGCTCAACTGTTCAGCAGAGATTATCAAAAAATTAAGTGATAATTAGTGTTTTAAAAAACAGAACTAATCAAATCCTTTTTGAATTATTTTAACACTTCAGGGAAAAGAGAAACTGTAAACAAACCAAAAACTAGATATTTTCCTGGTGTGGGATTTAAAGATTTTTAAGGCAGTTGATTGCGTGTGACATAAAAATGCAGATATTTGGGACAAAGTTGGACAAATATTCATTTAGAAAAGGCTGAAATGTTTGTAACTAAGACAGCAGAAATATCTTAAAATAGGTCATATTGACTTTGACAAATACAAAAAGGCTATATACATGTATTTATATATTATCATATTAGTAAGTGGTTAATTATTTAAAGGGGACATATCATGCTTGTTTCTCCTTTTCACTATGCCAGACTAGGATGCCTGTAAAGCATTTCTGC
Source organism: Scarus forsteni (assembly GCA_036419115.1). Taxonomy (NCBI): domain Eukaryota; kingdom Metazoa; phylum Chordata; class Actinopteri; order Labriformes; family Labridae; genus Scarus; species Scarus forsteni. Next base: position 10,639,158 of record JAZDUH010000508.1, on the reverse strand, counting down.
CCTCAGTACAAGTCATTTAGTTCCTTCATTGCCCCACAATAGCGTTCTCAAAATCCTCATTTTAGGCCATTATCAAGCTCTCGTTGAAACGCTTGGTCTCAAGGATGACCTAAAGTTACCTTGCAATATCACAGCCCTTTGTGCTCTGATTGGTCAGTTGTATCAGAGCTGCCGAGAGGGTTGAGCCAGCCTGTCCTTCTTCTTCTACTGTATTTTCCAGCAGGCTCAAAATAGCCACCGCGTATTGAGTCCCCCTACAGGCCAAAGCTGGTAATATGGGAGAGTGAGCGAGGGAGTTTTATACCCCTGCTGCTGGATGTGTTCCTCGGTGAGGGTTTGTAGCTAGCGGACATCACAGAGGAGGAAGTGTTTTATCAGATTACTCCAATAAAAAGAAAGGTACCTCGTGACGTCACAACGTTTGAAATCTCGCGGACATCTCGCAATGACCTATTTTCAGAGGCATCAAATCTCGTTCTAGGATATCAGAAAAAATACAATATCTCATTTTTTGAAAATTAAGGCGGTGTAAGGTCTTGTTTTCAAATTTATTATATTATATGTGAGTATTAAATCATGCATCAGCATGATATGTCTCCTTTAAAATAAAAGTTATTGTAATAATTGATTTAAGCTTTTTAAACCTTTAAATCCCACACAGAGAAAATATCAGTTCTTTGGTTTTCTTTGAAGTTTTTCTGTATCCTAAGACATTGACAGAAACAAAGAATGATGTGTTTTTTAGCACATTATATTCCTGAATTTATTGACCACTGCAAAATGGATAAGCGGAGAGTTAAAGGGTTAAGAGCAAGCTTTTTTTAAAGATTATTCTTTGGGAATTATGTGCCTTTTTTCATAGGCCAGAGAGAGACAGTGGATATGTTTTTGAAAAGGGGCGGGAGAGAATGGGGGACAATGGCAAATCTGGCAAACTGGCCAAAGGACCCTAACCCAGCTGTGCCTGTTTACATACCACTACGCCACACCAGCACCCCACGAGCAAGTTTTTCTAGGACACTGATTTTAATTGGGTGGGGGGAAGGCATTAATGGAATGAAGTCAGACCATTTCTTAACACTTTTTTATTAAATTCATGTTTTAGTCATGCTTTACACTGATTGTACCTGATATTAACAGAACACATAAGCATTTAAAGACATGAGCAGTGTTTTTCAACCCTATTCTTTTGAAAATTAAAACACCAAACACAAGGAAAAAACTCTCAAAAAACAAAATGGAAAGATTTCTTCCATCACCTGGCCCAGGACAGAAAGACAGCTCCAAGTGGAACGGAGACACAGACACCAAAAACACGACAAAAGTTGATGTAAATGGGGTCTAAAAAACATTTAGAACCACTGGACTAGAGCCTCAAGAAGAGCCAAACCCACCTTTATCAGTTGTTTTAGGAGGACAAATATGATCCGCATTTTGTGTGATGAAACACTATTTTTCCAAATCTATACATCACATGGAAAACTCCTGCATACATTAGTGGATTCAGAAAACTGATCTCTTTGAAATGAAACATGAAATAAAGGGTTTAAATATCACACTTAAAAGTTCACCAACATAATGCAGCACCAGAATAAGTTAAAACATTATAAACATAAAGCTTAAGTTCAGATGGTCCATCTGTGGATGTGATTATCGATCCTTTAAAGCAGCATGAAGATGAGAAGCAGAGCAGACAGCAGAGCGACGGACAGACAAGCCCTCGGTGATCCTCCTGAAAACACAAAAACATTTAAATGATTATAAAGACGTCAAGACAAACCTGATCAACACTGGCGTACCAAAGTGAGAACTTTGATCCTGCCATGAAGTGTTTTTTTTCTGAAATGTTGTATTTATGGATCCAGAGATGTTTAATATTGGACATACAGTACAGGCCAAAAGTTTGGACACACCTTCTCATTCAATGCATTTTCTTTATTTTCACCACTATGTACATGATAGATTCTCACTGAAGTAATGATGGCCACTCGTTTCTTTTGACTTAGCTGATTGGTTCTTGCCATAATATTAATTCTAACAGTTGTCTAATAGGGCTGTTGGCTGTGCATCAACCTGACTTCTGAACAACACAAATGACGGTCCAACCCATTAATAAGGCAAGAAACTCCATTAATTAACCCTGGAAAGGCACACCTGAGAAGAGAAAACCATTTCAGGTGACTACCTCTTGAAGCTCTTAAAGAGAATGAAGAGTGTGCAAAGCAGTAATCAGAGCAAAGGGTGGATACTTTTGGCCCTTTTCCACGAGCACGTCTTGGCCGTACTCTACTCGGCCCTACTCGATTTGCAGCGTTTCCACTAGCCTGGTACCTCCGAAAACAAGCTAGTTTTAGTACCTACTCTGCTCTGCTCTGGTTCTAAGCGAGCTGAGTCGATACTGAAAGATGACGTCACCGACTGCCGGCTACTGATTGGTCAGACAATGTCGTCATCGATGAGTCATGAGCACGATGACCTAGCATGCTAGTGGTAGCTACCATTAGCTTACCCTCATACGTCTTTTCTTTGCAGCTCGATTGCTCTCGTCCTCGGCTTCATTCTGTTGTATAGCTTCCAAAACTCTCCTGTGCTTCTCAAGGGGTATTTCTTCTTACCACCTGCAGCCTTCTTCTGCTTTCCTTTTTTACTCGGTTTGTAACAAAAAGCCACAGATTGTTGTGTTGCGCTCAAAATGATGTCATCGCAGTGCCGCTCAGCTGTTTACAGCGACACTGCACCCCGTTGGGCACGCGACTGGGGCTAATGGAAAAGCAGCACAGTAGGGCTAATGGAAAAGGGCCATTGGAAGAAACTGGAATATCGGACATGTTTTCATTTATTTCAGACTTTTTTGTTAAGAACATAATTCCACGTGTGTTCATTCATAGTTCTGATACCTTCAGTGAGAATCTACAATGTAGTTCGTGGTGAAAATAAAGAAAAACCATTGAATGAGAAGGTGCGTCCAAACTTTTGGCCTGTACTGTAAGTGTTATTTTAAATGACATTTTATTGATTAAAGACAGCAGCAGTGCTGTGATCAGATCTTTATTTTGATACTGTTTGAGAATGACAATTTCCTGCCCGACCAATCAGATGTGCCAGTTTAATTTTCATGACGGAAACGTCCAATCAGTTGTTGCCAAAGGTATCAAGAAACAAAATGCCTGCCTGTCAGTTCATTTAAAAGAACATTATTGTGAGGAGACATTTGCAGTTGAACCTTTGACACAAAACCTGCTTCGTTGGGCGGCTCAAAGTGCTTCATACAGCAAGAACATTCAGAGGAATAGTTAAAGTAAGCAAAACAATTTTGCTGCAAGTTTTTTGGCTAAGTTTATAGTTATTTCTTCTGGCCGAAGTTTATGGATTAGATAGAATTTTTTTAATCCATTGGGGAAACTCCCTCACGGAAATTAAGATTCCAGCAGCATAGCTAACACAGGGAAAAGACAGCACACAGGTACCAGAAAAATAAAAATAATTTTCCAATTTAGATATTAAAATACAAAAATTAAATTAGAAAAATTCTGGTTACTGCTCCTTCCCGTCCTCTGTCTTCCTGTGACTCCTCCTCTCCTGAGTGAGGAGTTGTACAGTCTGACGGCCTGAGGGGTAATAAAGTGATCAGAATGATCTGTGTACAATTTGGATGTAACTCTGTGGGTTTAAATTCACATTTGATATTTTGTTTTTTCTCTACAATCATTCATCAAATTGTATAGAATTATCTTGACTGTGGCTGAAATGTTTGGGGATGTAGATGCTCTATTACAAAAAGACATAAAAAATCATTGTGGACTGAAAACAGCTGAAACTGGCCTGGAGTTAAAGTGTTAATTTATCTACATGTGTGAAAGAAATAATGTGTTCAACCCTTTTAAAGTATATACTGCATCTCCAGTCTCTAAGACCCACACCAAGTTTACTTCTGCCCTGAAACTACAGCCCGTTTCACTCGTAAAGATTTGTAAAATCTTACTGATGTTGAAACAGAGAGAGAGACAGACAGATATCCAGACAGATTTATCAGTTTAGTTCCCGACACCACAAACCAGCTGATTCATTCACCAAGCAGGCAACACCTCTGCTCTATCAGTACTCGTGACTTCAGTGTAAACAAACATGGAGGGTAAATGCAGCTCGTCCTCAGTTTTCTGTTGATACTCACCGCTGTGCAGCAGCAGGTTCTCAGTGACGCTCACTGAGCCGTTATGAGGCTCCGGCGTGATCTGCAGCAGTTTGCACATCAGAGGATAAACGTGGATGCTGTCAAACGGCTCAGACACAAAGTTCTTCTTAAAGTCCGGGCCAAAGGCTCTGAAGATGGTCTTCATGTCCATCTCTCCGTTATGATAGCCATGATCTCCTTTGTTCACGTAGACAATGTATCTCTGAGGAGGGAAAAACAGACTATTTAGATTTTAAATGTTCAAATATTTATTCTGTCCTGGATTCAATCAGCTGTCCCTCTGTAGGAGCACTCGTCTGAGCTGAGAGAGATGGTAGCTCCAAGCTTCGTCCATGTTTACATTTAGAATGTATACTTAGGCTTCATACTTAGGCTATGTTTACATCGACTTTCTCTGACTTAAAAACACAAGGATTTTTCCTTCGAGTTTTCAAACTATCCGAGTTAAGACGAGACGCTGAAACAAATGAAACTGCTGTAGTATGCATGCCGGTTCAGTAGATGGTGCTGTAGGTTTGCAGAGAAACAGCGCTGCTACAATACACGTAGGAAGAAGAAAAAATTTTCACAAACAACAATGGCGAGTGGACACACAGAGACACAGGAGTTTCTTTTCTGGACAACAAATCAGTTCGAACGACAAATCCGTCTCGATAGTAGGGCTGAACGATTTGAGAAAATAATCTTATTGCGATTTTTTCCCCCAATATTGCGATTTACTCTGGAATTGTTTTAGTGTTCCTCATCTTTTGTATTCTTTAACAAACATAAGCAGTAGATCATTTTATAGCGAAATCAATTTGACATTAAATTAATCTAAAGAAAAGAGACTTGAGAAAAAGTGGAGAAGTGAAGAACAGAAACAAAATAGGTATGAAATTGTAAAAAAAAGGGTAAAAATGGTATGAAAGCAGAAAAATTTTAATAAATAGGTGCAAAATAGGAATTAAATTGAAAAAAAATGGGGAAAATTGGCAACAAAAATTCCAAAAATGGTTCTGACAGTGGCCAAAAAGAGATGAATGGGGGCAAAATAGGCATAAAGTTGTAAAAACAGGGTTAAAAAAAGGTAAAAATGGTCCAAAAGTGGGAAATAAGTATGAATAGAGGTAAAAAAATAAATATGCATGAAATTGCAAAAAACTACATCACAATGCCAAAATGTTCAACACATTTTGGGCTAAAAATATTGAACCTTCTGTGATTTGAAAATTGCAACAAGCCATATTGCGATTTAATCTAATTTGCAATTAATGTTTCAGCCCTACTCGATAGTTTTGTCTGGATAACAAACTGAGCACGGTAAGCAGCTCACATGTTACTCGGTAGAGGGCTGAAGCTGTTGTTGTTCCTGGTATGTGTGCGTAGCCTTCAGGTAAAAGAGCACTAAGCATGCGGTGACATCAGCGTTTCACCCTAAAACACTCTGATCTGGGCTTGCACCGGGATGCATGGAGAGCGTGTTAAAAACTATCCACTCTGGAGCCCTGGTTTCAAAAGTTTACATTTTCAGACAGCCTGCAAAGACTTTCCATGTAACCACAAGGCCAAAACACAATGAAACTTAGCTGATTTGATTGTTTTAGGAGCCGTGTACACGGTTCCTTAACGGGATACATCAACATTTTCGTTGTTTTTATGTCTTGCCTCACTCCAGAGTGCATGACAAGCAGATAGACACCATTCTTTGACTGTGCGTGCAGTAACAAGGAAGAGACTCCCCCATACTAACTAGCTTTGCTCAAACACTGGGATATAAGTGGGATATTGTTAGCCTGCCTCTGCCAAACTCTTCAGCAACTCTAAACAGTCCTGTGAGCTTGTTGGGACTCCTTTTTTTACCAGATTATGTTATCTATATTTAGACTAATATTAGCACTTTTTGTAATTAAAAAAAAATACACACAATACTAAGCCGCGGACATGCTTGTAAGTGGGTCAACAAAACAAAGCCTCTGTTTCCCAGTAGAAGAAGATTGGTACTGAAGGTTGCGGCATAGTTTGTAAGAGAGGACGAGAATGATTTTTTGGGGTTTAAATTATATGTATTTGATTAAAAAATTACATGAGGTGCTAATCTTTGTCACTCTAAACTCTGTTTCAAGTTGCTGGAGAGTTTATCAGATGACTGTAGGCAGAGGCAGGCTAACACTACCCATTGACTCTCAGTGTTTGAGCTAAGCTAATTAGCGGTGGGTGAGCTCTATCCGTCTCCTCCTTGTTACTGCACACATAGCTTAAAGAATGATGTCTGTCTGCTTGTCATGGACTCAGGAGTGAGGAAAGACACAAAAACAAAGTTGGCGTGTCCCTTTAAGATTCAGAGTGATGTCTTTGCTCACTGAGTTCAGGTTGAATCCCAGATCTGCAATGATCAAGATGGGAGGCAGACGTTTGCTCTTGGCGAGATGGAAGCTCTCTGGGATCTCGTCCTTCTTCCACACGGTCAGATTAGGCGCCTTGGAAAGGGAGTCGTAAACCTCCTGCTCCCTCCCAGGCCGCGGCGTCAGGACTCCCATCCCGCCATAGTCCAGGAGCTCAAAGCTGGCGAGCTTGAACAAATTCAGATAGTCGTTGAGGATGATCTCGTCCACCTGCGGTCTCTTCTTTACTGTGGTCATGCCGTGGTCGGAGGTGATGATGACATTCAGGCTGTCCTTCAGATTGTGGCGGTCGATGGCCTCCCTCAGGTAGCCGATGGTGCGGTCGATCTGCCTGATGATGGCCTTCCTGTCCTCGTGGTCTGGCCCCCGGGCGTGGCCCACGTTGTCTGGCTCACCGTAGTACAGCGTCACCAGGTGGAAGTCCTCTTCGCTGAACCAGCTCATTACTTTATCGATGTTCTCCTGCCACTCAGTCTCGTTGTCGTCTGGATGGCCGTAATCCTCCACCAGTGACCTGTGCACCACCTGACCGCTGTAGTTGGCTCCACCTCCCGGATAGTAGAAGGAGGCGGTTTTCAGACCCTGGACAAGGTACACAAGAATAGGCAGAGTTACTAACATAAGATTAGATTAGATTAAACAGAACTTTTTATCTCGATAGGAGACTCCCTCTGGGAAATTAAGATTCCAGTAGCACAATTAACAGCAGATAAGAAGAAGATATAGATATATAGATATAGCTATGTACATATGATAAAAATGACAAAAAAATGATAAAATAAAATAATAAATAAAAACTAGAAAGCACTCGGAGAGCGCAGACCTCCGCCAGCGCCACAGTCCTCAGCCATATTGTCATTTTGACCATAAATATTAGTCCTACCTTTATTTCATCTAAATATTTAGATTCCTTGACCATGAAAACATACCATTAGCACCTGGATTCATAATGACATCTATTGTAGTTCAATAGTTATTCACAGAAATCACATTTTTCGCCATGGCGGCCAGACGCTGATCCTGATCAACACCAAAATCGAATCAGTTCTTCCTTTTCTCATGCTGAACATTTCCTGAAAATTTCATCCAAATCCATCCATAACTTTTTGAGTTATTTTGTTCACGGACAGACGAACGGATGAACGGACGGACAGACAAACGTTCCTGAAAACATAACCTCCTTGGCGGAGGTAATAAAGGGTTCACCAAAGGATAATGTCCCCAAAGTGGTCTAGTTTGCTTCAGTAAAGTTTCTACAAGCAACCATATTAAATATTTTAAAAAGCTGAATATTGGCTGTTTAAAGGAATATGGCAACTTTTTTTTTGTTTCTGCCTTGCCTCACTCAGTCCATGACAAGCAGATACACAACATTCTCTAGACTGTGCTTGCAGTTAAAAGAAAGAGGAGGATAGAGTTTGCCCACTGCTAATTAGCTTAGCTTATACACTTGGAGTCAGTGGGTAGTGTAAGCCTGCCTCTGCCTACAGTCATCAGATAAACTCTTCAGCAACTCTAAATGGTCCTGCGTGCTTGATGTGACTCAGTTTTTTACCGCATTATGTGGCGTTATCTATTTTTGGACTTAGATAAGCACTTTGCAGGGTGCTGCTTTGGCGGAGTGGTTAGCAACCAGGCGCCCCGCGTATTTGCTTCTGTTGGTCCAGGTTCGAATCCCACCTGTGACCAGTTTGCAGAGTGTCTTCCCCTACTCTTTGAGCCTCTTTCACAAGCCTATCCTCTGCCTCTCTCCTATCAATAAAGACACAGAATGCCCCAAAAATACATTTAAAAAAAGATAAGCTCTTTGTGTAATTTTATAAAAAAAAATACAAAACTGAACAGGAACATTAGGAGTTGCTGAAGAGATTGGTTGATGACTGTAAGTAGAGGCAGGCTTACACTACCCATTGACTCCTAGAGGTTGAGCTAAGCTAAGTAGCCATGAGCTCTGCCTGTCTTTTTCACAATCACAGTCTAAAGCATAGTGTCTATCTGCTTGTCATTGGCAAGAAATGTAAACACAAAAAGTGTTGGTGTATCTGCTTGATTCTCTAATAATTTACAAGCTTTTTAAAGGTGTCTACACTGAATTACAGATTAATTGATTAGATTTTGTGTGGTCAAAGGCCAAGGTAAAGAGGCTTTGTGGTCATTTTTGTTTGTAAAAGTGAAGACGTAAATAAATAAAGATAGAAATGTATGCTCAGAAGATCTATGTCAATTCTTTAGGTCAAAGAACACCATCATTTTTTACACATTATTTCATAACATTTATTGGTGTTCCTGTTAAACATAATAATGTCCACTTTTAAAAAAACATGATCTGATTAAAACTTTAAGACGTGTGTGTATGGTAAATAGAGCTGATCGTGGACTCACCTGGTTCTGCGCAGTGATCCATAACGGCAGAACTCTACTATTCCACCACGATGATTGTTTCAGCGTCATTTTGTGAGGGAGCTTCAGATTGGTTGCTGCGTCAAACATCATGTTGTGGACGACTTCATGATCCTCCACCCACCTGCCTAAGACACAGGAACGAAAGATGTTAAACACACTACATATCAACTGAACAATTGGAGACTTTTTCAGGTCAACAACAGATATTATCTAAGGACACTGAGGCACCGTTTACACGACGACATTGTCTCCAGAAACAGAAAGGTTTTTCCTTTGCGTTTTCAGAACGCTCCACATTCACATGGAGATGATGTGAAACAATACGCATTTGCACTGATCTACTTGAACAACTAAAAACACTGTAGTGTACATGCCAGGCCAGTAGTAGGCGATGTAGGTATGTGTGGCGTTTCAACATGTGTATGCTTACCGGTGTAGACAAGCTTTTCACAAACAACATTTTTGAGTGGACGCAGAAAGATGCAGAAGTTTCTTGTCTGGATAACAAATCTGTCTTGATATTTTTGTCTGGATAACAAACTGAGCACAATAAGCAGCACACATGTTAATCTGTACATGTAGTTGTTGTTCCTAGGAGCGCACGCAACCATCTGAAATAGTGCTGCACATGTGACGTGCTTCACCGTTTTCCTGAAATCGCTGATTCCTGTTTACACAGAGATGGATACTGTTTTCAAAACCCTTCACTCCGGACCCTGGCTTCAAAAGTTTGCCAATTCAGGCACTTAGGGCAGGGACGGCAGGCTTTTCTCCCGATTCAATTTTTAAAAATAATTTTTAGGTGCTGATTCAATTTAAATTGCGATTCTACGATATTGCCGATTTTTGCAATCTTTAGTTAGCTTTTTTAACACCAGCGAAAAAGATGAACAATGATGATGCCTCCAGACTATATCAGGAAAAATACACATCACATGTGAGTCTGTTTTTAGGATTTATTCAGCAATATATTTTAACCAGCTGTTTATACTCTCTCTTATTATAAAAGTGGCTTATTAAGACAGACTAAAATGAAGCATTTAAATAGGAAAAAAAATTGATTTTTGGACCAAAAAAAAAAAAAAAAAATCTTGGTACTCATGTGAATTAAGCTTTTCTCTCACCCCTATCAGGCACTCAGGGCACCATCCTTGTGTAAATGTAAGGTGCAAACAAAACGAAAACTCTGTTTTTCGTCCGTTTTTCGCTTTTGTGCTTAAAAGTGCTCCATCACTCTATCACGATGACAAAAAGCTGGACATCTGCTCAGATGGTGCGTTTTAATTTACTCTTTTCAGTTTCACCTATCAGTGTGGTTAGAGATCAAGACATCCCCCCCCCCCCAAAAAAAACTTTTTTTTTTAAATTTCACCAATTATTTTTGTTCTGATTGTTTATTTTTGATGACATTTATTTCAGTCTCCTCAGTTTTTTAAATATTGTTATCAGTTGTTTTTAATTCAGTCTTTCATGTTTAGCTTCTTCTGATTTAGAATCTCCTATGAATTATCTTATGTTAGTTACAGTTTTATGTTAAATTTTTATTTTTGAGTAAAAGTGTGCTACAGGAACTGAGCATTTCCCCGCTCATGGTTACCTGTGATGGTGGTGAAGTGTGACGGCGAGGTCATGGTCAGTATCGGGGGCGTCATATACTTGGCCTTGACTCCGTCCAGGACCAGCTGGTCCAGGTTCGGCGTGTCCACGTCCTGGTCGTAGTCCCACCTGAACCCATCGAAGGAGATGAGCAGCAGCTTGTTCCTCTGCGTGGTCTCCCTCAGAGGTTTAGCAGCAGCGTAGATCACCGCCGTGACGATCAGGAGCACCTGGAGCTTCATCTTCATCTCCACCTGGACTGAAACCCTCAGAGGTCTGCTCACCTGGAGCTGCTGCAGAGTTTAATCTTTAACTTTGTTTCTGTGATTGAGATCAGCTGACTGCAGGTGAAGGAGGGAGACCTTCAACTCTGATGTAGTCTTATCGTCCAGGGCTGCATCCATCACTTCTGATAATCAACAGACGGCTGATAGCAGCTCTGAAGTCATGATAATCCTACACAGCAGCAAAAGTGCAAAAGTGCTGACACTGATTAATCAAACTTTACTGCAGGTTCTTCTCACGCCTACAGGGCCGGGCTGCATATCACATTTTTAAGATTTATCCGTCCACTCTTATCACGATGGAGGATAACATATGTGCATTTTTTACTAAGTCATTTGGCTAAAGTGATTAATGTTCTGACTTTAATGTGTAATGTTTTCTTCAGTACTTTAACTGTGTTCAGTCTGTTTCATCCTTTATTTAGGAGCATTTTTATCACTGGAGTCTGAAGCTACTGCCCGTCTGAGTTTTGCCTCATTAAGGTGTACAAATGCCAGACAGAGAGAGCAGTGATTGGTCCAGAGGGGCGGGCTAATCTGTATGGTTGTGTAATGCATCACTGGAAGGACAAGTGACAAACATGAGTTCTAACGACCTTGGCCTTAACCCTGGATCAGTCAAGTCCAAGAGGAAGAAAGTCTGTGCATGGGCAGGCACAGCTCCAACCACCACTCATTAAACATACGTACTGGCCCAAAAGAAGAATGGCAATGTTTTGATAAATGAGGAGGCTGAAAACAATCATCATATAAATGAACAGCGGATGTTCACGGTTAGGCCCAGAATTTATAACCTGACAAGCCAGATGGACAGCTCCATATATCTGCCACAGAAATATTTCACTGGTCCATCTGGGTAGGAGCCCTTTAATTTTGTTTTCAGGGGCAGAATGTTCAAAAGAAACACAAGCTTGCGATTGGACAATCGTTTTGCTCGTCACATTCATCACAGACCAATCCACATCAAGCAGGGTTGCCTCCTATAATCTACCATACATAGCAGCTAATGTAGCGGCTAATGGCTAACAACAGTTAAAAACAGTTCATGGACATTAACCATAGCGGCTAACTTAGCCGCTAACAGCTAACGGCCTTGTGCTATCATCTTACACTAAATTGTACCACACAGATGATTCATTTAACACTTACATGTGACATGAACCTCGTCAAAGACAATCCCTACAAGTAAACTTCTGAGGAGGGCAGATTTCGCCAAGTTTCACTGAGTAGCGATGAGGACAATAGGCTAATTGGCATGTACATTCTCAACTTCCGGTTGTCGTCACGTTCGCATTCTGCTGCTCCCACCTCTCTTCCCTGATTGCTCCATTAAGAATTCAGCCGAGTAAATTCGTTGGACAATGGAGGCTGGCAAGACGGAGCTGCAGGATTTCAGAATCAGGCAGGTCTGTCTGCTCTGCAAGGCTACAGAATTTATGCCATGGATGAGAAATTAGGGTAAAAGAGAAGAATGTTTAAAGAGAGGTAAGCAGCCAGGTTAGATTCTCGCCTTGATTGTCCTCCCCTGATTTTTCTTCCTACACTTTCACAGCCTTTTCCACTTTCTCTCCCCCTCCACTATCAAAAAAACTTCTTTGAGCTGAAGGCTGAAAGAAGAAGATCCTGGATGTCTTCAGGATGCAGCTGGAGCTTCGTCTTCATCCACACCAAGTCGCAACCAAAAAAAAAGAAGATCACACACTTTAATACTTCGTTGGACTGTCTTTAGCTTTGATTACAGCACATATTCACTCATTATCGTTTTGATAAGTTCTTGCAGTGTCACAGATTTGTCCCAGATCACAGCACTGCCCCCACAGGCTTGGACAGTAGACACTAGGCATGATGGGTGCATCACTTCACCTGCCTCTCTTCTTACCCTGATGCTCCCATCACTCTGGAACAGGGTCAATCTGGACTCATCAGACCACATGACCTTCTTCCAGTCCTCCACAGTCCAATCTTTATGCAAACTGAAGCCTTTTTCTGGTTAGCCTTACTGATTAGTGATTTTCTTAAGGCTACACAGCTGCTCAGTCCCAATCCCTTGAGTTCCCTTTACATTGTGTGTGTGGAAATGCTCTTACTTTCACCATTAAACACACCCCTGAGTTCTACTATTGTTTTTATTTCGATTAGATTTCACCAAATGTTTAAGTGATTCGCCGATCACGATCATTCAGGATTTCTTTTCTACCACTATTCTTCCTTGAAGACGATGGTTCCCCACTATCCTTCCAGTTTTTAATAATGTGTTGAACAGTTCTTAACCCAGTTTTAGTAGTTTCTTCAATCTCCTTAGATGTTTTCTCTGCTTGATGCCAATGATTTGACCCTTCTTAAACAGACTAACATCTTTTCCATGACCACAGGATGTGTCTTTGACATGGTTGTTTAAGAAATGAGAAGCTATTCTTTCTTTAAGGTTTAATAATTTTATGATGTATGTGTTGGTCAGTTTTTATCAGATTCATATTGATCTATTTTTATCTTTGTTTTTATCTGGGCACCCTTGTCATTTTGTTGATTTAAATACCTGTAACTACTATGCACTGATTAATTTGCACACAAAATTGGTTTAATTTGCTCACTTAGCTTGGAACTGCAAAGATATGGCAATAAAATGATTGTGGAAATAGAGAGCAATAAACAAACTCATAAGATACTTCCTGGGCTGTATAAACCAGTTAGATAACTGAGGGCAGGGTCAATCAGACTAATGACTCACAAGCCAAACGCAGGGTCAAGTTGACAAGCAGCCTGCTGACAAATACAAAAAAACTGATTTATTTTATTCATGTCGAACTATAAAAACAAGGCTAAAAAACAATACACATAAGTACAAGTGGAGCCAGTCAATTTCCCCAACTTTCCTTGACTGAGACGTAGCTGAATCTTGATGTCATGGGGACATTTTGAAATTGCACAGTTTGATGTGTTTTTGGTGGAAAGTAGCTAAAAATAGCGACAAAATCGCTAAGTTGGCAACACTGCCTCCTGGTGGCTGGTGATTGGCTGGAACTTGGCAGAATTTTGTCTAGAAGGGGAAAAGGAAAGTAGCTGCATTTGTTCCCCACATTTGTACATATCCTTCAATTAAATAAGAACAAAAAACATAGATATAGACATGAATGTCAACACAAAAACCCAGTTTAAAGGAATATTACACCCAAAGAATGATATGCCTTAAAGGATAACTTCGGTTCCTGCAGCTTTTACATTGTTTATAGAATGAAGAACAACAATATACTCACCCAGAAGGCTTTCCTGATGCAAACGGTGCTTCGGGAGATACTTAGATCCAAAATCGAGCAGCGGACACCGATATAATGGTAGCCTGTAGGGCATAGATCGCCGCTCCTAAAAACTGCATTAATCGTCCAAAAACTCATGTTTTTCACCAATATTCCATCATGATTCGCTCCGAATGGACCGCCATTGCAGCCTGTGTCTCTCCACACAGCGCTGTGTGGCTGAACTGACGAGTTTGTTTACATGCCCTTTGCACATGCGCAGTGCGGCTCATTGTTTCAGGGGAAGACCGGCAGCTACAAATCGACTTTCTTCTTCCAGTTTTGTGCAAAATGGACGAATATCTATGGGATGAAGATGTTGTGGAGGAGGACTTTGAATATGATGGACGTCCTTACAGTTTGGAGCCAGATTATACAGATAAGGAGCTCATAGAAACGAGGAAGCGATTGCAACACTCCAGAGCGTACTGCGCATGCGCCAAGGGCATGTAAACAGACTCGTCAGTTCAGAGGTTAGTTCAGCCACACAGCGCTGTGTGGAGAGACACAGGCTGCAATGGCGGTCCTTTCGGAGCGAATCATGATGGAATATTGGTGAAAAACATGAGTTTTTGGACGATTAATGCAGTTTTTAGGAGCGGCGATCCATGCCCTACAGGCTACCATTATATCGGTGTCCGCTGCTCGATTTTGGATCTAAATATCTCCCGAAGCACCGTTTGCATCAGGAAAGCCTTCTGGGTGAGTATATTGTTGTTCTTCATTCTATAAACAATGTAAAAGCTGCAGGAACCGAACTTTTCCTTTAATTTTCTACTCACCCTCATGCTGAGCAACACTCTGGAGCACTTTTTTGATGTCTCAAATGCAGCTGGAGGTGAGGCCGGGGTGATTTTCGCTGTGAACAAACGTCCATCTAACAGGGGACGACGGAGCCCGAAGAAAAAGGTCCATAAAAGTCCACAAAAACGTGCTTATTTTCCTTCATACTGCTCGTCCATAATTAAGCCGTCTGGATTGGTCTGCCACGGCTTATGTAGTGCAGGGAGCGCGCGTAGACGTGTACTGCGGAAGTACGCTATAGCACTGTTTAGGCTCGAACAATGTACTAAATGACCTCGTTTCGAATTAATTATAGACGTTACCCGCTCAGGACACTTGGATTACAGCGGACGAGCAGTATGAAGGAAAATAGGCACGTTTTTGTGGACTTTTATGGACCTTTTTCTTCCGGCTCCGTTGTCCCCTGTTAGATGGACGTTTGTTCACAGCGAAAATCCCCCCGGACCTCCAACTGCATTTGAGACATCAAAAAAGTGCTCCAGAGTGTTGCTCAGCATGAGGGTGAGTAGAAAATTAAGGCATATCATTCTTTGGGTGTAATATTCCTTTAAGGAGGGACAGAGTGAAGCAAATGCCCATCCTGTCCTGCTTCTTCTCAAATTCAGATTAAATACAGACTTTATTTTTCAGGTTTATAGCATAAAATACAGCAGGGCTAATTTATCTTTTGGGGAGCTACCCGGACGTTTAACTGTGTTACTCTTTTCACTAAAGCACAATTATTACAAGTTATGTCTCGTTGTAAAGGTGGCTAATCAGGCTTAACAACGTTATAAAATACGGTAATAACTGGTGAAATTAAAGGGAAGAAATAGTCGACTGAATTAATGTCGTGTACGCCTTTTTGCGGACAGTAGTTCAAAGTGGCTCCACTACACACCGATAGGTGGCGGCGATGCGTCTTCGAGCTCATTCTCAACCGCCAACAAACACCAACGAAGAAGAAGAAGAAACTACTTCCTGGAGCATGTTCTGTACAGTGGAGACCTTGTAGAATTACTCTGTGATTATGCGGTAAAAAAAAACTTTTAAATAACTGAAGTAAACATTTTTTTTAGTCCTTCTGGATCTTTTGAAGGTTCGCCTGCTGCTGTTTCGTCCTGGACTCTGATTCGGTTCGTTTAAACCAGTTTTAATGTCAGATAACCTCTGTGTGCGGTGTTCAGGAGCTAATGCTAACTGCTATATGAATGATGTTTATAGCTGCTAAAGAGCACTGTTTTATGTATTTAAATATGTTTTATCAGCATAATAAGAGAAATATTAGCTATATACACATCAGAGCACACGTACTCTCTTGGGTTTGTTCTTGTGAGCCTTACATGTGAAAACAAAACTACACTTTTAAAGCCAAATGTAAATTAGTGTTTAGTTTCTTTATATAACTAGAAATAAAACATTTGCAGTTTAGTTATGAGGCTAATGCATCAGTGTAGGATGCACTGTATCCCTCAGGTTACATTGTTTATTTTATTAGATATGGACAGCTTGTTTTTCATAGTTATAGTTACATTATTAAGTCTGTTATTTCTCCAAGCTGATGCAGGAAAAGAAATATTGTTTTTGATAATCAATGACATTTGTCAGGCAGTTGTCCCAAAACTAGATCTCTTAATTAGTGTTTGGTATATGAAAAATAAAACTTGAAGGCATCCATTTCATTTTAAATATATAAAACATATTCTGTGTTTACCATAGTGCTGCACAGTGGCTTACAAGTACAAATAAAATCAAATAAACTAGAAAAGCACTCAGAGAGCGCAGATGTGTATGAACACAGCAAGGTTTATGAACATCCCTTAATATTTTGATTTTATATGAATTATTCAATATAGTAAATAGGATTTTTTCATTATAAAGGTCAGTTATTTTTATGTGACGCAAGTGTGGATCTGATCCAGTCGAAATTTGCCATCATGGTAGAGACACAGACCACAGATCACCCCTTTGAATTGGAAGCAAATCCATTTTTAAAATCATTCAGATAAATAAATTTATATCACCACCAAAATCATACCATTTTAAAGCTGGGCTGTTACCAACATATCTTGAAAATTTCAGTTAAATCTGTCCAGTAGTTTTTGCGTAATCTTGCTAACAACCAAAAAAAAAACAAACATACAACGGCAAAACCATAACCTCCTTGGCAGAGGAGAAGTAAAAAATGATGTCTTTGCTAAACCATTCACCTCCTCCTGTTAGACGTCTTTTCGGTAGCCAGTCAGCTCAGAGCTCACTATCATAGCATCCAACAGCCCTCCCTCTGATCAGAGCTTTTCCAAAAGGGAGAGAAAAGGAGCTGCATCTAGAATAGAATAGAACAGAGCTCAGCGAGATTGGAGAACTTCTACTTTTCAGTTCCACATGGACAAACATAATAGTTAAAATATATACAAGATAAAATGTGCAGTTGACTTCTTGCTTAATAGACACCAAGTTCATGATGTAAACAGTCGAACATGCAGGACGTTAAAAACAGGAGATTTTCCTCCTACTGATGTCAAACACCAAAACTTTATAATCTCTTGTGTTTTCTTTCAGGGATGTCGTCTTTATGGAGCCTTAGACCGCTGCTGACATCTTTGTTACAAGGTCAGTAAACACAGCGGTGCCTGTTTCAGGTTAAAATGTTCAAACTGCACATAAGAGATGCATTTTAGACAGTCGAGTCCTTTTGGCTGGTTTCATATGGGGTATAAGGGATGGATCAAATTTTTTTCTGAAGTGGGTTTGCTCGAGGCAAAAGGCAGGAGTAAATATGAGTGCCACAAAAAAACCTTTAATCTTTGTCTGTGTTTTCCGAGCAAAAAGATTAACAGCATTAGCTTGGAAAAACAGTGTGAGACCTGGTGTTTAAAAGGACTGTCTGTTTTTACCTGCGGAGAAAAAAATAATATTCACTTCATGATAAATAAAACTTTTCCACAGGATCTGGAACCCATTTATTGAAAGTCTTAGGAAAAGGGACTTGTTCTTATTCTTTTTAAACATTATTATTGCTTTGTAATCACAGGGTAGCCTTTCTGTTTATGATCTAACTCTGCATTCTGCAGCTTTATACGTGTAAATGACTAATAACTGAACTTGAGGGCATTAAAAGGTCATATGAGTGTGCTCAAATTGTGTTTTTCTCAAAATTTGTTTCAATATTAAATTTGTCCATCTACCCTTTTTCAGTTTATTTTTTTCACAGTTTATTTTTTTATTTTGGCATGTCGATTTATTTTGTAAACTTTAGGGAAAACTCCATAAACATGTTGCTACATAAGTGTACTATTTTAATTTTCAGATTTAAATAATATATTTGATAGGAGTGTCCTGATACAACTTTTTCACCTCCAATACGATACTGATATTGCAGACTTGAGTACTGAGCCACACCGATCCAATATCAGCAGGAATCAAACAGACTTTTATTACTTATTTTCTAGTCTGGACTGTAAGAAAAGGCTTGATCAACTGAGATTACTCAAACAGAGAACAGTAGTCAACAATAGTAGGTATGAGAAAAACAGACCCATTTGTTATAAACCAATGGGTTCAATAAATTAATAAATATAAGTAAAATAAATGGAAAATAGATTAGAAGACCCTGAAAAGTAACCTCAAGAAATCCAGTCAAAGCAAAAACACATATTTTTAAATTGTAAAATAACCACTGTGTTTAACTTAAACATAAGCATGTTCCACAACTGAATTTAACAAATAAAAAATAAATGAGAATGGACTGCTTGTATTGGAGTGCTTATATTGAAGATTTTAGATGCAGACTGATATAATCTGATTTTTGTTTTTTGCTGATATCAGACTGATATCAATATCACATCAAGGCACTCCTCCTATTTGATATATTTAATGATGTTTGCACTTGTAGTTCAGGAAACAGCTTTTTAAGAACAAGTGTTGCTGAAGCTCTTTTTCTCTCTAAGCACTTTGGAAGTTTGTGAAGTTGTGCCAGAACTTCTGACCATATGTTTATTTTATTATTGGGATTTTTTTAAACAAGACAATACAAAACAAAAAGAAACATTAACATAAATGACTTACAGTAACAAAAGAATTTGGGAATTGTGTGTAAGTCTGTGTTTATGTGATGTGTGTGGTGTACCTGCACAGTAAACGAGTAAATGTGTCTGAAAATAACATAGTTACATATAACTATGTTATTCAGTTTTTTTTTTTGTTTTTTTGTTTTTTTTTGGGCATTTTGTGCCTTTATTGATAGGAGAGAGACAGTGGATAGGCTTGTGAAAGGGGTGAGAGAGTAGGGGAAGACACTCTGCAAACTGGTCACAGGCGGGATTCAAACCTGGACCGGCAGAAGCAAGTACATGGGGTGCCTGGTTGCTAACCACTCTGCCAAACCAGCACCCCATTATGTTATTCAGTTTTACCTGATTTTGGACTATGTATCAGTGGCATTTCTATCCATCTTACTATGTTTGTGGGTATTTACTGTATCTATATATGTTTTATATGTATTTTTTATTTACTATGTAAATAGTTAATCAGTTGCTAAGGTTTAACTATACTGTTTAGGTATCTATGTTAGCTAAGGGTGGGAAAAATAGGTTCACGTAAGTATCAGGATTTTTTTGTTTGACGATTTTTTAAATAGATTTTTTTTTCCAAATTTAAATGCTTCATTTTTTTATCAATTGAAAGTGCTCTGCATTAACTAGAAGAACAAGAAATCCCACATTCTGCTGTGAGCGACGGAGCCGTGGACAGACACAAGAGGGGTCAGCAGAATGTGGGATTTCTTGGGTTCTTTTTTCTTGTTCTACGCTCCTAGTTATTGCAGAGTGCGCATTCCTTTGTTTTGCTCAGCTGCAGCTCCCGTAGGCACCCGTAAGTGTATCATAGAAATGCCAAGTAGTACTGTTTAGGCTATAAACATGTGCTAAATGATGTCGTTTTGAGTAAATGGTGGACGTTACCCGCTCAGGACACTTGGATTACAGCGCACGAGCAGTATGGAGGAATGTTGCGGACTTTTTGTGGACTTTTTGTGGACTTTTGAGTACACTGTTCGTTCGGGCTCTGGCCGAAGTCATGATATCAATGTCAGTGGACAGCGAGGATTCCCCCAGATCTCCGGCTGCATCCTAGATGTTCCAAAACTACTCCACAGTGTTGTTCAGCATGAGGGTGAGTAGAAAATGAGGCCAAATCGTTGTTTGGGTGTAGTGTTCCTTTAATAAGCCACTTTTAAATGCAGTCCAGGCTTTTGAAGAGAGAATATAAACAGCTGGTTAAAATATATTGCTGAATAAATCCAAAAAATTGACTCACATGTGATGTGTATTTTTCCTGATATAGTCTGTAGGCATCGTCATTGTTCATATTTTTCACTGGTGTTAAAAAAGCTAACTAAAGATTGCAAAAATCTGCAATATCGCAGAATCACATTTCAATCAAATCGGCACCTAAAAAATCAAATCAGGAGAAAAGCGTATCGTCCCAGCCCTCATGTTAACATAGTCTTATTTATTAATATTTTCTATAATGATTGCTATTATTATTTTTAAATATTTGTGGGTTCTTTTGGTTTTTTTTTAGTGTTTTAATATATTATTATGGTATTTCTCTTGATTTGTTTTATAAATTATGCATCACAGTGATGTTGCACAATTGGGAAAAAAAATAAAAGGAAAAAAGATGTCTGAAAAAACAAAGTAAGACAAAAATATCAATAGTAACAGTATATGAAAACGACAACAACAGTAATCATTAGGGTTGAGAGAAAGCAGAATAAATAAATAAATAAATAAATAATAGATACAGTTGATTCAGACGTCCCAGTGTTTTCAGCCCATACATGTTTCTTTATTTTGTCTTCAACATGAGACCAGATATTTACTTAAATGTCCGTCTGTAGCCACTCAGCATTCCCCGGCCATGACGCCCCCCCTCCTCTCCAGGACGATGGCCACCCTGAACCAGATGCACCGCTGCGGTAAACCCAAACAGCCCCCCAAACCCATCGGCGCCACGAGCGGCCGGCCTCAGCTGCGGGGCGTCGTCCTGAAGACGATGAACAGAAAACCCAAGAAGCCCAACTCCGCCAACAGGAAGTGCGCCCGAGTGCGTCTGTCCACCGGGAAGGAGGTGGTGGCGTTCATCCCCGGGGAGGGACACAACCTGCAGGAGCACAACATCGTGCTGGTGGAAGGCGGCAGGACGCAGGATCTGCCCGGCGTCAAGCTCAAAGTGGTGCGAGGGAAATTTGACTGTGCCCACGTGGTGAAGAAGAAACAGTAGGGAGACCGTGACGACCAGGGTGAATGTTTGTTCAGTGTTTAATAAATGTGTGTGACATTATTACCACGGCGTCAAACATGGAGTCACATTATTACTGCCAACGCTCAGTCAGAGCAGAAGGTACAACGAGAGCTTTTAAAGAGAAGGTTGTGTGATTGTGTGTCTTTAGTTTGATTTACGTTTGTTAAAAATAATAAATGCTGCTCTGAGAACAAAAATCATGGAACAATCGTCAAGTGTAGAATTAACCAAACATACCAAGCAGGTACTCATCATCATTTATGTGTTTAGGTTGAAACACAGTGTTAAACTGTCAAAAGAAAGTAGTTTTACTACATCTGCAAGGTCTCTCTGAGGCAAAGACCACGAAACAGAAACAACTTTTGGAGGCTTTAACCTGTTCAGCCTCTTTTTTTTAAGCTCTAAAATCACATCCTCAAAGAAGAAGTGTATCTCTGCAACCACAAGATCTGTTTGAATTATTTTGGTGTCATAATAAAAGTAACACCTGAGAGATTTGAGTAAAGATATGACTGAAATGAAGTTAATTAAATGGTAATTTCCTCATTAAAGTGAATAACTATGCAAATGTCCAGGGTCAGCTGTGAAAAAAAGGTGTAAATGAATTGTTATCATCCATAAATGAATGATAGTTTATTTCAAACATATAACAAAGCAAATAAATGTACAGATGGATAAAAAAAGAAAATTAGCACTAAATTTTTCAGGTCAAAGGAGTAAGAAGAAGTCAAAGCTTATTTAATCCCACCCCTCTCCATCAATTGTTAACCAATTATTTAGCTTCTCAGTCTATATAAATACATTTTTTAAGTCTGATTTTCTCTGTATGAAAAATACAGACTTAATCATTCCATAAAAGAAAAGCCTTGCTCTATCAAATGCATCAAATTCATGAATGAAATTAATATTTTTTGTTTCACAATTTAGACTATACATAGGTTTTTCTGCAGTTTTGATTATTAGAAATATAAAAAGTCCAATGTTTAGTATCACAGGCTTCTGTTTTTGGTGCAAGGGGACCAAACATCTCTCTATGATCATGAATTCACAGCCTGAATTTGTGTTTTTAATGATGGCAGCAGTTCGTCCTCCGGCCAGCGGCGGCAGCACTGAGCCTGGAGCTGCTGCTGACCGAGGAAGACGCCGTCAGGGTTGCCAGGTCCGCCTGATTTAAGCAAATTTGGTCATTTTCTCCATTAGACCTCCTACATAACTTAAAATCAAAACTGCTGTGTTTTTCTGATACAGTTATATATATGAAAAAATGTGCAGAGTGTTTTATAATTTATTATTTGCTGACTTATTTCAATCTCAAAGTGTTTTTATTGATTTTCATTGGGTATATAAAGAAACAATCACTACAAACTACAATAAAAGAGAGTTAGAAAAAGGAAAAAAAGAGCACTGAGGAAGGAGGAAACGCGTCACATTCACTGGAAAAATAAAATGATTTGAAATATGAAATGAAAAAAGGCACCTTGTTTGTGGACTTAGGAAGAGAAGTTTCAACCTTAAACTGATCAAGGCGTTTTTAAAGGCATCATTGTACAAGAACTTTTTTTTTTTTTTTTTTTTACATTTCGAATATATGTTTTTTTCTGTAGTTTTTAGAGATTATAATGAAAAATTGCCCAACATTGAGTCTCTCTGTCCTTCAAAAATGATCCTAAGGTGATAGTTTGCAGCATTAATGGTAATATTAACAAAGTCAGTTTTTCCCTTTGCTGAAGTTTGGGTCATTGTAGGAAAAATCGTGACATTTCAGGTTGAAACATAAACATCATTTGGGGGTTTCTTTTCTTATTAAAAATGATTTTAGGTCATTTTTTTCTACCATAATGTACAGGGGTTAAGCGTGACACTCCACCTTATCTCTTTATTATAAGGAATTGGTGCCCACTTCCTCTGTTTTGCTTTAGTACACTTATAATTATTCCTTTTTCTCTCTTGTATGTTGCATAGAAAGCAAAACAAGATCGTCCGAAATAAAAAATGAGGGATTTAGTGTTAGGAAATTAACATGCGTCAAGTTATAAATAATTATTACCTGAGCTCCTCCTTAGCATTGTGGTAGATGAGGATGCTTTGTTGGGGATTTTATTTAGTTATTGATCAACAAGGAAGTACGGAAGCCCTAAAAGGTCACGTTTTTTCACATTTTTTTAGCACCATTTTCTCGTAATAACGACATAATTTCAGTCATTTTCCCGAGATCTCAAGTTATTTATGTTGTATCTCGGGATATCGAAACTTGTTTTCCCGAGATCTCTACTTATTTATGTCGTTATCCCGTGATAACAACTTATTTATGTCGAGATCTCGGGAAAACAAGCTTCGTTATCCCGAGATACAACATAAATAACTTGAGATCTCGGGAAAATGATTGAAATTATGTCGTTATTACGAGGAAATGGTGCTAAAAAAATGTGAAAAAACGTGACCTTTTAGGGCTTCCGTATTTTAGGGGTTCCGTAAAGAAGTTTATATAGCTTGATTCATTTTATTACTTGCTTCATTTAATTTTACGTGTACTTATTTTTGTGCTCTTATCTATTTTAATGTCTTTGCTTGATATTTCTAATACTTAACTGTGTATTAAAGCAACTAAAACAACCGAATTTCCCCTTTGAGGATTAATACAGTAGTCAAAACAATAAAGTTTCTGATTCAGAAAGAGCAAAGTCGCCACTTCGGCTTGTTTCTCCCACCAGATCTGGCAACACAGGACCAAAGCCGCATCAGCACTGTTGACATTAGCTAATTTCATCGGTGTAAGTTGTGTTTTAATCACTTTAACGACCTTTTACACTCACAAAACGTTGCCGGAATGTTTCCAGAACAGTCTCTCTGCTCGTGGACATGTCTTTTAAAACATTTCTGCTCAAACTGGACGATGACGTT
The DNA here is from genome assembly GCA_036419115.1 of Scarus forsteni. NCBI lineage: Eukaryota > Metazoa > Chordata > Actinopteri > Labriformes > Labridae > Scarus > Scarus forsteni. The sequence continues at coordinate 10,615,016 of JAZDUH010000508.1, read as the reverse complement.
TGATTTTAGAAGAAGGCGTTTCACCAAAACAGCCATTCATTGATGCAGCTAGCATGTTTGGCTCTTATAACGGAGATAAAAACGATATTTTACGGTTGTCAGGCCCTTTATGCGGTTATTCTGTCGCTGTTTTCCGCCCTTATTATCTGGGGGATGGTTAAAATGAGTGACCGTGTTAATATGAGGCTGTCAGGTTTTAGTTGACACGGTCACCGTTTACTCCATAACACCACAGCTGTTATTATAACTGAGCTGAAGGAGGAGAAAATGTTAATTATCAGGACTTTTGTTCGAGTTTCAGCTTTAAAACAGACTGTGAATCTCCTCATGAGCAGTGATGCTGATTATTTAAAGGGCCATGGCTGACAGGAGACACTGAAATATTAATATATTCAATTATTTTACAGATTTATTAACAGAATAATATTGTCCAATATTGGGACAAGGATGTAGATTTATTAAAGAAGGATAAAAATGCATTTAAACTATCACTTATGCCCTGAAATGTAGGGATGTACAACATTATCAGAGCAATATTCTTATAAACAGATCCTGAAAAAGCTGACTATCAAATCGGCTGATATGGAAATCTTTACTGATTCAGTTCATTAGTGATAAGTAATTTCATGATTCAATTCATTAAGGGTTTAATAAATAAACAATTCAGTTGGATTCTGTCTTTTATTTGTTTTACTACATCTTTATTTTGCCATATTTATCTGCCTGCTTTTATTATTTTATTTGCAACATTCTTTAAAGCTGCTATGAGGAGAATTTATCGCCAGCGTAATGCTGCGTTCCTGTAACCTCGGAAATGGGAGTGATATCATCTCCCACTTATCGGCGTTCCAGTTAAAGTCAGAAAAAAACATGCCGATCTACCAGGCTATTGTTAGCTGTTGTTAGCACGCCCTGCGTTGTCGTATGAAGAATGTGATTATCACTATGGCAGCATTTTTGTAAATATAAATCTAACAATACTATGTATACAGCTGATCTAGAGCGACACACCCCAGTCAGAAGTGCAAATAAATTGATTATTACAGGAGCTAAATAACTGTTCACACTGGGGGCATCCATCTTCGATTGACACCTCGGGTCTGGCGAGGTTTCACCGAGTTCCCAGTAGGAAATTCAGACCTCTGGGGACGTTCCAGTTTTAGTTTCCTACTCGGAGCTCAAAATTCCTACTTCTGACTACAACTTGAACGCACCGGAGACGTGAAACCAAAGTGTGTTTGTTTGTTGTGGTAAATGCTGCATGGATCTTTGTCAGAACTCTGCATTGCTTTACAAGTTTTTTTTCAACAACTTACAGGATGCGAAGCGACGAGGTAATGTATCTCTTTGTAGTTACGTAGCGGTAGTTTTTTATGTGTGACGACAAGCAATGCGGGGAAAACTTATTATCGTAGTTGTAGACGGCCAAAAATCGCTACTTACAGCCCGGCGCTCTCAGACGTGTAATATAAATAACAAAACAATATAAATTTGCTCTAGTTTTAATTGTCTGGCTCCCCGAAGTTGAGTATCCAGGCCAGTCCAGCCCTGTCCGACCCGAACGGAAGGCTAAAGAATAGCATTTATAGATAACCTATTTAGATGCTATAAAACTCATCGATACTCATCTTAAAGTGTGTATTTCGATCAGGCATACGTCTAAAAGTGAGACTTTTTTGTAATTACTCAAAAACTCCTCACAGTCTCTTTAAGATTTATGCACTGATTTGATTATTTGTGGCTAATTGTTTTGTGGAAATGTTTGTTTTGGTGTTTTTTTTATTCTATATACAGCACTTTGGAGACATTCTTGTTGTTTTAATTGTGTCATAAAAATAAAGTGGATTGGACTAAATTAATTAGGATTGTTGAATTTATAATTCAGTAAATAAAGGGTTATTAAAGTAATGATTGAATTTGATGAGGATGAGAAAATTTATGATTTGATTCATTTAATGATTCAGTTCAATTACAATGATGAAGTTGAGAATAATAATAATGATAATAGTAATAATGTCATAGGAACCCAGACAGTACAAGAACCAAGCAACCTTAAAATGAGACCATGAGGACTGAAATAAAGGCTAAAAACAGGCAATAAAAGATGATTAAAAGCAAAAAACAGGACAGCAAATATAAAAAGATAAATAATAATGATGAGAATAACATAAAAGCAAAGGTAAAATAGAATATTAAACATGAGCAAGAGATAAAACAATTGAAAAGCCTAAAAGGTTATCTATGAAAAGCTTAAAAGTGTAACAAAGGTGAATCATAGATTTGATCAAATCTGAATTAAAAGTAAGAAACTGCATTAGTATTTTAACATAACACAGAAGATGTGAGTAAAAGAGGATGGACTTAAAAGTAGTGGGAGGTACTAAGCTAAAGAGAAAAGAGCAATACTGGCAGAAGTAGCCTAAACTGGAGAATAAGCACAGTTGTGAATAATGATGAGGTGTGTATTTATGGTATATTTGTAAGTTTTCTAAATATTACGGCTATCATTTTGGATATTTCTGGCGATGTTTCACCTGCAAAATTTCTTTCTACAAGTACAAAAAGTGCTAATCCTAATCTAAAAATAGATAATGTAATGTACTGCTGTAAAAAAATGAGTCACAACAAGCACACAAGACTGGAGTTGCTGAATTGTTATTTGATGAGGCAGAGGCAGGCTAACACTACCCATTGACTCCCAGTGTTTGAGCTAAGCTAAGGGCGAACTCCTATCTGCTCTTACTGGACTACGGAGTGAGGCAAAAGACAAAAAAATGTTAAAGTGTTGTAAAGTTTGACCCTTGTTTTACACCAATGTTGCTCGTTTCTTAAATGATTCTTTAATTTCTAACTACTGTCTGTAATTTATGGTCCTCAGGGAGGAAACGTTTCTCTGCCTTTGGGAAACTAAAATGAGAAGATGAGCGCAGAGGAAGCAGAAGAGAGTGAGCTGCTTCCTGCTGAAGGTCAGGATCATTTCCTTCTCTTTGAATGTGATCTGTGGATCCGTATGTCAGTACTTGAGTACAGCACAAGATGTTAAAGTTCCTGTCAAGTAAAATCTGTGAACACAGTTTACACTTAAAATAACTATGTTTGAAACAACTGAACTCTGCAATTATTAGGAGTGGGAGAAAAAATCGATACACCTAAGTATCGCGATTTTTTGTCTGCCGATTTTAAAATCGATATTTTTATTCAAAAATCGATATCCCCCCCCCCTACACACACACGCACACTCACACTCTATAGGCGCTAAAGTCGCCAAACTGAGGCAAGCGACATTGCTGGATAAAATAGGCCATAGCTGTTAAAATAGTGCTGAATAGATGTACTACTTTTCACCAGCAGATAGTGGACAGGTGACAGGTTTCTATTCAAAGTTTTGGCGTATATTTATTTTAAAACACACACACCGGACCGAGGGACGCGAGTGTGGCTGCAGAGGCTGTGGAGCGGAGCAGAGAGAGAGACACAGAGTGATAGAGAGTACTCATGATGCCGAGAGTACTTTGTCAAGTACTGTCTGACTCTGAATCTGAGGAATATTTACTCTCTGAGGATGACGGTCAGTCGTCCAGTGAGGAAGAAACTGGCAGCGAGTGCGCGCAGGGGGAGCGGCTCCGCGCGCCATTACAGTCCCGGAGCAGTACATACCGAGAGCTTTTCCTCTCCATGGCCGGCGACTACCGAAGAGTGTACATAGTCTGGGATGCAGGGAAGCTCAAAACACCGCGAAAAGTGACGGTGTTAGCGGAGAATGAGACCGCAGAGCTCTGGTCAGGCGAGGGAGAAGCCGGGGGTAAACAGTGCAGGCAGCAGAGGCGTTCATGCTCGGCCCGTAAATTACAGTGATGACGATGGCTGGGAAAACCAACCACTTTGAAACTATAGCCTTTTTAAATCTTGATAGCAAAACTGAATGTTTCTTGAAAAAACTCTGTTGCCTGAAGGGATAATAAGCCACTTTTTATATGCAATCCAGGCTTTTGAAGAGGGAGTATAAACAGCTGGTTAATATATATTGCTGAATAAATCCTAAAAACAGACTCACATGTGATGTGTATTTTTCCTGATATAGTCTGTAGGCATCATTATTGTTCAACTTTTTCACTGGTTTTAAAAAAGCTAACTAAAGATTGCAAAAATCGGCAATATCGTAGAATCGCAATTTAAATCGTATCGGCACCTAAAAAATCGCAATAAATCGTATCGGGAGAAAAGTGAATCGTCCCAGGTTTAGTAATTATGGATTTAGACATGTGTAGAGAGTTTTCAACCTCTTTCAGGTTGAGGTGTTACAAGGCAAAAAAGTAAACATTGAAACTTTACTGGTAACATTTTTTTAAAGTCTACTAGTAAACAATTTTGTGTTACCAGTAAGGTCCACTAATGCAGTAGAGAACCAAAAAACGTAACAAGCAGAACAAAATTCTTGTTTACTAGTACTACTAGTAACCTCAGAATATCTCACCAGTAGTACTAGATGACTGTAGTTAGGCTACTAGTAATGCAAGAAAAGCCAAAAGATTCACTAGTAGCTATTGTAGGCCTAATGCAAATGAAGTGGGAGGGATTATAACCAAATCCAGCCCTCTGATTGGTAGTAATATTTCCGAAAGCCAATAGGAAGCCTGAATTTGCTTTTCTCTTTCTCCACTGTTAAATTGTTGACTAATTGTTTTGGTCATAGTTTTTGTAAAAGCACTTTTTTTGGAAATGTTTTATTTTGCTTAATGTTTTAGTTTGAATTTGTCAATATCATTCAGTGAAGCACTTTAAACGCTCTGTTTTCCTTTTAATAAATAATTTTGCTTCATATAAAGACAAGTATTTCTTTACATCTTATTCTTGTTTAAATATCATTTACATTATATTAAAGTTATGGAGAGTGATTAAATGGTGACTTTATGGTGTTAAAGGTGACACTGTGAAAAACTTGAGTGCACTTAATTTTTGTGCTGGTGCACATGAAAAAAAATCCAAAAAGTTATCTGGTAAGTTATCTGTAAAGATGGACACATGTTTAGATATTTCTCTCTTCTTCACAGAGCAGTTTTTCTCCTTCATAGACGCACCACAAGAACCGTTGTTAAAGAAGAAACACCGTAAGAAGCACGCCTCCCACCCGTGTTCACTCTGTGACAGGGTGTTCGTCTGTCCCTCTCGCCTGTCCGATCACTTAGCTGCTCACGCCGGAGAGAAACCACACAGCTGCCCCGTGTGCGGGAAGCGCTTCACGAAGAGGGTCAACGTGACGGTGCACCTGCGGGTCCACACGGGCGAGAAGCCTTACACCTGCTCCGACTGCGGGCTCAGCTTCACTCAGCGCGGCTGCCTGCGGCGGCACCAGCTCACCCACGCCCCGGAGAAGCCCTTCGTCTGCCTGCTGTGCGGCCACGGCTTCGTCCAGCGGCGCCATCTGGTTCAGCACGAGCGGACGCACACTGGGGAGAAACCGTTCGCCTGTGAGCTCTGCCCCAAACGCTTCGCCTCCAGGACGGGCCTCAGCGACCACCAGAAGACCCACACGCGGGAGAACCTGTCGTGTGAGCTGTGCGGGAAGAGTTACTCCACGCACTCGTCCTTCAGGGACCACATGAGGAACCACACGGCGGAGAAACTCCACCCCTGTCTGCTGTGCAGCAAGAGCTTCAACCGGCCCAACCTGCTGAAGAAACATCTGCAGAGACACCAGGCAAGCTTTTCCAGATGTTCTCATGTTCATCCTCCTGCCATGTTTGGGACTGTTGCTGCTCAGCCAACCACTGGTTTGCTCTAGGGATGCCTGATTCTGGATTTTTGCTGAAATCCAATGACCTGCATTTCCAAAAGTATAAAATTATTCACACTTTACGAGTTTAAAAATCGGAATTACCTCCGCCAAGGAGGTTGTGTTATTGCCGGCGTCTGTTTGTTTGTTTCTTTGCTGGCAAAATAACTGAAAAAGTTATGGACAGATTTTGATGAATTTTTTAGGAAATGTCCAGATTGGGACAAGGAACAAATTATTAGATTTTGGGAGTGATCCGGATCAGTGTAAAACTGCCATGATGAAAAATGTGATTTTTGTGAATAACTACTGAACTAAAATAGATATCATTATGAATCCAACTGCTAATGGTATGTTTTCATGGTCAAGGAATCTACATATTTAGATGTAATAAAGATAGGACAAATATTTATGCTGAAAATCACAATATGGGTGAGGACTGTGGCGCTGGAGGAGGTCTGCACACATGAAGATGGACTGTGTCAAAGAAAATATGACAAAAACAAAATTTATATCATTTTCAACTTTATTATTATCCCGTGGAAAAATAGTTTTCTCAACAGCAGGCATCAGCACATCAGTGCACGATGAAACATAAAACATGAATCATACAGGCATTAGGAAAATCAGGAAAAAGTGGATTCAGTCTTCAAAGTGCTGTGCAGGAGATAAATAAACAGTAATGATAAACATATGGGGTCAACCGATTTAAAAGAGATTCAACTAGAAGAGCACTCAGAGAGCACCGACCTCTCTGATCAATATTTAATCTAATTCAAAAATAGAATAAATACAAGCCTATAAATGTGATTGTGTAAAACCACATAGGGCCACGATCATGGAAAAGTTTCAGTATTTATACTTTTTCAAACTTTGCAATTAGTTACAATTTAAGTAAGTGAATGTGTCTTAATTTTCTTTTGAAATCTTCTGCAAAAAATAATTTGAAATAATTGATTTAATCGATACAGTACATTGCCCAGGCCTATTTCAGGTCGGGCCTTTCTGAGTGTCCTTAAAAGTCCACAAAAGTCCACAAAAAGTCGGCAATATTCCTCCATACTGCTCGGCGCTGTAATCCAAGTGTCCTGAGCGGTAACGCCCACCATTTACTCAAACGACATCATTTAGCACATGTTTATAGCCCAAAACAGCACTACTTCACATTTCTATGATACACTTACGGGTGCTTCACGGAGCCGCAGTCCAAACAAAGGAATGCGACTCTGCAATAACTAGGAGCGAGAACAAGAAATCCCACATTCTGCTGTGAGCAACGGAGCCGTGGACAGACACAAGAGGGGTCAGCAGAATGTGGGATTTTTGGGTTCTTGTTTCTTCTTCTACGCCTCCTAGTTATTGCAGAGTGCGATTCCTTTGTTTGTCTGCCGCTGCCCGTGAGGCACCCGTAAGAGTATCATAGAAATGCGAAGTAGTACTGTTTAGGCTATAAACATGTGCTAAATGATGTCGTTTTGAGTAAATGGTGGACGTTACCCGCTCAGGACACTTGGATTACAGCGCACGAGCAGTATGGAGGAATATTGGCGACTTTTTGTGGACTTTTAAGGACACTGTTCGTTCGGGCTCCGATCTAAGCATTGATATCAATGTCAGTGGAAAGTGAGTATACCCCCAGATCTCCAGCTGCATCCTAGATGTTCCAAAACTACTCCACAGTGTTGTTCAGCATGAGGGTGAATAGAAAATGAGGCCAAATCGTTCTTTGGGTGTAGTATTCCTTTAAGACCAGTGTTCCCTAAATTGAAGAAAAACTAACAATTAAAACAAATGTTTTTAAAGCATTCTTACTCAACACAGTATCGTCTGTGAAGATCAGACTGTCTGTTACTTTGAGAAAATACTGATTTACTCAAATATCACACAGTTTTGTGCCTGTTTCATTTAGTTTGAAACGTGTATTTTCAGTCATGTTTCTAAGTTAACGTAGGTCAAAATCTATCAGAGAAAAAACAGACTGAAAGAAGGTACATAAATGGCTGATAAAATAACCCTGCCTCGTCTCTCCAGGAGGGAACCATCCATCACTGTCTGAAGTGCGACAGGTACTTTTCCTCGCTGGAGAAGCTGCAGCAGCACGAGCAGCACCACCAGACGGCGCTGCAGTTCGAGTGCAGCATCTGCGGCCGCAGGTTCAACAGAGCGTGTCAGCTGACGGAGCACGAGCGGGGACACACCGGGGAGAAACCGTACCAGTGCGAGCTCTGCAAGAAGAGGTTCTCATCGCAGAGCGTGTTCAAAAAGCACCTGAAGCTCCACGTCAGGAAGGGAGAGAGCGTCCCCACGGCGACCGACAACGGACCCACGCAGTCAGAGGAAGACCGGGAGGTGAGGAGATTGTTTACTCATCAGATATGGCCGATTACCTTTTATTATCTGAATGGAGGTATGTGACACAAACCTCTCTGTTTTATACCTCCTGTGTGAAACCACAACAAAAAAACAAGAGTCCTAAACACACTTTTTTATGGTTTTAATTATCAGATGGTTCCTTGTCAATGTTATTTATTAGGGAAGTCCCGATCTGATATCAATATCGGTGTGATATCAGAAAAAAAAACAAATATCTGATTATGCATCTAGAATCTCTGATATAAAAACTCTGATACAAGCAGTCCATTCTGATTTATTTTTATTTAATTTAGTTGTAGAATATGCTTATGTTTAAGTTAAACACAGTGGTTATTTTGGAATTTAAAAATGTATGTTTTTGTTTTATTGGATTTATTAAGGTTACTTTTCAGAGTCCTCTAATTTATGTTTGAGTTATTTTATTTATTTGCAGTATATTCTCATGTTTAAGGTTAAATTTATTGAACAGTTTTTCTCATACCAACTATTGCTGACTACTGTTCTCTGTTTGAGTAAACTCACCTGATCAAGTCTTTTCTTACAGTCCATACTACAAAATAAATTAAAAAAGTCTGTATGATTCCTGCTAATATTGATCGTATCAATATCCGTGTTGGTCAATACTCAAAGTTGCAGTATCGGCATCATATCAGAGGTGAAAAAGTTCTATCGGGACACCCCTATAATTCATCATTAAAACCATAGTGATGGATTATTTTAAGCATATGATTTAAAATCAAATCTCAAAACAGTCTTGTGTTAAAATGCAGTCTTCATCTAAGATGGCAACCCCTACGTTATTTTGGAATTTACATTTTATTTTATTTTTTTATTTATTAATTTTTTATTCTTTGGGAGACACGGTGACAGAGAACGTCATTCACAGTACAGCTGAAGTATGTAAACTAGAAAAGACCATTTTCAGTCAGTAAATAAAAACAATAAATGAAAACAATACTTAACTTTATTTATAGAGCACTTTAAATAAAGAGTTTGAGCCAAAGTGCTGCACAGCATAAAAGTTTAAAAAGAATTTGACAAGAATTAAAAAAATATGGAACACACCAAATGATAAGATAAAAATGAGGCAGAAAAATTAAAATACAAAGGAACAAGAACATCTAAAATGAGTAAGTGGTCTTCCTGAAAACAGCTGATTCACCCAGACTGATCTCACTGCTGTTATTTAAACAGGAACCAGACAAGCCGGGCAGTGAAGGCAGCACGGCAGCAGGTTTGACATCTGGTCTAAGTGTGAACGGACTTCGGGGGATTAAGACCAAGGTCGTAAATGATGGTGTTGGTGGACGGAAGAAGAAGCAAAAACTGACTGGTGAGTGGAGAAAGCTCACAGATTTTTCCAATCTAATTCACTTAACTAGACATTATTTTTTAAAGGTTGTTTTTTGGCATTTTGATAGGAGAGAGAAACAGTGGATAGGTTTGGTAAAAGGGTGAGGACAGTTTGCAAGCTGGCCACAGGCTGGATTGTTGTGTCTGGTTGCTAACCACTTCGCCAAACCAGCAGTCTCTATGAAGCAGGCAGGACCACCACCAACATGGTGTTGCTGCACAATACAATGCTGGCATCCTGACAATAAATAACAGAGGTGATAGAGCTGCCAGCCCCTTTGTGGCTGCGAATCAGTTCTCATTGTTCACTTAAAAGAGCTGTTCAAAGGATCGACTCAATCTTGAATGTCACATCTCTCATGAAAACCACAGTGGAAGTTGGTCAACAAAACAAAGCGTCTGTTTAGGAGTAGAAGAAGATAATATGATGACAGTAGAGGATGACACAATTTTGTAAAAAAACAAGTCACAACAAGCACACAGGACTGTTTAGAGTTGTTACAGACTTCAGATAAACTCTTCAGCAACTTTATATGGTCCTGTATGCTTGTTGTGATCAATTTTTTTTTTTACTGTGTTACGTCACGTTATCAAGTTTTGGACAAAGATTAGCACTTTAGGCAATTTTCAGAATAAGTACATTTGAAGCTAAACTTCAGGTGACTTTTTTAAACCGCCACGCAAGTGCTTGTAAGTAGGTCAACCAAAGAAAGCATGCCCTCAGTGGTTTGTGCATACACCCTGTAGTTTGATATGTATACATATTTCGTATGTTTTTCTTGGAAATGAAAATTACCTAAAGTGCTAATCTTAGTCTTAACATAGATAAAATTACATAATGTGGTTAAAAAAAAAGTCACAACAAGAACACTGGTCTGTTAAGAGTTACTGAAGAGTTTCTCTGATGACTGTAGGCAGAGGCAGGCTAACAACACCCATTAACTTCCATTGTTGAGCTAAGCTAATTAGTGGTGTGCAAGCTCAGTGTATCGCTTCCTTATTACGGCACGCAAAGTCAGAAGAGTGGAGTCTATCTTCTTGTCATGGACTCAGGAGTGAGGCAAGACATAAAAACAACAAAAATGTTGACGTGCCTTTAAACTTCTACCTCTATCCCTTTTCATATGTGCAGAAAATTATCCCAACCTAAATCAGCCACCTGACCACAGAGACGAATCAGAGATTGACGCCACGGAGACGCTGCACCACTGCTCCATCTGCTCGGAAACCTTCGTCAGCGTCACTGAACTGAAAGTCCACAAGAAGAGTCACAGAAAGCGTCACGCCTGCAGCATCTGCACTCGCAGCTTTTTGAAGCCCTGCTTACTCCGCCAGCACATGAGGACACACATTAAAGACGGACTGTTACAAGACCCCGCTGACAAGGTGAGAGACGAGATTCAAGCCCTAAGAGACAAATGTACCTTATTCAAAACTAAACCTGAAAGTGGAACTCATTTGTTTTATGATTGCTCGTATATTACCATATTTTGAAAAAAAAAACTTGAGAACTGTGTTCTGCACAAAGCATCACATAAAATCAATATTTAAAGGAAAGGACAGTACTTTGTTTTTTTAATTTATTGAAAAAAACTATGCACTATTGTTAAATCTCTGTATTTTTAGGGAGGTATCACATTCATAAATGTACATTTCAAAACTTAACTCCAATATTCAGGTTATTCCTGATTGAGGTTGATTATCATTTCAAGTCCCTTCAGTTAATTACAAACAAGAAATGTACATCACTTTTTGATGTCTATGCAGAGTTCTTCAACTAGGGATGTAACGGTTACCGGTAAAATGGTAAACTGCGGTAAAATTTCCCACGGTAATCATTACTGCGTCCTATAAAAATTACCGTTTTACCGTGTTTGATAACCACAATGAGTCAAAAACTCACGATGATGCTGCTCTTTGCCTAGAAATGCCTGAACTATGAGGCTCTTCCTGGATGAAACGGCCTCATGTGAAGCATGCATGCGCAGTTTTGATTGTTTGGCCTCAGCATCCATGGTTACAGACAGCGGAGATTTCCCTCTGGAAACGGACTCTAAAGTCTGGTTAAATTTTGGATTTTACAAGGATGCCAAGGGGAAACTGATAGAAGACAGTCACCCTGTCTAAACATGAAGCAGCGGCGAAAGAAAAAGACGTGCACGGTTAAAACGGCCGTAACTCCTCGAGTAAATGAACTGACGGAGCCGTGGAGGTCGAGCGAGAGAGAGAGAGCAAGAGAAAAGATTCAACGAACCATACATAGGCCTACCCGAGTGAATTACAGGAGGATTGACAGTATTTTCTGTCTAAATAATGTCTAGATGTTGTAAATAACAGCATTAGTATCATTTTGGAGTGTATTCTTGCCGTCTTTTGCCGTGTTTTCACCGTATTTTGAAATTGATCGTCTTTTTCCGTCAAAGTTTGTGCTTTATGGATTTAATCAATCGTTCTCTGGAAAAGAATATCGAGGGGATCTGCCAGGGAGAGGAGGAGGAGACCAGAGGAGAGTCATGAAGGGGGCTAACAGGGACTATCGTCAGTAAAAAAATTTAAAAAAGGCCATGACATGGTCTAATATGACGAGCTGTAACATGGACACTAATGCTGCAGGCAAACTAAAATGTGTGAGTGCATGTAAAATAGGTTAAATGTTGTTAATTTTCAATTGTTTATAAAGAGAATCCTGTTTAAAGCTTAAATCTGAGCAACCAGGTCATGATTTTTAGAACGAGACACTGGTTTAAGTGATTAAACATTAATAATGACAAATACTTGCTAGAATTGTTTACATTTATTTCTCACGAAAGAAGGGTAAAAATGTACTCAAATGGCATTTCAAAACACATGACAAAAAGACAAAAAAGAACTATTAAACTTATAATATTAAAGGGGTTAATGATTTCAATTTTGTGTTAAAGTACATTTTAAACATTTTGAGCACACCGCAAAAATACCGTGACAATAATGATAACCGTGATAATTTTGGTCACAATAACCGTGATACAAAATTTTAATATCGTTACATCCCTATCTTCAACAAAGAAGTTGGTCATCACAAATGTTAATAATTATGATCATTTTACGACAAATATCACTATGAAGTCTGCCACACCAGGCTTTTTGTTTGTTTGTTTCTTTGTCTCTGTTGTTATTACTGACTGTATTAGAGAGAAATGAGTAGCAAGGGGACGGGGGACGGGAAGGAGCAGGGGCCAGTGGCCATTTTTTATTTCAATGTCATTTTATTTTATTTTACTTTATTTATTTATTAAATTTATTTTATTTTGTTCCATCATTACTTTTTAATTTTGTTTTGTTTAGATTTGTTATTTATTTTTTATGTATATCTGTCTTTTAATGTATCTCCTTTATTACCTTTTCGTAACTGCAACTGGAATTCTAATTTCCAAAGGGATTAATAAAGTACTATATAATCTCATCTAATTAAAGCGACTGATTCTTACTTCCTGATGATCTTTGCCATGTATAATTGTTACCTTTTTTCTGCTGTTGCAGTTTAAATGTTTACTAGAATGACTGATTTTTGTTTGTATCCTACAAACTTTAAAGAAAGTTTATGAATAAAAAAAGAAATAGTGCCAGAGTCAAAACATGCAGTCGCACATCTTAGCAGTCACAAATATAATCACAGACAAACATAAATCAACACAAAATAATCTGTTCATCATTCAAGGTCAGAGGGTTGTTGAATTTGCCATTATTAAATGTACTCAACTGGTAATTGGTTTTCATCGTTCAGAAGGGCTGTTCAAAAGACACAACTTGTTAGCAAAGACATGTCTAGTGCAAAGTAGGTCAACAAAAACAAAGCTCTATGTAGGAAAAAGAGAAGATAAAACAATGATTGTAGAAAATAAAATAAAATAATACAGTATGTAAACAAGTCACAACAAGAACACAGGACCTTTTAGAGCTGCTGAGTAGTTTCTCTGATTACTGTAGGCAGAGGGAGGCTAGCACTACCCAATGACTCCCAGTGTTTGAGCCAAGCTAATTAGATTTGTGCAAGCTCTTGCTGTCTCTACCTTGTTACTGCATACTCAGTCGAAAAAATGGAGTCTGCTTGTCATGGACTCGGGAATGAAGTAAGACATGAAAACAAAATGAAGCTGGTATATCCCTTTAAAAAAGTGCGCTGCAGAAATGCAAAACAGTTGATGAAGCCTCAGACTCTGCACACATTTCAATGTTAATCAAAACAGGACATGTTTCTAAGCCGTTTTCTGTCGTCTTGCTGCCCCACAAAGCCAGACTGCACTGCACTCTGTGTGGTGCTTATGCAGAGTAAATATAAAAATCTCACGGTGTAATGACGGCGGCTTTTTTCTGTGATTCTTTTGCAGCACAATGAGAAATATTTTCTAACACTGTTGTTGTTTAAGTCCAAATGATCACACTCTTTGTTACTGTTTCTTGTTTTTTTTCTTAGCTGTTCATTTTTGCAATAAAAACCTAAAAATAAAAGACAAACAAAACATCCAAATATGAACCTGAGTGCAGTTAACTGTGTTTTGCTCCAGAACTTTTCCTGAACCTCACTCATAGCCACTCTGATGCTCTTTTAGACTGCATAGCTAAAGTGTTGAAGTGGTTGATGTACTGATGGAGGATGTGGTCTGTTTCAGGAGTTCTGGCAGAACATGAAGATGGAGGAGGAGGTGAAGAACCTGATCCAGAGGGTATCTGAGTCTGCTCCTTTATTTTTATACATCAGTCATAAACAGTAGTCCAGGATTAAGACGTTTACTTTGCCTCATGTTGTCTGCAGGAGATACTGGCTCGCTCTAGCACATCTCAGTCCTTCATCTCGAAGCCTGGACCTCATGGTTATCATGGTGACCAGGAAGTCTTACTGATGAAGGAGGAAGAGGAGGAAGTAGAAATTAAGGAGATAGACGCCAACGGTTTAATCAACTCTGATGGAGAAGAAGAGGAGACACGAAAACTGAGGCTCATGGGTAAGTTACCAGCTGTTTAAACAGAATGAACCAAAATGAAACAAAAACAAGATAATGAACAACCCCCCTGTGCTCTTGGGAGATAAATCCCTCTTTTTATCATGTATTAGTAGTTTGCGGAGGCTGATACAGCAGCTTTTAGGTTAAAGAAAAGGCATTATGTTTTAGGGATAGTTCTTCCGGTGTGTTCTCCACACTAGGGTTGGAATATTTATTGTTTTTGGATCAGACAAGATGATCATGTGATCTCCAAAGCTGCAATTTTCTGCAGCCCTCCTGACTGACCCAGGATCTGTTGTGTAAACTATTTTAAACACATTATTTTACAAATTTGCAGGTAATTTGCATTTAAGACTGGCTCACAAATGAATGTTTTATTCACAACTGCAAATTGGCTCTCCTTGTTCACTTAAAAGAGTCGACTTGTTCGCGAATGTCACATCTCCACAGAGAAAGTGCTGGTAATCAGGTCAACAGCACAAAGCCTCTGTTTAGGAGTAGAAGTTGGAGTAAACAATAAAAAAAAACTTAGATTATTTATCATCAATATTAAATGATGAACAATGTGCTTTTGATCATTGATTTTCTTTCTGTTATCTATACTGTAAACATAGTTAATATTGCACTGAAGCTTGATTTAAAGAAAATTGTGAATGATTGAAATCCTCATACCTGCCAGAAAAATCACAATTACACAATCACAATTTTTAGTTGTTATTTCCTCATGTGAAGTGTAACCCAGGCAACAATTAAGCTGCTGAACTTAAAATGTTTTATTTTACTTTTGCTAGTAATATATCTTTTCTCTTTTTTAAAAGTGAAATATATATATATATATATATATATATATATATATATATATATATATATATATATATATTTTTTTTTTTTTTGCGGACTCCCCTTTTAGCAAGTACTTTTTCTGGCTAGTTTATCTGATACCTGTAGGCAGAGACATGCTAACACTACCCACTGACTCCCAGTGTTTGAGCTAAGCCAATTAGCGGTCTGCCCATCTCTTACTTGTCAACGCCTTGAGAGTGAGGGAGGACATGAAAACAAAACGCTGTTAGCATACCCCTTTAATGTTGCTGTCCCACATTAATCCTCCTCTTGTCATTAACAGCCCAGCATGTCGGCCCAGGTCATCAGGGCATCTCCGGGCCGCAGCCTGTTAATGGTAAAAAGAACCACTGCTGTCCCGTTTGTGGTCGAGACTGCTACAAGGCGTCAGCGCTGCAGAAACACCTGAGGATCCACTCAGGCGAGCGCCCATACCAGTGCCCCACCTGCGGGAAGAGCTTCATCCAGCACATCCACATGATGGAGCACCAGAGGACCCACACGGGGGAGAAGCCGTACTCCTGCGGCGTCTGCGGGAGGCGCTTCACCTTCTCCAGCGCCCTGCGGAGACACGAGCAGCTGCACTCGGACACGCCCTTCAGCTGCCCCGTGTGCCAGAGGACCTTCAAACAGCTGAGAACTATGAAGAATCACCAGCAGACGCACAAACAGGTCCGCTTCCACTGCCCGCTGTGCCAGAGGAGCTTCAGCGAGGCCACCGAGCTCACCTACCACGTGGAGAAGCACGCCGACAGGCAGCCATACTTCAGCGACATTAGCAAGATGGACTGTCCTGACACCGGGATTTAAACTGTGGCGGGATTCTGGTGAAAATCCAAAGACGCAGAAACACGTTGAAGGAATCCAACAATATTTTTTGGGGTTTTTCATCTCTTGCCTCCCTCCAGAGTCAATGGAAAGCAGATAGACACCATACTGAGCTAATTAGCTCAGCTCAAACACTGGCAGTAATTGAGTAGTGTTAGCCTGCCTCTGCCTACAGTTGCCAGATAAACTCTTCAGCAACTCTAAACGGTCCTGTGTGCTTTTTAAGATTCATTTTTACTGCGTTGTGTTACATTACCTATTTTGTATTATTATTATTATTATTATTATTTCAAATGTATTTTTTGAGCATTTTGTGCCTTTATTGGTCGAAGAGAGACAGTGGATAGGCTTGTGAAAGGGGGTAAGAGAATAGGGGAAGACACTCTGCAAACTGGTCACAGGCTGGATTCGAAGCTGGTCTGGCAGAAGCAAGCACATAGGATGTGCCTGGTTGCAAAACACTCCTCCAAACCAGCACCCCACGTTACCTATTTTTAGACTAAGATTAGCACTTTATGTAGTTTTTGGCAGAAATACTTCTGAAGCTAAACATCAGGGCACACGCTAACCACCACAGAAGTGCTCTGTTTTGTTGACTTACACCTTGTAACATAAAACAAAAAAAAAAAGAGTCACAACAAGCACACAGGACCATTTGAAGTTGCTGAAGAGTTGATCTGATGACTGTAGGCAGAGGCAGGCTAACACTTCCCATTGATTTCCAGTGGTTGAGCTAGGCTAATTAGCAGTGGGCAAGCTTTGTCCGTCTCTTCCTTGTTACTGCAAACATGGTCAATAGATGGTACAAGGTGGTGTCTGTCTTCTTGTCACAGATTTTGCAGTGAAAACAAAACATGAAAACAAAAAAAAAATGTTGGCGTATCCCTTTAAAAGAGACAATGAAGGCTCTTCCTTCAAGCTACTGGTGCTAAAGGAAGGCAATATTGAAGGGAAGGAGAGGAAAACCTTTAACCAAAAAGTGTTGGTTTAAATAATCCAGAATCAGGAACTGATGATGATTTAAAATTGTAAAAAAATCATATTTATTATTATAATTTTTAAAACTTCATATGGTCAGAGAGTCTGCACAGCCTCTGCTCTCTGTTGGTTTAATGGACTTGAGCTTGTAAAGTGCTTTTCTTTCTGTTTTTACACACCAGCCCCTTCACCCTCATCCCCTCTCTGGTGGTTGTGGGACAGTGATCTGTTCAGCTAACAGTGGCAAGTCCAGGTTAACCCTGCAGTGCAGCTGGATCCCCCTGATTCAGTGTCTGTAGTTGGATAAATCAATTTTGCCAAGCTCAATCAATCAATCAAACTTTATTTATAAAGCACTTTTCCTACAACATATGTAACTCATAGAGCATTCAAGCTCCAATCTACTACGACTGTGAGCAACCCAAAGTGGGACGGCCCAATCAGAGTCCTTTACGGCAGGAAGAGGTGGCTGTTTTATCAGATGTGATGCACAGTTCCTTATCAAACAACAAATAACATTTCTAACATGTGCCAGGTTATATGTAGGGCTGAACAATTAATTGCAATTTTCAAATTGCAGAAGGTTCAATATTTTTAGCCCAAAATGTTTTGAACATTTTGGCATTGTGATGTCGTTTTTTGCAATTTCATGCCTATTTTTTTAACCTTTATTCATACACTTTTTTCCCACTTTTGGACCATTTTTAAACCTGTTTTAACAACTTTATGCCTGTTTTGCCCTCATTCATCTTTTTTCGGCCACTGTCAGAACCATTTTTGGAATTTTTACATGGTTTTTGAAATTTAACTTCACATTTAATTCCCAATTTTGCTGCCATAATCAATTTCCCTAAGCCACTTTTGTATTTTTTTGCCAAATATTCCCCATTTTATTGCAATTTCATACCTATTTTGCACCTATTTATTAACCTTTCATACCATTTTTACCCAGTTTTTACAATTTCATACCTATTTTGCTTCTGTTCTTCACTTCTCCACTTTTTCTCAAATCTTTTATCCTTAGATTAATTTAATGTCATATTGGTTTTACTATAAAACGATCTACTGCTTATGTTTGTTTAAGAAAACATAAGATGAGGAACATTAAAACAATTGCAGAGTAAATCGCAATATTGGGGGAAAAAATGGCATTTAGATTATTTTCTCAAATCGCTCAGCCCTAGTTATATGGCTGATTATCAATTTCACTTTCATCAAATCAAACAAACTTTATTTATAAAGCACTTTTCATAAAGCAGGCACAAAGCGCTTCACAAACAGATAAATGAAAAGAAGTAAGACCCAAACCCCCTCCAGCTAACCCCCTAACCCACCCATCCACAGTTTTGGTAAAATGCATCATAAATTAACAAAAATAGTAGAACAGTAGCATTTTTGTACTGAGGAAACACCATCTTAAAGGTTTTAAATGAGCAAACACTTTAGGTTTGGTTAAAGTGTAACAATAAAAATATTAAATAGAATACAAATAAATTGAAATTAAGGGAAAAAACATTAAGATGTTGCTGTAATAGGAATAAAAACACTAAAAGGCGATATCAAACAGTAGAGCTGCAACTATTGAGTATTTTTGGAATCGAGTACTCTGTCAATTATTTCTCCGAGTACTCGAGTACTCTAACAAAATATACTTTTTTTTTTTTTAAACAAATAAATCAATTGTATACAATGCAACATGTTAGGGCTTTCAAAATGAGCAACCAAATGCAGTTTATTCCTCAGAAAAGGGTTTTTATTTTAACAACTTTCAAAGTTTAAACCAGTACTGGCTTAAAACAAAGCCAATACAATACTGATTTACAAAGCAGTAATATAATTCTGCAATAATATCTGTGAAGTGTGTTCTGGAGGGCATTGTGTAGTTTGGATTGAAATCCTTGATCATGTTCTTAAATCCTGTGTCCTCCACCATGGAAAGAGGACGCATGTCTGTGATGAGCATATTTAAAATGCTGTAATAGTAATAGTTGCAGCCCTAACGATGTGCTATCGTGCTAAGCTACGTGCTAAGCTCACTCAGTTTGACATCAGACACACTGCACTGTGTTTTCTTTTTGTTCCTTCTTGTAGTGACCACACACTTGGGCCACTCTGCAATTTCTTCTGTGGACTCTCTCCTTTCTGTCCCTCTCTTTTCTCTTCCTTCATTATTTTACAAGCCGTGCAGCAGCGGAGGTAGCAGGCGAGGTGTGCCACAGAAATGACTGTCAGTGTCAAACACTGTATACTGTATAGTAGTCCAGATATATATTTATATGTATAATTATATATTAAACGAGGCTTCGAGGCACAAAATTTAATTCGAGGATATTTTGTAATCGAGTACTCGCAAATATTCGAGGAATCGTTTCAGCTCTATCAAACAGGAATAAAACACTTCAGAAGAACTTGAGTAAAAACAATAAAGAGAATAAACTACACTGCCTGGACAAAAGCAACCAGGTCCGATTCTCCTATGGGATAATTACTGCATGGGTGATTATCGTTCAGCTGAAACAAGTTTTTTAACCCCAGCTGATGCAAAGAGCAGCTTCTCATTTCTTACACAACCATGTTTCCTGGACTGTAATCAAACACACACAGTTATGATCGCAGAGAGAAGCTGAGCAAGGCAGAGAAATGAAAGAGCAGCTTGACAATGTTATTATTTGAAGTTTTTTTTTTTTTCTCTAATATCTGACAAAATATTCTAATTTAATATTTGATTTAAATTATATGTATAACACTTTGGATTAGTCTAAATATATATAAATAAAAATAGGTTTATGCTTTTTATACTAAAGAAAAATGTTACAAATTCTATCTATGCTTGTCAAAAAAATGTGAACTTTTTGGTTGATTATTTCTTCCCTTAAATCCCCCAAACTGCGTTGTATCTTATATTGTTGGTTAGCCTGGTTAATCAACTTAACAACAGGGTATAACATGTTATGATCGTGCATTCCTGGAAGGAGTAACACAGCTTAACATGTGGGTAGTGCCTCAAATAACTGCTCCAGTGTTGCCAGATTTTATTACTAAAATAAGCATCCAGGTGGAAAAAAACAGGCCCAAAACAACCGAACTCCGGCAGTACTTTTTTTTTTCAAAAGAAATCTGCTTAAAGTATGTTTAATTTTCTTCTACATCACTTTTAAGTTTCACTGTGACATTTTTTCTTATTTGTCTTTCATTTACTTTTTAACATCCCTTTCTTTATACAGAAGTGATTTTTAATTCGTATGTGTTATTTATAATTCTGTTGTCACGAAACAGTCTGTCTAATCTTGATTTTTGTAACCAAACAGACATTGTCAGGCTTTATCTAAGTGTACACTATTCTACTACTCATTTCATGAATGCACCATCCTTATGAGTTTTATGTCTTTGAAAAGTTGACCAATCAGGCTTTCTAAAGCTGTAAAATACCAGTTTTATTGTTAAAGGGGAGAAGTAATTGAATTAAATAACATTGCCAAACTTTTTGACTATATTTCCACCTTGTAGCAATCCTTCAAAAATCACTCCATCATCTGTATTTCTGCTCATTAACCTAAAAAAGGAAAACAAAAATGTTTCAATCCTAAAATCAGTCACACCACAGAGAGATGGTTTGTGTTTGGTCTGAATGTTTCATCTCCGTCGGCCTGTCTCATTATTGGTGCTTAAATGATCATAAGAAGCTTTAACAGTAGCATCAGACCTGCCTGTGCTGACATCTCATTGTTATTCAAACTCCAATTCCAATGAAGTTGTGACGATCTCTAAAACATAATCAAACAGTACAAAGATTTGCAATCTTGTTCCACGTCTATTCAATTCATTCAAAACTCGAAAATGAGATGTTTAATGTTGGCATTGATAAACTTCTTAGATTTTGTCTGCAGATATTCCCTCATTATATTTAAAGCCTTTAACATGGTCCAGTAAATCTAGGACAGGGAAATGTTTATCTCTGTGCTGCTTCACTGCCCTCTAACACCTCATAAACATTCAAGAATTGTTTTCTGGTTTTATTTATGTTTAACACAGTGTCCCGACTTCATTGGAATTTCAGTTTGAGCAGAGGTCAGCCTCAGTGGAGGGTCTTGCTGAGGGGGAAACAGTAAATCCACAGTGTGTTTGATCGACTTTCATCATGTAGGAGCATCGTGGACACTTCCTTTTATTAATTTATTTATTTATAAAATCACTGAAAATTCATTATTGTTCATTAAAGAAAGAAATCAACTGTGTTGTCTTTTACTCAAGTTGAAAACATGCAAACTGGATAGAGAAAAAACTACATATCTATATATATATATACATATATATATATATAATATATATATATATATGTATCGATCTACCCATATATATATATATATATATATATATATATATATATATATATATATATATATATATATATATATACACATATATATATATATATATATATATATATATATATATATATATATATATATAGATGTATATATATGTGTGTGTGTGTGTGTGTGTGTGTGTGTGTGTGTGTGTGTTTGTATACATTTATATACATAGAGGTAAAAAAAATTCTATACACAAATTTTCCTGCATTGAAAATGCCTAAAGCTGCGTTTCTGTTTCATGTGTCCAGTTTTCTTTTCTTTTTTTTTTTCTTGAATACATAAATGTACAGTATATTGAAAAAAAAGAGACCACTTAATTCTCTTAACTACTAATGACCCAAGATTTTAATAACTTCTAATATGATAATGAGGTGAAAAAACATTTACAGATTAAAAAATAGCATACACTAGTCTACTGCATTAAAAAGTGCATTTAATTTGCATTAATTCTGTTGGTGGTACATTAAATTTAGCTTTATAATTGGTTTTGAAGCTTCAAATAAGTATCAATTAATTCTAAATCAGTAATTTATAAAACAGTATAATAATTTGATTAATTTAAAAAATCCTTTTTTGGCATTAATTGTATCTTTTGCACATTTAATTTAGATTATCTGTTTTTTTTTAGCTAAAAATGTCAATATAAATGTAAATGTTCTATACACAAGTTTTACTGCATTGAAAATGCCTTAGGCTTCAGTTCTGTTTAATGTATCCAGTTTTTTTTTTTGCTTGAATATATAAACAAACAGTATATTGAAAAAATAAAACCACTTAATTCACTGACTATTAGTTACTTAAGATTTTAATAACTGCCGCCTCAGCTAAATTATCTTTAAAATAGAAAATCTTTTCTAAAATCTTAAGATAATAACAAGGTGAAAATTGATTTACAGTTTAAAAAAATATACACTACCCTGCTGCATTGAAAAGTACATTTTGTTGGCATTAATTCTGTCTCACATTAAATTTAGCCTAAGAATTGGTTTTAAAGCTTCAAATAACATTTACCCAAGACTGCAATGATTTAAAAATGCAGTAATTTATTTATTTAGTAATTTTAGATTTCCATTCGCTTTTTGAGCTTAAAAATGTAAATATAAATTAGAATAAACAACATATTTCTTGTTTTTGTAATTTTGAAGTGCTTTAGACTGTGGCCCTCGTGTCTCCCATCCTGTACGATGATGAAGTCTGTCTTTAGTCCTGCAGGTGGCGCTCTGGTTCCTCCTCAGCCTGCTGGTCCAGCTCAAAGGGGAACATGGTCCTGGTGGGCCTGGCCAGGGAGGCTAAAGCCAGCCCCCTGTGGTGGTCTGGGATAAAACCTCTGAGAAGAAGAAGAAGAGCCCCACATCCAGTCTGAGCCCTGATCCACGTTCCCTGTTGGAGTCTGGTCCACATCCTCATGATGTCCTCTACTCACAGTCTGCAGGATTTAAGCAACAGCACGGAGAGGAACACCACCAGCCCTCAGGACTGGACCCAGGTGAGCTGGTTCATGGGGTGGACGTGGTCTTCAGCCTCTGCAGAGGAATCAGACATATTCTTAAGATTAATTATTCAGATTATTCATGATGGATGAAACTGTTCCTCTGTTTACAAAAGTCATTTTTGTTTAGATTTTTCAGAGTGTGGATGAGTGAGCCTCTCCCTGAAAAGAGTAATATCTTCAACCAAACAAAAATAGTCTTTAAAAGTGAATTTATTCATTAATTAGTGTTATTATTTTAAATAAAGTATCCATAAAATGTAACACATGAAAACATGTTTAAATGTATTTTAATCATATGTTTGTTTATTTCTTTTTTCTTTTTTTAATTTATGGGAAAAATAAGGCAAATTAATTCAGAAAACTCTTAATTTCCCAGGATTGTAGTGATTGCTACCTTTTCCAAGTTTCCATTGCAATAGAAAAACTTAAAGTAAATCATAACTTTCTTATCCTGGTTTTTGAGATTATTGATTTTTTTCTGAAACTTTTAATCTTATCAATATCAGTAAACATGAAAAAAAATGAAGCTTAAAAACTGGAAGTCTCTAATTTAACATTATTGATCAAGTTTTTATTATTTTGAATTTATTCCAATTTAACACATATCAGACTGCTTATGGAGTCTTTATCAAGACCAATTAGCGATAAAATAAAAAATCACAATAATAATAATAAGAATATAACAGCGGGTGATAGCCTACCACCTCTTTTCTTCATTTATTCCAGAAAATACTTCCTCAAATATATTTAGCATATATATCTTTAACAAATTTGCACACTGTACCTCATGTAAGGCAGAGTTGGTTTGAGCAGAGCATTTTGTCCTGGTTTGCTCTCTCGTTCTGCTCCTGCTCCTCCTGGAGACGCGCCTCACTGATTTAGAAGATCAGCATCTGTGGCGCGAGACCCAAAGCTTCAAAATGAGTCAGAGTCAGTTTATTAAAAATGAAAGACAGAAAGTTGATGATTAAAAATAGTTCAAGGTGCAAAAGAAAGAATTACTGCTGCTGACTGATAATCAGCTCTTTAAGCAGTTATCTCCTGATCCTGTTACTGTAATAATAATGTTGTGCTAAATTGAATAAAGTATAAAATATTAATATTTTTTATTTTTAAATGAATATTTGCTGTCCTGTTTTTGTCTTTAAATGCACCATAAGCTCATAAAAAGTATTTTTTTCTGTTTATGTGCACAGTGATCACTTTCTCATTCAGAAAAGTTATGTAATTGTTAAATCTCCTGTACAGCTCTGAATTGCCTCCAGGGGACAATTTTTTTTAATTAAATTAAAATTAATTGCACCCTGCCTTTCTGTGTGCAGTTAGCATGTTCTCCCTGTGCATGTGTGGGTTCCCTCCAGACAGTCCCGCTTCCTCCCACAGACTTAAAACATGATTCTTAGGTTATCAGATGTGTCTAAATGACCCTTAGGTTTGAGTGTGAGCGTGAATGGTTGTCTGTTTGTATTTTACATCATGTCAAATACAAATTGCAGAAAAGATTGTGGCCCTGTGATTGGCTGAACTTTGCCTCCTGCCAAATATCAGCTTGTGTTAAAAATGGTAGTTAATAGCTAACTGCTAATAAGGACTACAAATATGTCTGTGAGCCCTTCTGCAAGCATTTCTGATTGTTATTTAATAATTTACATACTGCTGCTATAGCCATGAGGACCAGTTTGACCAGATTACTCAGTTATGAGGAAATCCTCAAGTCAAGAGGTCACAGAAAGACCGGAAACATCGGTGTTCTTTCTAAAGTTGAACCACCATGTTGTAGTTCCATAATAGCTTAAAGGTGTAGTCAGCGATGTGGGAGAAAACGAGTGGAGAGGTTGTTGATAGATGAATTTAGACCCGCCTCTCCCTTCATACCTCACCCCTGGCTCCACCCCTGAATAGAAACTGTTTAGCTGACCAACGTAGCTAAGGTAACCCCGACTTGTCAGACAACTGGACTGACATTATTGATAACATCACAACAACAGAACATTCTGGCAGATTAGACAATAAGATGAATTCCCGACGGCTGTTACTGTTATGTGAAGCACCACAAAGCTAATGTTGCTTACCTATCCAGCAGAAAGACGGCAACATCTGCATCCGTTTTCAGGTCTTTCAATTGGCGGAGTTCCCTCCACCGTCAGAAAGCAACACCAATGTTGACCCGGGTCTTCACTCTTTCATGGTCATAGTCCTTTTTTTCCACTTTTCACTCCTCTGACCTTTTTCTTTTGGGCTGTTTTTCAGCCATTGCTACTGCACATATTGTATCTCTCTCTTACGCTTAATCAAGACGCCCTAACCAACTACTCCCCCGCCCCCCTCTGTCTGATCTGCGCATGAGCATGATCGCCCCCTGGATGTGGGGGGATGTACTCTGTTTTTATGACTCGGCCCGAGCCACAGTATTTACCTGCTGAAATTCAGAGCCAAGGCTGTGTATTTTAACCAGACTTTTTTTACAACATGCTGTCAGTGGTGACATCTTGTGGATGGAGAGGAGAAATACGGTGATTTTGACAAATAGTGCATTAGATTAGAAGATTAGAAGATCGCTGACTACACCTTTAATGTTAGCTTGTTGTTCTCAACGATTATGTTCATGGATGAAAATTTAAATGCAGAAGTTTGATGATTATTTGTTCAATGGAGAGCTGATTAGGAAAGAATAGGATAGACTTTATTGAAAATTGCCTTGAACTGTACAGTGACTGAAGGAAGCGAACAAACAACACTTACACTAAAACAGACTAAAACCACACAGGCTCTAAAAACAAACTAAAACAAACTTGCCCCATCAAAAATTTAACCTGTTCATCCCCTTTTTAACCCTTCTGCTCCAAAATGACATGCTCATGAAGAAAAGAGTGTATCTCTGCAACCACAAGGTCTGTTTGAATTATTTTGGTGCCATTATTAAAGTAACACTTGAGAGATTTGTCCAGATGTGGAATTATCAGTATATGTGTTACTGGGACAGAGTAAATGAAGATAGAAGTCAGAATAATTAGAAAGTGTCATCCTCGCCTAAAAAAACAAGTTTTTATTGTAAATATCTCTTTGTAATGATGCAGCTGCAGCTTTAGAACTCTATGAATCAATGTGAAAATATGTGAACATTACTTCTGCCAAGTTTGAGTCTGATAAAGTGATGCAGAGCAAAGTTAGAGAGGTTTTACTACAGAGTGGTCAGGCCCAATCTTGGCTCAGTTTGGCTCCATTAGTCCCATTTGACATTTCTGATATACCAAACTTTGGATTTCACTTTTATGTCACTTTTGGTGTTCATTACACCCAATTACAACAGTTCTTCTCTCCTTCTGCTTATCCGTGGCAGTTTTTGACTGTTTTTGAAAAAATAAATAAATAAATAATTTTATTTTTTGTTGATTTTTGTTAAAAATTAAGCAGAACTCTCTACATTTTCCCATTCAAAGAAATCCATACAAATCAACCCAAGCTTGAATCAAAGTGAAACAGTTTTCAATTTTTGACAGTTCATTGCTTGGTGTTGTCGTTGTGTTTGGTGTGTGTGAAAATGGCTTCTGTGGTTGTGTAGCTGAAAATTTCCTGTCTAATTTGATGCACAGCATGACTATATTCCTACATGAATTGATCACTTTTTCTTACGTTTCGTTGGAGAGCATGCAAGTACCCAAAATAGGGTGGTTTGGGGCTGAACTGGTTGAATCAGGACATTATTAGCAATGATCCTAAACACGGGCCATGAGCTTTTAGTCGAGGGAATTAGCACAATGCTAACGTCCACATTAGCCTAGCATCATGCCTTCACAGCTCGACAGAATCAATTGCTTTTCCTTGAATCCCAAGCCATTTCTGAGCGTTTTCTGCTTCTGTCATATTTTTACTCACTGTGGTCTCATTTTTCTCTGTACAGTGAAGTCCAGCACCTCTATGGATTCAAGACAACCATGGCTATAAGCTGATGTAACTCTATTTTGTCTTTATGCAGTGTAGCAAAATTTAAAGGCTGTAAATCATCAGAAAAAAGAGAAACGAAAATTTAATTTTTCAGATTTTCTGATTTTAAAAAATCTAAAAAAAGGTGGGAGTATATACAACACACTTTCAGGTACCCTCAAGCATGAGGAACACAGGAAAAAAGTGGTGTGGTTCTACTTTTACAGAAACTACACATTCTGGGACCTTATAAGTTGATTGGAATTTTAGGGCGTTTTTGCCTCTGTCACATTTTTACTCACTGTGGACTCATTTTTCACTGCAGTGTCAAGTTCTACACCTCTATGTGCTCAGGAGAACTGGGGCTGAAGCCAGATATAATTCAACAATGTCTCATAGCAATATAACATAACCAGAATGCAAGAATCTATTCGATAAAGAAAAACGGAGAGTGAAATTTTCTGAATATTTATTTTCAGAACAATGAAAACTGTGAATAACTATGTACAAGGTGACAGGACTCCCCTGGAACTGTTTCAAGGGACCCCCTGAAACTGTTTCGGGGGTCCTGCTGCCCTGAAACAGTCTCTGGAGACAGAGAGCCGACGTATGGAGCATGCTGATTGGTGCTGAGCAGACCCAAGCTGAAATGACACCAGGCAAATGCAAGGCAATATTCAAATAATTCTTTAGAAGTAAATACAGGACGTATATCGATCATTCAAGGCTTGTTGAAAGCTGTAAGATGTGTAAAATTATTTGTTTTTTACAGAATCGAGCTAAAGCAAACAGTTTATTTTCTGCAGATTTTTGAAATGGACGTGTGAATAAATGCAATGTTGACGGCAGTCGCGAAAAATCATCGGTCTTTTCCGCCATTGTTCGGAATGTTGCCGACGTCATGTGTGATACATTCAGGTACCCTCGGAAACTTGAGAATCTGACGAAAACGCCACTTTTTACGGCTTTTTAAAAGGACAAACGGTTTGTAAATGCCAGTCGTTTTAAAATAAGTGCGTTTTTGAACCCGCCGGCGGGTTTGGGATCCAGAGGGTTAAGTTCCCGGATGTTGTGATATTTTGCAAGGGTTTTTTTCTGGAGTGAATATTTTGATACTGAAGACACTGAAAAGTGAAGATGAAAATTAATAATAAAAAAAGCATAAGGACAACAGTGGCAAAACATTAGTTATCAGCTGGTGTAACTATAAACTGTGCACTGCCTTTGTAAGAATAAACAAATACATTAATTAAAACATAACTTAATGGGGTGCTGGTTTGGCGGAGTGGTTAGCAACCAGGCATCCCATGTACTTGCTTCTGCCGGTCCAGGTTCAAATCCCACCTGTGACCAGTTTGCAGAGTGTCTTCCCCTACTCTCTCTCCCCCTTTCACAGGCCTATCCACTGTCTCTCTACTGTCAGTAAAGGCACAAAAATGCCCAAAAAATACATTAAAAAAAAAAAAAAATTATAACTTAATTAAATTCAGAGGATTTTTAAATGAAAAATCTGATTACACAGTTTCCATTCTGTTATATTCAAGTAATAACCAGGACTGAAGCTGTCGAATCAGGTGGGCAGAAAAGAAAGTCTCAGTTTGTGCTCCATGTTTGCACCATAGTGACTTTGCGCGGATATCCGAGATGCAAATATTTCTGAACTCATCATTGCTGACTTGTTTCTTTCAATTTGACAGAATTTTTGTGTGGGGAACAGTTATAAACTATAAAAACTACTTTTAACTCTAAAAAAATGAAACAGTTGCTTTAAGCAATAAATGAAATGTATAGGTCTGATATGTCTGGCTGAAATATGAGCTGATGCTGATATTTAACTTTCTCGGCTGGTTCTGATATTGTTCTGATAATATTGTACATCCCTGCTAATGATCTGCATATTGTGAAGGTCCTCAGCTGAAGTAAAACCTGGATTTGATGGATGTTTCTCCTCTTAGGGCTTCTGTTCATGCTCATTTATTTAATTCCTCCTCATGTTACTCAGCTCGTTCTGCAGCTCCACCTGCAGCAGGTTTCACTTTGTGTCTTCTTTCAGACTCGCTGGACTTTTTGTGTCTTTCCTTCTTCTCTATTTTCAGACTTTCACTCTCAGACATCTGCAGCCTGACGTGAGGGAAGCTGCTGTTCTGTCTCGAAATGATTTGGTCTTTTTGAAGGTCAATAACGGCTCCAGCACGCAGCAGCCGCCCATGTGCATTTTTATTCACTCACAGGGTTCAAGATGAAGTTCAGATTCCTTCACTCACTTCCTCTTCCTGACTCGTATTTCTATTTTTAATCAATAAGAGTGTTGTTGTTAATATTCTGCGTTCATACTTAAGAGTTTCACTTCCACTGAGTGTAAATTTCTTTATTTCCTCTTTATGTTTTTGTGCAGGTTTATGAAGCCGTCAAGTACATCCAGCTGACCATGGCTCTGCTCAGGTCTGTCTCTTCTCCTGGGACCTGTTGAAGTTTAAGTTCATAAGCTTTAAGTATAGATAGATAGATAGATAGATAGATAGATAGATAGATAGATAGATAGATAGATAGATAGATAGATAGATAGATAGATAGATACAAATCCATCTAGAAATGGTTCCATGGTTGCATGTCATACCTAGAGGGCTGGTAGATGAAGTCAGAAGTAATAAATTGGTCATTTATTTTAGGGATCTTTTGTAAGTGTGTAAATACACAATCCACACCCACTTCATTCGGCGCACCGTGCTAAAACCACATTCATAAGATGGCAATTATGTTACAAGGAAGCCAGTAAAGAAAGCAAATATTTATTCACTTAATGACAAGATGACATGAAATCAGTGGGTAAAAGGAAAAGAACAAAAGCAAAATGAAAAATGATCAGCAGCAAAGGTAAAATAAGAAAAATAAATTATTTAAGATAGATGTCTCTGATCATGCACAACTTTTCTGGCTAGTCATTTAAGGTTGAGATCTCTTATGTTTTAAATGTTTTATTTTGACATTAGTTTGTTTGTATTTTTCAGTATCATTGGGTCGAGCTCCATCATCGTCTCTGTGATGATCCAAAGACTCAGACGTAAACCAGAGGTCAGTACCTGCTGAACAAATAAGTGAACCTATCTAGAGCTTCGTTGGTGAAATCTTTTCCATTCCTGCTTTATGTTCGACTTCAGTTGCTCAACAGTCCAACGTCTTTATTGTTGTATTTGGGTTTTAATAATTCTCCACACCTGTTCAGTGGAGACAGGCGTGGACTGCAGCAGGTCAGTCTAGTCCCTGTTCAGTGGAGGCAGGCGTGGACTGCAGCAGGTCAGTCTAGTACCTGTTCAGTGGAGACAGGCGTGGACTACAGCAGGTCAGTCTAGTACCTGTTCAGTGGAGGCAGGCGTGGACTGCAGCAGGTCAGTCTAGTACCTGTTCAGTGGAGGCAGGCGTGGACTGCAGCAGGTCAGTCTAGTACCCACACTCTTTCACTCTGAAGCCACGCTGTTGTTACTTAAGCAGAATGTGTCTTCAGTGTCTCTGAAAATATGCAGGGTCGACCCTGAAAAAACATAAAATGGGGCCTTCACAGATGTGCAGGTTACCCATGCCATGCCGCACTAACACCCCCCATACCATCACAGATGCTGTCTTTTGGCCTTTGCTCTGATAACAGTCTGGATGGTCCTTTTCCTCTTTAGCCTGGAGGACACCACGTCCATGATGTCCAAAAACAGTCTGAAATGTGGACTCAGACCACAGCAGACTTTTCCACTTTGCCTCAGTCCATCTCAGATGAGATCATCATAAAGAAGCTGGCGGTGTTTCTGGATGTTGTTGATGTTTGTCTTTGTTTTTGCATGGTAGAGTTTGATCTGGACCTTGTAGATTTGATTTGATTTAATTTGCCAAGCTTTATTTCGAACATAGGAAAAATAAAATACTGAAGTTAAAAAACAAACAACAAACAATGACAACATTATTAACAGAAATTCTTAATTATTAATGCTGTTCGATGTCTGAAATAGTTTGAATAGTTTTTCATTTGAAAAAGGAAAATAGAACAGTAGAGCAGAACAGACAGTTAGTGTCCACTTTTACCTAGTCCCTCCAGTTGTTAATTGATATATTTAATGAAAACAAAGTTTTTATACATCTTTTTGAATTGTTCAATATTTTTACTCAGTTTGATGTTCTCTTCAATATTATTCCACAAGACCACCCACATTGTGAAATGCACATACTTTTAGAATTTGTTCGAGCAAAGTGCTTTTCCATGTTTAGTGTCCCTCTAAAGAAAAATCTCCCTTCTATCTGTGAATAGATTAAATTATTTTTTACTTTGTATATTATTCGTACTGTTTTGAATTGTACCAGATTTCTAAACTTAATATAAATGAGATGTAGAGATGAACTGTGTTAACAATGGTTTTCTGAAGTGTTCCTGATCCCATGTGCTGATATACTTTACTGAGTGATGCTGCTTTATAATGAATACAGTTCTGCCTGAGGGATTGAAGGTCACAGGCATTCAGTGTTGCTGCTTAAATGCAGAGATTTCTCCTGATTCTCAGAATCTTTTGATGATATTATGGACTGTCGAAGATACTCTATATCCACATATCCAGTCTTTTATTTCCCCCTGTCCCAGCTTTTTACCTCCACTAGGAGGTTATGTTATTGCCAGCATCTGTTTGTTTTGTTTGTAACTTAGTTAGTTTGCTTGTTTGTTTTTCTGTCGGCAAAATAACTCAAAAAGTTATGGACAGATTTCGCTGAAATTTCAGGAAATGTCCAGACTGGGACAAGGAACAAATGATTAGATTTTGGGACTGATCTGGATCACCGTCTGGATCCGCCATGATGAAAAATACGATCTTTGTGAATAACTACTGAATACTGAAATAAAATAGATATCATTATGAATCCAACTACTAATGGTATGTTTTCATGGTCAAACAATCTAAATATTTAAATAAAATAAAGATATGACTAATATATATGGTCAAAATCACAATATGGGTGAGGGCTGTGGTGCTGACGTAGGTCTGCGCTTTCAGAGTGCTTTTTTAGTTTTAAGCATGTTGCAGGCATGAACACAAAGTGGGTAAATATTGCACAAAAACAATGACATTTTTCAACTTGAACAGTAAATATCTTTTTTGTGTGTTCTGTTGAGTTTAGTTGAAATAATTTTGCAGAACATTGTGTTCTGTTGTAAGACACAACATCCCCACTTCATTAGAATTGGCGTCTGTGTTGTTTGGCAGTCTGTGCCCTGCTCATTGTGTCGACTTAACCATAATGTTTGTTTTTTGTGTGTTTGTTTGTGTAGCTGCAGCCTCTATTCCTGCTCAGTGTGTCCGACCTGCTGCTTGCTCTCTGCTGGCTGATCGGAGCCATTCTCTTCTCTCGGCGCTGCAACAGACTGAACAGACACTGTTTCCATCTGCACACCGTGGAGCAGGTAAGACAAACACACACAAACCACACACATACAGGTCTGTGAGCTAGTAAAATTTGATTATTTAGCATCGTCAGTTTTGTTAAAAGGGAATGAGAGTTAACACTGATCAGTTTGATATGTGCTTCACCCAAAACAAACCCACGTAGAATCAAGGCACTAATTTCACAGATAATGTGCGTCGTCAAAATAGCAAAATATAGACCTGCATGCCTCAAACCCCAGTGCACAAGCACTTCAAACAATGAGCTTCATGCTGTCAAAATAGGGCCCCAACGTATAAAGTGCAACAGTGAAAAATAGCAATAAAAAAAAGTAATAAAGAGAGAAGGATACGAGTACAAACAAGGCTTTAAAGGGATATGCCAACAGAGTTTTGTTTTGTCTCTTGCCTCACTCCAGAGTCCATGACAAGCAGAAGATACTATTCTATGCATGCAGTAACAAGGAAGAGATGGGCAGAGCTCACATCGCTAATTAGCTTAGCTCAAACACTGGGAGTCAATGGGTAGTGTTAGCCTGCCTCTACCTACAGTCATCAGATAAAGTCTTCAGCAACTCTAACGATCCTGTGTGTTTTTTGTTACTTGATTTTACTGCATTATGTTATGATATCTATTTTTAGACTAAGATTAGCATATTTTGTAATCTTTCAAAGGAAATACGAACAAATCTACTAAACCAAGCATGTGCAAACCATCGTGGACGTGCTTGTAAGTAGGTCAACAAAACAAAGCTTGTCCGGTAAAGTCACAACAAGAACACAGAACCATTTAGAGTTGCTGAAGAGTTAATCTGATGACTGTAGGTAGAAGCAGGCCAACTCTACCCATTGACTCCCAGTGTTTGAGCTATGCTAATTAGCATTGGGTGAGCTATGCCTGCCTCTTTCTTGTTGCTTCATGCACAGTTAACAGAATGGAGTCTATCTGCTTGTCATGGGCTCAGGAGTAAGGCAAGACACAAAGATAAATAAAAAGCTGGTGTATACCTTTAATTAGCTTCTTTTTAAGAAAAGAGGAAATAATGAAGTAAAAAGACAGACTGATCCAATCACCATAAGCAAAGCCGTTTGTTAAGGGGTTTTCTCTAATCTCTCTTAATTAGGTTTGACATGGACAAAACATTATATAATAAAAGCAGAACTGTTCATATTTATGTCTCTCATGTCAAAACCACATTTAAAATCCTTTAAAATGCAGCAAAACATCAAGTCTATTTTTTCATTAAGTGCAGTTTTGTTATTACTGTTCGATCAAGAGGTAGGTCTTCTGATCCTTTGCTAAAAATAAAGACTTTGTTTTTAAAGGAAATTTGTGTGCTTTTTCACAGATGATGAAATATGTAAATTGATGCCTTCAACAAAAACATTGTGATGCATGTTTCCCCAAAAATAATCAAAATGAAGGAAGCTGGGCAGAGATTCTGTCCAACTGGAAAATCTCGACTTCCTCCTGAAACATGCTGCTGAAAGTGAAAACCCTTAAATGCCAACCACAATAATCTGACACTCTTCCTTTTTTAACAAATATCAACAGACTAAACAGAATAATCAGTGAACGTTGACAGAAACACCAAGTCTGGCCCAAAGTTTAACATGGTATGTGAGGCATGGGGTTCCACAGGGGTCCGTCTTTGGTCCACTGTTATTTCCACTGTACTGTACATCAGTTGTCCTTTGTTACCTTAGCCATGCCCCCCTACGAGACTGTTATTCTGTAATGCCCCCCACTCACCCCACACACCATTGAAGGAGTCTGTAAAGCTAAGATTTTTCTAAATGCATCCAAACATGTGAATACAAACTTCCGAATTAAGTATTACATGCAAACATAAAACTGTATCTTAAAATAAATAAACATAAATCATAAACATTTGATTTTTTTTTGTTCATTAAAGCTGTGGTCTACGATTTGAAACCGCAGCCTGCCCCCCCTTCCCTCACCTCTCCCCCCCGTGTTCCAAGATCCCGCCCCCAGCTCGTGTCGCCTCATATAAGCCCCCTTGGACAGAGCTACGAGGAACAAGCACAATATACCAGCAGCAAACTCAATCAAAAACAGCTCAGCTCAACTGAAAGTATCAAACATGACAGACATCCCCCTTGTAACACACAGCAGTAGCCATTTCAATTGGACCGGCGGCAATGCGGGTCTGGCGCCGCCAGAGCGGAGCCGAGTGTGGGGGAGGATTTATCTTTCTCAGCCTGTCCTCCCCAGCTCAGCTTACAGTGCTAACGATTAGCGGCTAACAGGCTAACCCGCTCCCCTACAAGTTATTAGCCCGTACAGGCACAGACTAACCAGAGTTATTCAGCAGACATCTCCCACTGTAGTAAACAAAGCCATTACCTGATCAACCAGGGGCGAAACGGCTGATGCTGAAGGTCTGACGACCGGCTGAGGCTATTCGTTAGCTGTTAGCCCGCTAACAGGCCTCAACCAGCGGGCAGAGCTCCGTTGGGCCCCGTGGGAGAGGGAGGTGGCTTCGGTCTCGGGGCTAGGCTTTTCCGGCTCCATGATAGTTCAGTAGCTAACGCTGCTAGCTGCTCACCGGAGGTAGAGGGGAGGAGACGGGACCATGACGCACTACGCATGACGCTGCGTAGTGAGAGAGACAGGGGATTGGATGGACTCACGGACCAACTCACGGACCAATTAATAGTCGCAGGTTCTTAGGTTTGATTGGTCAGCTAGTATGCAGCTTTTCAGCGGATATACTGAATGGATTATTTTCATTCTTTTTGGTCTTTATACTGTGTAGATAGGACCATAGGACCATAACAGCCTTATAAACGGTGTTATTAATATGTACAAAGCTTCCAAATCGTAGACCATAGCTTTAAATGATAAAGTCTTGTTTTTTCAGAAATAGATAAAGTTAGATAAAAAAACTAATACAGGAATACAGTTATACAGTAGATTAGGGAAGGCGAAAAAACCGTCATACTCGTGGAGTGTTTACTGACAAAACCGATCAACTTATTTGAAAATGTCATAAACTCAGTAGCAAGAATTAAAAATCGAGAAGTTTATATGATAGAATAAGTGAACTAATAAATGGGAATGACAGAATAGTGTTGCTCTAACTCCCACAGGTTTTGTGAACTATAAAAGCCTTTATCAGACTTATATTGATTTATACTG
Organism: Scarus forsteni; assembly: GCA_036419115.1. NCBI lineage: Eukaryota > Metazoa > Chordata > Actinopteri > Labriformes > Labridae > Scarus > Scarus forsteni. The sequence continues at coordinate 10,579,520 of JAZDUH010000508.1, read as the reverse complement.
GCTCCTTTAAGTCACAAATTTTGTGGCTGACTGCATCTTCATTTGATTCATGTATTGGCAGAGTTAAATTACAGACTCATTCATTAGTTGTTGTTGTTGTTATGATAACTCATTGTTGTACAAATTCTTAATACAAGTGTTCCCCACCACCTCCGCTGTAGTGGATTAAGTGCTGGAAAACACCAAACACTGAAAAGCCTGACTGACTTTAATTAATCCAGACATTTATAATCCTTATCGTCTTATTTCTGTAATGGAAGAAGGAAACTTCAATTCTTTCCAGGTAAACTCCAGCTCCAGAGGAGGAGCGTGGATTGGCAAGGGCTCTGCTTATTTAAGTATGGGATTTTCAATCACGTGGCAGTAATACAGTGTACCACAGAGAAATTCAAGGAAGGTTTAAGGATATTAGAATCTGGGTGCCAAGCAATTCAACTGTGTTTTATAGAGAAAGTGCTGTGTAAATAAAACCTGTTAAAGAGCCCTGCAGATTTGAGAACCCTGAGCATTTGTTTAGATAATCAAGAAAATGAATTCAATAAAATAATTCACTTTCACTTCAGAATCTTTTAGAACATGGATTCTCCAGAGGAATCGAAGTTCCATGGTGTTCAGTGTTGGTTTTTGAAGTTTATGCTTACATGCAGAGATTTATGTGGGTTCTCTTAAACTTTTGGTGATATTATAGACTGTAGATGATGAAGTCCCCCAGTTTTTGCGATCATACTTAGATCATACAACGTTGTTCCTAATCTGTTGGACAGTTTGCTTGGACAACGTGCTAAACCTCACTCCATCTTTGCTTGGGAACAACTGACCCTTCCGTTAAGCTCATTTTATAACCCCAAAATTAGTGAATATTTGCAGAAAAATAAAGTTTATCAGTCTGAACATTAAATATACTTTATACTTTGTAGTGTATTCAGTTGAAAATAGGTCAGAAAGTATTTGCAAATCATTGTATTCTGTTTTTATTTCTGTTTTACACAACATCCCAACATCATTGAAATCAGTGTTTGTCTTAGTTTCATCAGTCGATCCACTCAGAGCCATGTCCTTGTGTCCAGCTAATGCATCACAGCCTTCCAAGTGCTAAACACTTTTTGTAGAGAGGGATAGAGCGTTTCAGTCCAGTCTGCCTCCACATGTGCTACTATGAGCTCAAATTTCTTTTCTTTTCTTTTTTATTTTACCTTTATTTAACCAGGAAGTCCCATTGAGATTAAAAATCTCTTTTACAAGAGACCTGGCAAAGGCAGCAGCCAATACAGTGATACAGACTTAAAAAAAAACGTAAAACATTAACAGCACAACAACTCACATTTTTAAAAAAGGCTTGCAAAATGTACAATGACCATTCACGAGAAGCAGCCACACTTCTCTGTCATGCTGTTTATGATCCTTTTAAATTTTCTCAGTGAGATCAATGACATTATCTTTAGCTGTTTTTGGAGGTTGTTCCATGCCCAAGGTGTTTAAAGAAAGGGGGGTACTTTCTTCAAAGTTGAAGCTCCAGGTCATTAAAAGTCTGTCTAAAATGATTTGGATGGATGGGAATTGTGCAACAAATTAGACCAGTTCTGAAAAAAAAGACAGTAGCCAGCAAAGTTTCATTACGCAGATATGTTCTCTTAATCTGATACGCCAGATGGACAGTTCCATCTATCCACCATGGAAATATTTCACTAATCCATCTGGGAAAGAGCAGTTTGAAAATGTTTTTAAGGGCAGAACCTTCAAAAATAACAGCAGCTTGTGATATGCAACAGTTAGCCTTTAGCTTAAACAACTTTACTACCTTAGACTATCGTTTCACTTTTTTGTTATACCACACATATGTATCATTTATTTATTATCATTAATTTAATCATCGATTTTCATAGGTAACAAAAGCATTTAATGTTCAACAAAGCAAAGCAAAGGATCACTTGCAAACATTGCAAGGCCGACTTCATCTGGCATGGGAGCACGACCTCTATGAAAGAGCACTTGCTGAGAAAGCTCGTCGGCGTGTTGGAGACGGACGAAGACTTGTCTCGGTGTAAAGATTATTTTTGTTTGTTACATTCAGCAGCACCTTATTTTATTGAATATTTCATAGACAAGACTGCTACTACTTTGCCTGTTTTAAGAAAAAAAAGTAAGTTTGTGAGCATTTATTTGAACAACATGCAAACAAGTCGATTAATGTACTTACAGTTTTGCACAGTGAGTCAAGAAAGAAAAAAGCTGTAATACAATATCATCACTGAAGGAAAAATGTTTTTTATGGTCTTTATTGTTGTTTAGAAAATACCTAAAACAACTTTAAGCTAAATTGTAAAGGAAATTGCAAAAATGTATCATTTTCCAATTAATTGATTAATCATTTAAAAAAAATACCAGATTAATTAATTATGAAGATAATCATTAGTTGCAGCCCTACATTAAACACTTAAACATGAACCTCGCCAAAGACAATCCCTACCAAGTTTTTCAGCTTAACTTCTGAGGACAGCAGATTTCCCTAAGCATTACTGAGTAACCATGATGACCACAGACTAACTGGCATGTCCGGGGAGGATTTCCACTTCCTCTCCCAGTTTCCCAGCAGCGATCCCCGGTCAGCAGAAGAGCAAAAACACGATTTCTCATAAGACAAGATTCAGGTGATGATAATGCCTGCAAGTGCTTCCCTCCTCTTGAAAGAAAAAATTAGTCTATTTCTGATAAAAAAAAAAAACAACCAAAAAACCCCACAGATATTGAGCTTCAGAAGCCGTCATTGTTTTCAAACAGCCTCACGTCCTGTTGTCGTCACGTCTGCAGCTCCCACCTACTTCTCTGATTGGGCCGTTAAGCATTGAGCAAAGTCAAAAGTGAAGTCGTTGGAGATGACCAGGGAGGATTTCAAAATCAGGAAAGTCCATCTGCTATGCAAGGCTGATGTTCGCTGTCAGACACAAAACAACAGCCAACAGCAACTCTTCTTCATAGCACCAGCTGAAGTCAGACCTTGATAATATGTACATATTGATACTGAAGCACAGAGGTCTCCTTATAGACGAGTTCCTGTCCTGGTATTTTTGGCATTTTGTTCCCAGATGACCCGGTTCAGATCTGATCCTGATCTGGGTCATCCTGGGATGAATCAGAGCAGCAGAGGCAGGAGGGACGTGGACTGGATGTAAAGAGTGTAAACAGAAAGAAAAACAGCTCCAACATTCCTGACCCACATGTATTGTTCAGAATCATCGAGCCTCGATCAGACTGCTGTTTGCATCTCTTCATCTTCTTAATGAGGAGTGTTTACTCCAAAACAGTCTGAGCATCAGACGATAACAAGCTCTTGGTGAAGATATTTATTGTCATGTTTCATTGCAGGGAACCATAAAGTCAGTTTCTTTTGCTTTCAGGTTCTCTACATGGCCTCCTTCTTCTACACGCTGAACTTTGTGTGGAACCTTTTCTCTGGAATCAGAGAGAAACTCTACAGCTGTCTCAGTGGATACTCCGTACAGGTACAATCCACCAACTGGTTCTTTTCCATCATTGGTTAGATTTTCTTTAATGTCCAAAAACAGAACTTTAGACTATTGTGAAACTTACTTTGTGTATTTACGACCCTAAATAAAGTTTTGTCTTAGAGTTAAGAAAAGCCTGAGTGATGTTAGCTGTTTGGTTTCTGATGGAGGCTTCAACCAGTGGAAACACTAACTTTAGATCAACCTATACTCAGGCTAACATTAAGATCCATATCTATGCTTCAGCCAGCCTGTGGCCATATTGCAGAGTGTTTACTCCTACTCTCTCTCACCCCCTTTCACAAGCCCATCCACTGTCTCTCTCCTGTCAATAAAGGCACAAAATGCCCCAAAAAATTAACTTTAAAGAAAAGGAAGTGTTTGGGGAGGGCAGAACCTTTCTGAACCATATCCAGCAGGTGATTGGGTGGTCACTCTGTCAATCATATTCATTGAATCTGCCGTCCATGGCTGATACATCCATAGTTACCTTTTTTAGCACCACATAGACGTGAGGTCCCTCTTGACAATGGGATGTCACATCTCAAGAGATGTTCCTTTAATACATTTATACTTAACAGAGACAAATATAGTAGGGATGCACTTGTGGTCGGGCACCCATGAGTTCATCACTACCATAAATGCTTGTTTTCAGTAAGAATATCATTGATTATACTTCTATAAAATTATCAACAGAACCACACAGAATTGAGGAACCTTCTGAAAACGAGATGTAGCATCTCAAGAGGCGAACCTCTAATAAATCAGACAACAGGTCTGTGTTCATGGATCTGTCACTAACTTTAGTTCTTACTTTAGTCCACTTGTCTCCTCTTACCTACCTTCGTTCACCCTCACACCCAACACAGCATCGTGTGGATTTGCAGTTCATCATGAGACTGGGATCCACATTCAAGATTTCCTGCTGCTTAACAGAAGGTTTTTTCTTGAGCCATGATGGAGGGATTCATGATTGGCTATATGGATTCATGTTGGGTGTTGGATGTATATATTTGTATATATATGTATATGTGTATTCTATATATTTATATGTGTATCTATGCATATATGTGAATAAAATGCAGAGTTTTATGCTCTATTATAGATTGTCTTTTATGTTATGATTTGGCTCTAAACAAATAAAGCTGGATTGTTTGACTGATTACATGCCAATTCAATAATGTCGAAGAAACTGTCACCAAAATATGTTTGAACTGAAGCAAAAATATCCTGTTGAGAAATGCTTTCAGTGTTATTTGTTTTTCAATTACTAAATAAATATGGTCCAGATTGTAGCGAAATTGCAAAAATGTATCATTTTTCATCAATTATGAAAGTAATCATTAGTTGCAGCCCTACATTAAACACTTAATGAACCTCGCCAAAGACAATCCCTACCAAGTTTTTCAGCTTAACTTCTGAGGACAGCAGATTTCCCAAAGCATTACTGAGTAACCATGATGACCACAGACTAACTGGCATGTCCGGGGAGGATTTCCACTTCCTCTCCCAGTTTCCCAGCAGTGATCCCCGGTCAGCAGAAGAGCAAAAACACGATTTCTCATAAGACAAGATTCAGGTGATGATAATGCCTGCAAGTGCTTCCCTCCTCTTTAAAGAAAAAAATAGTCTATTTCTGATTAAAAAAAAAAAAAACAACCAAAAAACCCCACAGATATTGAGCTTCAGAAGCCGTCATTGTTTTCAAACAGCCAGTCACTTCCTGTTGTCGTCACGTCTGCAGCTCCCACCTACTTCTCTGATTGGGCCGTTAAGCATTGAGCAAAGTCAAAAGTGAAGTCGTTGGAGATGACCATGGAGGATTTCAGAATCAGGAAAGTCCATCTGCTATGCAAGGCTGATGTTCGCTGTCAGACACAAAACAACAGCCAACAGCAACTGTTCCTCATAGCACCAGCTGAAGTCACACCTTGATAATATGTACATATTGATACTGAAGCACAGAGGTCTCCTTATAGACGAGTTCCTGTCCTGGTATTTTTGGCATTTTGTTCCCAGATGACCCGGTTCAGATCTGATCCTGATCTGGGTCATCCTGGGATGAATCAGGAGCAGCAGAGGCAGGAGGGACGTGGACTGGATGTAAAGAGTGTAAACAGAAAGAAAACAGCTCCAACATTCCTGACCCTAATATGCATTGTTCAGAATCATCGAGCCTCGATCAGACTGCTGTTTGCATCTCTTCATCTTCTCAATGAGGAGTAAGTTTATTCCAAAACAGTCTGAGCATCAGTATTTATAACAAGCTCTTGGTGAAGATATTTATTGTCATGTTTCATTGCAGGAACCATAAAGTCAGTTTCTTTTGCTTTCAGGTTCTCTACATGGCCTCCTCTTCTTCTCTACACGCTGAACTCTTGTGTGGAACCTTTTCTGAATCAGAGAGAAACTCTACAGCTGTCTCAGTGTGGATACTCTGCACAGGTACAATCCACCAACTGGTTCTTTTTTCCATCATTGGTTAGATTTTCTTTAATGTCCAAAATCAGAACTTTAGACTATTGTGAAACTTACTTTGTGTATTTAATAATTCTAAATAAAGTTTTTTCTTAGAGTTAAGAAAAGCCTGAGTGATGTTAGCTGTTTGGTTTCTGATGGAGGCTTCAACCAGTGGAAACACTAACTCTTCTTAGATCAACCTATACTCAGGCTAACATTAAGATCCATATCTATAAGCTTCAGCCAGCTCAGGCCATATTGCAGAGTGTTTACTCCTACTCTTCTCACCCCCTTCACACAAGCCCATCCACTGTCTCTCTCCTGTCAATAAAGGCACAAAATGCCCCAAAAAATTAACTTTAAAGAAAAAGGAAGTGTTTGGGGAGGGCAGAACCTTTCTGAACCATATCCAGCAGGTGATTGGGTGGTCACTCTGTCAATCATATTCATTGAATCTGCCGGGCCATTCATGGCTGAGACATCCATAGTTACCTTTTTAGCACCACATAGACGTGAGGTCCTCTGATTAATGGGGATGTCAAGCATCTCAAGAGATGTTCCTTTTAATACATTTATACTTAACAGAGACAAATATAGTAGGGATGCACTTGTGGTCGGGCACCCATGAGTTCATCACTACCATAAATTCTTGTTTTCAGTAAGAATATCATTGATTATACTTCTATAAAATTATCATCAGAACCACACAGAATTGAGGAACCTTCTGAAAACGAGATGTAGCATCTGAAGAGGCTAACCTCTAATAAATCAGACGACAGGTCTGTGTTCATGGATCTGTTTCTAACTTTAGTTCTTACTTTAGTCCACTTGTCTCCTCTTACCTACCTTCCTTCGCCCTCACACCCAACACAGCATCGTGTGGATTTGCTGTTCATCATGAGACTGGGATCCACATTCAAGATTTCCTGCTGCTTAACAGAAGGTTTTTACTTAAACCATGATGGAGGGATTCATGATTGGCTATATGGATTCATGTTGGGTGTTGGATGTATATGTATATGTGTATTCTATATATTTATATGTGTATCTATGCATATATGTGAATAAAATGCAGAGTTTTATGCTCTATTATAGATTGTCTTTTATGTTATGATTTGACTCTAAACAAATAAAGCTGGATTGTTTGACTGATTACATGTCAATTCAATAATGTCGAAGAAACTGTCACCAATATATGTTTGAACCGAAGAAAAAATATCCTGTTGAGAAATGCTTTCAGTGTTATTTGTTTTTCAATTATTAAATAAATATGATCCAGATCTGATGAAGATGCTACTCAAGCTGTTAGCGTCTATGCTAATCTCTGTATGAGCAGCCACTTTCTCCTGTCGTCTCGATCGTAGTTTCACCTCTTTTTGTTCTAAAGGATGCTGAATGGGCCATCATGCTTTCCAGGAAATTGGCAAGATGGATCGAGCTGATCATAGACATTAGATCAGACAGATCCAGCTGCACTGCAAGGTTTAGCGTGATTACTCATCTTAACAACAAGGTTCAAGTTGGAAGGATTATTTATTCATGGAATTATCAGCACAGCTAAATATGTGTACCTGCACAGATCTGCCTGAATACAGAATCTGAATCAGCTCCAATCAACAATAACTGTGAGCAGTTAGGGTTGCAAGACGACGGCAGGAAGTGACTGCTCACACAGAGATTAGCACAGTTGCTAACAGCCTCGCCCGCAGTTTTATATAGGCTATTCACACATAGACACATACCTGCACACACTTACATATACATATTGATGTACATATATATACACACTTATTAAGCAAGGATTTGATTTAGGTTGAGTAATAAAATGAATAATACCATCCCTGTGGAGGATCAGATGCAGGTCTTTCTCCCTCCTCCTTGGAAACGCTCAGACTCCCTGTGACGGACAGAAAATAGGCATGTACGTGGAGACATAACATGACATAAAAACCAGGAAGTGAAAACAGATCCTTTAAAGAAGTATATCTCTGTGCATTGAGAGTTTAGTAAAAGTTTTCATGTTCCTGTGCCCCACAAGCCCCTTCAACACAGTTTAAAGTAAAGAAATTTGATTTTGCAGCACATGGGATCTTCGATTAATCTTTGAAGTTTTCTTTTTCCAGTTTTCCAACAGGGTGCGCACGGCCAACAGATTCACAGCACTTTTTTCAGGGTAAGTAAACAAATGCCGAAGAAACCAGAGCTCTCATGAAATAATAATAGACTGTGATTTCTACATATCTTTTTGATACTTAGGTTTTGAGTCTTTGCATGATAATCAGAGAAGTCAGATGTAGATGAACATTTTAAGAGTCTGTACAGAGGATCACAAGGCCCTTTAATATTCTGACATAAATAAACTCAATTTCCTAAATCCTGTTCTTGTTGTGTACAGATCTTTTTGTAGTCTGAGTAAACATGCCACTCATGAATCGCTCTGCTAATGTTGATCCAGGTCTTTACAATGTTAGGATCAGTCTGTAAACATTTTCTGCTGATGCGTTTTTTTCTTGGAGCTATCTAAATATTTAAGGCGTCCCATTATATCTCCTTGCAGATCACTCAAACATACCTAACATATACCGTATCTCTACATATACCAGGCCATGCAGAGCTTTAAAACTAATAAAAGAATCTTATAACCCAGTTTCAAAACCCAGACCTTGATAACTGACCTTTGGTCATCATCATTGTATTACTTCCTGTTTGAGATGGGAAGTACACGAGGGTAAAGTTTGAAGAAAGTCCCTGAAAGCCTTCTTAAAGAATCAGACAGACTGACAAAAGGACAAACAACCCTTAAGGTGTCTCCTCTGACTTTAGCTGTGAGAGGTGCAGACGCATATTAAAGTGTTTTCTTACATTAATCTGCCATTGTTGATATTTAAAACCCTTTTTCATGGATATGTGTAACCTGAATTGTTGATGTAAATGTTTTTGACGCTCCTCTGATGTTCACAGGATACTTCCTATTCTGCTGATGATGCCTGCCTCTGTAATTGAAAACATCAGGCTGTGTCAAGCTAACTCCAGCCAGCCATACAAGTGAGTCAAACGACTGAAACTATTTTACTTTACACCAAAAGTAGAGCGACCACGTGGCGTATTTATGCCTGTGCAAGGTATAAACTGCCAGTGAGTGAGAGCACAGTGGTGGGTCACTTGGTCTCTAAACTTTAAACTTCACAAGGATTTTTTTCTGGTGTTTGCACATCTGACTGTTAGCATATTAACGGGAGAAGTTTGGATGTATATGTTAAGATTTAAAGGGGATTTTTGTCATGGCACAGGGAAGTTTGATCTAGATTCAAAGACAGATCTTTTACAAAATAATTTGTCAGCATTATGCAATAGGCCAGTTTCCACATTTTCTATAATAATCCATCTAATGATGTCATAAATGCATAAGCAGAGGTTTGTACTGTTTTGGATGACTTCTTGCTCCTTATGGAAAAAATCTCTTTCGCTTTCTCATGATTTTGCATTCACAAAAGTGGGATAAAAAGCACAAATAATAGTGAGACATATAACCTTGGCCTTCATCCATTGGCCCCCAAAATCTGTCAGGATAGAAGCTGCATTACGACCAAGCAGTCTGATTCAACTCGGCTCGCTACAGACATTAATTATTGTTTTTTTTTTTCACTGTCAAATGAGGAGAAAGGGATCCCAATAACTAGGGCTGGGTATTGATTCAGATTTTCTGGATCAATTCGATTCAATATTACAAGGTCTCAAATCGATTCGATTCACGATTCAATTTGATATTTAATCAGTGTGGGATATCTCAGTTAAAATAATGCTGTGAATTTAAAAAATGACCTTTTGACCTGGTACACCGTTAAAAATTGTTTTGACATTAAGAACTGAACCCAAAGCAGTTACATTAATCTCATATTAATGATATGCATTCATGCATATTCTGCATCTTACTTGTTTTTTGTCCAACTCATCTTTTCCTTCATGCTTGTTAAATCCAAAATACTGTACATCCAAACGTCAGCTTTTAAACTCGCTGGTGGTGCACATGAAGTGCTTCCACCATGTTTGTTTGCAGTAACATCTCATGAGATCTTGTTCAGTGGAAAGCAACGCTAAACTCTGATCACACGAGACTAGCAGGGTTGATACCACAGGCTGCTTCTCTGCACATCCAAAGAAGAAAAAACTACCCAAGTTGGAAGATCGATCTTTGGATTTTATGGATTGATTATGAACCAGTTAAAGGAAAATCGATTTAAATCGATTAAATCCATTATTTAAACCCAGCCCTACCAATAACTAACCCCCTCTGAAGGGTGTGTTGATTGGTCACAAAAAACGTCAATTCTCATGCTACAATAGCAAAAACAATAACACAAACCTCACCATGTTCAAATAAGCCGTGGATTGAAGCGATTTCCCCTCTACTGTCCAAATAAAACACTGGTGCTGGAAGTCAATCATGGTCGACTTAATTTCACATCCCTTAATTCAAGTGAAGGTTTAGCTGGCAGTGGAAACACAAACAACATCAAGGTTTACAAACTGTACTGAACCATACCGGACTGCTCAGTGGAAAAAGGCAAAAGTCGATGTGTCAAAGTTTGATGAAATATGGAAGACCATTTGGTCATGAAACTGCTATCATTGATATCAAGCTAAAAGTGACACAAGTGCAACTCGTAGACTGGTTTGGGTCAACTAGTACCTGTAAGTAGACTTAAAAATGTTCACTAGTATTACTACTAAGTCTTATGTACTAAATAAGGGATGAAAAAAAGCAAATTCAGACTTCCCATTGGCTTTCGAAAATATTACAGCCAATCAGGGTTCTGGATTGGGTTATACTCCTACTTCATGTATATTATATCTGCTAGTACTACTTATGATTCTTTTTACATTACTTGTACTACTTGTGGATTGAAACCAGTCCATTAGTACTGCCGGTGAGACTTTTTGAGTTTACTAGTTGTGCTATTAAACACAATTATTCTTTAACAAGTAACGGTTTTTAGTAGTAGATCGTACTAGTAAAGCAAAAGTACCTTCTAGTAGACAGTTTTGTGTCACTAGTACTACTGTTAGAGCTTTGAGTATTTTCTTGCAGCATTTTTTAAGTTCAAAATCTTTAATAGTTAAACAAAATGTTTTTACTAGTATCTCACTAGTAGTTGTAGTGAGATACTTTGATTTGATCAGATTAATGCCCAAACAGCTTTCCAAAGTGAAAATTCCTTAGAGCAGCCCTAATCAATTAGAGGCCCGGGGGCCACATGCGGCCTGAAAGTAACGCTTGAGTGGCCCAAAATCAATGTGATTGGGACTTTTGTGCAGTGAGAACAACAGAAAAAACTTTTACAAATACTGACAAGGTCTAACAAAAATTCCAACACTATTACAGACATTGAATCAAACACATTCTTAAAGGCGATTTTAAGCAAGTTACCTTTAATGCACTTTCAAATGTGACCAAAAATGGTGTTTTTAATCTGCGTTTTTATTTATATTCATATGCACCTTAATATGTGCTTGTATTTACCTGTCAAAACGTGTTGAAGTTATCTGTTTAGTGTTACATTTACAGAAACAGTATTTCAGCAGAAGTTTAGTTTTAGTACTGCTCTGTATTGAGTTTATGCCCTTTTGGATGTGGCAACAAATTAAAAAACATCCAGTGTGTTTGTTATCTATTTGTGTTTCTTTTAAGTGGTAAACTTTGCTCACTGTCTGCGAAAAAAAAGTCCGGCCCAGCTCATGTCTCAAGTCTGAAAATCGGACCTGTCTGAATTTCTTATTTTTGTACTTAAATTTTTATTGGAGTTTTCTGTGGTATCACAATGAGAAAATTTACATTTCAGGTAAGCATTTTCCTCAATAGCAGAAGCTGAGTGAATTCAAAGACACAAAACAGAACAAAAAACAAAACAAGACGGTCACGGTTACCAACATTCTTAGTCAAAACAATTTACATACCAGTGATTCCTTAGATATCATTCATTGTGTCGTAAATTTTCCATTTTTCCCAATTTTTTAAGAACACGTCCTCCTTCAGTCTAAACTGATAGGTCATTCTTTCCATAATATAAATCTCTCTTACGATTTCAAGCCACTGGTTTACAGTAGGGAGTTCAGCCTTGCACCAATTTCGTGTTATTGCCTTCTTGCATGTGACCAATAATATTTTAGCCAAGTATCTATCTCTGTCTAGGACACAATTGTTTATGTTTCCCAGGTACATGGCTTTACATTCTTTGGGTATCATATATCCCAAAATATTTGTAATCATTCTATCTACATTCTCCCAGAATCTGTTAAGTTTTTCACATTCCCAGAACATGTGGGTATGATGTGCTTCCCTGTTTCCACACAGCCGCCAGCATGATTGTTGTGATCCAGTCTGTTTACTCTTCACTTTAGGTGTGATGAAGTAACGAGTCAGGTTTTTCCACGCAAATTCTCTCCATGTCTTTGAGTTTGTAGACATCTGTTGTGTTTCACACTTGTTGTGCCATTCTTCCAGTGTAATGTCAGTATTGAGGTCCTTTTCCCATTTCTTCTTGATATACAAAGTGGAGGTAGTTTCTGAGTCTCTTAAGCCTCAGTAAAGAGCCGAGATTGCCTTGAATTTTGTCCCTTTGTATGTCCGGATCATCACATCAAGAACTCCATTCGACGTGTTCACAGTCTGTATGTCCTTTATTAAGTAGTCCCTCAGCTGGAGGTATCTGAACAGATCCTTATTTTCTAGTCCATATTTTGATTTTAGCTGTTGAAAACTCATATTTCCATTTTCAATTAATGTACACATTGCAGTGATCCCTTTATTCCCCCAATTTCTGAAATTGTGATCACTTAAACTCAGCTTAAATCTGTCATCATAAGCAAACCAGCTAAGTAGCTTTAGAGCAGGGGTGTCAAACTCAATTGCACATGGGGCCAAAACTCAAAACACACTTTAGGTCATGGACCGAAAAGGAAAAATATTTATTGAACACATTAAAACTAAAGATTTTTTTAAATAAATATGAATAAATGGGCACAAATACTATTATTACAGAATAAAGAAACTGAAACTATAAATAACTTAAAAAGATTTTGCTCTCAATAAAAATATCTCCTGTCAAAATAAAAAGTTGGAAATATGAACATGCAACAAAAAAAAAAAAAAGAAAATATTATATAAAATTGTGCTTTGTTCCCAGTTGTCTGTTGTTCAGCAAGGCAGCTGTTGCATTGCATTATGGGATCTGTAGTCTGTGTTATCAGCACTTCATACCACCAGACCATTAATAACAAAAACAAAAACTATATAAAACAATCTTGCGGGCCAGATGTGGCCCCCGGGCCTTGAGTTTGACACATACGCTTTAGAGGGTTTCTTGTGTTCACGGGCAAAAAGTGACAAACAGGCTCTATACCTTGACGTCTGACCTTCAGAATTTTACTAGATCATCCCAAAGCCATGTTGGACATTAGTGCCAAGAAAAAGAAAATCCCTCAAAATATTTCTGTGATCATGGGTTTATGTTATTTCTTTCAGTAACATTAGAGAAACACAAGGCTCCCTGACTTTTGCCCGATGAGTGAATAAAATGTGCATGCACCACAGCTTTGAAATCTTTAGGAATATTTAAAATAAAGCAAGTTCACAACAAAGTAATAAAGACGTAGCGTAGGGTAAGACTTATCGCCATCTTTTAGAATTAATTTTAAGGTTCTTTTATTGGTGTTTAACTCTCTTAATGGTCTTGGTCCCTCTTATTTAAGTGATTTGCTTTTACCATATGAGCCCAGTAGAGCCTTCAGGACTTCAGGTCTTTTAATAGTCCCCAAAGTCAGATCTAAAACACACGCTGAAGCATCGTTTCAACGTTACTGCCCCCATCTGTGGAGCAGTCTACCTGAAGCCTGAAGCCTACTGTTCATATTTTTAAAGCAAACCCAAGACCAACCTTTTTAGTCTGGCTTTCAGCTGATTTTTGTTTTACTCATTTAATCTGCATCATATGGGGTTTACTCCACTTTAGTTTCAGAGTTACTATTTTAGGTTTTACCACTTCTTTGCCACTCTTGTTTGGTTTTAAAACAGTTTTATCTTAATCAACTTTTAGCATTTTATCACCTGTGTTATATCTTATCATGATTATATTTATTTACTTACTTGGTCAGTTTTGTCTAAGCTGCTGTGTTTCCTCTTTTTCAATCTAAAATAGTGTTTCCTTGGTCCTCTGTGGATTTTTGAAGAGTCCTGACTTAGAGTTCTTGTGTCCACGTATGCGCATGTCTGTGCTACTTGTTATGTATAAAAAGTGCTTTATAAATAAAGTTTGTTTGATTGTTATCAGTACAGAAATTTTATTCAGAAAATTCAAGACACTATTTTCTCTTAAAAAAAAAAAGCCAAACTGTCTTGATTTTTGTTGGTTTGTTTTGATTGAAATGTGTGTGATGTTCTCATTTCACTCTTGGCTGTTCTGGTTTTGATCCTCATTGCACTCTGTACCAAACCAGGTGTCTTCTGATGCACACTGGAGCTCTTTATCTCACCCCGGAGGAGGACCAGCCAATCAGAGCCTGCAGACTGCTTCACGTTTACCGGATCGCCATCTTCCTCGTAGCTTTCTTCATCACCCTCCTCGGCATCATTGTGAGTCACATGATGAGACTAACGTGACTCCTGCTGGACGCTGAAACCCTTGTTAACACCATTTTTTACTGTGTTTTTGGCCGCAGGTTCTCATGGTCAAAGTCCGTCATATTTACAGGCGGGTCGTGACATCAAACGGTTACCTTGGCAGCCAGCAGAGAGCTTCATTCAGAGTGATAGACAAGAGGATGATCCTGTACCCGCTCATCTTCGTTCTCTGTTGGGGTCCAGGTTGGTTCTTAATCATCTTAATGCCATGATAAGCAAAGAAAGTCGAGGCTCAGATTCTGATCAGATGATGTGGCTCCTGTGTCGTTTCCTCAGCTGTAGGTTTGGCTTTTCTTCGCCTGGTGAATCCAACAGCTGGTCAAGGCAAGGCAGGCGTCGTCCTCTACATCTTACAGGTCAGACTGCAGGACTCTGGTCTTGTAAACAACTGTATTTGGTCTGCCTGGCTTCACCTGTCTGTTGATGATATTGCTGCTCAATTTCAAAAACATTCAGTCACCATATTGGCCAAAGTTACATGATGTTTTTTTTTTTTAATTTGGAATTAATTATGCAGAATTTAACAATTTGGAATTAAAATTTTCTCCTTATGTTTACATGGAAATATTAATTCAGAATAAAGGTTATTTTTTATTCAAGGCCTTGGGGTTGGGAATGGTTCTGATTGGACAGGACTGATGTTTACAACTACCAGAAGAAAAACAGCTACAGCTTTAAACAGTAAAAGAAACCACAAAAGCCTTATAAAATAAGCTAAAACACAAAAAGATAAAATAATAAAATGATTATACTAATGTTAATTATTATTATTTTCTTAACACAAACCAAACTTTGGTCTGTTTGGAAGCAAACTAAGACCCTAGATTTGGGAGACAAGGGTATAATTCCTTTGTCCACAAACTTAACGAAAAAGTGAGACAGGGATTATTTGGTCCAGACCAAATGTGTTATGGCCCTTTTCCACCAGCACACCTTGGCCCTACTCTACTCGGCCCTACTCGATTTGCAGCCTGTTTCCACTAGCCTGGTACCTCCTAAAACAAGCTCGTTTTAGCACCTACTCCGCTCCGGTTCCAAGCGAGCTGAGTCCATACTAAAAGATGACGTCACCGACTGCCGGCTACTGATTGGTCAGACAGTGTCGTCATCGATGAGTCATGAGAGCGACGATCTAGCATGATAGCAGTAGCTACCATTAGCTTACCCTCATACGTCTTTTCTTTGCAGCTCGATTGCTCTCGTCCTCGGCTTCATTCTGTTGTATAGCTTCCAAAACTCTCCTGTGCTTCTCAAGGGGTATTTCTTCTTGCCACCTGCAGCCTTCTTCTGCTTTCCTTTTTTACTCGGTTTGTGACAAAAAGCCACAGATTGTTGTGTCGCACTCAAAATGACATCACCGCAGTGCCGCTCAGCTGTTTACAGAGACACTGCACCCCGCTGGGCAGGCGACTGGGGCTAATGGAAAAGCAGCACAAGGCGAGTAGAGTAGAGCCGGGTAGAGTCGAGTAGAGTAGAGTAGGGCTAATGGAAAAGGGCCTCAAGATGCTAAGATGACACTACGATGGGCTCTCAGACAGAGTGAGAATACAGCTGGATCAGGGTGGTCAGTCTGTGAAAACCAGAGGGTTTATTGAACATTAGTGCTCGTGAACACACTCCAGCAGTCATCAAAATATGTAAAAACATGAGCTCTCTAACTAAGGTCTGTTTCCTCTCCCTCAGGCGGTGACGTCAGCCTCTCAGGGTTTCCTCAACAGCCTGGTCTACGGCTGGACTCGAGCCCCTCTCTGCAGAGCAGGCCGCCGCCGGGTTTTGTCCCGAGACGTTGACACTCAGACGCCGCTGCTGAGGGCACAGAGGCAGCAGAGGAGCTACCAGACGCATCGCACTGTGGGCTGAAGCAGGAGAAACAGACTGAAAGTGAAAGACGGCAGCTGTTTTTCTGTTCTCTGCCTCAAAGACTGAACTCGGGGAACCGCTGCCATGCGGGGGAAAACCTGTGCAGAAGGACCATGCCTCCTTTTCTGATCCTGGACCAACGAGGCGTAAAAAAGAGAAGAAGGAGGAAGGGGAGTTTACACTGAGAGGAAGAGGGACATGAAAACAGGATTTGAAAAAAAGATGTTGCTGCACGAGCTACAAACCACCAAACCTCTCCGGTGGTTCATTTCAAGGTTTTCTCACATGCACTTTTTACATATGGGTTTGTATTTAAAGGAAAGTGATTGAGAACAGTCAGAATACAGTTTTTTTTTTATTATATTGGCATCATTTATAAGCTTTGACAATAAAAGAAAAAGAATCCAAGCTGTGACTTATTTCAACACTCAAACAAAAACATTCAACAGAATAAAGTGCCTTCCAAGTTTCAGCCTTTAAACACATGCATTTATCACAAAGCTGCATTTTTTTAAGGTTATTTTTTGGACATTTTGTGTCTTTATTGGCAGGAGAGAGAGTGACAGTGGATAGATTTGTGAAAAGGTGTGAGCGAGAGAAGGGAAGACACTCTGCGAACAGGCTGGATTTGAACCTGGGCCGGCATATACATGGGTTGTGTCTGATTGCTTAACACTCCCAAATCTGCATTTTTGAAAATAATTTATTGCAGTTTTTCATGTAAAAGTTGTTATATTTTACATACTTATAGATCCTTTCTGCAACTTTTATACAATTTGAATTAACTGTCAGAAAAAGGTTGTTTTACAAGCTTTTTACCAATCTTTTTCTGAAATTCTTACTGCCATTTCTCTATTTTAATCATAGTTCCTTTTAAAAGCTTCTGCAGGTTTGAGACTTAACCTCTTTTACTATCTTTATATCTGACTATAAACTATCAGAGCATGCATCCTCTGACCAAGATCCTCTTTCTGCTGTTTAATCTTTCAGCTTCTTACTTGTAAATACTTAAAAAGATTATATTTGGATCACTTTAATTTAGTTTGTTTCGTTTCAAAATGATCTGCCACAATGTTTTTAAATCAAGCTGCATTTAAGGAAGACTTTGGGTACAAAGTTTGTACAGATTTTCCTCTCCCAGACAAATACCAGCTAAGTTCAATCAAGTTTCCAGCCAACTTCCAGCCACTGGAAGTCGAACAAGGACTAGTTGTTGGGTTTGCTTTTGTTCTAAGTTTCTTTTCTTTTTTTGAACAGTGTTTTATTACGATTTTTCAGTTTTATAAACATAAACTATAAACAGGAAACAAATAAAACAAAACAGAACAAGGCTCACATTTCAAGACATTATGCTACATTGCAATGCTAGCTAATGCTAATGTCTCAACATTTAAAGAAAGAGGTAAGCAGTGTTCAAGAATAATATCAAAGCAGGCAAAGTGATCCAGAAAAGGTTGCCAAGATATTGTAAAACTTATCGAGACTGCCCATCATGACGTATTGGATCTTTTCCATGTACAGTACACTGGTGAGGTTACTTAGCCAGGTCTTGAGCTGAAGTACAGTGTCTGGTTTAATATCGGTTTAATATCACATTATTAGCAA
This sequence comes from Scarus forsteni, assembly GCA_036419115.1. NCBI lineage: Eukaryota > Metazoa > Chordata > Actinopteri > Labriformes > Labridae > Scarus > Scarus forsteni. The sequence continues at coordinate 10,561,415 of JAZDUH010000508.1, read as the reverse complement.
TTATCATTCTGTAAATTATGGTCCTCTGCACAGAGACTGTGATAACACAACTGGATAATGAAAGCCTTAACAATTCCAGCAAAAATCACCATAAATCTCCCCACTAAAGATTTTCAAAAGAAAAGCCTTGGCTGTTTGGGGCGTCGGTGGCGCAGTTGGATAGTGCGCTTGGTCAGAGATCGGGAGGCTGCAGGTTCAAACCCAGCTCCAGCTCTTGCCCAAGGACACATGGCGATGTAACTTGGGGTTAAGACACTTAACCCCAAGTTGCTCCCACTGCTGCGTCAGTGGCGTGTAAATGGGCATGAAAGGGCGTGAATGTGTTAGAGATACTGATGGATAACTAACATAGAAATCCTGAACCATCAGTGAGTGAATGTGCGAGCGAATGGGTGTGAATGGGTAGGTGTGACCTGCGGTGTAAAGCAGCTTTGAGTAGACCAAGACTAGAAAAGTGCTATATAAGCTCAAGTCCATTTACCGTTTAGTCCATTTAAATGATCTCACTCTTGTTAAGCAAACTATCAAAGTAAAAGTGCATAACAAACTCCTTTGAGCTGCTGGTATAAAGTCGACTGAGGAGAAAACTCACAGCCTCTGCTCCAAGTGAAGCAGGTCTCTAACAGAATTTCCACAGAAAATGTTATTTATTTAATCATAAAATTTGGAGATTCCCGAAAGGATAAACAAAAGCTGACTGCACCTGCTGATAGCACAACGATCTTTCCATTAGCTCCTGTAAACTGCCCATTAACAGCAACTCATTCACAAGAGAATCAGCACTAATTACACGCTGTTGCTAACATGTCTGCAATGTTTGGCAGCTGAGCATAATTTGCGCCTGTATTTGAAGGATTTGGTTCCCCAATTTTATGAAAGCCGAGATTGTTTGCCCCAATTCTTTGACTTATTTCCAAACTGACTCTTGGCCAAAGCCCTCCAATCAAACACTAATTAACCGTCATGTCTGCCCTCACGTGCCTGTGTTGCTCCGAAAATAGCTGCCAGATATTCGTCTCACTCATCAGATGGTTTGACTCATTCAAAGACGTTTTATACATCGATGAGACTTGATTTGATTTGGACTAAGAGTGTCTCTTCTGTTGGTGTGTTTTGGGCCATTAGTAATGATTCTCATGTTTCTCAGAGCTTTGGTTTATGACCTCTGCTGAATGGCTAGATCTTGGATGGTTGGATGGATGGAGAGATGGATAGCTGGATGATGGATGGATATATTAATAAATGATGGATTCATGTATCATTGGACAGATTTACAGGTGATAAAAAGGTGCATCAATTAATGGGGGGTTGGCAACTGGATGGCTAATAAATTGCTGAAAGAAGGGATGCATGGAAGGACGGATGGATGAAAGGGTTGGTTTGATGATTGGATGGATGGGTAGATGGATGGATGAATGGGTGGATGATGGATGGATGTATTAAAAAATGATCAATTTATGTATCATTGAACAGATTTACAGATGGTAAATAGGTTCAGCGATTAATGGATGGTTGGCAACTGGATGTTAATAGATTGATGATAGGATGGATGGATGGTTGGAAGGATGGGTGGATGGATGGATGGATGGATGGTTGGTTGGAAGGATGGGTGGATGGATGGATGATTGGATTTATCCTTCTACTGACTAATTGGTTCAGTGGATAAAGAAAATATGGATGGATGAGGAGATCATTGAATGGATGGATGGACAAATAAATGCATTAATTGATTAGGTGGATGGATGGTTTCTTGATTAATTAATGGATGAGTGAACAGATGGATGGATGGATGTATAAATAGATGATGGATGGATGTATCGTTGGACAGTTTTATAGTTAATTAATTGGTGAATGTATTAATGTGTGGTTGGAACTGGATGGATAATGGATTGGCGAAAGGATGGACGGATGTATGGATTTATACCTGTATTGATGGATGGTTCAGTGGTTGGATGGATGTATTTACAGATTTAACTGCTGCTTGTGTCGATAATGTTAAATTTACAGACTGTATTCACACATTGTTGATTTTAAAGTCATGCAGAGGTGGATTGTCCTCCTGATCACTGAAGTTTCCTTTGCCTGACTCCTGAAAAGTTATTTGTTGATTTAAAAGTGAATTATGTTTTATTGTCCTCTGTGAATGAACCAGGATGAACCGGTGACCTCGGATTCCTGGCTGCCGTTCTGCGTCGCTGCAGACAAACCGTGCAGAAACTCTGTCACACCACATGACCATGACTCCATTCACAGTGACACCGCCTGACACAGGAGCCTGACCTCGCTCATTAAAGGAAGTGCTGCTCCCCACCACCCCACCTCCCCACCCCCACTCTGCTCCTCTCTGTGGGTGTTCATCACAACCTGCAGCAGAACAATGACTCTCCTCTTCAATCAGACCTCAAATTATCTGAAAAGCTGAAGTTCATCAAGTCACAGCAGGAAGCCACTGCTGCATGTACATGGAAAGGGAAAGTGATGACACAAAGGGTATGTCAAATATGTCTGACCTGAGTGACCCAGAGATTTAATCTAAAAAGTGTTATAGTTGGGGTGCTGGTTTGGCGTAGTGGTTAGCACCCCATGTACTTGCTTCTGCCGGTCCAGGTTCGGATCCCGCCTGTGACCAGTTTGCAGAGTGTCTCCCCTGCTCTCTCACCCCCTTTCACAAGTCTATCCACTGTCTCTCTCCTATCAATAAAGGCACAAAATGCCCAAAAATATACATTTAAAAAAATAAATAAATAAAAAATGTTATAGTTTGATACTTGGAGCATTAAAGATAAGAAAGCTAATGGATAAAGGGAAAGCAGATATTCATTTGGTAGGAATATTCCAGGGTCGTAATCGATGCCAAAAATGGTCTTGTGAAAGTGTTAAAATTTCCATCACTATAAATTAACTTAAAGGTGTTATGAGGAGAATCTATTACCGGCCACAATAAGACTCTGCTACCCATGACCACGCGCGCCGACTGTCGTAATGCTGCGTTTCAGTAACCTCGGAACTGGGAGTGACATCATCTCCAACTTATCGGCGTTTCAGTTGAAGTCAGAAAAAAACATGCCGATCTACCAGGCTATTGTTAGCTGTGGTTAGCACGCCCTGCGTTGTTGTTCACAAATATCACATGAAGAATGTGATTGTCACTATGGCAGCATTTTTGTAAATATAAGTCTAACAATACTATGTATACAGCTGATCTAGAGCGACACACCCAGTCAGAAGTGCAAATAAATGGATTATTACAGGAGCTAAATAACTGTTCACACTGGAGGCATCCATCTTCGATCGTCAACTCGGGGGTGGCGAGGTTAAACCGAGTTCCCAGTAGGAAATTCCGACTTCGGGGGACGTTCCAGTTGTAGTTTCCTACTCGGAACTCAAAATTCCTACTTCTGACTACAACTGGAACGCACCAAAGACGTGAATGAAGCCAAAGCGTGCGTTTGTTGTGGTAAATGCAGCTCGGACCTTCCTCAGAACTCTGCATTGATTTACAACTTCTTTTTTCAACAACTTACAGGATGCAAAGCGACGAGGTAATGTATCTCTTTCTAGTTACGTAGCGGTAGTTTTTGATGTGTGACAACAAGCAGTTTTTGGAAAGTTCTCTAGTTTTAATTGTCTTGTTCCTGAAGTTGATTATCCAGGCCAGTCCAGTCCTGTCCGACCCGACCGGAAGGCGAAGGAATAGCATGTATAGCTAACCTATTTTGATGCTATAAAACTTAAAGTGTGTATTTCAATCAGGCATATATCTAAAAGTGAGACTTTTTTGTAATTACTTAGAAACTCCTCACAGTCTCTTTAAGTTAAGGGGATACATCAACATTTTGTGTTGTTTTCATGTCTTTCCTCACTCCAGAGTCCACGACGGGCAAATAGACGCCATTCTTTGACTGTGTGTGCAATGACAAGGAAGAGACAGGCAGAGCTCACCGCTAAGGTCAAACACTGAGAGTCAATGGGTAGTGTTAGCCTGCCTCTGCCTATAGTCATCAGATAAACTGTTTAGCAACACTTAACAGCCCTGTGTGCTTTTTGTGACTCCTTTTTTTCATAGCGGTATGTTAAGTCATCTATTTTTAGGCTAAGATTAGCACTTTATATGATTGTCAAAAGAAATACATACTTTCTTGCAAAGCCGGCCATAATCCTTAGTGCCAGTCTTCTAATACTCGTAAAAACAGGCTTTGTTTTGTTGAACTAATTACAAGCACATCCACAGTGGTTTGCACATGCGCCCTGTAGTTTAGTTAATTAATTAATTAGTTCGTTTTTTTTAATTACATGTAGTGCTAATCTTAGTTTAAAAACAGAAATCGTAACATAACGCGGTAAAATAATGAGTTACAACAAGCACGCAGGGCCGTTTAACGTGGGCTTTACACAAGTACGAATTTGTAAGACTCCGGTAAAATAAACTATCGATCTGGTGATAATGACACACGGACATGCGTATTTGTCCATGACTCCACATCTTTTTTGAAAACGGGTCTGCAGGTGGATAGCTGGGTATTGGTCTTCATGCCGAAGTTGGGATAAACAGATAAGTCCGGAAAAGACGGTGACCTCATAGCACCCCTCCTCCTCCCCGCCCCCCAACCCATGTTGTCACACACAACAACAACAACAACAATGGCTGCAGCCGGGCCGATTCTGATCTTGTTCCAGCAGCTACAAATATTGCTACGACTTTTATACCAACATTTGCTCACAGAACACCAACACCACCAGCTATGGCAACAACAGCAACAAGTGCTCATGCAGAGATGCAGCATGTTAGGCGTGCATGAGCACTTGTTGACGTGGAATCCACCTCAGAGGAGAACCAGACGAGCAACCCGACAGGATTTTGCGTTGTCATGTAAATGCACAAGCCTATGTACAATACGATGTGTAAACAACAATACATGTTTTGATGCAGACGCCAAGACGATACAGGGCCATCCTCGTGTGAGGAGGGCCCAAGTTGATGAAGAGTTTACCTGGTGACTGCAGGCAGAGGCAGGCTAACATTTCCCATTAACTCCAAGTGTAAGAGCTAAGCTAATTAGCAGTGGGCAAGCCTGCCCGTCTCTTCCTTGTTACTGCACACTCAAAGAATGACGTTTATCTGCTTGTTATGGAGTCTGGAGTGAGACAAGACATAAAAATAAAGAAAATGTCGGCGTATCCTTTTGAGTTGAATTAAAGGGATGGGAGTATTGATGCTTTCACATCAGCTCTTTTGGTATTGATTACATCCCTTAAATATTTGTACAAAATAACTTTCATAATTTATTTTCATGCTCCAAATATCAAACTGTTTAAATTAAATCTCATTTTTGTCATCGTTTTCCCTTTCCATTACGTGCAGTAGCAGCTTCCTGCTGTGACCCGATGAACTTCAGTTTTTCTGATTATTTGAGGTCTGATTGAAGAGGAGAGTCATTGTTCTGCTGCAGTTTGTGATGAACACCCACAGAGAGGAGCAGAGTGGGGGTGGGGAGTTGGGGAGCATCACATCCTATAACGAGCAGTATGTGAAAATTAAAAAAAATGTTTACATATTCCTTTAGTAAGCTAGTGTTAGTGTTTTATTTATTTCATTCATACATCTGAAATAAAACATTTCCATGCAAGAATATAAGTATATAATTGAATGAAAAGGAACAGAAAGAAAAAAAATCTTATATTATCTGCCCCTTTTAGACACTTAAAAAATATTTCAAAAACAACAAAACAACAACAGCACAATGATCAACATAATTCACAACAATAATAATAATGAAATAAAACAGCCATCATCAACACTGCTGGTCTCAAATTCTTTTTGATTCTCAATGACAACAACAAGAAGCAATAACTGCCAGAATAATGCTAATAATTATAATGTTTGAGAGATTTCATCAATTACAAAAATGGTAATGGTACTTACTTAACATACTGCCCTTTAATGTTCTTGTAAATGTAAATTTTGATATGGATTGTTTAATACAGTAAGATGTTACCTTGAGCTTCAATAATGTGATTCATTTTTTTTCCGAAACTGAATCAAATTTAGAATCTGATCAAACATTTTCTTTACTGTAGTGCCAAAATTAGACAAAGTGTGAGTGTAACTTAAAGTCTATTGACCCATCAGCTTCAAAAGTACAAAAAGAGAAAAGACTAAACAGAAATTTTAAAAACTGCTAGATTGAGCATTTTTAAAGTGTGAAGTGAATAAGGAAGGAAATCACACTCATAAATTCCCTGTTAAGGTGATTAAATACACATTATTTCACAGATTAAATCAGTTCTGGATGAAAATTCCACAGGTTACACTTGGACCCCCTCACGTGTAGATTCGTACCCCTGCCTTGTCACAGCTTCATGTGTAAATTGCGTAACTTTTACGTAATCCACGGCACGGTTGGCGCCAAATCAATCCGTGTGGTGACATAATCTCTGCCAGCGTTTCATCACAACCGATTACACACCTACAAACCCCGACTGTTCTTGTGCACAAACACTCAGATCAGAGGTGAATGAAGCTCCACATCACGGCAGAAAAAAACACACAACCGTGGACAGAAAAGGAACAAGTGTGAGGAGGGTCTTTGTTCTCTGATGCCACCGCACAGACGTATTCATGGTGGACATGTTTGGACAAAATGTCAAAGCGAGTCCCTCCACGAGGTGACCCTGATGGATTCACATGAGACAGAGGCCTCAGCGTAAAGAGGGGACATGAGGAGCTCGCCGAGTTTGCTTGTTAATCCAATCAAAGCCTGTCCAAGAATATCATGTCATCAGGCTGTGGAGCAGGAACTCCAGTAAAGACCTGTTGGTTTAACGCCACTGTAAGGTGCAAACCCCAGTTCAAACGAAGATGGGACATTGTGTAAAATTTAAATAAAAACAAAATACATTGATTTATAAATCCTCTTCAACATTTATTCAACTGACTGCACAACAAAGTCAAGATATATAGGGCCTGATCAAAAATAGAGGTTTGCGTGTAAAAACAGATGTGCAAACTTGATAGCGTGCGCAAAGCTGATCTACGGACAGGGTGCACTGAGGATTGCGTCGGTCAAATGAGCAAAATAGCACGTGCAGTCCATTTAGTATGTTCGCACTCATGAATATGCAGAATACATGCAGATCATCAGAACGTGCAAAAAAAAGGGAGGAGGAGATGCAAATGTGATCATTTAGCAATGTTATTTATCAAAACCCGCAACTGATTGCGCTCTGCGTTTCTGCATCTAAATTAAGAACATCTAAAAGCAGGTGCAGAAAAAGGCACAGGGGTGACAAACCAAATGTTTTCCATCATTGACAGAATTTCTGAAGAAAAACAGAAAGACTTGGAGGATGTCTGTTATTATAATGGACTGGAAAAGAAGTGTGGCTTCATACTCTTGCAGACATGTGAAAAGTAAACCCTCTCTTTTTTGTGCTCTACATCATAGAGTAGGTCATTTAACCGACAGTCGGCACGCGTGCTCATGGGTAGCAGAGTCTTTATTTCGCTGGTAATAGATTCTCCTCATAGAACCTTCAAAGGAGACATATCATGCTTGTTTCTCCTTTTCACTATGCCAGACTAGGATGCCTGTAAAGCATTTCTGCCCTCAGTACAAGTCATTTAGTTCCTTCATTGCCCCACAATAGCGTTCTCAATATCCTCATTTTAGGCCATTATCAAGCTCTCGTTGAAACGCTCGGTTCTCAGACTGACCTACAGTTACCTCGCAACATCACAGCCCTTTGTGCTCTCATTTGTCAGTTCTGTCAGAGCTGCCGAGAGGGCTGAGCAAGCCTGTCCTTCTTCTCCTACTGTATTTTCTGGCAGGCTCAAAGCAGCGACCGCGTATTGAGTCCCCCTACAGGCCAGAGCTGGTAATAAGTGAGTGTGAGCTAGGGAGCTATATACTGCTGCTAGGTGGATGTGTTCCTAGGTGACGGTTTTGTGGCTAACGGACATCACACAGGGGGAGCTGTTTAATCAGATTACTCCAATAAAAGAAATGTACCTCGTGTCGTCACGACGATTTAAATCTTGCGGTCATCTCGCAATGACCTATTTTCAGAGGCATCAAATCTCGTTCTAGGATATCAGAAAAAATACAATATCTCATTTTTTGAAAATTAAGGGGGTGTAAGGTCTTGTTTTCAAATTTATTTTATTATATGTAAGTATTAAATCATGCATCAGCATGATATGTCTCCTTTAAGTTATGCTAAGTTAAGTTATGCTAGGTTACATTACGCTAGGTTACATTATTTTAGGTGTTATGTGACATTATGTGACGTTATGTTACGTTATGTTACGTTATGTTACATAATGTTACATTACATTACGTTACGTAGCGTTATGTTTCGTAACGTTAAGTTATGTTACGTTGCTTAAAATTCTGTTGCATTATGTTGTTTTCTCATCTTATATGTTATGTTGTTTCTTAATCTTACATTATGTTATGTTACACCATGCTACGTCACGTTACGTTACGTTACGTTACGTCCCGTCCCGTCCCGTTACGTTACGTCACGTCACGTCACGTCACGTCACGTCACGTCACGTCACGTCACGTCACGTCACGTCACGTCACGTCACGTCACGTCAACAACACCCTAAAACACTGCTGGCTTTTCTGGGCCCAAGCTTACCTGAGATGGACTGAGGAAAAGTGGAAAAGTCTGCTGTGGTCTGAGTCCACATTTCAGACTGTTTTTGGACATCATGGACGTGGTGTCCTCCAGGCTAAAGAGAAAAAGGACCATCCAGACTGTTATCAGAGCAAAGGCCAAAAGACAGCATCTGCGATGGTATGGGGGGTGTCAGTGCCCATGGCATGGGTAACCTACACACCTGTGAAGGCTCCATTAATGCTGAAAGGACCAGACAGGTTTAGAAGCAACGTATGCTGTCATCTATTTTATTCAAGGATGTTCCTGCTTATTTCAGGGACAATGAAGGCGAGTAAAAACAGTCTGGCTTCAGAGTAAAGGAGTGTAGGTAGTAGACTGACTTGCTGTAGTCCACACCTGTCTCCACTGAGCATGTGTGGAGCATTATGAAGCACAAATGAGGACAACTGAAACCCTGGACTGTTGAGCAATTGAAATCGTCCCATAAGTTCTTGAAATCATGTCTCTGACATTCTCAGCCAAGTAAGTGAAAACAAGGAAAACTGTGTTATTTAGGAACGGTAACAGATCCTTCAAAAAATTGTTGGATCCACATCAGGATTCACATCAACAAGCAAATTGTAGCACTTCTTCACTGTGCCATGACCAACCTGTCCTGAAAATGTCATTAAAATCCACAGTGAACTTATTTATTTATCTTGCCCACAGTCAAACAGAACATAACCTTGTTGGTGGAGGTAAATACACAGAATTAAAAAACACACTGGGATTAAACTTTTGTAAAAGACAAATATTTTACTTACACTTCAGTTTTTCAGATGAGTTTGGTTAAAGGTGCTGAGGAGAATCTATTACCGGCGAAATAACGACTCTGCTACCCATGAGCACGCACGGCGACTGTCGTAATGCTGCGTTCCAGTAACCTCTGAACTGGGAGTGACATCATCTCCAACTTATCGGCGTTTCAGTTGAAGTCGGAAAAAAACATGCCGAGCTACCAGGCTATTGTTAGCTGTTGTTAGCACGCCCTGCGTTGTTGTTCACAAATATCACATGAAGAATGTGATTATCACTATGGCAGCATTTTTGTAAATATAAGTCTAACAATACTATGTATACAGCTGATCTAGAGCGACACACCCCAGTCAGAAGTGCAAATAAATTGATTATTACAGGAGCTAAATAACTGTTCACACTGGGGGCATCCATCTTTGATCGTCAACTCGGGGGTGGCGAGGTTTCACCGAGTTCCCAGTAGGAAATTCCGACTTCGGGGGACGTTCCAGTTGCAGTTTCCTACTCGAAACCCGGAAATTCCTACTTCTGACTACAACTGGAACGCACCAAAGACGTGACTTAAGCCAAAGCGTGTGTTTGTTGTGGTAAATGCAGCTCGGACCTTCCTCAGAACTCTACATTGCTTCACGACTTCTTTTTTCAACAACTTACAGGATGCAAAGTGACGAGGTAATGTATCTCTTTCTAGTTACGTGGCGGTAGTTTTTGATGTGTGACAACAAGCAATTTTTGGAAAACTTATTATCGTAGTTGTAGCCGGCTATATATCGCTACTTACATCCCGGTGCTCTAAGACGTGTAATATAAATAATAAAAGAATATAAATTTGCTCTAGTTTCAACTGTCTTGTTCCTAAAGTTGAGTATCCAGGCCAGTCCAGCCCTGTCCGACCCGACTGGAAGGCTAAGGAAAAGCATTTATAGATGACCTATTTTGATGCTATAAAACTTACAGTGTGTATTTCGATCAGGCATATATCTAAAAGTGAGACTTTTTTGTAATTACTTAGAAACTCCTCACAGTCTCTTTAAAACAAAAAATGAAACAACTACTTAGAGAATGAGAGGTGGCACAAAAATCTCAACTGATGTTTTGACTTCTACAACAAGAAACAGTAAATTGATATAAATGTCTACGGCGCCCTCTCGTGGATCAAAAAGGACATGATAGCTTGTAGAGGTTCTCAGGTTTATTCCAGGCTGAGGAAAATGGATCAGCGTGTCATAAAATCAGAATTTCTGGTTGTTATTGATTCATCATGCGTCGAGATCCCATGTGACAGTTATCGGTGAAAAGGTTGTATTCTGAACCACCAGCCTTCACGAAGTCGGCGACCGTCTTCTCGCCATGATAATTTCGAGTCTGGATAACCTGGGGAGATAATAACACTCGGATGAGGATGCAGACCTCTGCCAGAGAAGAGTGAGGTCATGAAGGGAAGTCTGTGAGGTGAGAAGAAGGATTTACCTCCCAGTTTGAGCTCATGTGTCGAGCACTAACCACCACTGTCTGCGAGGAGATGCCGAAGTCTTCTCCTTTATGAATGAGCCACTTAGACTTGTCACCCAGAGTCACCCTGAAAATACACGGAGGGAGGATTTAGACCATGATACTCCTGGGTGAATCACAACGATAAGTACAAACACAAAACACAAAACAGGTCAATATATGAAAACAAAACAAGAAACACAGTGACAAATACAAATACAGCAGAAATAAAAACCAAACATAAAAACAAAAACAAAGCAAAAAAAAACATCAATAACTGAAAACAATAAAACAAAACATCAAATACTAACACGAATACAAATGACAGAAAATACAACAAAATGAAAACTGAAGCAAAAACACAATTACATGCAGAAAATACAATGAACCCCAAACAAACAACAAATTAAAACAGGACAAGAGCACAACAACAAATAAAATAAAAAAGCAAAACATGACAAGTTCAACAAGACAAAAAAACACAAAAAGAATATCCAGAAATCATGTACAAAAAAATCTGAACAGGACAAAAAAATCAAGGTAAATAAAATTCAAACAACAAACCACAAAATATGACAACAAGTTCAAATGAGACAAAACACAATCACAAAAGCATCAACAAAGCAAACATAAAAAATAAGAACCAGACAAAAAACACAACAACAATAAAAATTCAAACAATAATCATAAAGCATGACAACAAATTAAAACAGGACAAACAACACAAACATTGATAAAAGTACAACCAAATACAAACATAGCAACAAACAAAAACAGGACAATAACATAATGGCAATTTATAATACAAAAAGCAAAAATAAATTAAAATTAAACTGAAAATAAAAAGTACAATAACAAATCTTCAAACATATCATATGAAAATGAGAAAAATGTACAAAGATTAATAAAAATACAAAAGAAAAATCACAAAACATGACAACCAAAAACAAGAACAAACCACACAATGAAAAATAAAAATACTATGTATTGCAAACATAACAAATGAAAACAGGGCAAAAACACAAGGATAAATGTAGCAACAAAAACATGGGAGTATGAGTAGTAAACTGGGGAGTGATGTATCGGTGTTTTAGTGTAATGTTCTTTCAGAAGGGAAATATCTGCCGTTTTCAGGTCACAATTTATTTCATACATAATCAAAGTCCATAGATATTTATTTTAATTCATTGGTAGCCCAACAGTCATATATCCTCAAATATAGTCTTGTCTTTAAAATACTGAATTAACATGGCAGTACATTGTGTATAACTCACAGTAGGGAAGGCCCCTAGTGGACACTCGGTAAACTGCACTTTCCCATCAGCCTAATATGTCTGCCTTGTGCCAGACTGACCTGACCCCAGTGTGGCTGATTATTCCGACAGAGAAAGGCAACTGTCCCAGCGGCTGCCTCACCCTCTCTGCTAAAAACACCGGGGAGTTGTAGAGCCTCCTCAGGGCGTCTCCTGACAGGTCATAGCTGTAGTTTCGAGTTCCTCCTGTTTGAAGAGATCACGCTGTCAATATTAGAACCGGCTGCCCCGTTAAGCAATATAGGCAAATATTGACAATGACCACAGGTTGGCCACCAGCAGACCCAGGTCTATTTGGCAGCAGACGAGCTGAGTGGCTTTTTCTTTTAATCCTCTGGTGCATCAAGCTGATGTAATCACATCCATGACATCATTTGCACGCTGAAACACGTCCACGTGAACAATGGAAAGCAGCATGGAGGCCAACACGATGGTCAGCTGTTTTCTGTACTTTGTATTTTTGTCCCTCTTTAAAAATGTATAAATGTATAAACACAGACTGAACGACATTTGAGTGCTGATGATACAAAGGCCGATGGAGTTTGTTGCTGAGACGGCAAAAGTCACGTAAGTAAAAGACTGAGGAGAAAAGTGCAATGTTAATGCGTCAACACGTCACGCCGATGTCATGACATTAGCGAGTTGACCCTGGTGTGATGTTTCCACTGAAGCCTCCGATCATCTTCAGTGTTGCTTGCAGGGTCAGTTGACCCGGGTCAAAATGCTGATTAGACCCTTTCAAACTGCCTGCAGGAGCCGATTGTTACCGAGTCTAAATGGGTTTTTCGGCCAGTCTGATTCAAGTGTGAAAAAGGGAAACATCGAAAATGCCTTACCCTTTACACTTCAAATTTAGTTGAGTAAATTTACAGCAGATTTTGTCGACTAAAATGTTGTGCAACCGAGGAGCAGCTACCACACTTCCACCTCCTTTACCTTATGGCTGGTGACATTTCAGGCTTAATGTCAAAACATGGGCAACATTAACCCTTTTTTTAATGTCTGACACGGAGCAGAGGTTTTCAAAATATTCTTGAAAAGAGCCCAGTGCTTGATCTAAGCTAAATAGCGGTGAGAGAGCTCTGCCTGTCTCTTACTTGTCACTGCAAGTAAGAGACAGGCAGTGCTCAGTGTGCTGCTTTTCAAGCGGACATAAAGGGCACAAAAGCAAGAAAGTGTTAATTTTTTTCTACATTTTGACACACTGACATGAGAAATAATGAGCTTACCGCTGGATGACTCCACAGAGAGAGCCAGCAGACTCAGAGCGAGGGCACAGAGGAACATCTTGAAGGAGATCATGTTTGATTTGTTCAGTGAGGCGATTAAAGAGCTTTTGATAGTCTGTAATCTCCTCCCTGTTTAGACAAACCTATTATCTAATGTTTGATATACTGGTTAATAAATACTGTGTTGTTCGCTGACGAGAGGGAGGGAAAAAACAAGATTTCATCACATCAGTGCAAAGAGCAGGCTCTGTTTACAAAACTGACTTTATATAATATCACTGTCAGGTCGACCAACAGAGAATGAATTCAGTCAACAAAGACTGCATGTGAATAAATCTTGTCACTTTGTGGAAAGAGGATTTGGGGGTATTGAGGTTTTTTTGCAGCTTCTCTTCTCATTTTTGTATGTGTACCTTAAAGTTTAGGGGACCTGCAGAGTTCTTCACATTGATAATGTGCCAGTGGCGCAGTTGGATAGTGGGCTTGGTCAGTGATGGGGAGGTTGCAAGTTCAAGTTCAGCTCTGTGCGACACATGGCGATTTGTTCTTGAGCAAGACGCTTAGCCCCAAGTTACTCCCACTGCTGTGTCAGTGGCGTGTAAATAGGCATGAAAGTGTGTGAACGTGTTAGAGATACTGATGGATAACTAATGGCCCTTTTCCACTAGCACGCCTTGGCCCTACTCTACTCGGCTTGACTCGATTTTGCAGCGTGTTTCCACTAGCCTGGTACCCCCTAAAACAAGCTAGTTTTAGTACCTACTCTGCTCTGGTTCCAAGCGAGCTGAGTTGATACTAAAAGATGACATCACTGACTGCCGGCTACTGATTGGTCAGACAATGTCGTCATCAATGAGTCATGAGTGCGACGACCTAGCATGCTAGCGGTAGCTACCATTAGCTTAACCTCATACGTCTTTTCTTTGCAGATCGATTGCTCTCGTCCTCGGCTTCATTCTGTTGGATAGCTTCCGAAACTCTCCTGTGCTTCTCACGGGGTATTTCTTCTTACCACCTGCAGCCTTCTCCTGCTTTCCTTTTTTACTCGGTTTATGACAAAAAGCCTCAGATTGTTGTGTTACGCTCAAAATGACGTCAGCGCAGTGCCGCGCTCTGTTTACAGTGACACTGCACGCCATTGGGCAGACGCCTGGGGCTAATGGAAAAGCAGCACAAGGCGAGTAGAGTAGAGCCGGGTAGAGTAGAGTAGGGCTAATGGAAAAGGGCTATAACATAGAAACTCAGAACCACCAGTGAGTAAATGTGAGAGTGAATGGGTAAGTGTGACCTACGGTGTAAAGCAGCTTTGAGTAGTCAAAGACTAGAAAAGCACTTTCTAAGCTCAAGTCCATATACCATTTACCAATAATATTAATACAATAAGGACAAGAAATGAAGAGGTGTTGGAAATGAATGTACAGAAGTAGTGCAAAATTATCTGAAACACATACAAAAAATATTTCATTTGATAGTTATGAATAATTATAGATCAGAGACAATAGCCAAATATAGAATGTGTGTGTGTGTATATATATATATATATATATATATATATATATATATATATATATATATATATATATATATATATATATATATATATATATATATATATATATATATATATATATATATATATATATATATATATATATATATATATATATATATATATATATATATATATATATATATATCTGTATGTATATAAGTAAAAGCAAACCATAAAACACTAAAACAGGAGCCGAGTCTCATGCATGAATAAATATAGGATATTTATTCTACAACTAGGTCTCAATCAGGACCCTATTGGTGATTAAGACCAATCTAAAACACGAAGCTGGCAATTTGGTTTTCAAAATAAAATTTGCCCCAAAAATTGCTCTCTAATCAAAAATATGTCCTCCTAGGCTGTGAAGGGTATCAGGCACACATATGACAGTCAACTATGAAGATCAAAAGTTCTGAAGGCATTTACTCTTTCTCAATCAGTCTCTAAGAGCGTTTTCACATTAGGCCCACTCGTTTCGAACTGTACTGCGGCGCGGTTTGCCCCCCTCCCCCTTCCCCGCTGGCTTGCATTTATACTTGCAACATCAAACTGTGCCCGGACCCACTTGTGCAGTTGCTCAGTTTGAAACAGCAGGGGGCGATATGCACGTTACTGGTTACCAAACCTGCTACAGAGGAGAACAAAGAAGAGGCTACTATGGTAACCATTTCCTACACCAAACAACCACTGTTTAGGTTTTGCTCTCTTTTATATTTTCCTTCAAGTGTGTTTTTTTTTATCATGTTTGAGACGGCATCGGCGACCTTCTGGACCCTCGTAAATCATCGTAATCCTCAACCAGATTAAACAAATCGACAAATTGAGTAAGCAAAAGATTCAACCGTGGGATTAACAAGAAGTAATGCATCAAAACTAGATCGGTTTGGACCACTTTGTTTCACACCAGTGAAACCGCACCAGGTGTTGGGAGATGGTGCAGATCGAGACCACCCCTTCATGGAGGTCTCGGACCGGCTGATTTGGTGCGGTGGTTGCATTCACATTGATTCTAACATACCAAAACCTGGGCCAAAACTTCTTTGGTGCGCACTAAATATGGTTGGTGTGAAAACACCCTAAATTACAAGCCCTCAAAGTTGGTCAATCCTGAAGCAGACCTATGAACCAAATGAATGCAGGGAATAAGATACGGCTCCACATAAACTGTGGAAGTTCGGCCTCTACACAAACATGGAATGTGCATTATACACTCATTTTAATGTCTGATACTGTGTTCACACCTCATGCGACTTTGATCAAACAGGACATGACAGCTTGTAGAAGTTTTCAGGTTTATTTCAGGCTGAGAAGAAAGTGGATCAGGATGTCATAAAACTAGCATTTCTGATGATTACTGATTCATCATGCGTCGAGATCCCAGGTGACAGTTATCAAAGATGACTTGATAATCTGAACCACCGGCCTTCACAAAGTCAGCGACCTTCTTCTTGCCCTGAAATTCTGCAACCTCGACAACCTGAGGAGATAAAAACACAGATGAGGACGCTAGCCTCAGAGAGAGAAGAGTGATGCCATGAAGGAAAGTCTGTGAGGTGTTTACCCTCCAGCCTGAGCTCATGTGCCGAGCATTGGTCACCACCGTCTGCGAGACTATGCCGTAGTTTCCTCCTTTATGAACGAGCCACTGAGAGCGGTCACCCAGAGTCACCCTGAAAATACACGGAGGGAGGACTTAGACCGTGATACTCCAGGGTGAATCACAACGACAAGTACAAATACAACAAAATATCACAAAACATCAATAAATGAAAACAAAACAAGAAAAACAGTGGCAAATGCAAACACAAATACAAATTTTAGAGGGTTGAGACATTTTTAGTCCAGGGCAATCACAACAACAAATACAAACATAACTAGAAAAGCACTCAGAGAGCGCAGTCCTCCACCAGCACCACAGTCCTCACCCATATTGTGATTTTCACCGTAAATATTAGTCCTACCTTTATTTCATCGAAACATTTAGATTCATTAGCCATGAAAACATATCATTAGCAACTGGATTCATAATGATATCTATTTTAGTTCAGTAGCTATTCACAAAAATCACATTTTTGGTCATGGCAGCCAGATGCTGATCCGGATCAACACCAAAACCAAATCAGTTCTTCCTTTTCCAATGCTGAACATTTCCTGAAAATTTCATCAAAATCCATCCATTACTTTTTGAGTTATTTTGTTTACAGACAGACAGACAGACAGACGGACAGACTCTCCCGAAAACATAACCTCCTTGTGGGAGGTAAAAACATATACCAACGACGAATAAATGAAAAAAGCAAAAATATACAAAAACATACCACAAAACATGAATAAATGAAAACAAAACAAAAAACACAGTGACAAAGACAAACACAAAAACAAATTTTTTAGAGGGTTTAGACATTTTTAGTCCAGGGCGATCACGACAACAAATACAAACATAACAACATATACCAACAACAAATAAATGAAAGAAAGCAAAAAAAGACAACAAGTACAAACACAACAGCATATCACAAAACATCAATAAATGAAAACAAAACAAGAAAATTAGTAAAAAAACAAAAAAACAAAAACACAAATACAAATTTTAGAGGGATTAGACATTTTTAGTCCAGGGCAATCACAACAACAAATACAAACATAACAACATATACTAACAACAAATAAATGAAAGAAAACAATAACAGACAACAAGTACAAACACAACAGCATATCACAAAACATCAATAAATGAAAACAAAACAAGAAAATTAGTAAAAAAAACAAAACAAAAACAAATCACAAATACAAATTTTAGAGGGATTAGACATTTTTAGTCCAGGGCAATCACAACAACAAATACAAACATAACAGCATATACCAACAACAAATAAATGAAAAAAGGAAAAATATACAACAAATACAAACACAACATATCAAAAAAGCAAATAAAGAGCAAAAAACACAATATTATTACAAACACAAAACATATCAATCAAGAAACAATAAAAATAACACAACTACAAATACAAACACAACAACATATCAAAACACTAAATGAAAAAGAAAAAATATACAACAAACACAAACATAACAACATATACCAACAACAAATAGATGAAAAAAGGAAAAATATACAACAAATACAAACACAACATATCACAAATCAATAAAGAGCAAAAAACACAACAGTAATACAAACACAAAACATATCAATAAAGAAACAATACAAATAACACAACTACAAATACAAGCACAACAACATACCACAACAATAAATGAAAAAGCAAAAATATACAACAAATATAAACACAAAACATGCCAACAAATTAAAACAATACAAAAAGACAAATACAAACACAACTTATCACAAAAACACAACAATAAATAAAAAACAGTCACAAATAAAACAAACAAGAACTCCCAAACAACATAAAAAATGGGATGAAAACATGATACCATTTAGTGCATCAAACAAAAACCAAGAAATTAAAAATTGGCAAGCCACAATGACAAATAAAGAACAACCACATATCAAAAAACTACAACAAATGATAACAAAATTAAAACATCAACAAATACAAATACAACAACCTACCTCAAAACATAACAATCAATGAAAGCAAAACAAAAATCACAATAACTAATACTTAAGGCTGGGATGATATGCTTTTCTCCGGATTTAATTTAATGATTTTTAGGTGTCGATTCAATTTAAATTTCAATTCTACGATATTACCGATTTTTGTAGTCTTTAGTTTGCTCTTTTCAACACCAACAAAAAAGATAAACAATGATGATGCCTACAGACTATATCAGGAAAAATACACATCACATGTGAGTCTGTTTTTTAGGATTTATTCAGCAATATATATTTACCAGCTGTTTTTACTCTCTGTTCAAAAGCCTGGATTGCATTTAAAAGTGGCTCATTAACACAGACTAAAATGAAGCATTTAAATTTGGAAAAAAGTCGGTTTTTGAACAAAAAAAATGATTTAAAAATCGTCAAACAAAAAATCTTGATACATATGTGAATCGATTTTTTTCCCACCCCTACTCATACTTATACAACAACAAATCAAACAACATAGCAATAGATGAAAGCAAATGACAAATACAAATAAAACAACAAATCACAACTCATAACACCATGATTCATGACCCTAAAAACCCACACTGAGCACTCAGTATCATGTTGATATCATTTATAGTGAGACAGTTATTAAGTAAAAACGATTGGTCGCTAATGGTGGCTGTTTGGTGCACCACCAAAATCTAATCATTTTATAATTTGGACCATTACCAACATCTCCTGAAAATTTCAGCAAAGTCTGTCCAGTGGTTTTTGTTTCATCTTGCCAACAAACAGACAAACAATCAAACAAACTACCAAACCCACTGGGGGAGCGCAGACCTCCACCAAGCAGCCCAGCTCCGGCACTTGGTTTTTTCACAACCCCTGTAAAAGATACTATTATGGATCACCAGATCCAGAATAGAGACAGATCCAGACCAAACTCAGCACATCCATGTATCCTGTATGAACGCAACACGTTTTGGGAACATCACTTAATATTTCCATTTTATATGAATTATTGAATATCATAAATGGGATTTCCAATCCAATCCAGATGAAATTTACCTTGATGACAGAGACATGGACGCCATGGTATCCTTTAAAATTGGAAGTGAATTTTTAAAATTTTGGGAATATTTTTCATCGAGATAAATATCCATATCACCACCAAAATTTAATGGCTTCTTCTTTGGACCAAACCACACCTCTGGTAAAAATTTTAATGTAACCCATGCAGCAGTTTTTCTGCAATGTTGCCAACAAACAGACACACAAACATACGAAAGCTGGCAAAACCATGACTTCCTGGCAGAGGCAACAAACAGACAAACAAACATATGCTGGCAAAATAATGTTACCCAATCGACGTATTTCCTCAGATACAGTTTTGTCTTTAAAATGCTGAATTTACATGTCAGTACATCGTGGATAACTCACAGCAGGCGAAGCCCCTAGTGGACACTCGGTAAACTGCATTTTCCAGACTCTCCCATAGGCCTGATTTTTCTGCCTTGTGCGAATCCTCTAGCCCTAAAGAGTAGACAGACCTGCCTGATTTTGAAATCATGCATCTCCATCTTGCTAGCCTCAGTTGTCCAATGGTTTCACTCAGCTAAATGCTTAACGGACTAATCAGGGAAGAGAGGCGGGAGCAGCGGGAGCAGCGGGCGTGATGACAACAATGGGCAAACAACAGTTAACAACAGTTAGCCGCAATGGCTAACGGCCATTAACTGTTGTTTGCCCTTGTAAGCCATTAGCCGCTATGTTTAGCCGTTACATATGCTACGTCATAGCAGCACTGCTTGGTATGGATTGATCTGTGATCAGTGTGATGAGCCAAACAATCGTCCAATTACAAGCTGAAGGTTCTGCCCCTGAAAACATTTTAGCAGGGCTCCTTCCCAGATGGATTAGTGAAATATTTCCAATATGGAACTGTCCATCTGGCATGTCAGGTTATGAATCCTCTTCCATCCGCTAGAATTAAACCAAGATTAAACAGGATCTGCTTGGCCCAGTGCAGACTGACCTGACTCCGGAGTGGCTGATTGGTCCGGCAACAAAACCCATCCCATCCAGTGGCCTCTTCATCCTCTCTGCTTTGTACACCGGGGAGTTGTAGACCCTCGTCAGGGCCGATCCTGACAGGTCATAGTTGTGGTTTGGAGCTCCGCCTGTTTGAGAAGATCACACCATCAATACCCTTCTGTAGGCTTTTCATCTTCAATTATACAGGAGATATTAAAGAAAACGGACCATCTATTATGAATGAACAGTTTTAGTTTGTGGAGTTTGATCCCAACTGGTGGCGCAAGTTTGTGTTTTGCATGTGAGTGACCTGCTGCTTTATTTTTTAGAGCTTTAGGTCAATCAATCAATCAATCAATCAATCAATCAATCAATCAATCAATCAATCAATCTTTATCATAATAGAGGAGGCTGAAGACAAACTCTTCATTTTATAGATACACATATATTCATCTAAACATATGCATATAATAATAGATTTTTTATAAATACATACATAGATCCAGACATGTATCTATCCAGGCAGAAACAAAGGGACAGAAAATAAGAATTTATGATGATGACAAAATCCTGGATGCCCAGATCATAAATCCAATAAATTAAAGGTAAGCCCCTTGATATGTGGCATCTCATTTTCAAGACGGTCCTCATGTCTGTACTGTTGTAAAGAATGAATGAATGACTAGGCTATTTCAAACATATAACTAAAGGAAAAATGAAAGTAGAAAACATGGAAAAAAAGCACAGTAAATTAGCACTTGGATAAATGTAACATGTCTGAAAAGATGAGAGAAGTCAAAACTGACTTAAACCAACCCCCTCTCCATCAATTAATAACCCTTTTTTTTTTTTTTAGCTTCCCAGTCTATACAGTTTGATTTTGTCTGTCTGAAAAATATAGACTTAATCACTGAATATAAAAAAGTCTTGTTTAATCAAATATATCAAATTGACTAAACATAAGTACATACACCAAGATAGTTACTATGAATGTACAATCAATACAACCAAGACCATTTTACAAATAAAGCAATAGGAATCATCCATAAGGTTGGATATGTAGATATCTAGGTCAAATTTATGGATATTGTTAAACTGCAAACAACACAAATGATGTACAAGAATGGCCAAGAATAATAAATTACCACCTTCAAAAAACTTTGTAGAGATGAGAGATGGGGATTATAATTTAAGGGGAAAC
Organism: Scarus forsteni; assembly: GCA_036419115.1. Classification (NCBI taxonomy): domain Eukaryota; kingdom Metazoa; phylum Chordata; class Actinopteri; order Labriformes; family Labridae; genus Scarus; species Scarus forsteni. Next base: position 10,539,616 of record JAZDUH010000508.1, on the reverse strand, counting down.
TGTTATTTAAGATATTTTTAGGTCAGCGATGAAATGGGTGACAACAGGATCTAAAGCAATACTCTAGCCTAACGAAATTTAAAATAATGTATAAAAAGACTATTTTCAGTAGCTATATGGATGAAACAGGAGGCATCGCATCACTCTGAAGGATGAATATTTTGTTGTTGGTTGTTTGCCTTTGCTTTGTTTTTGTTTTGTTTTTTTTTGTTTTGTTAGATCAGTAAATTATTGCATAGAATATGGAAGCATTTATGTTCAATTAACAGATGGAGAAGGGGTGGGACTTGATAAGTTTTACTTTCTCCCACTAATTTTTACATAAATTGTATGTAATGACTGCTTTATATTCTTTCTGCTTTTTTGTCTCTCTTTTGAAAATATTCAAAATACACAAGATCAACCAATCAAATCAAATATATATATATATATATATATATATATATATATATATATATATATATATATATATATATATATATATATATATATATATATATATATATAATAAACATAATCTGTATTGCACTAATGTTGATTAATATAGCAGAACCTAGCTGAGCTGCCATTAAAGTGGTTTAACTGGACTGAAATATTATTTTATACTGAGTGCTGCTAATGCAGAAGGCGCAAAGCTTTTCCTAAAGTGAGCCCATCTCCACTTCAGATCTGTGCTTGTGTAAAAATGTAATATTTATATATATAGTATAGTAAATATAAAAATATAATATAATAATAATCATATATTATAAATGTATAATAAATATATAATTGAATATGAACCCTGAAAATACATGGAGGGTTTGGACAATCTTAGTCCGAGCAATCACAGGAACAATTACAAACATAACAACATATCACAACAATAAATGAACAAAATCAAAAATAAACAACAACAATACAAACATAACAACATATCACAACAATAAATGAAAAAGCGTAATTAGACAACAAATACAAACACAAAACATGTCAGTAAATTAAAACAATACAAAAAACACAATAGCAAACACAAAATCACAAAATAGAACAATAAATGAAACTAGAAAATTACTATCACAAACAGAAACAAACAAGAAATCACAACAACAAAAAAGGGATGAAATCTTGAAGATAAATTTCAACACAAACAAAAAAACAAGAAATTGAAAACAGGACAAGAAGGGTCTACATATCACAAAACAACATCAAATGATAACAAAATAAAAAAAATGACAAATACAAATATAACATCATAAACAATAAATTAAAAAAGCAAAAGTATACAACAACAACAAATACAAACAAAAGATGTCAATAAATTAAAACAATACAAAAACACATTAACAAACACAACATCACAAAATAGAACAATAAATATACTAGAAACTTACTATCACAAACAGAAACAAACAAGAAATCACATCAACAAAAAAAGGGACGAAATGATGAAGATAAATTCCAACACAACAAATTAAAAAAAAGAAATTGAAAACAGGACAAGAAGGGACTACATATCACAAAACAACATCAAATGATAACAAAATAAAAAAACTACAAATACAAATATAGCAACATATAAACAATAAATTAAAAAAAGCAAAAGTATACAACAACATATTCAAACATAACGACATATCACAACAATGACCAAAAAAGCGAAATTATACAAGAAATACAAACACAAAACATTTCAATAAATTAAAACAATACAAAAAACACTATTACAAACACAACTTATCAAAAAACACAGCAATAAATGAAACTATAAAATCTCTATCACAAACAGAAACAAACAAAAAAATCACAACAACAATGAAAAATGGGCTGAAATCATAACGATAAATCTTAATTTTAATGACCAGTTAAGAGCAACTACATACTTCATCATAAAACATAAAAACAGATAACAAAATAAGAAACAACAAATACAAATACAACAACATATCACAAATAAACTAAACAAATGCAAAGAGAAGCCCTGAGAGTAAAGCCATCTTTGTGTCTCAGATTTTGTTTTGTTTTTTGTCATATTGAGCACATTTTTCCTGCTCTTGAGATCTTCCTTGTTATGTTTCTATCACATAAAGAGCGTAAAAAGCTGCTGACAGTGAAGCAGGCATTTTATTTTAATTCTATATTTTTAGACATACTTTGAGTAATTCTGAGCTTACCTCCACCGCTGGATGACTCCACAGAAAGAGCCAGCAGAGCCAGAGCGAGGGCACGGAGGAACATCTTGAAGGAGATCATGTTTGATCTGGATCACTTTAGGAGAAGTTTCTGTCTCGTGGTCAGTGAGGCGACTAAAGAGCTTTTAAATAGTCTGTAAATCTCCTCCCTGTTTAGACAAACTTAGTCTTTACTGTTTGATTCTCCGGTTAATAAATAACATCTGTTCACTGACGAGAGGGAGGGAAAAACCAAGATTTCATCACATCAGAGCAAAGAGCAGGACTTTTTGCCAAGAAAAATCTGTGTTTACAAAACTGACTTTACATAATCATCTCTGTCAGGTCGACCAGCAGAGCATGAAGTCAGTCAGCAAAACTGATGTGAATAAATCTTCTCACTCTCTCAGCTTTGTGGATTTGGGGATATGGGGATCTTTTTGCAGCTTCACGCCTCATTTTTAACTTTTGAATGTGTCCTTAACCCTTTAACTCCCAGCTCAACTTTCTGGCAGAGGTCAATAAGTGCAGGAATATTTTACTTGTTGCAAAAAACACGTGCCATTTTTTGATTCTCTAATTGGTTTAAGATACAGAACAAACTGCAAACAAACAAAATAAACTAAACTTTATTATTATTATTACCATTGTTATTTTAAATATTTATCTTAAAGGTGCTATGAGGAGAATCTATTACCGGCAACATAAAGACTTTGCTACCCATTGCGTGGTGCGGCGACTGTTGCAATGCTGCGTTCCAGTAACCTCGGAACTGGGAGTGACATCATCTCCGACTTATCGGCATTCCAGTTGAAGTCAGAAAAAAACATGCCGATCTACCAGGCTATTGTTAGCTGTTGTTAGCTCGGGAGTGGCGAGGTTTCACCGAGTTCCCAGTTGGAAAGTCCGACTTTGGGGGACGTTCCAGTTGCAGTTTCCTACTCGGAACTCGGAAATTCCTACTTCTGACGACAACTGGAACGCACCAAAAGACCCAAGCCAAAGCGTGTGTTTGTTGTGATGCTAATAAAGCATGCAGCTCGGACCTTCCTCAGAACTCTGCAACTTCTTTTTTTAACAACTTACAGGATGCAAAGCGACGAGGTAATGTATCTCTTTCTGGCTACATAGCGGTAGTTTTTGATGTGTGACAACAAAGCAATTTTTGGAAAACTTAGTATCGCTACTTACAGTCCGGTGCTCTAAGACGTGTAATATAAATAATAAAATGATAAAAATTTGCTCTAGTTTTAATTGTCTGGTTCCCGAAGTTGAGTATCCAGGCCAGTCCAGCCCTGTCCGACCCGACCGTGAAGCTAAGGAATAGCATTTATAGATAACCTATTTTGATGCTATAAAACTCATCTTAAAGTGTGTATTTAGATCAGGCATATATCTAAAAGTGAGTCTTTTTTGTAATTACTTAGAAACTCCTCATAGTCTCTTTAACCTTTTACTATTACTATGATTTATATATATATGATCTGTTACTCATTAAAAACATTTTTTTGTGTTTGTCAAACTCAATGACGTGTATTTTAAGTTATTGTTGCTGTACTGTCTTTAAACATTCTGCCTTTTCTAACAGATTTTGTCCCAAATTTTTTATTGGATATGGATTTTTATTTCATGTCATGTAATCACCTGTTAGCTTAAAACACCTTAAATCCCACATCAAGAAAATATCTGTGTTTTGGTTTGTTTGTAGTTTTCCTTGTTCCCTGAAGTGTTAACGGAATCAAACAATGATTTGATTTTTTTCTGCTTTTTAAACAGTTAAAGGGTTAAAGCTTCAGGTGGCCTAAAGTTCTTCACACGTTCATTAATACAGGAGAGATCAGAAATGAAGTGGTGCCAGAAATGAGTGTACAGAAGCAGAGCAAAATTTTCTGACACAAAAATTCCATTTGATAGTTATGAATCATTTTAAAGAGGACATATCATGCTTGTTTCTCCTTTTCACTATGCCAGACTAGGATGCCTGTAAAGCATTTCTGCCCTCAGTACAAGTCATTTAGTTCCTTCATTGCCCCACAATAGCGTTCTCAAAATCCTCATTTTAGGCCATTATGAAGCACTTGTTGAAACGCTTGGTCTCAAGGATGACCTAAAGTTACCTTGCAATGTCACAGCCCTTTGTGCTCTGATTGGTCAGTTCTATCGGGGGTAGAGCCAGCTTGTCCTTCTTCTTCTACTGTATTTTCTAATAGGCTCAAAGCAGCAACCGCATATTGAGTCCCCCTACAGGCCAGAGCTGGTAATGAGTGAGTGTGAGCTAGGGATCTATATACCCCTGCTGCTGGATATGTTCCTCGGTGACGGTTTAGGGCTAACAGACATCACAGAGGAGGAAGTGTTTTATCAGATTACTCCAATAAAAAGAAAGGTACCTCGTGATGTCATGACGTTTGAAATCTCGCGGACATCTCGCAATGACCTATTTTCAGAGGCATCAAATCTCGTTCTAGGATATCAGAAAAAATACAATATCTAATTTTTTGAAAATTAAGGGGGTGTAAGGTCTTGTTTTCAAATTTATTATATTATATGTAAGTATTAAATCATGCATCAGCATGATATGTCTCCTTTAAATAAAAGCAAATGACCAAAAGGTTTTCTTGCCCCAGACACCACACCATGGAAAAGGAAAATGAAAATAACTGTGTGTATGTCCCTCTCTCACTTTCTCTCTATGTTTACCTATCTATCTATCTATCTATCTATCTATCTATCTATCTATCTATCTATCTATCTATCTATCTGTCTATCTATCTATCTATCTGTCTATCTGTCTGTCTGTCTGTCTGTCTATCTATGATTAGTTTACCACTAGTAATACCAGTTAGCACTCGGATTGCAACATCACGGAATTTCCAAAGTTGGAAACTTTCAGTGGGAATGAACAGGAACATACCTTTTAATGAGTATTTTAAGTATAGTTTGTAAAATATATTTCAGCATTATCTTGACTAAATCGGATCAAACCAGATTTCATTTCAAGGACATGAAAACACCCACACTGATATCAAATACTGAAGAAAATAATTTTCATCTTCAAATCCATTTCAACACAGGCACATTGTGAACAAAACAATAATAACTGCAGTTATTCTATTCATAAAAAAGTGCTTAACAGATGAAACAAAGACAGAACTCTGGAAACATTAAAACAAACATAAAAAAATCAGAACGAACAAGAAATTCCCAAAAGAGTCAAACAAGAGAATAAGAACCAAATGCAACCCCAGAGGGTCAAGGACAATAAAATAAAAAAGAAGTGAGAGTTTTCACCAGAAACAATTGGCGTACTGTATCATACTTTATTCATCCAGAGTTAAATGTCTACATGTACACATTAGCAAGGTAATGAAGAAAGTTTTAAAAAATAAATGAATATATGAGGCCAATATGAGGTTTCTGACGCAATTCACATTCGTTATATCAATTCACATTATTGTTTAACAGTTTTTAAAACCAGAGGCTGAATTGCAGTTGCAAAAGTTCTTTACTCATACAATGATTACATTAAGCTATAAAGTATTACAATATTACAGTGTATTGGAATATCAATAATTACTTACACTCCTGGTATAAACAAGGAAATCAATACAAGTCATTAATCTTATTTATGTCTACTTAAAATGTCTCTAAACAATAATAATTTTAACAAAAGACTGATAACACCAGAATTTTTTCAGCTTGTTTCTGAAGATTCAAAAAGAGGGCGTATCTTCAAGATCAGAGAAATGTGGCCGAAGAAATACAGAGACAGCTGTTAGCAGCCCGTTTACTCACAGTCTAAAACACTCATCAACGCCACCTCTGGTAAGGAAAATAGAGCAGTGCAGGCATAAAGCGCTTTCGTAGACCAACCCAGACGTTGGCATTGCTCTGGTTCCCTCAGTTAAAAGTCTTTGGTAATTTTTAACATGTACTTGGATCACTGCTCTTCATGAAGCTTGTATGATTAGCTCTTCAGGCTAATCCTCGCAAACAGACTTATATTTCACTATTGTTTAGGCTTGAGCATAACTGGCGAGGTAGAAAAACTAAAACAGGGAGGATTGACCTGGAGGCATCAGCCACACCTCTAATGAATAACATCATATTGTGACTTCTTGTTTGAGACTTTTCTCTTATTCAAAAGACCTGATCAAGTTGGTGCCCATGGCTGTGGCCATTATGTGTGTATTATTTAGTGTTGTGTTACTCAAGACCGGTCTTGGTCTCGAGACCACATTTTGAAGGCCTTGGTCTTGTCTCGGATTCAGGAAAGATTTACTCGGTCTTGTTCCTCAACTTCATTAATGTGAATAAGGAAAAACACTTGGCAAAACAACAAAAAGCTTCAATTCATGTGATATTTCCCCTGTGATGACTGCAACCTTCCCAGTGTTGTGACTCAGGGACCCCCCCCTTAACTGCGCCAACCTGAATCAGTCAATACCTCCCCCTGGTGCGCCGTCGACTCCCCCTGGCGCCGTCACACCCATCTCTGCGCAGACGGTCTACCAAATTGTCAAATTGGCAGACCACAGCAGAACGCCGGATGAAATTAACATTGGGCGGGGTGCGCCAGGCTTGCGCCCCCTGCGCTGTGCCACAAAATTAGGGCCCTGGGTCTTGTCTTGGTCTCGGTGCATTCTGGTCTCTGGCAAGTCTTGGTCTCGGATAGTGTGGTCATGAGCACAACACTAGTATTATTGTATATTAAAAGTGATCAGTTGGTGGCATTACGGCCCCCGACCATTATTGTAGTCCTTAAAAGCCCTAGTGTTGTGCTCAAGACCACACTATCCCAGACCAAGACTTAAAGAGACCAGAATACACCAAGACAAGACCGGGATTTTTAGGAGTCGAGACCAAGACAAGAACAAGACTTTTGGGAGTTGAGACCAAGACCACAAGACCATCAAAATCAATTTTAAAAACCTTGACAAGGTTGAACAGTTAAGGGGATCTCCCTGAGTCACAATATCGGGAAGGTTGCAGTCATCACGGGGGGAAATAACCCATGAATTGAAGCTTTTTGTTGTTTTACCAAGTGTTCCTTCTTATTCACATTAATGAAGTTGATGAACAAGACAGAGTAAAACTTTCTTGAGTCAGAGACAAGACCAAGACCTTTAAAATGTGGTCTTGAGACCAAGACCGGTCTTGAGTAACACAACACTAAAAAGCACGATTGCATTTGTTCGCCACTTACCTTATTTCACGTGTTTATCTGAAAAGCTAGTCTTAAATCTTGCAGACTTTGCTAAAATGCTATCTCACTTCTGTGATTAAGCACTCTCTAACCAATCAAATTTTAAACTTTTGAATGGCACATGTGGCCAAAGTGGTCCAGGCGCCATTTCAAAAGCCGCCACATTTCCTTGAAGTGTTGCCTCCCCAGGCATGAAGCCCCTCTGTTTTTCTAATGTATTTTTTGGACATTTTGTGCTTTTATTGATAAGAGAGTGACAGTGGATAGGCTTGTGGAAGGGGGTGACAGAGTAGGGGAAGACACTCTGCAAACTGGTCACAGGCGGGATCCAAATCGGGACCAGCAAAAGCATGTACATGGGACGTGCTTGGTTGCTAACCACTCCACTCCTCCAAACCAGCACCCCATCAAGCCCCTCTGTTTGAGAGGCTGCATCCTCCAGGGGTGTAAACATTGCTCATGTGGAAACCTGTAATACCCAGAGTGTCCACCTGGGGCTGTCTGCAGCAACCTGACACCTGAATGATTGTACAAAGGAATAAAGAGTTTTCACAAACTTAATACTCCTCTTTACACATGGATTATCACAGCTTAACGTTTTTGTTTTTGTGTCTCTCCTCACTCCAGAGTCCATAACAAGCAGACAGACTTCATTATTTTGACTGTGTGCAGTGACAAGGGTTAGACGACCAGAGCTCGTCCGGTGCTAATTAGCTTAGCTCAAACACTAGGAGTCGATAGGTATAGTTAGCCTGCCACTGCCTACAGTCATCAGATAAACTCTTCCTAAACTCTAGACAGTCCTGTGTGGTTGTTCTGACTCATCTTTTACACATTTTCTATATTATGTTACCTTCTACTATCATCATATTTTCTTCTTCTACTAATAAACAGAGGCTCTGTTTTGTTGACCCACTTCCTGTGACGTTCGTGAACGAGTCTAGTCTTCTGAACAGCTCAATTAAGTGAAAGAGCTGAGAGAGCTGTTAATTTGCGAATCATTATTAAAGACAAATTGTGTGCAAATTTAAGAATGACTTGCAAACTAATGGCTAACTCCCAAATGTAAAAGGAACTTATGATAAGATATTCCTTTATCAGTCTAACAGGGGAAATTCCAGAAAATTCCAGAAAGCTGATCTGTTTTTTGGTGTTGCCTCTAGCAACTGTGTGATATCCAGACATAACTCATATTTAAAAGTATTCTCAACACTTGTACCATGCTGACATATTCTGATAAGCTGGAAATCACCCCTCCATCACACTCCCGCTAGGTAATGACATCCCTCAAACTCAAAAAATCAGATGCACAGTCAAGGGTTCATTGAAAAGATTTTTAAAAATTTGGTACCCCTTCCTAGACTTTTATGCTAACGAATTTGATGTGAACACCCTTGATCAATAGCGCTCCTCATCTCTACCCTTAACCCCCCTTCCATCCTCCCTTTCCTCCTCACTCCTTCCATAAATTTGCCTTCTTGTACATATCCTGTTGTCATTACAGATAGAAGTAACTCATATGGGCAAAGTATGTAAGGTTCATTTATCATCATACTGAAACGGAGCTCTTCTGTTTTTTTCTGCTTTATTTTTATTCTTCCGTTGCAGTTTGCTGTGACTGTTTCTTTGGAGTATCCCAATGAAAACTCAGAAAAACTTTTTTGAGATCAAGCTTCAGTCTAAAACGATCATACGTTTATGTGGATTTTTTATATTGTGTTTATATTATTATTATTATATTATTTTTGTTGTATCTATGATATTACATTATATAATACTCATATATATGACTTATTATAGTCATTTTATTTATTTGTATTATATATGTACTTGTATGTATTCATATTTTATTTATGTTTATATCTTTATACATTTTCCTGTGGAGAATTTATTGAGGATTTCCAGTTTAGGAAATGTGGCGACCTCTCCGTTAGGGCTAATTTTCGGTTTAGCTAGCCTGTGCAGAATGGCAGCATCTGTTAGAGAGCATCAACAAAAGATGACTTGGCCTTGTGAAGTTCTTTTACAGTCTATATACAGTAATTTTAATATTGTTTTCACATAATATTGGCATGCCTGCAACTGCTGATTCTAAATGCCTGTCGAAAAGCAACCCACAATGCACTGCTTTTCGGTTTGGCTCTTTGGTCGGCACCAGAGTTCGGTAGCATTCACACCACCTCGGATCACACGAGCTTTCCAACAGAGCAGACCAGAATATGTTTAATCTACAAGCAGCTTTGAACCAGAACATCTTCAGTTCAGTTCATGCATAAAACTCAGATGGTGAAGCTACAAGCCAACTTGGCACAAGACTTAAAAAAGCACAACCCTAATGATGAACAACCCCTCGTTAACACCATCATTTGACCTCCCTCAGCTCTGTATCATCATCGTCGGGGCTGCTCAGGGAAGGAACACTCTCCATTGAATGGTCAGTTTTGCTGCTCCCGTCGGGACTGTCCAGAGGATTCAATTTCCCATCTTTACATTGTTGCCACATGTGGAGGCCTCCGAGTATCAGGGCGCAGATACAGATGACCAGCAGGAGGGTAACCACGACCAGCTCACTGAAGTACGTCTTTTGGGCGTCTCTCTTTTCTCCTTTTTCTCTTTCTCTTTCCTCATCGAGTGGCTCCGTGGAGGAACCACAGTCTTTGTTAGTGGTCAAGTGAAGACCTGGGGTTTGAGTTTCAGAGCTGGTCTCAGTCGTCTTTGAGCTGCTTTCACTGTGCTCAATCTCTACGGTCGGACTGGTCTCAAAATCCTCATTGGTTGCGGTTGTCTCTGGGTCAGCTACCGTTTTGGTTGTTATAAGAATCCCCCCGTCCTCATATTCAGGTATGGGTTCTTGGTCTTCTTTTGGTGAGGGTCCCATGGAGCGAGGAGAAGGACGACGCAGTTTGACATGATAGGTAGCCACCACATCCTTGTATCGACCTTCTTCTGCCTCACAATGGTACATCCCTTCAGTGTTGTCGGTAGCGATGAATCTCAGGCTGCCGTCAGTCGACTGGATGAAGAGATCGTCAGGCAGGGTTTTGGAAAGAGAGGAGGTCCAGGTAAGAGTGGACAAGTTGGAGGGTTTCTGACAGGACAGACTCACAGCTTCGTTCATCTGAACGGAGATTTCTGAAAAACATAAAGTCTTAGATTAGGGAGAGTCAGGGGTGGTGCTGTGGGATGATAGTTTTATCTTTTAGTGTCAAAGCAAAGTGCTCCAATGTTTACCTCCACCAAGGAGACTGTTTTCGCAACATATGTTGTGTGTTTTCTTGTTGGTAACGAAACGTAAAAACTACAACATGGATTTACATGAACATTTTTACCAGAGGTGTGGTTTGGTCCAAGGAAGGAGCCGTTACATTTTTGTTTGGATGCAAAAAAACCCCCCCTAAATTATACTTTTACTGTTTTATTACAATGTTTTTCTATTTTTGTTTTTATTGTTATAATTATTTATTTCTATGTATTTTTGTACAGCACTTTGATCGACTGCTGTCTTCTTGAAGGTGCTCTATAGATAAATTTGACTCGACTGGACTAAATGTTCCACAAATCCCAGAAATTCACAGTGAACTATGATTTAAAAAATCATATCTCTGACATCACTAAACAGATTTGGTTCAAATTTACAGGATAATTTATATTACAAATCTCTATTATCATGGTCAGTGTCATGAGCAGAACTGGAGCTTGGCTTTTAATGGAGATTTTAAATATAGTTGAGAAAATCTATTTCAGAGTTATCTTGATGATATCAACCAGAATTTTTTTCAAGGAAATGAAAACGGCCACACTGGTATCAAATGTTTAAAAAATAAATCTTTATCTTCAAATCTATTTTCAACACAGACACAATGTGAACAAAATAATAATAACTGCATTTATTCTATTCATATAGCAGCTTTTAAAACAGATGTTTACAAAGTGTTTAACACATGAAACAGATGCAGAACTCCGGGAACATTAAAGGTGCTATGAGGAGAATCTACTGGCGGCGACATAAAGACTCTGCTACCCATGAGCACGTGCGGCGACTATCGTAATGCTGCGTTCCAGTAACCTCGGAACTGGGAGAGACATCATCTCCGACTTATCGGCGTTCCAGTTGAAGTCGGAAAAAAACATGCCGATCTACCAGGCTATTGTTAGCTGTTGTTAGCACGCCCTGTGTTGTTGTTCACAAATATCACATGAAGAATGTGATTTTCACTATGGCAGCATTTTTGTAAATATAAGTCTAACAATACTATGTATACAGCTGATCTAGAGCGACACACCCCAGTCAGAAGTGCAAATAAATGGATTATTACAGGAGCTAAATAACTGTTCACACTGGGGGCATCCATCTTCGATTGCCAACTCGGGGGTGGCGAGGTTTCACCGAGTTCCCAGTAGGAAATTCTGACTTCGTGGGGGGTTCCAGTTGCAGTTTCCGACTCTGAATCCGGAAATTCCTACTTCTAACTACAACTGGAATGCACCAAAAGACTCAATCCACAGCATGTGTTTGTTGTGATGCTAATGAATGCAGCTCGGACCTTCCTCAGAACTCTGCATTGCTTTACAACTTCTTTTTTCAGCAACTTACAGGATGCAAAGTGACGAGGTAATGTATCTCTTTCTAGTTACGTAGCGGTAGTTTATGATGAGTGATAACAAGCAATTTTTGGAAAACTTAGTATCTTAGTTGTAGCTGGCTATATATCACTACTTACAGCCCGGAGCTCTAAGACGTGTCTGAATAATATAAATTTGCTCTAGTTTTAATTGTCTTGTTCCTGAAGTTGAGTATCCAGGCCAGTCCAGCCCTGTCTGACCGGACCGCTAAGCTAAGGAATAGCATTTATAGATAACCTATTTTGATGCTATAAAACTCATCTTAAAGTGTGTATTTCCATCAGGCATATATCTAAAAGTGAGTCTTTTTTGTAATTACTTAAAAACTCCTCATAGCATCTTTAAAACAGACATAAACAATCAGAACAAACAACAAAATTTCAAACAAGACGACAAGAACCAAATTCAATCACACAGGGTCAAAGACAATAAAAGAAAAAAGAAGAGAGAGCTATAAACATTGTATTAATCATACTTTATTAACCCTTTAACTACCAGCTCAACTGTTTGACGGAGGTCATCTTTAAACACAAAACATTGACAGAACGAAACAATGATGTATGTTTATTTAATACATTAAATTTTCCTGAATTTAGTGACCTCTGCTAAATAGTTGAGCTGGGAGTTAAAGGGTTGATTCAGAGTTAAATGTCAACTTATACACATTAACAAGATAATGAAAAAGTTTTACAGAATAAATAATTTATAAGAAGACAAATGGTTTCCACGTTCATCATATCAATTCATAATTGTTTAACAAACTGTTTTTAAAGCCAGAGGCTGAATTGCCATTATAATAAATTCTTACTCTTATAAAATGATTACATTAGGCTATAAAGTATAACAACATCAAAATAAAAGTAATAATAATAATACATTTTATTTAACGGGGCCTTTCACAACACTCAAGGTCACCTTACAAAAGATAAGTGCCTTAAAATATAGATAAAAACATGTATAAAAACAAATAAAACAATACAATGGACAAGATCAGAGGGAGTAGGAGAACTTGAACAGATGGGTTTTGAGTCTGGTTTTAAAGAGGAGTAAGGACTCTGTGTTGTGGAGGTCAGGGGGGAGAGAGTTCCATAACTGGGGAGCCGAGCGGCTGAATGCTCGGCCCTGCATGGTGACGAGGCGAGAAGAGGGGACTGACAGATGGACAGAGGAAAATGATCGGAGGGTACGTGCAGAAATGTGAATGAGATCAGAGAGGTATGGGGGGGCGAGGTTGTGGATGGCTTTGTAGGCGTGGAGCAGGATTTTGTTTTGAATGTGGTATGTGATGGAGGGCCGGTGGAGCTGCTGCAGGATGGGTGTGATGTGGTGAGTGCATGGAGTCCTGGAAATGATGCGGTAAAATGTATTGGTATATCAATAAGTACTGATCAATAAACATGGAGATCAGTACAAACCGTTATTCTTATTCATGTCTACTTCAAATACCTCCAAATAATAATAATTTTAACAAAAAGTCCAACAACAGAGTTTTGAAAATAGAGGAGATCCAGGTCAGAGTGGACGAGTTGGAGGGTCTCTGACCGGACAGACTCACAGCTCCGTTATTCTGAACGAGGGTTTCTAAAAAAACAGAAAATCTTAGATTAGGGAGAGACAGGGATGGCGCTGTGTGATTAATCTTTAGTTTTATCTTTTCATGTCAGAAGCAAAGGGCTCCACTGTTTACTTCCGCCAAGGCGGTTACGTTTTGGCCGGCATATGTTGTGTGGTAGTGACCAAAAACACAAGATCGCGAGTTCAAGCAGCAGAGATGAGTTTCCTTCACAGGATGGCCAGGCTCTCCCTTAAGCTGGGCATCCACTGTGCGACTTTTGCCCCTTTTTGGAATGATTTTTCACCTGTGCGATTATTTTGGGGATCAGGCCGAATTTTGGCTCAATCGTGCGTCCCACATCGTGTAGTATACACGAGGTATTGAGAAGCGATTAACACCTCACGACCACCTCACGATCGATCAGATGAAAATGAAACCTGTTAGAAATCCTGGTCGCCCCTCGTGAGGCTGTGTCACACTACACATGTGCAAACGTATATACAGACAAGAACACAAATGCATAAGACGGAGCAGCATGGCATCACAGCGGACCTGGACCCAAGCAATGGAGGGTCGACTTGTTGAGCTGTGGCAGGCACAGCAGAGCGTTTTTGTTGAGCACAGCATTTTTGTTTGTTATTCATTCGCATCTGTGAGCATCCAACCACTTCCTCCTTCTTCTTCTACTGCTACTTTTTATGTTGCATTTCCGGATACAAGAGTCCAACGTGTCGTACATGGATGTCTAGCGTGAGCAGTCAGATCGCATCCGAGCGTATAGTGTGAGAAAAAGAATCGTGAGCTGTGAACTGTTAACCCCTGCGATTCGCTCGTACAGTATGAGCAGCAGCTGAACACCGCGATCGAAAAAGTCGTACAGTGGATGCCCGGCTTTAGAGATAGGGTGAGAGGCTTGGTCATCAGAGGGAATTAGAGTAGAGCCACTTCTCTTCCTCGTTGAGAGGAGCCAGCTGAGATGGCTTAAGCATTTGGTCAGGACCAGGGGCGAAAATCCCTTTTCATTGTTGGGGGGTAAAATAAATAGTAAAATTTAAGACATCAATTCCTGGGGGGGGGGGGGGGGACAGAAAAATAAATACTATATTTTTTGCTGTGTTTATTATATAGTGATATTAAACTGACAATAATCATGCCATTGTTCCTTTTAAGTCCACATCCTACATGTCTGCAGGTTTGTTTATACTCAACTGGCAATTCCAAGTGGTGTTGGGTGATAGGTGTCAATTACACCAGTTGTGACCAAACAGAATTTCTTTTCTCACCATGAACACTGGTCTGATCACAATTACAGCAGCTTTACAAGAACTGAAAGCTCAATACAAGTGCTACAGAATGTAATTAGAAACTGGATCTGTTCAACATCTAAGTCAAAGTCATAACTACTTTATTTTTAAGTAAATAAATCTAGAATAGAGCAAAGAACTCAAATAAATAATGGCCTACATTAATGAATTCATAAATCCGGACAATATCGCACTAGAGGCATCTTAAATAATTAATAGTTCAATATTTAATAAGTAGCATGACTTGTATTATACCATTACAAAAATGTTACTATACTATTAGAAAATTAATTACCACTGAATTTTTTGGGGGGGACAACTTTATGGAAGGGGGGGACATGACCCCTGCGTCCCCTCCGGGATTTGCGCCTATGGTCAGGATGCCTCCTGGATGCCTCCCTGGTGAGGTGTTCCAGGCACGTCTCATCAGTACACGGCCCCTTCGGAAGACCCAGGACATGCTGGATCCTCTAGGAAGAGCCGGACAAAGTGGCCGGGAGAGGGAAGTCTGGGCTTCCCTGCTTAGGCTGCTGTCCCGCGATCCGACCACAAGGTAAGAGGGATAAGATGGATGGATGAATGTTGTGTGTTCATCTGTTTTACTGTTAGCAAGATAATGTAAAAACTATTACAAGGATTTACATGACATTTTTTTTACCAGAGGTGTGATTTGGTCTAAAAAAGAAACCACTAAAATTTGGTAGTGATCCACATATTTGTTTGGATGTAAAAAAAATCCCAATTGTTCCAAAAATCCCACAAGTTAACATTGGACCATCCACATCCATGACATCACTCGATGGATTCACTTAAAAATTTCCAGGATAATTGATATTATATATCTCTGTCATCATGGTGAGTTTTATCTGGATCTGATCCAGATTGACAGAAAAAAGACTTTTGTAATCGGAAATCCCATTAACCCAATTTCACCATGGCTACTGTGAGGCATACTTCATTATGGTAAGAATAGATTATTTGAAAACTCTTGTCAAAAGTTCTCTGGACCAAAAACACAAGATCGCGAGTTCAAGCAGCAGTTTCTCTTTAAAGGCTCTAAACTCTGGAGTTCATTACCAACCGAAATCAAATCAACCACAGATTTAAAACCCTTCTCTACAAAGGTCAAGTGCTGGCTAAAAGCAAATCAGAGATGTAATCATTCTTAGTTTGCCACATTTTTTTACTTATTTTGAACTGGTTTGAGTAACTACTTGTTTTTATGTGAACATGTATTTTATTGTTGTTTTGTAAACTTTTTTATTATTTTATGCTGTTAAATATTATAAATTTTCTGACTTTTAAATTTAAGGGCCCAACTAGGGACAAGAGTTGGAAATTAGCGTTTGCTATAAACTCTTTGTGCAGCACATCGGATTCATGCTCAGTGATGGAACTACGTAATACTGCATCATCCCTATCAAATAGATAAATTCAATTCAATTCAATGTTTTACAAGCTTAAGTGACATTTCCCAGCTTCCCTTACAATTGTAGTGTAGGAGCTCTCCACGTGGACAGACATGAGCGGAGACTCAATCGGAGTCTTGGAGCCATTGTGATCCAGAATTTTATTTTTTACAGGGGTTGTGGAAAAGCCATAACTGAGCGGCTTGGCATAGGTCTGCACTCTCTGAGTGCTTTTCTAGTTTTATTCTGCCTTTATTTAAAGTGTCCTGTATTTTTGCATTTTCTGCTGGTTTGGGAATGCACCAGAAGCTCAGGAAAAGTGCTTTGGGATAATAGTGTCCAGTAAACTGTCAGGCCTCCCATTTGCAAATATGGACTGCATTTATAAACAGAAGGATTAAAAAAGGCATTCAACAATGTACAGTCATGGAAAAAATTATTAGACCACCCTTGTTTTCTTCAATTTCTTGTTCATTCTAATATCTGGTACCACTAAACGTATAATACAATGAACACAACAAAAAATGCAGCTGGTCACATAATACTTTATGTCCTATTTGACATTCTTAAGCTTAATTGATTCCCAGGGTATATAAGAGGCCATTTCATGTCACAAGCAGCACTGCACATGCAAAGGCCTAGAGTGGTTTCCTGCTTACATTCAAGCCGTAGCACAACTCAGAAGTTGTCAGCTCTCACATAATGCCTAAAACAAAAGAATTATGTGAAGCCACAAAGGCAGCCATCTTGGCACTGCTGGAAATTGGCATGAGTGAGAGACAGGTAGCGAAAAAACTGAAGATCTCCAAGACAGCCGTTCATTACAACAACAAAAAACAAGCTGAACATGGCACTACCAAATTGCTACCTGGCCGTGGCAGGAAGCGTCTTTCTACTCCCACGAGATGACCGTGCACTCATCCGTTCCTGTGTCAGGAATCAGACCTCCAGGGACCTTAAAATGAGTGGGCACTGTCGAAATGTGACTTGTTCAGCAAGGACAGTTCGAAACCGACTTGTTGAAGCTGGTTTGAAGTCACACAGAGCACGCAAGAAGCCCTTCATCAATGAAAGGCAGAGGAAGGCGGCGTTACTCTTTGCTCGAGACCACAAGGATTGGACTGTTGATGATTGGGCTAAGGTTCTCTTCAGTGATGAATCCAATTTTGAATTGATGCCCACTCCAGCCAACTTACTGGTTAGGAGGAAGCCTGGAGAAGCTTACAACCCAGACTGTCTTGCCCCTACAGTAAAACATGGGGGTGGATCAGTCATGATCTGGGGTTGTTTCAGTCTGAGTGGAACAGGGCAAATGCAATTGTGTGAAGGCCGAATGAACCAGGTCATGTACAGGACTACCCTTGAAAACAGTCTTCTTCCATCAGCTGGAAAACTCTTTCCTGCCTGGAATGACTGGATTTTCCAACAAGACAATGCCCCTTGCCACACGGCAAGGTCAGTTAAAGCCTGGATGGAGAACCACAACATTCGCACCATGCCTTGGCCTGCTCAATCACCAGATCTTAATCCAATTGAAAACCTGTGGAAAATCATCAAACTCAAAATGGAGAACCACAAGCCCAAAAACAAAAGAAAATTTGTTTGAATTTGTCCAACAGGAATGGGCTGCTGTGACAGCAGAACAATGTCAGAAGCTGGTGGAGAGCATGCCAAGACGCATGGCTGCAGTCATCAAAAACAATGGTTATGCAATCAAGTATTAACTCTTGTGTGTATCATGTGTTTAAAGCAAACAGAAAACATGGAATGCTTAAAAGTAGTGTTTTTGGCGGTACAATGCCATAGCTATTGATGTAAGAATTTAAGTAATTTTGGTTATTATCAAGAAAACCATGGAAAATGAATAGTTCTTAGTTCTTAAATTAAACTCTCATGAGCTATTTTTGTTGTTATCATTATAATTGTCCAAACAAATGTACCTTTAGTTGAGCCAGGCATTAAAATTAACAAGAAATTGAAGAAAACAAGGGTGGTCTAATAATTTTTTCCATGACTGTAGGTGCCCACTAGGTGGCATTATTGTGCTCCTCTGTTCACCAAATACAGATCCAAACTTCCTTTATCATACTTGTGATTAAATTTATAAATAAACAATGAAAAACAGTCATGATAAACAGGTCTAACTAGTCTAGGTTTGTCTTTGCTTTTCTCCTCTGTGTGAATTCTTTGTTTGATTTTCTAGTGATGTTGATGTATTGATGTTTGTAGTTTTTGTCTAGGATTCCTGCCACACCCTGATTTCCCTATATGAACAAATAAACAAAGTAACTAGCTTGTTTTTTGTTATTGAAGCAGTGGGGCTCTTTGAAGGGAAATTTTGGCCATTACATTGTGACAGGGCCATGTCTTACAAAATCAATTCACAAATCAGTTCTTATAGTCTTTGGAAGGTGCTCAGGGAAGAACATGACAGCCTCTACTAAACTCTCAGTTAGAGAAGAGAAATGCTCCATCCCTCCTCAAAGGAAATGCTCCTTAAAATTCCCTGTTTTCTACTTCCTGGAGTTTATGATGTCATAGCAAAACAGCCTCCACCTGTATGTGTTTTCTGGTTTTCTTTTAGGAAGTCCTCTGCATGGTCTGTAACCATTTCTCCCCGCTCCTCAGACATTGTTTTGACAGCCAATCAGTTCAGAGATCATATCATTGTCATAAGTTCCACGCCCCGTCAGATTAGAGTGTTTCCAGAGGGGAAGGAAAAAGAGCTGCATCTGATCCTCTACAGATGTGAAAATTTTCATTAATCCATTCAAAATAAATCAAATCCTTGCTTAATAGACACCCAAGACATGACAAAAATGTTCAAACACACCAGGACAGGGGACTTTTAATAGGACAAGCAAACTGTTGAACACTAACTTTAACAAAAATTGACTTGTTTTGATTAAAGAGGTCTTATTTTGCCTTAATTTGGATTCATATCCTTTTGTGATGACAGCTGAAGCCTATTCACCATCACTCAAAAGCCTTTATTACATACAGAGTACACCCTGATCCAGCTGTATTCTCTAATATTAATACATAATAAATTATGCTTACATCAATTTGAAAAACAACGTAAGTGATGTGTGTCACATTATAAAACCGTTTGTTTTCTATCCAAGCTTTACCTGCACGGTCAGAGTACATTTTTCCATGCTGTGCTGACCTCACATCTTTTTAGGAACATTAAATCAACTTAGTAGCCCCCCATAACACTCCTCACCTTGTTGGTAGCTCTCCGGCTCAGAAAGGTTGGTGACTCTGTTCTAGACCATTCTTAGGTGTTCAAGACACAAGGGGCTACTTTGGGGGACATGCTATACCTTTTATTCCAAAACAATTTCTTTCTTCAATTCTAATTAGAAAAAAAAAAACTTTCTGACAGATTATAAACACACTTGACTAAGCACATTGTTGTAACCTTGATACAAAAACATTACCTTTGAATGGATGGTTCCCGGTTTGTCCCTGACATTCATTTTCTGCATCCCCATTCTCTATGTCTTGAGCTCTGAGGAGAGAACCAACAGCCTGTTAGTCAGTAAAAACTCAGTGTTCAATGTGATTTGAACAGGTTTTTAATCTCTAACTGAGACTTTCCAGTGGATTAAACATGGTAACAGCTTGCTTCACCCTCTGACTGGCATTGTAACCGTGCGGTTGACTTTTTGCCACCACACGACTGTATTTAAAAATCTGAAAGTTAATCTCTGTTTTTCCTTATTCATCTCTCTGAATAGTGTTTGTAATATCAGTATATATCCACAGGGTTGTGCTGCTGGACAGAAATATAAATGTTTGAAAAGGCACACATCAGAGTAAGAAAACATCTTTTCGGGTATTTTCAGATCCTCTTACAATCATATGTTAGTTAAGGGAAATAAATTGGAAAAGTGTATCTATGATTACTTAGAAAAGTGGGTCAACCACCAACTATCTAAAATTTGCTCTCTGGGATGTTTTCATGTGAAAAAAAACAAAAGAGATGAAAGTAATCCATTCACGCTCAGGATAACTCTTAACGGGCAAGCCAACCAGCAGGTTGACCAACATACACTATATTGCCAAAAGCATTCGCTCACACATCCAAATAATCAGAATCAGGTGTTCCAGTCACTTTCATGACCACAGGTGTATAAAATCAAGCATTTAGGCATGCAGACTGCTTTTACAAACATTAGTGAAAGAATCTCATACTTGTTGGGCTGCACTGTGATTATGGTGTAGGGGTGTTTTTCAGGAGCTGGGCTTGGCCCCTTAGTTCCAGTCAAAGGAACTCTGAATGCTTCAGCACATCAAGACATTTTGGACAATTCCATGCTCCAACTTTGTGGGAACAGTTTGGAGCTGGCCCCTTCCTCTTCCAACATGACTGTGCACCAGAGCACAAAGCAGGTCCATAAAGACATGGAGGACAGAGTCTGGTGTGGATCGACTTGACTGGCCTGCACAGAGTCCTGACCTCAACCCAATAGAACACCTTTTGGATGAATTAGAGCAGAGACTGAGAGCCAGGCCTTCTCGTCCAACATCAGTGTGTGACCTCACAAATGCTCTTCTGGAAGAATGGTCAAAAATTCCCATAAACACTCCTAAACCTTGTGGACAGCCTTCCCAGAAGAGTTGAAGCTGTTATAGCTGCAAAGGGTGGACCGACGTCAGATTGAACCCTATGGATTAGGAATGGGATGTCACTTAAGTTCATATGTGAGTCAAGGCAGGTGAGGGAATACTTTTGGAAATATCGTGTATCTGCTTCCTGATTGGACAATCTGAAAAATAAAACCTGAAATGTTGCTAAATGAAGAAGAAGGAAAACACCAACAAATAATTTGTTGCAAACTAGGTGGTAGTGGTAGGGTATCTTATTCTGGAGGTAAACACATGTGACAATAAATAATAACAAGAGATGAGAATTGAAAACCAGTTCCAGATTAAAATCAGTAACAGCGATACCATTAGTCTCTTTCATCCGTACTTTCCACTTGGTTCTGCATGCCTTGTAAATCAGAGGCAGTCAGCAGAAATATAACAAAGAAATATAAAATCAAAGCCGAGGGGGGCAAAATGGGTCAAAATTGTTGTTTCATTTCACACAAAAAAAGTAAAAGTTATTGAACATAAAAGTTCAATTATAACAAAACACTCTGCTTCTAAATTTGTCTTATTTCAGATTGTGTACATCATTGTGCTTTTGTGACTATAGCATTGAATATCAGTGATTAGTTGGACATTGCTGCAACAGAAAACCTGAAAGGGCCGATTTTATTAACACAGAAAATCATCAGGGAGTCAAGCTGATGAGCAGAATTGTTAATGACATTAAATTTAAACAAGCCCTACCTCTGATCGTTACACCAAAGGAGATCTTTACTTACATGTCCTGCCGACCGTCCACCACACGTGTGCAGATCCTGTCACTCCGGCTCCATCCACACAGAGGGTCTCTGGACAGAACACACTGGCTGCAGGTGGAGTAGGCGGAGCATCTGGCTACAGGGACCGCCGTCACGCCCTCAGACGTCCCCACGTACAGTACGCCCTAAAGACACAAAAACACCAGGACGTGCTCTCTGTGATGTCAAATCTCAACCACCTCAAGGGCTTTCACACTGGCACAGTTCTGGTTCTGGTGCTTTC
This sequence comes from Scarus forsteni, assembly GCA_036419115.1. Classification (NCBI taxonomy): domain Eukaryota; kingdom Metazoa; phylum Chordata; class Actinopteri; order Labriformes; family Labridae; genus Scarus; species Scarus forsteni. Next base: position 10,517,726 of record JAZDUH010000508.1, on the reverse strand, counting down.
TCAGCCCAGTTTAAGCAAGATGAAAGTAAGAGGGTGTAACACCGAGCAAACAACACACAGGCAACATAGTGGCAGGCAACACAGGCTCCCTGACAGGTGTTAACCCACCTCTAAACCCTAAACTTGAACATAAATACACTAAAAAGGTGCAGCAGTCGTCCATGCTTTCCTTCATATGAGGCGCTTGGTGTAGAAAGTTTGGACTTACTTAAGAAGAATTTGCCATCAAACATTTTGTCCCCTCAACTGTTCTTTGTTTACATTTATTTACATCAACATAAACAGAAAAACACATACAACAAAAACAACAGTACTAAAAGGTAGACAAGACATTAAATAAACCGAATAAATTCAATTAAAATGAAATAAAATAAACCCCATGGTGACCTCCCACCCTTTAGTTTAGTTTTGCTGTCCATGTGCACTTAGTCACCGTCTAGTTTTCATCAGGGAAAAAAAGTTCATTGGTGAAAGCTATGACGAAAATAATCAGTCAACAAAGTTTATAGTTGTTTATAAATCAGAATAAAGGAGGTGTGTGGGTTACCTTTGCAGAGGAGAGGATGAGGCTCTTCAGCGGCTGAGCTTTGGCAAAAACCTGAATCTCTTCAACGACCCGAGCACCCCCTTCAGCCAAAACCACTTTATGGAGAAATCCAGACTCTGCATCAATGAAACAAAAGACAGATTTATGGAAACAAGAATATTACACTCAAAGAAACAGCTGTTCTGGTCCCTATAAACACAAAACACCAAAAATACAAAATGTACAGGGCAAATGTACAAATTCAGGAGTCCACCTTTCATCAGAACAAGAAACATACATATTTTAGAAATCTTTTCTTAAAAAGCTTGTTTAATTTTGAAAAGACCACCATTATTTGATGGACATGTTTGACACAAATTTCAGACGGATTTCACTTTTTATCCCAAAATCTGATAACCTGACACGCCAGACGGACAGTTCCATAATGAAAATATTTCACTAATCCATCTGGGGAGGAGCCCTGCAAGAATATTTTCAGGGCAGAACCTTCAAATACAACAGCAGCTTGTGATTGGATGATTTTTTGGCTCAAAACACTCATCGCGGACCAATCCATATCAAGCAATGCTGCTATGACGTAGCATATGCAGTGGCTAAACCTAGCGATTAATGGTTGGCCATTAGCTGCTACAGCTAAGGGCTGACAAGGGCAAACAACAGTAAATGGCCGTTAGCCATAGCGGCTAACTGTTGTTAGCGACTGACTGTTGTTAGCTGCTACGGCTAATGGCCAACTGTTGCTTGTAAGCCGCTAGCCGTATTGGCTTGCAGCCGCTAGCTGGCTACATATTACTTTGTGTCTTATATGTTAATTTATTTGTAAATGTTTGTGTATGAATTTGTTTTTATTGTTTGTTGTTGCCTGTTTACCTTTATTAAACAAACACAATTTTCTGCTTTTTGTTTGTTTGTTGTTTCTTGGTTTTTGTTGTTTTCCAGTTTATTAACTCTCTTCATTTTACTGTTCATTCATTTGTTGTTCTTCTCATCTTCGTTTCCCCAGTTTTGATTGTTTCATTTTTTTGGTTGATTATTTCTTTTAAGTTGGTTCTTGGATTTTGTTTTGCTGACTGAGAGTTAATCACCTGTCCGCATTTTATTGGTTTATTACTTTATTTTGATACATGTTGTGTGTTTTTGTTGTCTGCTTGAATATTTTCCCTGATTGTTTTTTGTCTGTATTTTGTGGTTTGTTTCTCTGATTCTTGATGATTGTTTACTTTTAATGCTTTTTTTAGCCACTTTTAATACTTGTTTCCTGTTTAAACATTGTTTCAGTGTTTTGTTGCTGCTTATAAATTATCTGCTTTTGTGATTTGTTTATTGTTTTAGTTGTTGTTTGCCCTGATACATTTGTTTTTCATTTGTTTCTCAAATTAATCATTCGTTTTTGTCTTTTTTTTCTTGTTTTTGTTTATTTTTCAAACTAAGTGACAAAAGTTTCTCCTCAAATGTCATAAAGTACTATATTTGGTCAAGAACACTAAAGAATAAGTATCTTCAGTAAATATATTTTTAGTACATCGAGTAGCTTTCTGGTCTGGTTCAACAGAAAATGTTTTGTTGTATGTGAGTAATGGTTTGCAGGAAGTCTCACCGGTCAGAAGGAAAAGCATCGTGTGCTGTCGGCCGTCAGCTGCCCGTGTCTTCATCGCGGCCACTCGGCTGTACTGCTGCCCTGAGGAGACCACGGCCGGAGCCTTTCCCACCGGATTGACCTGCCCGCTGGTCAGGAAGCTGTTCTTCACCTCCTGTAAATCTGAATCTGTGGCGTTTTCAAGTCCACACTGTTGAAACACCACACAGGGTTAGAGACACGTGAGCGCAGAGACAGAAACTGATCAATTACTGAATTAAATTAGATACAGATGAAGAGCAAAGTTGCCAAAGTTGAACATCCTCTTCCTTTTCTCTTTCACGCCTTTTGTATCATATTTGATAAAAACTTTTATTATACCTCTATCTAATCAGTATAATCAACACTTTACTAAAAAATGCATCTGAATACAACCAGATAAATGATAAAAATGTCCTCTAATGAAATCAGTTGCCAAAAACCCCAAATGTATCATATGAAATATGGAAAATATAATGTTAAATTTTATGGAAATTTTGATCTTTGTTTTTTAGAATTTAAAGGTAGGGTCTGCAGGATTTTCCTTAAAAATAGAATATCTGCTTTTCAAGGAAAAACCCCACTCAGTTGTCTCCTATGGGTCTCTATTGATGTGTGGTGGTGTCTTTGTTTACCTCACCTCCTCCTCAGACTGTATTTAGATGTTTTTGTCGGAGAATAGGCGGGTATATCCAATAGCCAATTACAGCAAGCCCAGTACGTAAGTGACTTTTAGTGTTATAAAATGCACTAACATTGTTACACAGACCGGCAAAGATGGCAGACGCTACGGCAAAGAAAGATTAAATCAGGCAGAAGCAAAATGCCAAAGCTCGGTCTGAAACCAGAGTGAACCTAGGGTTGGCTTTCACCCGCTTTCGAGCTCTGAAGGACCATCTCGGGATAAAAAGTGATGCAGAGTTAGCCGCCATGCTGTTGGACAAGTAGGTTACAGACACAGCAGTTAGCTTGTGCTAATTTGCCAAATCGTCGGTTTTCCATTACAACATATGTCTTAATCCAAGGTAGCTTGCTACCGGAGAGGATGGATGTGTCCATCAGGCATGAGAAGTTCAGGGGGAGGGCCTCATTTGAATATTGTGTTTACAAACAGTAACGAAAAATCCTGTCGACCCTACCTTTAAGTAGAAAGTGACAAACATTTCAGCTCCAAAAAATCTGAATTTCCTAAAAATTGTGTTTTTAGGCCTTAAAGGGTTATACAGAAGTGAAGGGAGGGGCTGTTGTTATTTATAGTTCTGTTATCACTAAACAGTCTAACCTTGATTTTTGTAACCAAACAGATGTAGTCAGACTTTTCTAAGTTTTATGTTGATCCTCTACAGCTTTATTATGGTGAAAACAGTAACAGCTGCATAATTTAAATAAATTAAAATACATTTAATTCTGGCTATAAGGATTTTCTTTTGAAGGGGACAACATTTTTGCTTCTCGATGTAGGACGATGAAATAGGCTAATGGTCTGACCTTTCTTTGTATTTGTTTCTTTTGTTTTTGACTCCACTCCATGGTCCGCGGGTCGCGCGTCTTGTAGCTTCCTCCGAACACGTCTTTAATGTCCTGAAGCCTGAAGGCACAAACTGCAGATCCTAAAGTCGGGGACCTAAAAGAAGACGGAACAGATTTTCAGGAATTACTGTTTCATGTATTTTTACAAGTGCTGTCAGATGACTAAAAAAAAATTAATCTAATTAATTACCGGATTTATAATTAATTAATCTAATTAATCACATTTTAATCTCATATCTGCTTAAAGTACCCAAATAAAGAATTTGAATTCTAGGACATTATAAAATTGTAGTACATGACTAATCAAATGAATACACTAAGAAGTGAAGATTTGTAAATCCACATTTTTATTGGTGACTAAATAAAACCAAAGTCAGGACAACTTGTCCAGAAAATTCTAAGCTCAATCAGGTAACTCAAATTACACTTTAAGTGTGTTTCATAAATCAAATTCAAAATAAGAAAAAGGTCGAGGACATCCAGCAAAACAATTAGGCCTGATGCATTATTAAAGAATGTAGTACAAATACAGATCAATAAATTCAAAAATAAAATAAGACTAAGTCTTAAATATGCCATTCCTGTTGTCACCTGGGCTTTGTTTGGTTTGACCAGAGACGCATGTGTGAAGTGACATGTGCCACTGCCATGTACGGGTCCTCCAGCTGGACAATATTAAAGTGTTTGTGTGCTATGATTAACCTGTGATTAATTTTTATAATGCATAAATTTGCGGTGTAATGGATTAATCTAATTAATGCACTAAAGTGACAGCCCTTATTTTTACTCTTTCAGGTTGTTTCTCTGTTAGCAATTTAACTCCAAAGTTATGCTGCGTTCCAGGCAACCTGTAACTCGTGTTCTTCCCACCTGTAACTTGTGAAAATGCACTGGAACGGCAGTCGAACTCATAGCTTACGACCAGTGAACTCAAACCAGATCGATGTACTCTGAGTTACGACTTGTGATGTCGCATCACTGCCTAACCAATACGGCAACCTGTTAATAATGACGAACACTGTAAAGTATAAGCTTCTGTTACATTATGCGCCGTTTCCCCGCTTCTGTTTCACTCAGATGAGCAAGTTGATAAAGCATAAATCTTATAATGTCTGCCATGTTGGTTAATTTACATACCAGAATTCCTTGCGCTCAAACCGAAGTCGTATTTTGCCTGGAACGCTTTTAGGTCGTAACTCGGAGATTTTAACTGGGAAATATCCCAGTTACGGGCCGCCTGGAACGCAGCATTAGGTACAGATTTTGATGAAATTTTCAGGGAATGTCCAGATCAGGATAAGGAACAAATATTTAGTTTCCGGGGGTGATCCAGATCACCGTCTGGATCCTGGAACATTTTTAAGGATTCTTTAACATAGCGAGACAGGACCTTTTTCTGCATTTGTGCATATTACTCCACCAAAAATAGTCAGGGCATTTGGAGAAAAAAATATAGGACATGTTTCCAACTGGTTCCAAAAGATATCAAAGACTGATCTGGATCCTGGCAAAATTCTGGATCCTCTGATCCAGAACAAGAAAAAAAAAGAGATTTTCGTGTATATTTACTGAACTAAAATAGATATAATTATGAATCCGATTGCTAATATTTTTGTTTTCATGGTCAAGAAGTCTAAATATTCAGATGAAATAAAGGTAGGACTCACGTCTATGTTGTAAATCACAATATGGGTGAGGACTGTGGCGCTGGTGGAGGTCTGCACTCTCTGAGTGCTTTTCTAGTTGTCTGATTAAAAGCTTGTCTTGTTTATTTGAACTCTTTCACAGCAAAGTCTCATTAAAAGCCTGATGCTAATCTCTCCATACCACTGTGAGGTGAAGATGCCGAAGAACATAGTGTCTGAGCTGTTGTCGCCCTCTGCTGGCTGGAGGTGGAACATGTCCTGGAGAAGATTGTAGGGAAGCTGTTTAGGAAACCGACAGAGCAGAGAAGCTTTGGCGAAGGACGTCCACTTATTCTGAAGAGTCCGTTTACCACCAACATCATCCTGTGACCAAAAGAAAAAAAAAAACAGTTTAAAGCAACTTCCTCAAAAAAGGTCTAGATGATAGCATTCAAAACAACCCTTGAAAAGTGTTGACACAGAAAAATGTGAAAACTACCACTGATTTGTTCTTTTTACTGTAAGTAGGTCAACAAAACAAAGCAGCAGTAGTCGGAATCCTTTTCTTAAAAAGTTATATTTAATTTTCACCTCCACCAAGGAGGTTATGTTATCGCCGGGGTCTGATTGTTTGTTTCTCTGTTAGCAACCTAACTCAAAAAGTTATGGACGGATTTCGATGAATTTTTCAGGAAATGTCCGGATGGGGACAAGGAACAAATGATTAGATTTTGGGAGAGTTCTGGATCACTGTCTGGAATGTTTTTAAGGATACGCAGAGGCAGGCTAACACTACCTATTTACTTCCAGTGTTTGAGCTAAGCTAATTTAGCGGTGGGTGAGCACTGCCCGTCATTTCCTTGTTACTGTGTGCACAGTTGAAAGACAGGATGGAAAAGTCCGTCTCCTTGCCATGAACTCGAGAATTCGCTTGTTAAGTGGTGATGTCACTAAACTGTTTCCGGGTCCAAGTCATCTTTGATACCCGCATTTTCAATATGCCGCAGTGCTGTGTCCCTCGCTGTTTTAACAGGACAGAGACAAAAAAGGACGATCGTTTATCCTTTTTTAGGTTTCCATGCAACCTCAAATACCTTTTTACATACACTCTTGTGTTTACAAATGTATAGATTTCAGTTACGCTATAGTCCTATCTTATTTGCGAACACCTAACTCACCTCAACTTTGTATTCTCTCTTCTTCATTGATGCCTGAACTGTACCCTTTATCGTGCCTCCAGGGAGGACACACACACTCAAAACTCTGTTTGAGTTAAAGGAGATTAGCCCCTTTTTAATCCTAATCGAAGAATCAGTGAAAAAAGACGTGATTGTGAAAAGATTGACCGGTTCTGCCATTATTTCTCTGCCAAGTCATAAAAGAGCGCGACTGTGTTTGAACCCAGAAATGGATGATACGTCACGGATGACGTAGGACTTAACTAGTGGATAAGGAGAGATACAAGTACAAAAAAAATGTTGGTGTATCCCTTTAAGGAGGTTTATCATTACATCAAACAGCTGTCTTACTTACCTTACAGACTTGGGCAACTCGAGGGATTAGCAGCTCGTCAATAAAGCGGAACTCCTCCCCAACCTCAGTGAAGAAGAAGTAGAGCTTCCTGTCAGACTGGTCCAGAGACGAGCTGATGAATGTAGGATCTGAAAAAGAGGAAGTGACAGAGGATGAGGAAGCTGTTGCGACTTGTGCCATGGGGCCTTGGGGTTTAGAAACGAGATCTGAAAGCAGCTTAAGATTCGAACTGAGTTAAAATAAGGCCACAGCTTCAGCTTAGGAAGTGTTTATATTCACTCTTGTTGTGTTCATTTGTCTTTGCAGATTTTGATGTCTATTTGAGTTCATTAAAAGGTAAATAAGTAAAATAGAATGAAAAAACAGTAAATATTGTTTTTACTACACTTCAGTTTTGCTGCTTTCACTTTAACTTAAACATTAGAATGGAGGTAAAGCACATTTTTAGAAAAACACCAGGTGTTACCAACATCACATGTATCCATAACAATGTACAAGTTACCCATGTCTTTACTTATTCACACATGCTTAACAATCAAACAGGTCACAGAGAATACTAAGTTCAATAATAAAAATAAAAAATAATACTTGTGATAATTCCCATAGAGACTGAGGAGAGTGAACAAATGACAGAAAAGGACCCCATGTCTTGTTAAAATTGTGAGAGTAACCTTTAATGCCATCCTTAATTTTGTCTCAATAAGGAAAAGAAATCGGCCAAGAATAGGGAGATATTGGTTTTCAGCCAATTCCAATTAAGTAAAATACACAAGCAAAAGCCGTAACACTCCCTCCCTAAGTGAATATGTAATGAAGTAGATTTGAGCCTGTTACATTATGGCAGAAAAAGGCGAAACACCAACATCTATTGGCGTGCTGGTTGAGAGAGGACTTCACTGAGGTAAGACGTCCTCCTGCATGGTACAGGATAATTAATAAATTCTTTATCAATCAATCAAACTTTATTTATATAGCACTTTTCATTCAAAAAATGTGGCACAAAGTGATTTACAAACAGACAAATAAATTAAAATAAAGGGTTTATGACCCAAACCCACTCCACCCAGCCCTTGAACCACCCACACAGCAATCCATACACAGTGTTGATAAAAGCATCATAAATAAAAGACAATAATAAAGCACACTGATGTACCCAGTATGTACCGAGGAAACGCCATCTTAAAGGTTTAAAAATGAGAAAACACTGGAGGTTAAGTTAAAAGTGTAAAATTAGATATATCATAAAATAAAATAAATAAATAAATGAAATAATTTAAAAGATAATAAGAATAAATAATTAATGACATGAAGTTAAAAAATAAAAATAAAAAATAAGACAGAAAAACTAGAAAATAAATAAGGAATGATAGGAAAGATTTTATTTTAAGATAAAATAATAAAAGAGTGGACTGTAAAAAGAATAAATAAAAACACTTAACGGTAATTCAGGTAAAAGCTAGAGTAAAAAGGTAGGTTTTGAGTTTGTTTTTAGTGTTCCTGATGCTTATATGTTAAAATTACTGTGTCATGTACTCACTGTGACTTACACTGATTGTGTCAAGCCCTTTCTGTGAGTTACCATAAAACTTTGTTTAGGGACTTTTTGATGATACTAAAATAGCTCAAATGTTCTTCTACATGTCGGGTGTCATTCAGATTATCCCAAGACTGAGGTGCTAACTTTCCCACACCACTCCTATGCTGTGTGCTGTGTTGCAGAGTTGTATTTAACACCCGATATTCCACCTGGTCTGTAGCCTGTAGAAGCAACAGTAGGGAGGTGCTGCATATCACAGATACAGTAGCTGTGGCCTGCCGCATGTCTTTAATATTAACAAGTATTTTTGCAGTTTGTTGTGTGGCCCTCCACCTCCCTAGATAATACTGATGTGCCCCCCTTGGGTGATTAAAGTTGGACATCTCTATATTAAAAGGTGAAAGGGACTGTAAGGAGAATCTATTAATTCTATCACATGAAGAATGTGATTATCACTATGGCAGCATTTTTGTAAATGTAAGTCTGTATACAGCTGATCTAGAGCGACACACCCCAGTCAGCATTGCAAATAAATTGATTATCACAGGAGCTAAATAACTGTTCACACTGGGGGCATCCATCTTCCATTGTCAACTTGGGGGTGGTGAGGTTTCACCGAGTTCCCAGGAGGAAATTCTGACTTTGGGGGACGTTCCAGTTGTAGTTTCCTACTCGGAACTCAAAATTCCTGCTTCTGACTACAACTGGAACGCACCACAAGACGTGTGCAATCCAGAGCGTGTATTTGTTGTGATGCTAATGAATGCAGCTCGGACCTTTACAACTTCTTTTTTCAACAACTTACAGGATGCAAAGGGACGAGGTAATGTATCTCTTTCTAGTTACGTAGCGATAGTTTTTGATGTGTGACAACAAGAAATTTTTGGAAAACTTAGTATTGTAGTTTTGTAGCCGGCTATATATCTCTACTTACAGCCCGGTGCTCTAAGTCGTGTCCAAATAATCTAAATTTGCTCTAGTTTTAATTGTCTTGTTCCTGAAGTTGAGTATCCAGGCCAGTCCAGTCCTGTCCAACCCGACTGGAAGGCTAAGGAATAGCATTTATAGATAACCTATTTTGATGCTATTAAACTCATCTTAAAGTGTGTATTTTGATCAGGCATACATCTAAAAGAGAGACTTTTTGTAATCACTTAGTAACTCCTCACAGTCCCTTTAGATGTCCCAGGACTGATGAGACCTGACAGCAGTATCATTAAGTGTTATCAAGCTTGTAAACTTTAAAAGGGTTTTAAAGTTCCTGAATTCGCATTTTTACTCAGAAATGAAAGAAAATAAAAAGTGCTAATGGTGTGAATTGAAACTTATTCTTCAGAAGTTTAAGTTGTGGTTACTGCCTCTTGTAATTTGACCGACATTTCTAAAGAACAAAGGAGGAATTGACACATTTTGCAACAGTAATTAGAAAGTGTGTAACAAGCAGCGGTGTGGTTATGGTGAAAACATGTGAGGATATGCTTTTGCATGTGAAGTTTGCTTATGAGGTTTTTTATGTTCTCACGGAAACACCACAGAGTGCTGAGCACTCTTGTCATTGCGCATATAAAATGAAACAGAATATGAAAAAGATGAAAAGATAATAATACATAATATAATAATACATAACTAAACAAAGCAACAACAAAAAGGAGATGTGCAGGAGGGGCCAAAGAAACCCATAAGGGCTTATCGAGTGGCCCTCCTAAAGAAAAGAACAACAAAAACAGAATCTCCCAACAGTTCAACAAATAAAATTTGGTCACTCAATCCAGTGTTAGCAAAGGAAAGATGGGAGAAGAGCAGACTATAAGAAGAAAAAATATTATAATGGTTATTATGGTGCACTGGTAAACTGATCCAGTGCACCATGATTTAACTGATGTGCGAAAGAACTGGACTGATGTCAAGAACCAAACGGATCCATGTTGGTTTTCAATTATTGTGGCACATGTCAAATGTCATTTCAGCATCTACATTCATAAATCAGGGCTCTCAGACTCTGACTCATGACCATGACTGACTTTAGCTCATAGGTCAGCCATGACTCTGATTATCAAAACCAGAAATCCTCAAGTGGACGCTTGAGGAACTGCAGCTTTTTGCACCTCCACACGGGCCTCCATTTACAGCAAATAGGTTATCTATAAATGCTATTCCTGAGCTTCGTGGTCGGGTTGGACAGGACTGGACTGGCCTGGATACTCAACTTCAGGAACAAGACAATTAAAACTAGAGCAAACTTATATTATTCGGACACATCTTTGAGCACCGGGCTGTAAGTGGTGATATATAGCCGGCTACAAAACTATAATACTAAGTTTTCCAAAAATTGCTTGTCGTCACACATCAAAAACTACCGCTACGTAACTAGAAAGAGATACATTACCTCGTCGCTTTGCATCCTGTAAGTTGTTGAAAAAAGAAGTTGTAAAGCAATGCAGAGTTCTGAGGAAGGTCTGAGCTACATTCATTAGCATCACAACAAACAAACGCTTTGCATTGCACACGTCTTGTGGTGTGTTCCAGTTGCAAGTCAGAAGCAGGAATTTCCGAGTTCTGAGTAGGAAACTGCAACTGGAACGTTCCCCGAAGTCGGAATTTCTTACTGGAAACCTCGCCATCCCCAAGTTGACAGTCGAAGATGGATGCCCCCAGTGTGAACAGTTATTTAGCTCCTGTAATAATCAATTTATTTGCACTTCTGACTGGGGTGTGTCGCTCTAGATCAGCTGTATACATAGTATTGTTAGACTTATATTTACAAAAATGCTGTGTGATAATCACATTCTTCATGTGATATTTGTGAACAACAACGCAGGGCGTGCTAACAACAGCTAACAATAGCCTGGTAGATCGGCATGTTTTTTCCGACTTCAACTGGAACGCCGATAAGTCGGAGATGATGTCACTCCGAGTTCCGAGGTTACTGGAACGGAGCATCACAACAGTCACCGTACGTGCTCATGCAGCGGAGTCTTAATGTTGCCAGTAACAGATTCTCCTCGTAGCACCTTTAAGGGAAACAATCACCTCCTGACTGGGAATGATGTTAAATACTGAAGTGTCCTACAGTTCAGATTCAGAGTCTATTTCATGGAATGGAAATGCATTTAGTTTGTTGCTGATCCATCAGAACAGCAGAATTATTTTGCTCTCTCTCTTTTACATCTTTATTTCTGCTTCTCCATTTTCCTTTTTTCTTGATTCACCCCAACTCTTTGTCCTTGTTTCATTTCTGCTTATTTGGTCTGATCTTCAGCTGATAAAACAAAAGTTTCTGGGTCATGGTGTCTCTCTTCTGCAGTCATGTAACAATTCAGTGTTAATATTTTGTTCCTCTCACCCTTCAACAAGTTGACCGGAGAGTCAAGGCTGACGTCAGGGCGGCCATCTTTGCTGAAATAGCGGGAAATCTGCGGCGTCTGTCCTTTGAAGTCGGTTGTTGTGGCGGTGAACAGCTCCCCATCTGCACATGAACAAGCAAACAATGAGAGGCTCAATTTAATCTTCCACCTCCTAAACTAACTCCTACAACTAAATCAGTGAATCAAACTTTATTTAATCATATACAGTGTCCAGCATAAATGAATACAACCATACGGTATTTAAATTAATGTATTAAGAAATATCTACATGAACAGAAGAACAATTCCTAAAGTTTTGACAAAGCTGAATTTAGCATAGCAATTTTTTTTACCATAAAATGAAAATAAAGGTAATATGAAAACTAAAAGTTAGCTTTGCTCCCACAACTTTGATTGGGGTGTACTCACCCTACTGTAAATTGGAATTAGAACAAATGCTGCACAGCCTGTGAACTGAAATGGACCCTGTCCTTGGACTGGGTTCATGACACACCACGTTGCACTGGAGGGCCAAAAAAAGCCTTTTTCTCTGGTTGTTAAAAGCTTTCTCCTCTCTGGTTGTCCTCTCTGCTCTCCCTGTCATAGATATAGTCATGTCTTCAGTGCAAGTATTGTTAATTGTTAATACTGTGTATACCTCCATCTCATTCAGTCTCATATTCACCCTTAATTGTTTCCTATTTTCCTTCATAAAGAAGTTAACATTGCTTAAAGGAAAATTTCGGTTCCTGCAGCTTTCACATTGTTTATAGAATGAAGAAGAACAATATACTCACCCAGAAGACTTTCCTGATCCAAACAGTGCTTGAGGAGATATTTAGATCCAAAATCGAGCAGCGGACATCCATATAATGGCAGCACATAGGGCATACAGCGCCGCTCCTAAAACTGCATTAATCGTCCAAAAACTCATTAGTTTCACCAATATTTCATCATGGTCCGCTCCGGCTACTCCTCCATTACAGTCTGTGTCACTCCAGACAGCGTTGTGTGGCTGTACTGGCCTCTGAACTGAAGAAGAAGAGCGCTTGCCTCCACACCTGCGCAGTACTCTCTGGAGCGCTGCCTTCGCGTCACCCTTTCGATGAGCTCTTCATCTGTAAACTCTGGCTCGAAACTGTAAGGACACCCATCATATTCAAAGTTCTCCTCCACAACATCTTCATCCGATAGATATTCGTCCATTTTGCACAAAACTGGAAGAAGAAAGTCGTTGTGTAGCCAAACGTCTTCCCCTGAAACAATGAGCCACACTGCGCATGTGCGGAGCAAGCGCTCTTCTTCTTCAGTTCAGAGACCAGTACAGCCACACGACGCTGTCTGGAGTGACACAGACTGTAACGGAGGAGTAGCCGGAGCAGATCATGATGAAATATTGGTGAAACTAATGACTTTTAGGAGCGGCGCTGTATGCCCTATGTGCTGCCATTATACGGATGTCCGCTGCTCGATTTTGGATCTAAATATCTCCTGAAGCACTGTTTGGATCAGGAAAGCCTTCTGGGTGAGTATATTGTTCTTCTTCATTCTATAAACAATGTGAAAGCTGCAGGAACCGAACTTTTCCTTTAAAGGCTCTGTATGTCTACCTGCCTACTGAATTTTTCATGCTCTTTTCATTTATTTATGTATTATTTTATATGATGATATATTATATTTATATATTATTATATATAAATACTGAGGCATCTGGCGGCAGATGTGTCAACAGATGATCTTGTGTTGACAGGTGATCTTGCTTCCTTTAATAATCCAGCCCATCAAATGTCTTTATTAATTGTACATTAAGTGTTTTACAGGTCTTGTGTATTTGTGAGTAACGCTGTTTGTGAATGTAAGAAACTTTGCAATTTGTGCTGCTGCCTATCTTGGCCAGGACACTCTTGTAAAAGAGATTTTTTTTTTATCTAAATGAGTTTCTTTTCCTGGTTAAATAAAGGTTAAATAAAAAAAAAAAATCATTTTAGCTGCATGTATGCTATTTTTATTTTTATTTTGATTACTTATTTTTCATTTGTAAATTTATTTCTGATATTTCTCTTGTATCCTGCTGCTGCTGTAAATCTTGAATTTCCCCCTGTGGAATTAATAAAGGTATATCTTATCTTATCTTTGCATCCTGATCCTAAATTTAGAAAAATATCGTTTTGTGTGAAACTTAAAAATACTTGTTTGCAATTATTTAGTGGAGTTTGCAATTTATTAAGAGTATTTAGTGGTGTAGTATGCCATAGAAAATGTCGATTTTGAAAAGAAACCAAATGATTTCTGGTAAATCTGAATGGGTGTACTCATTTATGCTGAGCACTGTATATACTGTATATCAGTCATATATTAACAGGATACGATTGGCTGGAACAGCAGATTGGACTGACCGTGTGTGATGGCGGTGCTCCTCTCAAAAGGATTGTGTGGGCAGCGGGTTTTGGATTTCATAGATTTGACCATGGAGAGGCTCTCGGCGTCCTGTAGGAAAACAGACACACTGAGCTCTTCAATCATCTTTGTGCATCCCTGTGATTTATCTGATTCCTTCAAACTCCCATCTCATAGTGAAGAAACCCCTGATCCAGCTGCACTCATGCATTTCTGAGGAGGTGCATGATCAGCTGCATGGCCCTTTGTCACTGCAGCATTACCACCTCTAACTAACTCAGGCTGAGTACATGCAATCTCCAGGTAGTGTCAATGCTATCAGCTGCACCACACGGCCTCTTTACACACCAAAACTGTCACTAATTACAGAAAGGTTTTTTCCTTTTTGGTTTTAAAAGTGCTCTGCGTCAGGATTTTGTTGTGAGTGAGCCTCCAGAAAACTGGATGGGCCATTAAAAAAAAAAAAAAAAGGTTCCCCTTGACGGAAGAGTATTAAGGCTATGTTAGATGGAGAAAATAAATTTGGGGAAGTGGACATTAAAAGTAAAAATTTCAACATTGAAGTCAAAAAATTGTTGTGAGGCACTAGTCTGAACATTGGCCACATTCTCTGCCACACTTTTAGTGTGTGATTTATTTTGTTTTAGTTAATAGGATTTAGTTTTAGTTTGGTAACTCTAGGTTAGAGTCTCTTTTTGTTCTCGTTTTTTTTTTTTGTAGCACTCAGTTATTTGCCTCAGTTTTTTGTTGTGACACAAGCTCCTTTGTTAAATAAATAACTTCTTTTGAACCTTTAAAATCTGGGTTTATTTTATGTTACTTCCCTTTTCCCTTTTAAAACGAGCTGGTCGTAACACACACCAAAACTGTCACTAATTACAGAAAGGTTTTTTCCTTTTTGGTTTTAAAAGTGCTCTGCGTCAGGATTTTGTTGTGAGTGAGCCTCCAGAAAACTGGATGGGCCATTAAAAAAAAAAAAAAAAGGTTCCCCTTGACGGAAGAGTATTAGGGCTATGTTAGATGGAGAAAATAAATTTGGGGAAGTGGACATTAAAAGTAAAAATTTCAACATTGAAGTCAAAATTTAGAGAATAAAGTTCCAGGTTGAGAATAAGTTTGCAAGTCGAAATTCCCAGAATAAAGTCTACATGAAGTATATATTAAACTTTGTTCTCAACATTTTCATTTTTTGTCCATGGCACATCAACTCTGTCAAATTTAAGACTTTTTTCTTGACACATTTCGACTTTTATCACAAAAATTGTTTTCACTTTCACTGTATTCTTTTCATTTCAACTTTAATCCTGAAATTCCTATTTTAATGTCAACTTCCTTATAATTATTTTCTCCATCTAACATGACCTTAATACTCTGCCATATCCCTTCATCTCCATTTCAGCACTTATCTGCAGTAAGCAGACAAAAGACAGCAGTAAACCAGCTTAATTTGTCTCTCTTAAACATCCAGTACATAAAAAAGACTGCATTATTTCTTTGGAGAGTTTGATTCTCTCCATTTATTTATCCAGCATGGCGGGTAGTGAACTGAGCAATATGACTGAACTTTTTCTTAAACTTTCACAATGACAGAAAACTGTAATGACAGTATAATAATAGCAGAATTAGACACAGCAACAACACAAACTGCACGAAAACGATCCAAGATTAGTATTTTTTTTCAGCTTATTTCTTCTGCAGAAGAGTATTAGGGCCACCAGTGAGGGAAAAAAAATGAGAGTTGACATTTCGACTTTTTTCTCGACATTTCAACTTTTTTCTAGAAGTGCATGATGAAAAAAAAAAATTCTACCCCCTCTCATTTAATTTTTCTCACGGGTGGCCCTAATACTCTTCCGTATTTCTTCAGAATATAAAAGGAATAACAAATCTAACCACAGAAACAACCCTAATATTTCAGATATTTGTTGTAAAGTGTGTAAGAGGAGGGAACACCTGGCTCACTGGAAGGGAAGTTTAATTTGTCTCTCTTAAACATCCAATACATAAAAAAGACTGCATTATTTCGTTGGAGAGTTTGATTCTCTTCATTTATTTATCCAGCATGGCGGGTAGTGAACTGAGCAGTATGACTGAACTTTTTCTTAAACTTTCAGAATGACAGAAAACTGTAATGGCAGTATAATAATAGCAGAATTAGACACAGCAGCAACACAAACTGCACGAAAATGATCCAAGATTAGTATTTTTTTTCAGCTTATTTCTTCTACGGAAGAGTATTAGGGCCACCAGTGAGAAAAAAAAAATGAGAGTTGACATTTCGACTTTATTCTTGACATTTCAACTTTTTTCTCGACATTTCAACTTTTTTCTAGAAGTGCATGATGAAAAAAAAAATTCTACCCCCTCTCATTTAATTTTTCTCACGGGTGGCCCTAATACTCTTCCGTATTTCTTCAGAATAACGAAAGGAATAACAAATCTAACCACAGAAACAACCCTAATATTTCAGATATTTGTTGTAAGTGTTTAGAGGGAAAGGGAACACTGCTCCATTGTATTTGGGAAGGCTCAAAAGTACAGTTATGTAATGTGAACCATCTCCCATATACCCATCCTGGGTATATACCCTAAAACAGTCAGTTTTAAAGGAAAAGTTCGGTTCCTGCTGCTTTCACATTGTTTATAGAATGAGGAAGAACAATATACTCACCCAGAAGGCTTTCCTGATCCAAACAGTGCTTCGGGAGATATTTAGATCCAAAATTGAGCAGCATACATCCGTATAATGGTAGCGCGTAGGGCATAGATCGCCGCTCCTAAAAGTGCATTAATCATCCAAAAACGTATGTTTTTCACCAATATTCCATCATGATCTGTTCCGGATAGTCCTCCATTACAGTCTGTGTCACTCCAGACAGCGTTGTGTGGCTGTGCTGACCTCTGAACTGAAGAGGAAGAGCGCTTGCCTCCGCGCATGAGAAGTACGGCTCATGTTTCAAGGGAAGACAGCCGGCTACACAACGACTTTCTCCTTCCAGTTTTGTGCAAAATGGACGAATATCTATCGGATGAAGATGTTGTGGAGAAGAACTTTGAATATGATGGGTGTCCTTACAGTTTTCGAGCCAGAGTTTACAGATGAGGAGCTCATCGAAAGGAGGACGCGGAGGCAGCGCTCCAGAGAGTACTGCGCATGCACGGAGGCATGTAAACAAACTCTTCAGTTCAGAGGTCAGTACAGCCACACAACGCTGTCTGGAGTGACACAGACTGTAATGGAGGACTATCAGGAATGGATCATGATGGAATATTGGTGAAAAACACGAGTTTTTGGATGATTAATGCAGTTTTAGGAGTGGCGATCTATGCCCTACGCGCTACCATTATATCGGTGTCCGCTGCTCGATTTTGGATCTAAATATCTCCTGAAGCACTGTTTGGATCAGGAAAGCCTTCTGGGTGAGTATATTGTTCTACTTCATTCTATAAACAATGTGAAAGCTGCAGGAACCAAACTTTTCCTTTAACTGATTTTGGGCTTCTACAAGCTGAAAGATTGATTGCTCTTTTTTGGAAAAATATACAATTGCCCCCTGTAAAGTTAGGGTCAAAGGAGATTGCAATATATCTTGCACTGGAAAGACTTAGATGTATTGTGATGTATTGAGGCAGAAGAAAAGAATTTGTTAAAGTATGGACACCTTTCTTGGAATTTTTAGAGGATGAGAGTGTTGTTATAACTTAAGGTCTTCAAGTTACCATTGCTGCTGCTTTTTTAATTAATTGTTTTATTTACTTCTCTTACGACTGTTATTTGTATCATTATTATTTTTCATTATGAGATTTTATTTTTATGTATATATTTTCCCGCACATTTATGCATTATTGCTACTGTTGTGGTCATTTTTTTTGTACTTTTTCTTTATGTAAAAACTTAATGAACTATTGTTTAAAAAACAACATAGAAACAACCACATAACAATCAAAGGTAGCTGATAAATAATCACACATTCATATACTTTGATTAAAATTTTGTTATGGGACTTGGGCCTTGTTACACCTGTAGATGGCAGGGTTTCTGGGTCCTTTCTGGGTCAAAATAGGTGGGCCAATGCCTAAAATGGTGGCCCACTTCTGCCCAATAGTAGCGCTGCAGGATCTCTGCATTTACACAGATCTGCAAGAATGACTGAAAATGCAGTAGCGTGCATGCCAGGCTAGTATCTAGTGATGCCAGATTGTAGTGATTCAACTCTTTAAGTAATGGGACTACTGACCTCCCTGTGAGCCCTCTGCACTGCACCTCTACCTAGATACAAATAGTTAAACACAGGTTTATGCTCCATGCTTTGGCTTGTTGACTTACGATGAAGGCATCATGGGGGCTGTAGGCGTAGCTCCCACAGGCGTACAGATGGGTGGCATTAATCCGCTTCAAAATGCTGACGTAGTTTGGACAGTCCACCTGCAGGAAAATAAGTAAATTATTATTATAATGTATAATGTAGTATATATTGTAAATATATGTTCAACCAGATTAATTGTATTCAGATAGAAATACAAATAATGTTGAACATGGACGTATCAGGACACATGGAAAGGCAAGAGTTAAAGTTTCTATGGGGTTTTTCAGAGCCTTTTAATCAGTGTTAATTTCATCAACAACCTTTTTTCCCCTGACAAAAACTAGACAGTAACTAATAAAAACAAGCGCACATGAACAAAGACTAAACTAACAGACATTTTCATTAACACATAAAACTAGACTAAAATGTCTGTCAGAGACTTAATTCAATCAGACCTAATTTGGTTATGTGGAAAGTAGAGACAAGTTAGGAATAAAAAATGAGAGTGAAGAAACCCAGGTATCTAAACTGCCAGAGTGGCTGGCTACAAGTTGGCCGATGGGGACTGATCTCACTTGCAAATGCAAGAGAATAATAGAAACAAGTTTTAAAAACTCAAATGTTTCCCTAAAAAAATGTTAACTAGACCAAAGTATTTGTAAATATTATTGCTTTTTTCCAGTATTATTGTTCTTTTTTCTTATCCAAGAGATGAACAAATGTAACTGATGATCCCTGCCTTACACTGAAGCGAGCATTAAAAGTGATCTAGCACCAGCAACGTCCTGCTCTCTGTGAAACATTAAATCATTACAGACCCCAGACGCAGACAGACAGACAGTTATGCTTCTGACGCACATAAAGAGGTGTGAAAACTCTCACTCACCACAAAAGTACTTTTGTTTCAGACCTTAAAGCAACAAAAAAAACTGTGACTGATGTAACTCTGTCATCTTGAAACAATCCGTCCATTTCCGTCAGACTTTTTGCGTCATGCTTAATGGATATGTTCTCTTTACTGGACCATTCTGAGTAAGCCTTAGAGATGGAGAGTAGCCTGTCTGGCACCAACAACCGGGCTGAATCACCTTTTTTTCATTATGATGCTTAGTTTGAGCTTCAGCAGGTTGTTGTACCCTGTCTGCATGACTAAATGCATTGAGTTACAGCCATGTGGTTGACTTACTGGCTATTTGACTTGGTATTATTATATTATCGATATATTGGTTTGATATTGATTTGAAATGTCCGCTGATATTTCTGTTAATATTTTAGTTTTATATCATCATTACGTTCTGAGTATTTTTGCTTGTTAGATATAAAGAATGACATCCCAGTATGCAGTACCTCCAGCCCCCATAGAGGGCCGGGGCCAACGCTTTCAGAGGCACTGAAATATTAATCCTGCACACATGAAGAGTCCTTTCATATATTTCTCTAGTCCGTCTGGGAAAGAGCTCATGGAAAGAGGAGGGCAGAACCTCTCAAAGCAAATCCAGCAGGCGATTGGACGATTCATTTTGTCAATCAAATATGCGGTAGCTAGGCACCACTGCTGCAAAGTAAAGTAAGTAAAACATTAGCCGCCTCGTAGAACATGGATACATGTTGGGTGTTGGATGTATATATTTGTATATACATGTATATGTGTATTTTGTATATGTATCTATGCATATATGTGTATCCATAAAATTAAGACTTTTATTCTGTATTGTAAAGTCTTGAGATAACACTTGTTATGAATTGGCGCTACACAAATAAAGATTGATTGACTGAACAAAGTCTTGCCAAACATGTCAGAAATGGATAAAAAATATGCTTTCTATGGAGAAATGCTTTCACTATCGTTTGTTTTTCATTTAACAGAGGTGGGAGAAAGTCGCAGTTTTGCAAGTCTCAAGTAAAGACAAGACAAGCTAAGTCAAGTCTGAAGTCATAGGCTAAAAAATTTCAAGTCCTTCCAAGTCATAAGCACCGTTGACCAAATAAAAAAAAATAATAAAATCCAGGACAGTTTCGTCACTTTATAAAAAACAACCAGGACAGTCAGGGCATGGGCCTGTACTACGAAGCTGGATTAAGTCATCCAGGATAACTCTGCGACAACTCGCTGAACTTCACCGAATCTCCGTCATCCAGATCTGCTGTACTACGAGGCTCGTTATCAACTCGATAAGTGAATCCGGCTGGGATCTGTGCGCGCACACATAAAATGGGCGTGGTTAGCGGCCCAGGACGTTTTCCACAATGGAGAAGAGAGCAGCCTACTTCACGGCGGAGGAGCAGCAAATAATCCTGCAAAAGTATGAGGAGTACTGCAGTATTATCCAGGCCAGGAGCAACACGGTGAAAAACATGGCCCTACATTTTCCAGAAACACAAATCGCTGAAAATGTAATAAAGAACTCATCCTCATTAAACCAAAATTATGTAATTAAATAGTCTTTTAAATGGTGATGGGTAATTATTTTTATGTATTTTAAATGTAATTTAATTAGCCTAAATGTAATATTTTTTCACTTTTATTGTACTTTGCATCTAAAATAACATTTGTCCCACTGTCATGATTCACCGCTATTGGACAGTGTAAAACATTTCATGGACAGTGTTGATAACACTGGGATAAATCTGTGAATGAAATTAAACGTAAATTAGATATTTAAAAATATTTGTTCCAACAAAATTCTGTCCCTCGGTGTCATGGTGCTACTACCAAAATTTGGAGATCATATTACATTAGACAACATTTTAGATATGATGATTACTTATGTAATTGTAATTGAACTTTAAACCAAAATTATTGTTACTTGACTTTATCCATAATAAAGCTCAGTACAATTATCAGCATGTGTTGTCTTTTCTCAGAAGTAAACATCCTCGGATCAAACGTTATCACTGACATTGAGAAATAATATCAATCAAGCGGATAACTTCGGTCACGAAAAAAACGCTCCCGATGAAGCGCTCCTCTTACAATTCACGCACCGACATTAACCGGTTCTGGCAGAAATGGGCAAGCCATTTTCCAAGACAGCAAATTGGTGACTGTGCGGTCTTTCGTGCACGCCCGAGAGAACCGATTGGTCAGCGGGCGGTCTGTCACACCCTGTGAGCTCTTATCCTGGAACTTAACCTGCTCTGGACCAGGTTTGGCATTCAGCATCAGTTACCGGGGCAACGTGTCTGGATAAAAAGAGATCCACAGTCGTAGTGCGGAAAACCCGAAACTTATCCAGGAAGTTATCTCTCTAAGAGCTAATCCAGCTTCGTAGTACAGGCCCCCGGACATGAAAACAGGACATGTCATGGGAAAACAGGGCACTTGGTCACCCTGGACCTTAACTTTACAATTATTTTCAGCTAACGTCAGTCTCAGATTTTAGCCACGGTGAGTTTACGAACAAACATATACCGTTGTTGCTAAAGTTACCCAAAAGGATCTCACAACAGGTACCAGACAATCACCTTTCTTTGTGCAGCTTCAGGTGCTGAACAAAGTTCGACATCCTCGCCTCTCCGTCTGTTATTCTTACGCTGCAGGTTTTGCAAACAGCAATTCGTTTTTTTGCTTTTGACATCGTAGTTTGTGAATGCAAATGAAATTATCCTCAGTTGCATGGTACAGCATCTCTGGGTTGTTCTTGCACTCCTGAAGTCTTGCGCTCAGGGACGGAACTGTGTAATCCACACCCTCTTTGTTTATCTTCTAAATCCTGATTGGATGTTAATTGATGCATTCAACATTCTTACTGAAAATTTAAAGTATTTTCAAGTCATCAGACTAAAGTCAGAGTCAAGTCCCGAGTCATTGATGTCAAAGTCCAAGTCGAGCTTCAGTCATAGCTCCACCTCTTCCTGCTCTACAGGAGCTTGGCAAAGTGAATCTATCTGATTGCTGCATTGAAAAGTTAAAGAAATATTCCATTAACCAGCAAAAGAAGTTGTGTTGATATTTACCGAGGGGTTTTTCCCTTTGATTTCACAGTCTTTTATGTCTTTGGCAGATGGGCTCCACTGCACCTGGACAAGAAACAGACAGACAAATAAGAAATAAGATCATTTTTCTCATTTTCAGACTGATGTTTTGATTTCTGTAGCCTTCATATTAAAATATTTTAAAATCTTTTTTATCATATTGTCTTAGGTTTTCTGCAGTGTAGTTATATTATCTGAATAAACCAACAGAGGAATTACAGATGCTGTGCATGAACAGAATTTTTCCAGCCTCGTGGTGCACAACAGACTGAGGCAGATCCTGGAATAAACACTTTTTAATAAAGAACAGGGTGTGCATTGTGAGTTTTAAAAATCAATTTTGAATCAATCTAACCTCGAGACAAAAAATAGAATTAAACCATGAAAATTTTACATACCTACTAAAAGCAGAGTTTCTGGAAATCTTTTCTAAAATGCACATTTTTTGACTTTTTTTTTTAAAGTATGGATATTACGCTGTAAAAACATCCAGTAAACAGTTTCAATCATTCAATCAGTGCACCTGGCTTCAAATTTGTCCCTTTTTAAAATAATACAGGATCATTAAACAAATAAATGCATTTAAAAATGTCCAAACACATTTCAGTGAGTATTATAGTCAATTGACGACATGTTCAAGAACAAGAAATCTGAAAATAAGACTAGCTTGCTCTGTTATGTCAGGAAGTTTTTTCTGTGTTCTTTGTTAATTGATTGGGCACTGTGCATTCAAAGTTGAAGTAGAAGAATTAAAAGTTTTGGTTAATTTTTTAAATGTTTGGAAAGGAATTAAAAAATATGATATAAATTATTTGATTCATAATGTAATAGGGTATTGGTTTGGCATATTTGATGTGTTCACCTTTTGGACACTTGGTCTTATGAGTCCATTATTCAGAAGTGCTGGAGTAAACATGTAAACATGGCCTATGTCAGTGCGCCTGTGCTCACCTTGTTCTTCAGCCTGATGACATCACTCTGACTGACGTCCAATGAGAGCACAGCATTCTGCGCTCCTACATAGAGCGTAGACTGATCTTCACTGAGCAGCAGAGCAGTCGTGTCTTTGACACCAGTGAAGGTGAAGACAACCAGAGGTCGCTCGGCGGAGTCTGAGGACACATCAAAACATGAACGTGACTTTAGAACGGAGGAGCTGTTAGACACAGACAGAAGCCTTCTGAAATGTGGTGCTTTACAATGGTTACAAAAGAAAAGTTATGAGGCCTTAAAAGTTCTCTGCCGACTGAAGGATGACTTTGACAGTTTGATCTTTACTTGTATGACGTCGGTCCAGCCTTTGCAGCTATAACAGCTTCAACTCTTCTGTGAAGGCTGTCCACAAGGTTTAGAAGAGCATTTGTGAGGTCACACACTGATGTTGGACGAGAAGGCCTGGCTCTCAGTCTCTGCTCTAATCCATCCCAAAGGTTTTCTATTGGGTTGAGGTCAGGACTCTGTGCAGGCAATCAAGTTCTTCCGCACCAGACTCTGTCATCCATGTCTTTATAGACCTGCTTTGTGCTCTGGTGCACAGTCATGTTGGAAGAGGAAGGGACCAGCTCCAAACTGTTCCCACAAAGTTGGAGCATGGAATTGTCCAAAATGTCTTGGTGTGCTGAAGCATTCAGAGTTCCTTTGACTGGAACTAAGGGGCCGAGTCCAGCTCCTGAAAAAAACACCCCCACACCATAATCCTCCCTCCACCAAACTTTACACTTGGCACAATGCAGTCCCAAAAGTATCATTCTCCTGGTAACTGCCAAACCCAGACTGGTCCATCAGATTGCCAGATTGAGAAGCGTGATTGGTCGCTCCAGAGAACGCGTCTCCACTGCTCTAGAGTCCAGTAGCAGCGTGCTTTACACCACTGCATCCACGCTTTGCATTGCACTTGGTGATGTGAGGCTTGGATGCAGCTGCTCGGCCATGGAAACCCATCCATGAAGCTCTCTGCACTGTTCTTCAGCTAATCTGAAGGCCACATGAAGTTTGGAGGTCTGTAGCGATTGACTCTGCAGAAAGTTGTCGTCCTCTTCTCACTATGCGCCTCAGCATCGGCTGACCCCGCTCCATCAGTTTATGTGGCCGAGTGGCTGAGTTGCTGTGGTTCCCAAACACTTCCACATTCTTATAATCCAGCTGACAGTTGACTGTGGAATATTTAGGAGTGAGGAAATGTCACGACTGGATTTGTTGCTCAGGTGGCATCCTATCACAGTTCCACGCTGGAATTCACTGAGCTCCTGAGAGCGACCCATTCTTTCACTAATGTTTGTAAAGCAGTCTGCATGCCTAGGTGCTTGATTTTATACACCTATGACCTATCTATCTATCTATCTATCTATCTATCTATCTATCTATCTATCTATCTATCTATCTGGTTGTCCTTGTCTTTGTCCATTGAATCATCCCTCCTTCCTTTTTATCCTTAGAAGCATCAATAGAAGATAATATTTTAAAAATCACACCTTACATGAAAACATCAGGTCACTGGTTGATTGCACACAGTCACCTCACTCTGGCTTGTCTCCCTTAATGATTTAATGCATAAACTCATATTTAAGCATCACTCTGGTCTTTGCTGCAGCCCCTTCTGCATAAAAACCTCAGCCCCCCTGAACAAAACCCTGATGCGTGTTCTGAGCACACACGTAATGCTGCCGTATGGTTTTGACACATCTATCTTCACATAGATGAAGACTAAACAAAGACCTGCTTCTTCTCACAGATGAGTGTAAATAGAAACATGGGGAGGCTGAAGATCGGAGCGGTAAAGACAATCACACCACACTTTCCACTTCATGAGAGTCAGCACCACTTCCTGTTTCTGAGCCTGAAAATATGGGTAAAAGTTAGAAAGGAAGTTCTTTTTCAGAGAACCAAACCATCTGTATCACAGAGCTGTTGACACCTTAGCAGAGAGAAACTTTACATATGAGTACAACGTCAAAGGAGACCCTTGGGACTCATTCTGTTAATACCTGTAAGTTCATAGTTTGACATCAGCGCTGAGCGGCAGATGGAAGATACACTGTCATAAATGTAAATGGATCATCAGCATAGCGTGAAAAGCATTAAGAGGAAGATCAGACCACTGACAGGCTGTTTCTGAGAAAAGCTGGTGGGGCAGAAACCACATGTGCACTTCTAACTCAAAGCAACCATGAGTCAATTCTAAATAAATCAGACATGAAAAAGCTGTGAAAAACTCAACCTGTTGTCAATTGAACATACAACAAGATAAAATGCATATCAGCCCTGTGATTGGCTGAAAAATCCTGGGTGCCTCTTGCCCAATGACAAGGATTGGCCCCTACCCTACGTCCCCAATACCCCTTTATGAGAGTCATATAAGATGAAGGGGTGGCAGGATGGATGGATGGATGGATGGATGGATGGATGAATAAAGGATAGGTGACCCATGGCTGACTGAATCAATAATGAATGAGCGGATGGATGGATGGATACATTGATGGATGAATGAAGAAAATGGACCTTCTGGTTGAATGAATCAATGAAGGATGGATGGATGAATGTATTGGTATTTAAATAATCTGATGGATAAATTAACAGATGAAAATGGATGGATGGATAGATAGATGGATGGATGGATAAATTGATGGATGGATGGATGGATGGATGGATAAATTAATGGATGAATGAGGGATAAGTGACCCATGGCTGACTGAATCAATGATGGATGGATGGATGGATAAATTGATGGATGAATAAAGGATAGGTGACCCATGGCTGACTGAGTCAATAATGAATGAGCGGATGGATGGATGGATAGATGGATGAATGGATGGATACATCTATGGATAAAAGAAGGAAAGATGGACCTATGGTTGAATGAATCAATGATGGATGGATGGATAGATGGATGAATGGATGGATAAATTGATGGATGAATGAAGGATAGGGGACCCATGGCTGACTGAATAAATGATGGATGGATGGATGGATGGTTGGATACATTGATGGATGAATGAAAAAAATGGACCTATGGTTGAATGAATCAATGATGGATGGATGGATGGATGGATACATTGATGGATGAATGAAGAAAATGGATGGACAATTGGTTGAAAAAAGTTTGAATGGATGAATTGATGGATGGATGGGTGATTCGATGGTTGGATGATAAATAGATGAATTGACAGATGTATGAAGGGTGGATTGGTAGTTGGATGAATCAATGGATCTGTAAATGGCTGGATGGTAGATGAAGGTTGGTGGTTTAAAAAATTGATGAATGGATGTGTGGATGTTTTGATGTGCGGATGATGGATGGATGAATGAGTGAATGGATTGTTGGATGGATGAATGGATATATTGATGGAGGAATGGATCAATGGTCGAATAGATGAGTGGTTGGATGGTTGGTTTTCTAAATGAATTGACAGACAAATAGATAAATGGATACTAGGTTGGTTGTTTTGGACCGATGGAAAGACTGATAAGTGGATAAGTCAATGGATGTATAAATGGAAGGATGGTTGGATGGATGGATTGACTAATAAATGGATAATTAAGTATATGGATGAATGGATCAATGGTTGGATGGATGGTTTTCTAAATGAATTGACGGATAAATGGATAGTAGGTTGGTTGATTTGGACCGATGGAAAGACTGATAAGTGGATAAATGAATGGATGTATAAATGGAAGGATGGTTGGATGGATGGATTGTCTAATAAATGGATAATTAAGTGGATGGATATATGGATCAATGGTTGGATGGATAGTTTTCTAAATTAATTGCCAGACAAATGGATAATAGATAGTTGGTTGGTTGATTTAGTCTCATGGAAAGACTGATAACTGGATAAGTGAATGGATGTATAAATGATAGGATGAATGGATGGATGCATGGATGGATGGATGGATGGATGGATGGATGGATGGATGGTCTAATAAATGGGTAATTAAATGGGTGAATAAATGGATTGATGGTTTGCTGAATAAATCAACAGATAAATGAATGCAGTATTTATAAATGGATGGTTGGATGGACTTATAAGTGCATAATTAAATGGATAGGTGAATGAATGGAGGGCTGGATGGATGAATAAATTGGTGGATGGATGGATACATGGATGGAGGGAAAAGTGGATGGATGAATGAATCAATGGTTGGATGGATGGTTTTCTGAATGAATTGATAGACAAATGGATAATGGATAGTTGGTTGGCCTTGGAAGGACTGTTAAGTGGACAAGTGAATGGATGTGTAAATGGAAGGATGGATGGATGGATGGATGGATGGTCGGTCTAATAAATGGATAATACAGTAGGTGGATGAATTTTGGATGGTGGTGCTGAATAAATCAATAGATAAATGAATGGAGTGATTGATAAATGGATGGTTGGATGGATAATTAAATGGATAGGTGAATGGCTGGAGGCATGGCTGGATTTGTTGGATGTTTTAAGATCGGATCATGGTCACTGTCTCTTTTATCTTTAATTTTTGCGTTTATTCAAATAAAAGTCAGCATCCATTTTGACACCAGTAGAAGAAAAAAACTTAATTTTGATGAATCATTTCTAATTATCAGATTTTAATGTTAATAAGGTAAAAAGAACAATCCCCTCAGTTTCAGCTCTTTCTCCATCTGACGTGTTTTCTAAGTTTTCATGAGTCAGAGTTGTGACACTGGGGTCACATGTTTGTTCACTCACTCTTAGTCAAACTTCAGTCCGTTTGTTGCAAACAGGAAAATGATGAAACCTGAAGTTCGGATGAAGACGGATGTTTATGAACATGTTAGTCTTGATGGATTTTTGCAGCTGTTGCTCAACGTTAAGTGATTGTTTTCCTCGTGTTCTTCATCTCTGGACGTCCACACTGATGAAGTCCTTCTCTGGTGGTTGAAATCAGTGCTACCCTGTTGAAAACTCTCTCAGAAAACCTTAGATTAGTTTCTTCTTGAGCTTGTGTTTGGTTCTTTTTAAAGTCTGTTGGCTACTACTCCTCAGTCAGGTGGTGTCACTGGAGCACAAACTGATGTAAATCAATTCCCCTGGATATTACGAAGACGGGTCAACTTCACCAATCCAGGAGGAGCTGTGTTACCAAGTCCTCGTCCCCACATCATAAAGCTCTACAGAAGAGTAGGGGTGGACAAAAAAGCCACAAGGATCGGCTCCGGCCCTACACCCCCACAACCCCTCTGAGAATCATACAGGCTGGATGGATGGATACATAAATCATGTAAACTCTTACATCCCTTATAACTCAGTTTTACAACCTTCAATCCTCACATCCAGAGACTAGTCAGAAAAAAGTAAAATAATTGTTCAGCTGTAAATTAAAACCACTTTAAATGAATATAAATCTGTAATCTGTTGATACTTTTAAAAAGAGGCTTAAAACCCACCTTTTAATCCACCTTTTACTTGATTTAATCGACTTATTTATTCCTTCATTATTTATTCTTCTACTACTTTATAACTTTTTTATTCTTTTAGTCAAATTTCTTATCATATTGAATTCTTAATTTTTTATGTTAGTTCAGTTATCCATTTAATCTCTCTTCTTTTCTTATATTTTTATTATTGTTTTAGTTTGATAGTTTTAGCTCCAGTGCTTCCTCATGGGGACTCTGCCTACTTAGCTGGAGGCCCCTGCGCTGTGGTGTGGGGCCTCGTATCTGTGCAGGGGGTGGGGGGTGGGGGGAAGTCTCCTGCTGCGCTCCTCGTGGGTCAGGAGCCCTCCTCAGTGTAGATGACCCCCCAAGGTAGCTTATTCCTTGCCTCAGTCCTCGGTGCACAGCCATGTCTCTCTCTTTCTCTCTTTTATGACAGCTTGTATGAATGTTGTGGGTATGTGTGTGTGTGTGTGTGTGTGTGTGTGTGTGTGTGTGTGTGTGTGTGTATGATGATGTCTGCGAATGTGTGTTTTTAGCCTCTGTGAGGCACTTTGTGTTGCTTTTAAGTATGAAAAAAAGTGCCTTATAAATAAAGTTTTATTTGATATGATTTGATTTAGGGCCGCTGACATCAAATATACTCTGGAAGTTTGGCTTTGGATGTGTTCATCCCCTGGTTTTAGAAGATTTGGACAGTTTTCACCTCATCATTACTCATATGTTAAGGAGTAGAATATTCTGGAACGAAACTCTGCAGCGCAGTGAAGCGATGCCACCCATTTCCTGTGCCGGGTAATCGTCTCAGTGTCAGTTAGTGGTGCTAAATGTGTGTGCTGGTGACAAGCATAAAACACAACACTCTTTCCGAGCAGAGCTTGAGCGAAGAGATTTTATCAAAGCAGCAGAGTTTCTGATCTGTGAGTTTTGATTTTGAGAGAGCAGGATGTTTAAGTCGTGCTTAGCAAAGACATTTACATAATTAACTGCTGGCTTCAATTGTAAAGTGTTATTTTATAAAGCTGGAAAATAAAAAAAAAACTAACTATAGATTCATATAAACCTTTTAATGAAGACTTAAAACAAAACAACTGACAATCACATCCAGGTTTCTTTATCTGTACCAGCTAGTAATTTTCTTGATCATATATTTATATTTTTAATAATTAGTTGATTGTGTGTTTCTAATGTTTCTTTTATTTCTTTTATTTGTTCTGCACTCATGGTAGACCGCTCAAATTTAGTTGTATATACAGCATGGAGAAACAATAAAAGTAACACTTCTCAGAAGAGCAAGACGCTTAATCACAAGTTGCTGCAGTGTTACCGGTGTAAATGGGTACAAAACTATCAAGATAAATCCAGAGCAAAAGTGCTGTAATTTGAAAAGTAACCAAAAAGCACAGGAGACTGCAAACCTGCACCAAAGTAGCTCCCATGCTGCTGTTACATCTATAAGCAAAGTTATATCATAATATGATTCATGATAATAATAATACATTTTATTTAATAACGCCTTTCTGAACACTCAGGGACACTTTACAGAGTTATTAAAAACACATTTAAAATAGATAAAAACAACAGACAAGAGTGCAATAAAGTTAAAAAAAAAAGTTAGAGAAGTTATGGAGAGTATGTCATTTTGAACAGATCGATTTTGTTGATATCATTAAAGTATAATATTTTTTTAGATGAGCCATGACCAACATCTCCTGAAAATTTCAGCAAAATCCACCCAGTACTTGTTGTGTAATCTTGTAAATAAACAAACAAACATAGACGGGCAAAGCACAACCTCCAACAAAATTTAAAACTAAAATTTCAATGTTTGTTCTTCACTTTTAAAAAAATGTAAAACACTAAATTAATAAATAAAAAATAAATTTAAACCGGAGAGTTTTTTTTATCAGTTTAAATAGACTTCTGATTCACCTGTGTAATTATTCTAATACAGTATATATATTTATATATTTTTTACTCAGCGTCTGGGATTTTTTCCCCCTTTTTTTCCAAATTTTTTCCCCCTATTTTCTTCTTCTTTTTTCTTCTTCTGTCTGGGTGTTCGTTGATGCTGATGGACCTGTGACACAGACACCCAAACCACCAGTGAGTGAGTGTGAGAGTTAATCCACTGTTGTTTTCCTACTGAAATAAGCAACCAGATAATAATAATAATAATAATCAACCCAAAACAAGCAACCTCCACTTATTTTTTCTAATATATTACTTTTTTTTTTTTAAAGAGAAATCTACTTAAAGCATGTTTTCTACATCTACGTTACATTTCAGTTTCATGGCAACATTTTTTCTTATTTGTCTCTTGATTTACTTCTTCAACATCCTTTTCTTTATACAGAAGTGAAAAGAGGTGCTGCAGTTATTTTTAACTCTGTTATCACTAAACAATCCGTCTAACCTTTTTTTTTGTGACCAAAGTTTCATGTTGATCAGCTTTGGTGAAAACAGTAACAGCTCCATTAGAGATAAACTTTATTCTGGCTGTTAAGACAATCCAAAGACTATTTTCTTTATGTCATAGTTTTAATTTAATTCATAGTTATGTCTTCTCCATAAAGAGTGACTGCAGGATTAAAACCAGACTCCTCGGTGCAGGTAGAGAGGGGGGAGGGGACATTAGGGGCATTAAGTCAGCTCAGACTCAGGTGTGTCTCTTTTGTCTCTCTGGTGTGTTTGATGGCTACATGAAGAACTCACAGACGTCAGCGGTGGGAAAACTTTAATTTTATCTCATTGAAGAAAAGGATAATTTAGTGACTGAGAGACTAAAATTGTGTGTTTACTTTTAACTTAAGCCCTGTTCATTTAAAGTTTAATCTTACATGTTGACATTGTGACAGTGGTGACTGAATATTTTAGGCCTTTTCTTTATTTCCTTTCATTTGTTAAACTCATTTAGGTAATCTTATTGAGATTGAGATCATTAGATTTAATTTAAATACAGACTGTTATCATGAACATGAAGTTTGAATCCATTTTAATCATTAAAGTAGTTAAAATCAATTAACGTATTAGTTTCAGTTAAAATTGTTAATTAGTTTAACTCTTTCAGCATGAATCATGCATTTAAATTATAGGGAATAATACATTCAAAACTGTCTATAACCTCCTGATTTTGCAAAGTTAAATTAATTTAAACCATTTTAATAATTAAGGAAGTCTATTCATTTTTTTTATTTTGTTTTTTTGAATGGGACAGTGCACATTAATGAACATGCTGAAACATGTAAACATGCCGGATTGTAGCTTGACGCTAATTTCCATCCGTAGTCCCATTAACATAGAAACATATTGAGACAGTACAACATTTCACAGTAAGAATAAATAAGAACAGAAAAGAAAAAAAAAAAGAGCAGTATTAATATAATACAAGCATTGACAGTGAAAGATACCAAAAGAAAAAAGAAAAAGGGAAAAACACAAGCCATAATATACAGACAGATAAATTGCAATGCAGGTTGACTGTGGGTGGAGAGCTACCCCACAGGTAGGGAAACCATAAGAGTTTCGTTTTAAGGAGTAAAGTGCATATTTTCTCGATAAAGTGTCAAGTGCTTAAGTGCATGGGTGCCAGGTAAGATTGCACAACGCCCTAAAGTGTACATCAGTTTAAAGTGCCAGTTTATATTGCACAAGGCCCAGTATACTTAGTTGCACATGCAGGAAAAAATAAAAACATTAAAACATTTGCTTAGTTCATTCTTTTCTTTAAAGTCATCGACCTGCACATGCTACTGTTGGCTCAACCAAGTTGTGATCAATAAAAACTTGAAAGGCTTCAACAAATGTATTAAATCATGGCTGAAGGAGCAACAGTATTGTTTCCACATATAAAACATTTACCTTGATACATGTTTACCTGAAGGAACCTTCTCATTCAGCTTTTTATTAAACTTTTATTTTAATCTGTTTGGGATATTTTAATTCTGATGTATTTTCTAATGAACTTTGTCTTAGGTATCTCTGTTCTTTCTTTCATATAATTTATCTTTGTACAACTTTAATCAATGCATTCGGGACCTGTGTATATCAAAATATCACAGCATTAATGTTACTGTGTTCATATCAAATAAAAATAAATACATAAATGAAGCAAGCTGAGCTGTGTCCAGTGTTTTCTGTTGGTGTCCAGACTTCAGCGAGTAGGGACGGGGAGTAATGCCTGGAAGAAATGAAAATTTCTTTTCGGTGGAAACGTCGTCTTTTTGCAGTAAAATTCACATTTGTGTTTGGAGTGGGACAACAAAGTTTGTAACTTCTAAATTGAGTTTATCTTGGGAGTAGAGTGTTAATCTAATCCCTCCTGGGTTTGGAGGCAAATGAACAACTTTTGGAACAAGCCTGAAAAAACAACCTGCAACTGCCAATGTTTACAAGCAACTTTTCATAAAGAGCGGCCCCAAAGTTGCTTAGAATTAGCAAACCTGGCAACTATGAATGAGCATGAATGGGTAGATGTGATCTGCAGTGCCAAGGGGACTAGAAAACTGCTCCATTTATCTTTTACAGCAGTCTCTGTCTGTTAGTTTTAACCCTTTAATGCATGAATTGTTAAATTGCAATTGTTTTTACTTTCAAACAAGTTAAAAATCATGTTCATTTTCTCTCAATGTTAAATTTTGAGGGAGTTATGCATCAGTCCACCACAGTGGACACCGAGCATCAACAGTATGAACAGTAATTTAGTTGAACTTAAAGATTCACAAACTCTTCTCTGACAAACATTTATTACGAGCAAATAAAAGAAAAAGCTGAATCTGAAGTATATGTATTATTGCAGTTTAATCAAAGTATTCACGTGTGAATCACACCAAAATTTAAACTAAACACACTGATGTGAAATCTGAAAACAGGAATAATACCCAATTTGCCCTTCATTGGCTATTTTGGATTTATGATGCAATATCTCAGTATGGAAAAGATGTGCTAAGATAATATTTTTATGAAGCTTAAGACGAGGGTTTGGGAATTTATCATCCCAGTCAATAGACAAGGCAACCAGACGGGTCTGAAATTTATTCCAAATATCTGTTTATTGTAGTGGAAAGGGCTGATTTGGAGTAGCAGCATGCTAGGAGAGTTTAGCTTATCATCAAAACTGGAGAAGGGAAATAAAAAAAACATGCTTGGCTTCATCAGTGGTCGACACATGGTTAACTAGCAGGCCTTCTTGGGGTGCTGGACTTCAGGAACCAGAAGTAGACTTGAACATCTTAAATAAAACTGAA
Organism: Scarus forsteni; assembly: GCA_036419115.1. Taxonomy (NCBI): domain Eukaryota; kingdom Metazoa; phylum Chordata; class Actinopteri; order Labriformes; family Labridae; genus Scarus; species Scarus forsteni. The sequence continues at coordinate 10,483,697 of JAZDUH010000508.1, read as the reverse complement.
TGGAGACATTTGGCTAAAACCAAAACATCAGCTGGGGAAATGAACTAAATACAACTTAACAGAAGAGGACTGGGGAACATTAACTGTAATGGAGAACAACAAACTATTTTTCTCCAGGAAACTTCAGATTAATTCTTAAAAACTTCACATCCCCCAACACGACTTTGGCAGAGATGTGAGATAAAATTTATGAGTATAGCATCAGCATAATGGAGAGTAAACTGTCTTGAGATAAAGATTGACTGATTTCTGTTTGTTTAAAAATCTTTCATATTATAACAAAAATAAAACACCCTGACAAACTCATTCTACAGGTGTATAGGCCACCAAATATGAATAAATCTACAATTGAAGAATATATACATGTATATGTATATATACATATATATACATACATATGTGAATATACAGTATATATATTTACATACTACACATATATGTGTGTGCGTGTGTGTGTATATAGGTGTGTAATGTATGTGATTGTGATGTAAAGACACCTTTGTGATAAAGGTACCACAGCCAAATGTGATAGGAGGTTATAATAAAAATAAATATTAGATTAGATTGAACTTTATTTATCACTTGGGAAGCCTCCTTCAAGGAAATTAAGGTTCCAGTAACATTGTATTGTTTAAAGGTATGACAGAACACAAAATATCTAAAAGTATCAAATATAAAACATTTAGCAGATATAAAATCTCTCTATATAAGTATTGACAAATGGATATAAAATGAAATGAATTAAAATAAAAATGGAATGTTTTTACTGATTTAATATTTTTGTTTGACATAATGTTGTTGTTTTTTTTAACTTGTTTTAGTTTTTATGTGTACATTTTGGGTAAATGGTTGGTATATTTTGTTTTTATTTTAGTATACTATTTGGCTTTTTCTTTTCTTTTTTTTAGCTGTTGTGTTGAAATAACTGGGCCCTTAACCCTTTCATGCATGGTGACCAGTACAGTAGACAAATATTTGGAAAAAATATATGTTTTAGGCTGCATTACCATGTTCAAATATCAGGCTGAAAGTTAAATAAAAAAACAACAACTTGTCTTACGTTAAATAAAAATATCTTTACAGCCTTTAATCAGATTTCACATATATATATAAATATATATTTAATTTTGGAGTAAACACAAGTGAGCAGATTGATTAAACAGCACCGATACATGCTCTTCCGATTTTGCTTTTTCTTCAATTAAACATTGAATAAATGTTTGTCTAAGACGAGTTTTTGGACTTTAATTACGTTTCATTAAATTACTATCTAATGCTGCTGATGCATGTAACTCCCTCAAAATATAACATCGAAAAAAGGGCTCGATTGTTAACTTGTTTGAAAGTAAAAACTAACATTTCCAAAAGTATTCCTTTGTGATTTAATAATTCATGCATTAAAAGGGTTAGACTGTGTCAAACTGTGTCCTTTTTTCAATCAAAAACAGTTGGTTGAAGGTTTTAGTGCAGCGATTAACAGCAACAATGCACTAAATTACTGGTGAGCATTAAAGCTGGGGTTGGCGATTTTGGAAAACTAGCATGAATTTGAAAGTAGCATCTCCTCAGGGCTCCGCCTAAGCCTCGCGAGAACGTCCACCTGCAGTAGCCTGGGTGGCAGCTATCACGAGATTAGAGCAGCAGAACAAACTTAGAAAAATAAAGAGTTTATTTTAGATTTCTTGTACACCTGTCTTAAAATGTGAGGGATACTGGAGCTTGGTTGGGGTTGTGGGCCGGCTCACGGCGGGCTTCCCTTATTTTCAGAGACAAACTTGAAAGGTAAGCATTCTCCGGCGGACTCTGATACGTATGAGCTCGGCTACACGCACCGAGTCTGTGCACGCCGGGAAAATGCACGCGCAGTAGGCGGGCAGAATGGCGACGGGATTTGATTGGTTTAAAAACAGGTGTCCCTGCATGATTATTGGTTGGTGTTTTCCCTGTTTTACTCCTGCTGTAGATAGCGGATATTTTTCGCTCTGTTTTAAGAACACATTATGAGTTGATTACCATCGGGTCATAAAGATCATTTTAACCAGTATTACAAAAAGTGTATCTAAATCAAATCGCCAACCCCAGCTCTAAGATTTAGAATTAAAGATGAATACTGTGTAAATCTAAGGTGGACAGGGGATTTTCCCCTCCTGTTCCACCTTATGGATGATCTTAGTGTCCCTTTCCTGTGTCACTTAATCAGACTGAAACTACAGTTAATGAAGTGTGAGATTTCATAAGAGTGAAACTTTTCTGGGTAAATGTGACATTTCATCAGAAATACCAGACGTGAGAAACAGGACCAGAAAGTCTGACCTACATTCATGTCTGTGGTGAGGCTGGTGAAGGAAACTCCTCATTTCTCCTTTCAGTTTTCTTAGCGTGGCATCGTCGCATTGAGATGTCACTTACAGGTTCAGTTTTGAGCTGGTAGAGTCCTGGTAGTGAGGCTGGCACGGTGGCGCAGCAGGTAGTGCACATTCCTCACAGCAAGAGCGGTACAGGTTTGATCCCCAGGCCTTCCCGTGCATGCGTGGGTTCCCCTCTAGTCCAGTGGTTCCCAACCTTTTTTGGGGACCCCAGAGACATTTTTTTCTAGAACTATTTCTTCATCATGTTTGTTAAACTGTGTGGCAAAGACAGAGCAGCCGAGACACAATTTTATTTTCCCTGATCAGGATATCGGCTCCATTTACAAGGCTGAAAATGAATACTGGATAAAAAATCTATCATATTTAGTTTTTGAGCTTCTTCATTCCTGCACATTGTTTTTATTATTTATATAATATAAGAGAAAAACAAAACAACAAAAACAAAAACAAATAGGTGGTAAAAATACAGAATAAACACTGCAAAAACTCAGATCTTGGCAAGTGTAAAAATATCCCAAAAACTTATTCTAATTCACATTTACTTAACCAGTCCAGATAAATATCTTACTTTAAGGAATAAAAGGTAAAAATAAGGCATTAACTGCTTGTAATGAAGAGAAAATATCTGCCAATGAAACAAGGAAAGTTTGACTTGGTGAGGGTCTTAAATTAAGGTTTAATATCTGCTCAAGCTAAATTTGTCTTGTCTTATTGGCAAATTAATTTACAAAACCCAAAACCAGTGAAGTTGGCACGTTGTGTAAATCTTAAATTAAAACAGAATACAATGATTTGCAAATCCTTTTCAACTTCTATTCAATTGAACACACTGCAAAGACAAGATACTTAATGTTCAAACTGAGAAAATTTATTTTCTTTTGCAAATAATCAACTTAGAATTTAATGGCAGCAACACGTTGCAAAAAAGTTGTCACAGGGTCATTTTTACCACTGTGTTACATCGCCTTTCCTTTTAACAACACTCAGTAAACGTTTGGGAACTGAGGAGACCAATTTTTTAAGCTTTTCAGCTGGAATTCTTTCCCATTCTTGCTTGATGTACGGCTTAAGTTGTTCAACAGTCCGGGGTGTCCGTTGTCCGGGGTCCGCCACACATTTTCAATGGGGGACAGGTCTGGACTACAGGCAGGCCAGTCTAGTACCTGCACTCTTTTACTACGAAGCCACGCTGTTGTAACACGTGCAGAATGTGGCTTGGCATTGTCTTGCTGAAATAAGCAGGGGCATCCATGAAAAAGACGTTGCTTGGATGGCAACATATGTTGCTCCAAAACCTGTATGTACCTTTCAGCATTAATGGTGCCTTCACAGATGTGTAAGTTACCCATGCCTTGGGCACTAATACACCCCCATACCATCACAGATGCTGGCTTTTGAACTTTGCGCCTATAACAGTCCGGATGGTTCTTTTCCTCTTTGGTCCGGAGGACACGACGACCACAGTTTCCAAAAACAATTTGAAATGTGGACTGGTCAGACCACAGAACACTTTTCCACTTTGCATCAGTCCATCTTAGATGAGCTCGGGCCCAGTGAAGCCGGCGGCATTTCTGGGTGTTGTTGATAAATGGCTTTGGCTTTGCATAGTAGAGTTTTAACTTGCACTTACAGATGTAGACGAACTGTAGTTACTGACAGTGGTTTTCTGAAGTGTTCCTGAGCCCATGTGGTGATATCCTTTACACAGTGATGCCGGTTTTTGATGCAGTACCTGAGGGATCGAAGGTCACTGGCAGTCAATGTTGGTTTTGGGCCTTGCCGCTTACGTGCAGTAATTTCTCCAGATTCTCTGAACCTTTTGATGATATTACGGACCGTAGATGATGAAATCCCTAAATTCCTTGCAATAGCTGGTTGAGAAATGTTGTTCTTAAACTGTTGGACAATTTGCTCACACATTTGTTCACAAAGTGGTGACCCTCGCCCCATCCTTGTTTGTGAATGACTGAGCATTTCAGGGAAGCTGCTTTTATACCCAATCATGGCACCCACCTGTTCCCAATTAGCCTGTTCACCTGTGGGATGTTCCAAATAAGTGTTTGATGAGCATTCCTCAACTTTTTCAGTCTTTTTTGCCACTTGTGCCAGCTTTTTGAAACATGTTGCAGGCATCAAATTCCAAATCAGCTAATTTTTGCAAAAAAAATAACAAAGTTTACCAGTTTGAACATTAAATATCTTGTCTTTGCAGTGTTTTCAATTGAATATAAGTTGAAAAGGATTTACAAATCATTGTATTCTGTTTTTATTTAGGATTTACACAACGTGCCAACTTCAACTTGTACTTATTATTATAAGCAGCTCTGGCCTTATTTTTAGTTCTGAAATCTTCTAATAAAATCTTAATCCAGAAATGAAAGGAAATTGTGGATTAGAATAAGTCTAGTGAGATTTTTTTGTCTTGAAATTGGACAAATACTCTCACCTAGATCAGAGTTATTTTCAGTGAGGATATTTAAAACACTATAATTATTGCTAGTAAAATCTAAATCAAATCTAACAGAGATAAAAGGATAATATTTACAGCATTAAGTCTCAGTAAAATGAAATATATTTGCAACCCTTACATAATTCAAGTTAAATATAACAGTAATATTTACAGCAATAACCTACAAAAACAAAACCTAAATCAGATGACATAATGGTCCTATTAGTTAACTCCACCTATGAGGTTATGCATTTGCTGGCGTATGTTTGTTTGTTTGTAAGATTACACAAAAAATACTGGAGAGATTTGGCTGAAATTTTCAGGAGATGTTTGTAATGGCCCAACTTAGACACTATTAGATTTGAGTGGTGATCCAAGTAACCAAACTATCATTTTTTGCTCAATAACTGTCTGAATAATAAAGATATCAACATGATTCTGAGTGCTAGGTGTGTGTTTTCAGGATCATGAATCATATTATGATCATGAATTTGATTTGTATTTATGTCGATGAATTCAGCAATTTAATGCTAAAAGAAAAAACAGATTTAAACTATGAATTATATATAAATTAGGCTTTAAGCTCAATGATCTCTGTGGTCAATCACGGGGCTGTGGCACCACTCTGGACAGTTCTGCTCCAGAGGGGAATAAAACCCAAATGCTCCTAAAACTGGAGCAAACACACGTCTAAAAAGTGAGATTGAATCTAAAACAGCACCCGTGAAGTCACGCGGCAAACAAACCAGCAGATAAATGAGAGAAGTGTGGACTCACTGAGGGGGAAAGTCCGTCTCGGGGGAGGCAGGGAGGCCGAGCAGCTCAGGGCGAGGAGGAGGAGGAGTGATGGAGCCATGATGGAGGAGAGGATGAAGATCTTAACGCATCAACTCTGAAAGCAGCTGATGGCAAACACTCAGATGACTTAAGAACAACCACAGCTTCCTCTGTATGAGTATGGGGTTAATGGAGGTGGAGCTTGATCGCCCCAGAGAGAGAGAGCAATCATCATCGTAAGAAGAAGGAGGAAGCATGAGCAGTTTCAACATCAGCAAAGAAGAGACCTCAAGACACACGAAAGCTTTCAGTAACTTTTAAAGCGACTTTTACTGCTCTGTAAAAACTCTTTCCTTGTGTTAACTTTAAAAACTAATTCACAGTTTTACTCAAGTAAAAAACTTGTTGAACCTGACTTAGATTTTACACACTTACATTTCCTCACCCCAGGTTAAAAAGATACATTGATACAAAGTTAAAGCATGTACTAACCCTGCAGAGCAGCTGGATCCTCCAGATTTATTGTTTGTAATCACGCAGATCAAACTTATCTACTGGCCCAAAGAGGGACGGCCCGATCAGAGTCCTGTGGAGCAGGAAGAGGTAGGACATACAGCAGCAGGATATGACCAACTTTGACCTTCATTTTTTGAAAAGTTGCTCGTAATTTTTTGTACTTTTTGTTGGGCTTGTTCCAAAAGTGCATTTGCTCATTTGGGCCTGCTGTGCTCTCAAACCCAGGAAGGATCTGGTCACTCTACTATCAATGAACCTTGCAGAGCAGATGGACCTGCCTGATTCAGTTTTTGAAATCCTACTAGTGAAATATTTCCATGGCGGATATATGAAGCTGTCTGTCTGGTGTGTCATGTTACTTTTTTCTAGCCTTACTGCTTCAAATGAGGTGGCTGCCTCGGTCCTCTCTTCTCTTTCCTCTTCTTGCCATCTTCTAAACAGGGATAAGTCACTTTCTAATCTGCAGATCAGTCGGAGACATGTCCTACAGACTTGAATGGATCTTGAGTTGCCTTTTTTTAAAAGTTAATCCCAGTCCTTGCAACCATTCGGAAATCATTTTCTCATTAAAGCTAGGGTTGGTAATCTGATTTAGATACACTTTTTGTAATACTGGTTAAAATGGTCTTTATGACCTGATGGCAATCAATTCATAATGTGTTCTTAAAATAGAGCGAAAAATATCCACTATCTACAGCAGGAGTAAAACAGGGAAAACACCAACCAATAAACATGTCGTATCACCAATTTTTTAACCAATTAAATCCTGTCGCCATTCTGCCCCAGTGCGTGTAGCTGAGCTGAGAGGGATCAGAGTCCGCTGGAGAATGCTTACCTGTCAAATTTAGACTTTGAAAAATAAAGGAAGCCCGCTACGAGCCGTCCCACAACCCCAACCAAGCTCCAGTATCCCTCACATTTTGAGACAGGTGTACAAGAAATCTAAAATAAACTCTTTGTTTTTCTTGGTTTGTTCTGTTGGCTCTAATCTCGCGACAGCTGCCACCCAGGCTACTGCAGATGGACGTTCTCACCAGGCTTTTTCTTCTTCTTTGGTTTTACAGCGGTTGGCATCCATCATTTTAGAGCATTACCGCCACATTCAGGCTAGAGACAGAGTTCAGTTTGGAGAGGCAGAGGAATGTTTTTATTATTATATCATCACACGGGAGATTGACAGGAGAATACTGATACAGGAGGACGTCGGGAAAGAGGATAAAATATGTAAAATACGGTAGTTTCATGGTCAAAACGGGAGACTTGACAGCTATGTGGAGAATGTCAGAGGAACTACCTATACCCCGATCAACATCGGCTGTGAGCACTAACTAACTTTACATGTTTGTTTTTTTAACTTTACTATGATAATGTTTTGGTGTTTTCTTACCGCTGACTGAGACATGACTTGGTGTAGTGTAAAACAAACATGTTGTGCTGAGGGTTTGGAGTTGAATCAGTCTTCTGGATAAATCAGCCACGCGCATGCTGAGGAGATGCTACATTTAAATTCATGCTAGTTTTCTAAAATTACCGACCCCAGCTTTAAGTGCTTTGCTTTCTTTAAACACTTTTTTCATACTTGTCAGCGTTCCTTTGATTCTTAAGTTGACTTTACAAAAACAGCAGCACTCGTCTAACGCCGTTATCACAGCTGTTTCTCGTGTTCCTGTAGTTGTTCGTCTATTGTTTCTTTGCAGTAGTGCACATAAGCTACGTCATACCGTGGCTTGATGTGGATTGGTCTTTTGTGAGTGTGTCAAAGAGAACGGTTGTCCAATCACCTGCTGCTGATTTTTTTGAAAGTCCTGCCTCTGAAAACAAGTCCGAAGAGCCTCTACCCCGAAGGACGAGTGAAATATTTCGTGGCGGATAAATGGCGTGTCAGGTTAACTATCTATAGAAACTATTTTAATATAAATAAATCCTTACAGCGAGAATTGAACTTATTTCTAATGCAGCTGTTCTCCCCATGATAAAGCTGTAGAGGATCAACATAAAACTTAAAATTCTGAAGTAGACAAAGTCAAATCTGCAGAAGCACAACTCCAGTCCACCTGGAAACAGAGGCTTGATCACTTCCATTGCATTTTTATAATGTTTCCGTGAATTTCTAAAGTCACCACCAAGCTAAGGCAGCTGTGATTGGATGTCCCTCTGAACTCATCCAACCTTTCCACACAACCAAAGTAGCTGTGATTGTAAGAATAAGAACTAGACAATTCCCGCGGGAATCGTGAGTGGGGCTCGGGCCACTGCCGGGATTTATCAATTTAATACAGGCCAGCCTCAAGCAGCATTTCAGCTGGATGACATGCAGGAATAGTTCTGGAGATGGCAGGAAACTTCATTCAGGTGTTTAAGTCATGTGTGGCCTGATTAGCTGATGATCATCATCTGGCACCTGACCTTGAGCTGTATTCAAGATATTCCTGGTTGTGTTTGCCCTCCATAACAGACTGATGTCACCAAGCAGTTTATGAGTGGGGGTCTTGTTTAAGCTGAGCTCCAATGGTCTTTATAAACATACAAACACACAACGACATGCACGCTTTGCGTGCAGTTAAACACATAAACACACACTATGTGTTTACTGGTGGAGATTCTGTGTGAAGATTATTTCCTTTTAACCCAAAGCACACACATGCACATATTTGTGCTTCATGGGCCTAACCTCATTCTGGGCTAACTGAAGTCAAATTTTAGCTACACTATGCAGCTGAGACAGTGACACTGTGAAATAGTTAGGTAACACTGTGAAGATGGCAGTTGACTTTATTCATATGTTTTGGTCCTGTGTGGCTTGATTGGCTAAATGACAGCACCTTTTGGGAGTTAAGAAATCAGGTCTACCAGGCAGAAAATGATTGAATTTCGTTTGAATCCTTCACTCTGCTCAGAGATTTTGGGTCAAAGCAGGGGAGATTTGAGGACGTACTGATGATATATGATTTGTGGGGCTTTTCTCAAAAACCTATGACTAGTTGCAAATCAAAAAACTTTCATTCAAAAACATTTATAAGTGTGTCTATAAATGAGTAATTACTGATTATTCATGTCAGAAAAATGCTTTATAAATGATGAATTCAGTATTTACTAATCCTTTACTAATATGCTTATTAATGATGACTGAAACATTTACTTATCCTTTACTTATATGCTGATTAATGATGAGTAAAACATTTATCAGTGTGTCTATAAATGAGTTATTACTGATTGTTCATGTCAGGAAAATGCTTTATAAATGATGAATTCATTATTTACTTATCCTTTACTAAAATGCTTATGAAAGATTAGTAAAACATTTATAAACCTGTGTATAAATGTGTTATAACTGATTATTCATGTCAAAAAATGCTTTATAAATGATGAATTCAGTATTTACTTATTCTTTATTAATATGCTTATGAATGATGAGTAAAACATTTACTAATTTTTTTACTAAAACGCTTATTAATGATGAGTAAAACAATTACATATCGTTTACTAATATGCTTATTAATGATGAGTAAAACATTTACCAATCTTTACTAATAAGCTTATTAATGATGGGTAAAACATTTCTAAGTGTGTCCTTAAATGTGTTATTACTGATTATTCATGTCAGAAAAAAGGTTTATAAATGATGAATTCCGTATTTACTAATCCTTGACTAATATGCATAGTTTTTGGAGGCTTAAGTCAAATACAGTTCTGTATATGACTTGGTCCTGTGTGGCTTGATTAGCTGAGCCCCTGAAGGCACCTGGCAGCAGGCCAAGTGATGATTAAGGCTCCGTTGTCATGGTAACAGGAACAGCTGCGAGGAGATAAACACTTTGGCTGTCTTAAATGATCACAATATGATGACTTCTGACAGTGTCGAACAGCTGCTCTTATTTCAAAAACCGTAAAAGATATGGGATTTTTGAACATATCGTGAGCATCGGGCAAGTCTTGGGATCGTGAATATGTAATTTTTATGAAGATAGTGTGAGAAATGACAGAGTTATCGCGATTTACAAACAGCCTGTCCAGATTGGGCAAGAGATCTGGAGGTTGAATGGACCTCTATGGGAGAAGAAGCTTGACTTTGGACCGAACAGCTGTGTCTCATTTAAAAACAGAATGAGTTAGGGCTTCACTTTTTCTTTTATATGAGGCACAAGAGTCTCAGATCTGTTTTTCTGAGAAAATTATTCAGGTCCAACGTACCGTTTTGCTGTTATCGCAATTCGTTCAGGAATTTTTTAGAGTGCTCTCGCACTCTAAGCTATTCAATTTGGTTTAAAATCTTCACTCTAATCTGAGATTTTGGGGCGACGCAAGAGAGATTTGAGGGCTCGCTGACGTTTCAGTCCTGAATAGAGGAGAACAATAGCTGCGTTTTGACGTTTGAATGAAGTCTTTAGGTGACACGACAGCTTCGCCATCGTGCTTAGAAAAACAGTGTTTTTATGGTGTGTTCGAGGAGAAATCCCATTCATTTCAATGGGACCTTTTTCGCGAGTTTTTCGCGAATAATTTGGCCATTTTTTCGCGAAATTCTTATAAAAGTCATAGCACACCGATCGGGACCGAGCCGCACGTTTTGATATATAATTTGTGGGGGTTTTCTCAAAGCCCTAGGACTAGATACACATCGAAATTTGTGGTTGCAAGATGAAGAAAAAAAAAATACTGACAAGAAACGCGTGGAAGAATACATGTGGCTCGTGGCTTCCCACTCTCTCCATAGCTTTGCTATGGGGAGAGTGGCTTGTTGCAAAGCCCGAGCCCCAAATTAGTGTAAGAATTCACCAACAAAGCTTCAACAGTCAGTGCCCTCGTTCACAAACTCTTATTAAGTGTTGTGGTCTACACTCCACTGTCCGAGCTTCTTTGGAACATTTGTTATAGTTATCAAATTCAACATTAGTGAATATTTCCGTAAACAATCAGAAAATCAAATATCTTTTCCTAGTGTTGATATATGATTTGCGTAAGCTTGTCATGAAGGCTTAGGCAGATACATGCGTATTTGTTTTCCTCCCATCTCTCCACCAAACAGGCTGGATGACAAGAGGGTTCACTCTGTGCGTCTGTCTCAACACCCTGGTGCGTTGGTCCTACAGTGGAATGAATAGTGAGCCATCTGTTAGTCATTCAATCTTTGAGTGCTGCAAGTGAGCGCTGTGAGAAAGTAACAAGGCAGCAAATGCAAAGAATGAGAGCATGAAAGCCATGGTCTCTGAGCTGAAAGCCACAGCCCCAGTGTGGGAATATTTTGGTTTTGAACAGAATAAACAAGGTGTGAGCTCACAAACACGGCGAGAAGATATGTTGCATTTGTTCGAAAGTGGCGAGGAAGAAGGGGAATACCACCAACTTGCATGTGCACCTCAAACACAACCATCCTGTAAAATTTTCCCTACTGGCAACAAAAAAAACTGCTCAAGGTGCTGCAGAGTCTTCATCCTTGACAGTCAGTGCTTACTGAGGTGTTTGGTTGGCAAAGTAAATCTAAATAAAACAAACAAACAAAATGGTGCACACTCACAGACAGTGTCGATCGCCACATTGCAAAATAAATGCAACCCTTCATTACGGTTGAAAAGCCAGCATTTCAGGAAATGAGTTGACTGGGAAAACACACATCACAAACAACAATTTCTGACCTGTATGCTCTTTTTAATCTACAATGTTGTTTATTTTGTTTTAAAGCTCTTGACATTCCAATTTCAATGTTTAATAAGCTGAGAAATTATTGTTTATGGATACAATGTACTCACATTGTAATGCCATATATTATCATTACAGTAAAAACAGTCCCAAAACAATGTTGACAATAATATTGTACTGGCAATAATTTGTAGGACAAGCAGAATTTGTTATTGGGACCGACCTAGATTTGCAGATCATTGTTCCCCTTTTTTTTATCTATTTTCTGCACACAATGCCCCAACTTCACTGGAATCAGGGTTTGTAAAACTTGTGAAGTTTCATGAAGAGCACCTGAAGCACTGAGATGGTTTCAGTTTCTCTGACTCATCTCTTTGTTTTACATCCTCCACACTGTGCTTTCACACCTGAGGAATCTCGACCAATCAGAGAAAATCCCACATCCCCTCTTTAACCGGGAAAAAGCTGAAGTGTGGTTTCAAACTGAGTCGACTTTAACTGCCTTCTCTTTTATGGGTTTTATCTGAAAGTGGAAGCATGGCTGCATCATCGGTGATCATCTGCTTTGTTTTCTGAGCTGGTGGAGCTCCACAGAGGTGACTGCATGAGGGCGGAGCCAGAGGGTTATTTAAGTGTGGCTCCCACCTGCCCTGCTCTCCTGTCCAAGACTCAGCCTGTTAGGCGGGGTTCACACATGAGGATTTTCTAAATCTGAAGAGATTTTTATCTGTCAGAGACTCCACACATAAAGCTCAAAAATCAGGTATTGAAAATCTCTGATAATCTAAACACTGCATAAACAAACATAATCATTCTGTCCCACCACCAAGCTAGAATCTCGTCCTCCAAGACGGAAATCTGAGCCAACATGATCTAACAAAAACAAAGAAGAAACAGCAACAACCTGAAAACACAACACGGAAGAAGACATACGAGAAGAGGGAATGATGGTGGCCTTTGGAATAATTTTGATATTTAACGGAAAATCCTGAACTAAAAAAAAAAAAAAAAAGACTGGAATGAATCGTGGAGAAAGCGTTGGTCCTCCGTTTCTGAGGTTTAACAAACTTTATTTTTCAGGTCGGCCATGTTTGGTTATATATTTACAAGTTTAATATTTATGATTGTTGGCCCAAAGCCGATCATCTGGACAAATTCACTTTTAACAGACCACACACCACAGGATAATCTAATAGGATAATCTTGTAAGACAGAACATGATCTGGCATTTACTGCCCTCAGTCAGGAAGTTGGGACAAATCTGCCCGATAATCTTTATGGGTCTGTCCCAGTTGTACCCCTTAGCCCTCGTCTTACCCCTTGGTTTTGCTCGTTCATATTCAGTGAAGGAGTGTCCCAATTCTCCGTAGGGCTAAGACGAAGCTCCACAGCCTTCGAAACGAAGACAGAGCGGGACCTCACTTGAAACAAAAAGGTTTGAGAATTTCCCATAATAGACCGCACCCGCCGACACAAGGCAGAGTGGAGACTGAGGAAAGCACATAATTATAAGTAATTATTTAATCATCAAGTAAATATTAATCATGTTTTTAGTTGTTGGTTTAGTCTTAAAAATTATCATTACAACAAGCTAGCTTTCATAGCCATGGCTACGGTTATTGTGGCATCTATTTACGTCACAGCCAGCGAGCAGGTTTGGGTGGTGACGCAGCGGGAATCGCCCCTTCCCCTTGGCCCGGGAAGGGGTAGAACTGGAATTCACCAAATGCGTGCACTCCGCTTTAAAGTTGGAGCCACAAATTTTTCCTGACTTTTCTTGACCTGAGCCTTGACTGAACCGAGCTGACCTGTTGCCCTCATGACCCCTGCAATGATGTGACGAACATGAAGTGACTGGTTAATAGACTTGTTCCAATTTTTGATACCGGTATCAGAATTTGCCCTGATACTGCCGAAAATGCTGGTATCGGTATCTGCAAGTACTTTAGTCCAGGCATCATCCAATACCATGTGTGCTGCCCCCTCGTTTGTGTGCACGTTTTCACCAGAGGGTGGCAGTGTTGCATAAGTGAGTTAGTTACATTGGCGCAGGCTGCAGCTGTTTAGCTCTCCAAAGTTCGTCTTTCTGCAAAAACGACAGAATATGTGCTTGTGAGTATTGTTTATTGTTTCGGGTTCAGCCTTTGTGCAATGCAACATTGTTTGTTTGTAGTATTACTGTTGATTTGAGGAGTTAAAAGTGATCACGGTCAAGATGCTAATTACGATAGCCTGTAAATGGCATTTCCTTTATGTGTTAGCATTAAAGGGACAGTTCAGTATTTTTGAAGTGGGGTTGTATGAGCTCCATGTAGTCACTAAGGACATTAGATACTGTAGAAAGTTCTCTCCTCTCCACCAGAAAGCCACAGTCTGTAAGAGTCAGTGACGAAGAAAAAGACGCTAATGGAAAAGTACCATACCGGAGTTAAAGGCTATTTTCCCTAACTACGGCGGGAATAGGTGACATGGACGGCGGTATTACTCGTCAACAGACTTTCCTTTCCTGGAGTTTTGTGGACATATTTCAATTTCCCGAAGATAAACTGGAAAAACGTCCCAAACCTGAAGGACCTAATGACAGTTTCTGCTCGAAGTAACAATGATCTGTCAGAGACAAATAAGCAGAGTAGAGGAGGCTGTTTGTTTATCATAACAGGGCAGACTACTAGTGAGTGTGTGTGTCTCTCACACACGCACCGATTTCTGTGCAGCTGAGTTCTAGATGATGCACATCTGTTTCTGCATCAAGGGAAGCATCACAAAAACCCATCTCAGAAATATTTGTCTTATAATGTGCTTTTAATTAGTCTAAAAAGGTGTTCGAAAACCGCTAGCTCTCCGCTAGCTAACTACGGCGGAGGGATTTAGTGGAAGGATACAGACGTGAGTTCGCTTAGGTCCGGATAAACTTTAAATTTCCGAAAGGTTCATACACTTAAAAAATTGTCTATGTAGCGTACTCTTAAACTGTGGTATTACTTTTTGATTTGAGTTCTTGTAGGCGGAGAAAATAGCCTTTTCCATTAGCGTCTTTTTCTTCGTCACTGACTCTTACAGACTGTGGCTTTCTGGTGGAGAGGAGAGAACTTTCTACAGTATCTAATGTCCTTAGTGACTACATGGAGCTCATACAACCCCACTTCAAAAATACTGAACTGTCCCTTTAAACAAGTGGACTTTGTGAAGCTAATGCTGAAGACAGTACATTTTTTTGTGAATTGTACTTTACTTACCTATGCTACACATTGTATATGTAAGCATATGCTTTATTCCTCTTTGTTATTTGTGTCTAGTTTACAGTCAACTTCTGCTGAGGGTGCAATAAAACCCATCAAAAGAGGAAACTTTGGCTCTCATTGAAGAAGTGTTAGCTATCTGCCAAACTGACAGCTTATACCCAGGGAGGGCAGAATACCATGTAATTAATTAAAGTAGAAATCTATTCACTATTTAGCTCTGTTAAACTCTGGCACAGTTCTTCTTCGCCGCTCTTAAAACAGTAGCGCTGTGCTGCCGCCTGCAGGGACCTGGAGGAATTGATCACGTGACTCAGAAACAACAGACACACGTGTGTCAGAGCCAATTGACGCGAGGCTTGGAGCTAAGCTAACTAGCACGATTATGCATGATTATTCATGTTTTAGAAAGGGTTTAACCTGAGCCAGGCCTCACCACAATGATCATCATATCACAGTCAGGCAGTCGTAGAGTATGACATAGATTGGTACCCACAGCACAAGTATTGGTATTGAGAGGGAAAAATTGGTATCAGAGCACCTCTACTGGTTAACACTAGTGTTTTTGTTTGCGTGCATTTGGCGTGTGTGTCAGCTCCAGTGGGTGCTGCCACAGCTTTCACAAGAAAGTTGTGCAGCGCCCGCTCTCTGCTGTCACAACTGTTTCTCAAGACATTTAACAACAGCACAGGCTGAAGTCATACTCTTCATTTTATGGATACACATACTGTATGTGTCCAGATACAGAGAAAAAGGAATAAAAATGAATATTTATTAAAGAGACAAACCCATGGTTGCGTTGGAAACAAATCTGTTCTCATCACGTTTGTCTTTGCTGAATATAGAGTTAATAAATAAATCTTATTATCCAATCCAATATTAACATTAATATCTGTAATGAATATAAACAGCAAAAGAATGATGTTGATTAATATAGCAGCTGAACTGCCATTAAAATGGTTTAACTGGTCTGAAAGTATGAATTTATATTAAATGTTGTCATTTCTGTTTATGTTTTTTTTTAATGGATTATTTTTGTGGCATTTTCAGAACTTTATTGACAGGATAGAAAAAGAGTGGATAGGTAAAAAAAAAGGGGTGAGTGAGAGTGGCAGAACCGTTTGTCTGGTGACTGTAGGCAGAGGAAAGCTAACACTACCCATTGACTCCCAGTGTTTGAGCTAAGCTAATTAGCAGCGGGCAAGCTCTGCCTGTGGAGTCTATCTGCTTGTCATGGACTTAGGACTTATATTTGATTTTTTGTTCTTGCAGTGCTTTTTTTTTATTTGCAGCGTGTATTCATGTTAGCATTTTCTTCTGATCTTTAGCTGTGTTCTCCTTTTGAATAGCTTTTGTTCTTGAAGTTTTTTTCCTCGTATTGAGCTGCTGTTTGCCCTCACTGACCACTGCAGTCATTACACAAATCTTCAAATCAAGTCTATTTTCTATTTCAATTACTGCACTTTAGTTTAAACTCCTTTATCATAACATTAATGACTGCTGACAAACTTCTTTTCTTTGGTTAAAGACGATTTATTCTTGAGTTTTTGTGCAGCAGCTGTTTTATTCCATCCATTAAAACTCAGAGGAAAGATGTTTTCCTGTGAAGTTTATGTTGATGTTGAGTGTCAGAAAAACAAACCAAATGTTGGCATTTCAAAATAAAAGTAGAGATGAAAAACTGTTACAGCATCTTTGGTGTGGCTCTGTGACGAGCTGATTGACTCCCACCGTCCTGAAGAGAAACCTGGTGGATGGATATAAACAAAACTTCATTGGACCACAGAGCGGGGCGGGAACAGGTCTGCTGTGAGGCTGAAGTTCACTTCCTGTCCAGAGGTCCAATGAGGAAAACCAAACTTCAGAAGAAGTTCATCCAGCAGTGAAACATTAATATGGTGGCACAGGGAGGAGGAAGTTAGGTCTGAGAGCTTAAGAATAAAATAAAAAATGATTATCTCGGCCAGGAGGTGATGTTAGGGCTGTGCTCAAAATATCGATACGGCAAAATATCGTCATGCACTTCTTGGGGATATGTGTATCGATGCGGATTCTACAGAATCGACACGGCCTCAGTGTTTGGACAACTGCTGTAAATACACTTTGGGTAATATTAACATTGGCACAGTTCAAAGTAGAAGCTAGGGCCACATGATTAAATACATGTTCCAAATTTTAACTTAGGTCTACGATCTTTGGGGAGCTGCATTATAGTTCTTACGTTGACGAATTATTTAAAGCTCATGCTTGTTCTTTTTCTTGTTCTTGTAAGAAAAACAAAAGTTGCTGGGAGTTCTGTTAAAAGCGCAGTCAATGTTTACAATTTGCGTGTATCAGGATACATATCGTATCATGGGGTCGCTGGAAATACCCAGCTCTAATTGTCAGTGTCTGTTTGTTTCTCTGTTGGCAACATAACTCAAATGAAGTCTTAAAATCTCCTTTACAGTTTTATTTTTTGACATTTACCTGAAAAGCTTTTCTTTGTGTTGTAGACTTTAGCATGTGGGAAGCTAAAGTGCTAAAATGCTAACTTTCTTCCACATTCGAGGACTCATTACTTCACTGCTCCGTCAAACCAAGTGTTCAGACATTTTTTATCTTTATTCTTAAGATCTCAGACTCCTTACCCAGAATGCATCATGATCTTAACATCCTAAATGTGCAGCATTAATTCAGATCCTCCAGTCTGAAGTCTTTTTAGCGTCACAAACTCTCCTGATCTTCTTTAGAGGATGATTCCATGATTTATATCCTCTGATGGACTTTTAGTCCTGCTTGGCTTCATCAGTTTTGTTTTTGTTCATCTTCTACATTCACCTTTTAGCTAAAAAAAAAGTGTTCATCTTATAAAAATATCTATTATTTCCAGAGGACCCTCTTTGGGGTCCTGCACCACAGCTTGGGAACCGTCCAGCTCTTCATTTCGTCCCCTGGTTTGGTTCCCGTCTCGTAGTCTTTAAAAAGGCACTGATCCTCTGCTGCCTCCAGGGGGCGCTGGATCTCCACTGCAGGTTAGTGTGACATCATCACCAGCAGCTGCCAGTCAAACGTCAGGGGTTCGATTCCTGAGTGTCCACTTTCCCCAAGCGGCATGCAGCAGAGCAAGGCACCGAAGGAAGAGGAAGTTATTTACAGGCTGAGGTCGGAGGGATGAGGAGAGGAATCAGACGACGGCGAGGGAAGTCGTCCTCATCTTCATCGTCTTCATCGGGTAAAAAGAGGCGAAGCGTCCGCAGGCTCCAAGTGCCGAAGGTTAAAGCGGAGACGAGTCCACTTTGTGAGAAGATCCGGGTCTGATCGGAGGAAGAGGAGGTCGTCTGTGAGGAGAGAATCAACAAACAGTCCTGGTTTTTGGTCTTTTATCCACTTTTAACATCAGAGCAGGACTTTAACTTCAGGATTTTTATCTTCACTTTTTGATTTCCTTAAAGTTTTCTGACCTTCTCAAACATTCTGCCCCTAAATTATCGATCCTTCATAGAAACCTTCTATACAAGCTCCTACAAATGATCAATGTTGCCAGATTTTCTACTGAAATAAGCAGCCATGTTCATAAAAACAAGCCCAAAACAACCAACTCCTGCTGTTTTTATTCTAATGTGACAAATTACTTTGTTTTAGAAAAGAGAAATCTACATAAAGCATGTTTTGATTTTTATCTACATTACATTTCAATTTTTCAGTGACCTTTCTTCTGATTTGTCTCTCAATTTTCTTCTTTAACATCCTTTTCTTTAGACAGAAGTGAAGGGAGGGGCTACTGATAGCATGAATTTTAAGTCATGTATCATTTCAATTCATGTATCATTTACTCATGTATCAATCAATTTAGTCATGGACCAATTCATGCAACATCTATGATTATTTTGTCCATATACAAAGCTATGTGTGTATGAACTAACTATGCTGAGAATAGAAGAAATCTCCAGAGAAGTCTGGCAGCTTGCCAGAAATAGAAAGCCTGAATTGAGAAGTCTCACAGCTGACCATCTATGGAATGGAAGTTCATACATACATGACGTTGATGTCTTCATGTTTTGTTACCATATATGCGACATGCATGCCTATGTAAGCTATGGTTACCTATTGCTCTTTGTCAGACTACCTCTGAACCGGCCAAATAAACAATCAGATGAACCCCAGTCTTGTAGCGTATCCTTTTGCCTTAGAACATCTGATAACAGCTACTGTTATTTATAACTCTTATAACTAAACAAACTGTCCAACCTTAATTTTTGTAACCAAGCAGACTTAGTCAGGCTATTATCTAAGTTTTATTTTGATCCTCTACAGCCTTACAATGGTGAAAACAGTAAGGGCTACATTAGAAATAAATGTAGTTCTGGCTGTAAGGATTTCTTTTTGGTGAAAACATCATTTTGATCCATTTTTGACAGTAATATTCACAGTTTTCTTTGAGAAATTCTTTGCCTTTCTGAAACTATCTCATAGTCATACTCTTTATTTGATGTAAATATTTGTCACGTTTCACACCAACATTAAACGTCTTCTCCCACATAATCCTCCTCAAACAGATAAACTCTGTATTAAGAAACATCATTGTTCTGCTCTGTGATTGGCTGATCAGTCTCACCTTTGTATCCCTGCTGCAGGTGTAACCCCTCGGTGATGTGGGGGTTTGGTCCCACTGGTGTACCCGGGGTGAGGGGGCAGGGGGGGCTGCGATGGCGGGCCTTGGGTCCGGGGCTTAACGGGGACCATGGGTTTGAGTGGAACAGGGGCCTGAATGATGCATGATGGGAAAAATATATACAGTAAGGGCTACAAAAACAAACAAACATGTAACTGTGTTGATTATTAACCAAAACAGATTTTTACAATTTAAAAATATTTTTGTCAAAGTGAGATTAACGTCCCTCTGCAAATTTACCACTAGGTGATGCATTCACTGTCCAGTCAGTAGAATGACCACCAGGTGATGCATTCACTGTCCAGTCAGTAGAAAGACCACCAGGTGATGCATTCATTGTCCAGTCAGTAGAATGACCACCAGGTGATGCATTCACTGTCCAGTCAGTAGAATGACCACCAGGTGATGCATTCACTGTCCAGTCAGTAGAAAGACCAGCAGGTGATGCATTCACTGTCCTGTCTGAACAGTAGAATGACCACCAGGTGAGGCATTCACTGCCCCATCCAAACAGTAGAATGACCACCAGGTGATGCATTCACTGTCCAGTCAGTAGAAAGACCACCAGGTGATGCATTCACTGTCCTGTCTGAACAGTAGAATGACCACCAGGTGAGGCATTCACTGCCCCATCCAAACAGTAGAATGACCACAAGGTGATGCATTCACAGTTCCATCCAAACAGTAGATTAACCACCAGGTGATGCGTTCACTGTCCTGTCAGAACAGAAGAATGAGTAGGGATGGGAATTGATAAGATTTTATCAATACCAATACTGTTAACGATCCTGCTAATCGATCCAATTCTTTAACGATTCCCTTATCGATTCCTGCAGATTTTGCGTGTGGGCAAATGTTGGTCTGATTTTTAGTGGCAACAATGTCAAACACGCGTCACAGCATAGGTAACTGCTTCTAAAAGTTGCTGGTGTTTCCACTCACTCAAGGTTGTGCAGTATGTGCAATGAAAATTAAGCAACAATTCTGATGCTTCTGAACCCTGTAAGTGGAAGGAATTGATAAGGGAATTGATGAGCAAAAAGATTAACGATATCGATTCTTTGATGGAGCTGTTAACGATTCTCAACTGGAATTGGTTTTCGATTCCCATCCCTAAGAATGAGCACTAGATGATGCATTCACTGTTCCATCCGAACAGTAGAATGGCCACCAGATGATGCATTCACTGTCAGGTCTGAATAGTAGAATGATCACCAGGCACGATGCATTCGCTGTCCAGTTAGTTGATTAACCACCAGGTGACGCATTCACTGCCCCATTCAGAACATTAGAATGACCATTAGGCGATGCATTCACAGCTCAGTCAGTTGACTGAACACTTGGTGATGCATTCGCTGTCCTGTCTGAACAGCAGAATGACCACCATGTGATGCATTCACAGTCCTGTCAGTAGAATGACCACCATGTGATGCATTCACTGTCAAGTCTTGACAGTAAAAATGACCATCAGGTGGCACCATCACAGGTTTTCAAGTAAAATGATGTTACATTTATGGCTTTACAGGTAAAATGGTCATTTGATGATGATTTGACAGTCCTGTAGGAAAAATGAATACTCGAGATTTCATATCCTACCCTGGCTGTGAACTGATTTAAGGCCAATCATGCAGGGTCCACTGTGATATGAAACTTGGCAACACACGTGATTATTTTAGTTTATTTTACTGGGAGAACTTTTGAAGCCCTTAATAAAATGACAGCTATAAATTAATTAATTTCCAGACCCTTGAGTAAAATAAACATCAGACAATATATCTGTACTCCAATATTTAAAATTTGCCAATGCATTCCCAGTTTCTGTTGATACAGTGAGTGCTGCATGATGCATTCAAGGACCAATGACAACTTGAATAGTTAACTGTTAAACAGAAGAAAACACTGAATAAGATCAGAGTCTATCCGTCTCACTTGTAGATGATTGTTTGATGCTGGCAGCCAGGTGACCTGATTGGAGCACCAATGAGCTAAATTACTTAATGTAGATTAAAATGTTAAAATCTGAATAAAATCTGTTATTTAAATATTAATCCAGTCCGATTACCAATCACCCATAATCACAATAAATCTGATTCAAACAAAACTCACAGATATGAATCATCACAAAGATTAGAGACAAAACTTTTAGGACAACCTTCATCTCCTCATTCAGTGATCTATTAGATTAGCTCTACATGCTAACCACATGCAGCTACATGCTAACAACACCCAGCATGCAGCTGTACCTGTCCAGGTGTGGCGGGGTCAGGGGGGAGTGGCTTGTTGGGCGGAGCTGGTCGACTCACCAGCAGCTGGAAGGTTAGTGAGGAGGAAGAGGAAAAGTTTGACACTTTTATAGAAACGTATAAAAGTCAAAAGAGAGCAGGGAGCAGCAGGCGGAGGATTTAGTTTAATATTTAAATATTTTCACAGTAAATTAAGGAGTTAAAATTAATCTGACAAGGCCAGAGACGGAGTGCTGCATGCAGATGGGAAAAGAGGAAATTTGGACAAACAAGAAAAACTAACATCAACCTTTAAATCAGTGACATTTCAGATCAAATTTATGAAACAGAGAAAATCAAATTATTTATGGAAAGTCATTTGGGCTGAAATTTGATACCAATGATATCAACCATAGTTCATCTCTACTCATACTCAATTTGGTAGGGGTGTCCTGATACAACTTTTTCACCTCCGATACGACACCGATATTGCAGCCTTGAGTACTGGCCGATACTAATATCAATCTGATATGGCATCAGCAGGAATCATACAGACTTTTATTATTTATTTTGTAGTATAGACTGTAAGAAAAGTCTTGATCAGGTCAGATTACTCAAACAGAGAACAGTAGTCAGCAATAGTAGGTATGAGGAAAATTTACCCATTTGTTATTAACCAATGGGTTCAATACATTTAACTTTAAATGCAAGAATATAGTACAATAAAATAAAAGAAATGAAAAATAAATTAGAAGACCCTGAAAAATAATATATAATATACATTTAAATGACAAAATAAGCACTGTGTTAACTCAAACATGAGCATATTCTACAACTGAATTAAATAAATAAAAAATAAATTAGAATGGACTGTTTATATCAGAGTGCTTATATTGAATATTTTAGAAGTACGCCAACATAATCCGATATTTGTTTTTTTTCTCGCTGTTATCGGACCGTTACCCGATATCAATACCGGATCGGGACACCCCTACAATTTGGGTCAACTATTGCAAGGGTAGACTTGATTAGTGAAGCAAAATTGTGTTACTAGTCCTACGAGTAGTCTTAAAAATCTGACAAGTAAAAACTCACACCTTTATTAGTCATACTATTTACACAAAATGATCTACTATTAGACATTTTTCTTCACCAGGAAGATCAACTCATGCACTAATTTACCAAAAACTTTTACAAGTGAAACAAAATGTTTGTTTACTCGTACTAAACTCAAAATATCTCACTAGTAGTACTTGCAGACCTAATGCAAATGAAGCAGGAGGGATTCAAACCAAATCCAGTACTCTGATTGGTTGTAATGTTTTCAAAAGCCAATGGGAAGCCAGAATTTGCTTTAACCCGCCCCCTTATGAGCACATAAGGCTTACTAGTAGTACGAGTGACTCTTTGCTTCACTTGTAAAGACTACTTGTGAACTAGTTGACCAAAAATGAGTACATGTACCAGTGTTTGAGCTAAACTAACTTGCGGTGGGTGAGCTGTGATGTCTCTTCCTTGTTATTAAAGTTTAGTCGACTAAAATATGAAGTGTAAAGTGTAAGGCATTTTTTATGTTTCCTTGAATTTCTGAAGTCATATTTTACTCTTGAGTAAAATGAAACATCTAATAACCCTTCACTGAATGTTTGTAAAGTTTGAACAGAACCAAATGTTCCTTTAGTGTGAAATGCAGTCTCCTTTATTTCGTCTACCTGGCAGAGCATCTCAGTTACAATACCAGAGCTGACAACAAACAGTGAACCTGCTCTACATGAATATATCAATTCATAAAGAGAGCAGCTCTGATTGGATCGCTCCACAACTTATCCCACCACCACCAAGCTAAGGCAGCTGTGATTGGATGTCCCTCTGAACTCATCCAACCTTTAACACAACCAAAGTAGCTGTGACTGGGTGTATTCCTAACTTGTCTCTACTTTCTACATGACCAAATTAGGCTGATGGATTAAGTCTCCGTCAAACATTTTAGTCTAGTTTTTATTTGCAGATGGAAATGTAATTGAATTTTTTTTTTAAGTTTTGGTCCATGTGCACTTTTTTTTGGGCTAACACTACCCATTGACTCCCAGTATTTGAGCTAAGCTAACTGGCGGTTGGTGAGCTCTGCTCATCTCTTTCTTGTTACTGCACAGTCTAAAAAATGGTTTCTATCTACTTGTAATGAACTCGCAAGAGAGGGAAGACAATAAAACAAACAAAATAAAGTTGCTGTATCCCTTTAGTGCTATTATTTGGTATTTGGATAAACGGCTGAGACAAGGCTTGTGGGGTACAAAAGCTAAATGAGCACATATTTTGCTTTAACTCTAATTATTATATTAACCTTTGATGCCTTTATTCATTTTTGATGATTCAATTTTCACTAATGCTATAATTCTCGCTCAAGTTGCTGTACTCCACGCTTGAGACAGCCAACTTCAGGCTAACAGGCCTTGTGTTGATGAAGCCTTGCTAACTTCAGGATTAGCCTACAAAAACATGTCATGGCTGCACCACTGACTATGAAGTGCTTTCTTACAATTGAAAAATGCTAAAGCTAACATGTGCTAAACGTTCTACTCACTGCAGCCTGTTACAGCTGGACCTACAGAGGAATAAACTCTACCATCTGTAGCACCACCTCGTGTGTTTTGGACAAACAGGACAGACAGCAACACTACGAGTGACTGTACCTGGTTGGGGGGGTCGGGGGGCAGAGGCTTGGTAGGGGGGGCAGGACGCTGTTTGACAGATTGAAGCAGCAGAGAGAAAAGTCAGCCAAGAGCAGGTCACACGATTAAAGAGTCTGTTTGAGTCCTGATGGCTTATCATTCAAATTAGGACGTTAAAGGGACAGTTCACATTTTCTAATTCAGACAAACAAAGAGCTGGGTTGTGCTAGTTACCACCAATTTGTCAAAATGTTCAGTACTGTGGTACTTTTTAACACCTCCTGTTATTAAAGGATATGATCTCTGTTGTTTTGATGATCGGTGATGTCAAAAAGTACCAAAAAATAATAAAAAAACAATAACATCTATAAAAAGACGAGTGTGCAGGAGAGGAATATGGCTAACAGCTCCTACACACTGTCTTAATGTACAAAATCATCTGGCCTCATTCAGTTATTGAATTTCAGAATAAAATTAACTCCTAACACCCTCCAGTTGAGGTCAGATTGAACGTTAGAAACGGCAAAATAGTGAAATCTGCCATCTGTAGTACTGACCTCCTGACAGAAAGTCTAACATTTGATTTTTCCTTCAGACTTGATGGTTTGTTTACTTGATAAAACTGAGTTCATGCACATGGTTCTATATCATATCTGACCTTTTAACTTTATAAAGTAAATTATGAAAACTTTTTTAATACATGAATAACCATGTTTTCTGTTATTCGAGTCCTGACACATATTTATGTGATCCTCTAATCTGACCAGAGTGACAAACACATGATGATGACCTCAGCTTTCTGAGCTTTTAAAAACACAAATAAAATGGTAAAACAATTGATAAGTCATTGGTGAATGAGGCCTAATGTCTTTCTGCTGGTGAAAAGTTGCAAAACCAGCAGAAAGTGTTTTACAGTAAATACAACTCAGAGCACAAAGCAGGGATGCACAATCATGGCTCAAGTTTATAAATACTGATATTAATACTGAAAGGCTTCATGCTTTCTAAGAGCTACAAACAGTCTGAACAGGCCGTGAAATCTATGGAGATGAAATCAAGAGAGATTCTTTTTTTAATAAATAAATACGTAATGAATGCCTGACAAAACAACAGGTTTGTGGGTTAGTTCCCGAAGTTCAGACCTAAAACTTCAGCCCCTAAAGTTTGACCAAAGAGAGACTAAAAACTTTACCAGAGGCTGATTTGTTTAGCTCTGATTTTAAAATCCACAATGGCCATTATTTATAAACCTGGTGTAGAATTTTGCTCAGAAATTAGTGCAAAAAATATCTTACCAATTGGGGCTGAACGATTTGAGAAAATAATCTAATTGCGATTTTTTCTCCAATATTGCGATTTACTCTGCAATAGTTTTAATGTTCCTCATCTTATGTATTCTTAAACAAACATAAGCAGCGGATCTTTTTATAGTAAAACCATTATGACATTAAACAGACAGAAAGAAAACAATGGTTAAAAATAATATATTAACAGACTAAAACTGTTATTTACAACTTTTTGGTAAACCAAGTTACATAACTTTACATGATCAGTTAAAGTTTTTGTTTCTTTTCTGCCTATGGTCTATCTGAATCAGTGTTAATTTTGACAGCACTTTTAAATTTGGTTTTAGTTATAATCTTTTGCCTAAAATATCTGTAGTTTTAGTCTAAAGGCAACGCGCCGCCTCCAGTCATTTTAATGAGGGATGGGCGGCAGACGGCAAGCGGTTTTGGCCGCGGCGGTAGGACCCAGAAGCGGTTGCCGCCCACGTGAACGCGCACAGATTTTCCCCTGCCGCCCGGAGTCCAGCGTGTTGAACTTTAGGGCGGCAGCCGCGTGGGAACAGCCAATCACATCGAAGGAAGTACAAAACCCGGAAATAGCAGGCTTCGCGGGGCAAAACGAGCAATGGAGGAGCTAATTATCTGAATAGGAGGGATTCTCTTGCTGACAAGTGTCCCACATAGTATACAGTAAACAGGTACTACTCGGGGGTACGTGTTTTTGAGAAGGGAGTGTTGTGAAGGACTTTTAGGCAGGCTCTGCTGTGACGTTCGCCGAATCAGCTCTACGTCACTGCCGCCTGTTACCCCATGCTCATGCCGCGGCGGTAGGAGCCGCTTTGAAAAACGCTCTGCATTTCAGGGGCCTCCGCCGGCAGAGAAGCGGTTTTCGAGGCGGTTACCGCGCGGCGGTGTGAAGGGGGCTTAATGTAGTCATCTAAATTGTTTTAGTTTCAGTCTAATTTTAGTTGATGAAATTTCACAACATTTTAGTCGATGAAATCCCCTGGAAAATTAAGTTGACTAAAATATGAAGTGTAAAGTGTAAGGCATTTTTTTGTTTCCTTGAATTTCTGAAGTTAAACATCTAACAAGCCTTTACTGAATGCTAGTAATGTTTGAATGTATAAATGAACAGAAAAAAAATCTTCCTTTGTCTCCCTCAAACATTCAGTCTAGTTTTTATTTGTTGATGAAAATATCAGTTAACCTAGTTTGAGTTCTTGTCCATGTGTGCTTGTTTTTATTAGTTACTGTCTAGTTTTTGTTAGAAGAAAAATGGTTGTTTATCTAAATGATATCTTTTTTCACATATATTTATTGATTTTATCACAATGATTTAACCATAAACATTATAACTAACAGCATTAATATATTACTCCCCAATCTGGCAAAAAAAAAAAAACATTGTGTACAAGAAATAAGTGCATACAAAACAGAGTCATGGCTTTTGCTTCCTTAATTGCGCGCAGGAAAATTCTCTTGCAATGGAAATCTCCTCAGTCCCCTTCTTTTAAATCTTGGTTATATGACCTATTACATTTACTGAAACTGGAAAAAATTAAATTCCAGCTCAGAGGATGCTCTCAGAAATTCTACTCTCATTGGGGTCCACTATTAAATTATGTGAAGAATCTTCCGG
Source organism: Scarus forsteni (assembly GCA_036419115.1). Taxonomy (NCBI): domain Eukaryota; kingdom Metazoa; phylum Chordata; class Actinopteri; order Labriformes; family Labridae; genus Scarus; species Scarus forsteni. The sequence continues at coordinate 10,456,234 of JAZDUH010000508.1, read as the reverse complement.
CTGCTGAAGTAGCCCCATGAGGGGACTTTTCTTTTATATTTCTGTTATACTTGTTATTTGGTGAGGTCTTGCTGTGTCCACTTTTACTGTCCTTCCTATACTCAGGTTAACATGTATTGTTTTTTAGGCTGGCTGATATTTATTTAATTAGTTAATTAGTTAATCAGTACTGAACTTACTGAGAGACGGGAAGCAGACCGCGATCGTTAATGGCATATAACTTCAAAGCACTTACAGTTACCTTGGATTGTTGTATCTCTGATATATATCTATGTAAACCTGCAACTAAACAACAACTTGATAGAGGTACATGGACAAGTGCTGGTGTGTATGGGAATATATGTATTTATAGGCAGGCAGATATGTATTATTATGTGTATAAGCATGTATGTGGCTGGATCAGACATGTGAGGTATCGGGATGGGCGGGCAAGGGGTTCTGGGGTTGAAAATGTTTGTTTATTGTTTCTTTCTTTCTTTCTTTTATTAGAATTTTTCTGAAAATTTTGAAAAATAGGAGTCTTTTACATTGTACCGTGCATTTATTGGTGGTTAATAAAATATATTGAAAAAAAAAAATAAATAAGTGCATAAATTATAAAGTTAGTCACAATTCAAGGTTGTGAGCTTCCAGAAAGTCCATGTAAGGTCTCCAAAGGTCCCCAAAGTTTTTTTTCCCTCTTCTCTATAATACATGTAAGATGATGATCTAAATGATTTTTAATAAATGCTAACCTGTGAACACGAGCTTAGACCTAACGTTGGGTTTAATTGTACCCTACGCACACGTTCAAATCAGGTTTAGCTTGATAAAAGCTTGATCTGTAGTTAGCATGTTTGATAAATAAAGGCCACTGTGTTCACACGGAGAGCCGAGGTATCAGTTTCAGATCTGCCAATGAGATTGTGCATCCCTGCTATAACGGTCAAAAGTTTCCAACAAGTAAAAACTTTGACCAAAAAACTCAAACATGAAACTCGACTGGATCAAAAACACAACAACTACAGGACAACCACACAACGACCACGACGACACAACACGACCACCCAGAGTTTGTCAGCAGCAGAGACACAAACAGACGTGAACACCTGGAGCTCAGGTGAGGTTACCTGAGGCGGGGGTTTTAGGGCGGGGTCAGGGGGGAGTGGCTTAGAGGGAGGAGCAGGTCGTTCCTGTTCCTGATTGGAGAAAGAACAGGAAGTAGAGTGACACATGCACTGAGGAGGAAAGGTCAAACAGGCAGCTGGGTTAATGTGAGCAAGAGAAAAAGATACATGTGCAGCTTCCTGTCTACTGAGATTTTCACAATAAAACCTTCAAACTTTTGTTTTATTTCACAGCTCTGCATGAGGTGAAACTTGAGAAAATCGGTTTTGGTTGAGCATTAAAATAACCTTCAAGATTCTTCATCAAATCAAACCATAACTCTGTATGTTTTTGTAAGTTTGTTAAATATGTAATACTTTCAAACATTTTTATCTCCCAGTCATTTGGATCTCCCTCAAATGGTTCTGTTATTACTGTTTTTAATCCCTTACCATTATCAGATGTAAAATGTCAACAAGCAATTCTCCTTCAGTCATAACAGCCCTGTGGAGAATGTGGAGAAAAGTCGTGTTGTGCTGTTTTTTGACTGTTTGTAATGTTTATTTTATTACTGGTGAAAGAAAGCAAGAAAATCTAAACTTAAAAAGTCTAATCTTTAACATAAATTCATACTGGTAAACCAGTTCAACCCATTTTAATCTTAGTTCTACTAGATGCTCTTGTATTAATCAACATCATTCCTCTTCAGATTATATTCATTCTGGATATTAACGTTAACATTAGATTGATCTCTCTGTCCATGGTTGAATTGATAACACATCCATAGTTAAGATCTTTACAACCACAGAGACATGAGGTCCATCTTTGAAATGAGATGCCACATCTGAAGGGGCTTACCTTTAATACATTTTTAATCAACAAAGACAAATATGGTGCTATACAAATAAAGGTTGATTAATTGAATCTATATTCAACAGAGACAAATGTGATGAGGACAGATTTATGATCTGGGCATTCATGGGTTTGTCTCCAACATAAACTCTCATTTTTAGTCTCTTTGTCTCTGCCTGGATGGAAACATCTCTGGACGTGTATCTATAATGAAGAGTTTGTCTTCATCCTGCTCTATTGTAAAGTGTCTTGAGATGACACTTCTTAAGGTGCGTTCACACCGGACGCTACCTGTACTACCTCGGCGATCACTTCCCATTCAAAGTCAATGTACAGCCGCGATGGGGCGGGGCTAACCCTCCTGCGATGCGACAGCCGGCGACAAGACGACCGCCTCACTCGTCGCGCGATGTCAAAGTTAAAAAAAAGTTGATCTATTCAGGCGATGTCGTGTGTGGCTGTGCAGCATCAGCCAATCAGCGGTGTGTGTACGTGTGACGGTGCCGTTATTCATCCAGACTACAGGGCGGATGAGTTCCTTCTAGGCGGAACTAATCTCAGTGAGGACATTTGCAGACGGACCGCGGTAAACTCACAGAGGATGCTGCTGCATCATCAGCTGCAGAGTTTTGTGTCTGATAAGTGAGTGTGAAAAGGACACAGCTGGAATAATGTACGCTTATACATCCTATAATGTGATATATGATATGATCGCGGTAAAACTCGAGCGGACGTGACGTCACCGACCGACGGCCGACGCCAACGGCGACCAAACAGGTATTTATGGACGCGCGACGCTACATCAGTGGGCGACGCGACTTTGGTAGCTGGGTCGCTTGCAGTGTGAACGCACCTTTATGAACTAAAGCTTTACAAATAAAAAGGAGCAGAAAGAAGAGTAATATATTATATGTCTTTTACAAGACACCAATTAGCAAAGTAAAAAATCAAATACAAAACTTAAAAGTGAATACTTCTATCCCGTGCAGCAGGACATACTCCCTGCTCAGAGGAGTAAGTGTAAAAAAAATATGCCAGTGAATTACTGGAGTGAGCTTCCCTGACGTTATCCTGATATCAGGATTTCATCTGTGAAAAGGGCTTGAATCTGTACACAACAAAAGACAGAGCCCCCTTTAAGGTGCACATATTCTTTTTGAAATGGCAGAATTTGCTTTTCGAAATAATTGTTGTAACTTATAATTGTACAAATTCCCAATGCACATCAAGATAAACCTCAAGGCTTCATATCCCATCTTAATATCAGGGGAACCTTTGATCATGTGACAAGCAAACGTTTAAAAACAATAAGAAAACAAGGTGCAAGAGCAGCGCAGAATAAAATCTCATCACAGCGGATAACTTTTAGTCCACGCTAAAGTTATTTTGTTAATGTCTCTTTTTGTCAAACAACACTCCGTAAGAAATAGAAATGGATTTTTGCTGATAACTGATATGCAGATATCTCCAAACTCATTTTTACAGATACTGATATTTTGTTTCAAAAGTGCAAAGTTCCCACTTATCTTAAACTGACCTGCTCCCTTTATAGTTTCAGCCTTTTTTGGAAACAGATGTACAGAAGGAAAACATCATTTTAATCTTTAATAAGTGACACTTTTGATTCTTTAAAGTGAACACTGAGTGATGATGATTATGGTGTGGTTGTGTATTTAAATTTCAATGAATGCTTTATTAGGATATGTCAAAAAAATAAACATGAGTGACACCGTAAAAATATATAAATATACTGAAAAAAACAAAAAAACAAAGAAGGTAAACTGTTGACATCTTTTTTGTGCAGCTCAAAAAGGAGCAAGAAGAAGTATAAACTTATGTAATCCCACCTCTTTTATTTCTTTGCACTATAGTAAAGTTGTTTAATTTCTTTATATTTATAATATTACAAAATTCATCATCTATTAAGGAACCAATGATTTGTATATTATATTGACTAAGATATATTATGGGTGACAAACAGACCAGTCCAAAGCAAGGATATGGAACATTTATGGCCAAACTATGGCCACAAAATTGTTTGTAGAGATTTTTATATCTGCAGGTAATAAATTGGTCAGATAATATCTTGCATCCATAGGAATTATTTACTTTTTATTTATCTATTTATGGATGTACTTTCAACCTGGACTTCTGCTGGAACCAGAATCATAACAGGAGAAAAATACCTTGGATTCTTTATCCTGGTTCTTCTGTCATAAGGCTCAAATTTTGCCAAAGTTACTATGAATCTAAATGGCTGTAAACCATGATGGACAAACCCAGTGTTGTAAACATTGATCCCCTCGTGATGCCATGAGGTGATGATAACTGTGATGGTTACCTCAGTGCGGGGCGAGGTCAGCGGGATGTCCGTCTGCGGCCTCATGTGGTATCTCAAAGGTCGGACCTGCTCGCCGTTTCTTCCATCCACTCGCTCCATCACCGGCGTCCTGACCCAACAGAGATGGAGTATTAAAGAAGATTCTAAACACTTAAATACTCAATGTGTAAATGTATATAAGTAAAGTCAAACTGTTTAATGTGTAAAAAGCTAATATTGTTCTTTTAACTCTAAGGGCTCATTTGAATATTCGTCACACTCATACTGTAAGAAGTGCAAAAATGGCTTTTTCACAAAGTAGCCATAAAGAAAATTAAACACTGAAACAACTTTTGAACTTTTTTTTTAAACCAACATCAGACCAAATCAAACACATAGAATAATCAGGAACTTTTACAGCCAATGAAATGCCAGGTTGATCAGGTCATGATGCCACTACGCTCTTTGATGAAAAAAACAAAGAAAAACAACAGCAAAAAAAAACAAAAAAACATTTCAGTATACTACATGCAAGGTTGATTTTTTGGATTGTTTCATCTTGTGAAATGTTACTGATTAGCAGCAACATTACATTTTAAGCATTATCGTTATGTAATTTTTCTGTCAAATGTCCACACTCATTTTCGTATGGTTAAAACAACACCATCTGCTGTAAAGTAATAAAAAAGATTAATTAAAGGCAAAAGGCCAGATCAACACCAAAATATCATAACATGCATTTATTCTGCTTTAACCCTTCCATGCATGATTTATTAAATCACAAAGGAATACCTTTGAAAAATGTTTGTTTTTACTTCAAACTGTTAAAAATCATGTTCATTTTTTTCAATGTTATATTTTGAGGGAGTTAAGCATCTGTCCACTATTGTGGACACCATTCATCAGCAGTATAAATAATAATCTAATGAAAAACTTAATAAAAAATCTACATACGCACGTCTTTGACAAACATTCGTTAAATGTAAATAAAAGAAAAAGCAAAACCGGAAGAATATATATTATTAATGTTTAATCAAATAAATTACTTGTGATTTACATCAAAATTAAAAATTAAAAATACAAAATTATATGAAATCATAAATAAAGGCATAATATCCAATTGGCACTTTGTTGACTATTTTAATGTCATGATGGTAAAATATGTGCTAAGATAATATTTTTATGAAACATCATAAATATGAAACATATTTTTATGAACATTTAATTTACAGCCTGTTCGTTGAACATGGTAATGCAGCCTAAAGGGTATAAAATTATTCCAAATGTCTGTCTACTGTAGTGGACACCATGCATGAAAGGGTTAATAGAAACGAGTTCAAAAACTGCAGTTCGAATGGGCATCAATGGGGCACTTTTTGCCCTCAACAGTCTGAGTGTAACTCTTGTTTGTACTCAGTGATTTTTAAACTTATTGTAGAGGCTGAGCTGAAAATAACGAGCAAATAAAAGTACAAAATCCTGCTAAAATTCACGCCAGTACATGAACACAGCCAACAGTGCCCAAGGGTTTTGTTTGCACCATATTTATCTCACTATTTTGTAATCTAAGTAAGTTTAAATTAATTCAAATGAATTTATATTGTTGTCTCATGACCAGCTGCAACAACAAAATGATGAAACAAAACACAATACAAACAACACATTAATCTGCTTCAGTTTGGACACAGGACATCAACACAAAGTATTTTCTACTAATTTAAAATCTACAACAAAATCACAGTAACAGTCACACAGACCTGAAACACGAGGGGCGTTAAACAACAACAAACACGACACATGAACACAACAGCGACACCCGCTGGAGGACAAAGGGTCAACACGAGGCGTTCAAGGACCAGCAGAGGAACAATCATAGAGGTTAAAGATATGATTAAATTAAATACTAATTAAGACACTTTGTCTCTCTGACTCTACAGGGGAAACTACAGACCAGGTCTCAACACGACCGGTGTACCTAGTCACGTGGGCCGTGTCAAACTCCCGACCCAGCGCCTCAAAGTCTGTGACACTGCATTGTGGGTAAAAAAATAATCAGAGTGAATAAATACTTACTGAGTGAACTCACAGAAGAGTAACACTGATGGACATATTTAGACATTCTCTATCTAGACTACAGTCAGTGTGTGTTATTAAGCATCAAAACCACCAATGTAGGGCTGGGACATATTGATTTTTCAAGAAATATAATCATATTTACAATCAAGATGTACAGTTAAACATTGTTAATGTTTGTTTCTGTGAAGTTAGATTATTGCCACTAGAAACTGAATATGAATTAAAATATTGAATTTGAAAAGCATGACCTGTAACGAAATTTATATTTTGAAATCTGAAATTCTTTCAAATTGGATTGAGACAATCAATGCCATTTGAACAGAATTTTACTTTAATTATTTGTAAATCAGAATCGGAATTTTGTGAAACTGAAATTTTATTCTCTGTTCTTGAATTTTAGTTATAACAGTTGAATTTTTCTTGGTAAAATAGAGTTTCAAAAACAAATTCAATTTCAAAACAAATAAACTCAACTTCAAAATGTTAAATTTGATTACACGTCATGCTTCTCAAATTCATGTTACGTATTTAACATTACATAAAAGATAGGTATGAGGTTAGATTTGTGCCACCAGAAGCTTCATTTGACTTAAAATATTGAATTTGAAAAGCATGATCTGTAATCGAGTTTAATGTTTTGAAGTTAAATTCATTTGTTTTGAAATAAATTGAAAATTTTGAAACTGAATTAGTGTTTTGAAATTATACAAGGTTAAATTTGTGCCACTAGAAACTGAATTTGAACTAAAATATGGAATTTGAAAAACATTACCTGTAACTGAATTCAGTGTTTTGAAATTGAATTCATCTGTTTTGAAATGGATTAAATATTTTGAAATTGAATTATTTGTTATGAAATTATGATTTTAGATTTGTGCCACTAGAAACTGAATTTGAACTTAAGTGCTGAATTTGAATTTGAAGCATGACATGTGTTCAAATTCAAAGTTTTGAAACTGAATTTATATGTTTTGAAATTGAATTTGTTTTTGAAACTGTATTTTACAGAGAAAAATTAAACTGTTGTTACACCTAAAATTTAAGAACAGAGAATATAATTCAGTTCACAAAATTCTGATTTTGGTCTAAAAATAATTAAAGGTGAAATTCTGTTAAAATTGAATTGATTGTCTCAGTGCAATTTGAAAGAATTTCACATTTCAAAACATTAAATTGGATCACAGATCATTCTTTTCAGATTCAATATTTTAATTCAAATTCAGTTCCTAGTGGCACAAATCTAACCTTACATCACTTCAAAACAAATAAATTCAACTTCAAAACAATATATTGGATTACAGATCATGCTTTTCAAATGTTATATTTTAATTAAGCTTCTAGTGGCACAAATCTAACCTCATACGTACCTTTTATGTTACATTAAATACATAACATTTTTCTCAGGCTTTATCTGAGCATTGGTGTGTGAAGTGATGAACAAACTGGGTGATTTGTACTGTGGGTTATATTTGAGTTGACTTTGGTAATAAGTAGATCAGTGCTGTACTTCATCCTTTATAAAGATAATATCAGACTCATCGAGGCAAAATGTAAAAATCTGCATGTGCTGTAATTTTCTGCTGTCATCCAGATGCTTGAAATAAGCCAATGAAAACAAAACAAAAAAAACAGTTAAAAATGGCCGACAAGTGAAATACTGACTACAAAGATTGTTTACACAAGAACCCCCAACTGATAAATGATTTTTTAAGCACAGGTTATTATTTGATTTGTAGAATTACATCAAAGTTTATAACTGCATTATTATGACAACAATTCATCGCTGGGCTGAAACCCATTATCTTCATTTCTTATGATTTTTATTTTTTCTATTGAACAGTGCTGTTATTGCCATCTATATTGTGTAATGGTTTTTATAAACTTAGAACAGATTTAAAGTTCAACAAAATTATTAAAATCAGGCAAATCCACTATTAATTCATGCAGTTGATCGTCATTTTTGATTACCTAAAAGAGTAGATTTGGTGATTGAGCCAAACAGTTAAATTATTATTATTTTAAACTGCATAGGATTTATCTCCGTTCAGCTAAAAAAGGTTAAGATATGTATTTTGTTTAGCCTCTAAGGGCTCTCTGAGCTTTACCGGCTGTGTTGTCGAGCTTTATGAAACGGGCTGTTGACGCAGAGGAGGCTCCGTCTGAACCGCGGGAAGCGTAGAGCGAGGAAGAGGAGGACGACGGGCACGATGAAGAGGAAGATGATGAGCAGGGCCACTCTCACAGGGTCTGACTCTGAGGAAAGGGGAGTCAAAGACAGTAAATATTAGCACTGTTACGATATAAGCTTCGTATAGAGAGAGTGCATGTGTGTGTCTTACCTCGGGTCGATCTGCCCGGTCCGCTGTCCACGCTGCCCCCGTGACCCGAGAACCTGCAGTCCGGAGGAGCCCAGCCCACCTCGCAGTGACAATTCTTATTACTGTTACACACCTGGAACACAAAACAAGAACCATTATACAACATGTACACACTGGGGATGGGGATCTCAGGTACCTCACAATACAGTAGATCAGCGCTATTCAATTAGAAATTCAGTCAGGCCAGATTTTCAGACTTAGGACATGAGCTGGGCATTTTTGGCAGACAGTGAGAAAAGTTAACCACTTAAAAGAAACATAAATAGATAACAAACACACTGGATGTTTATTCAGTTATAGCCACATCCAAAAAGGCATAAACTCAATAAAAAGCAGTACTTAGACTAAACTCCTGCTGAAATACTGTTTCTTTAAATCTTACACTTCAAACAGATAACTTCAACACATTTTGACAGGTCTGTTTTGTAACCGGGAAGGAGGTTACAATCTGAGGGGTGAAGACAACTTTGAAATATTAAGTAGACGCACAAACATTAAAAGCTTCTGTGTGTCTGTTATCGGGGTGAGCATATGGAACAGTTTAAGAGAGCAAATGAAGAAATGTTCAAGAAAAAACAAGTTTAAAAAAATGTACAAAATGATGATTTTTGCAAGATACCATAATGAAGAGAATTGAGTAGTCTGATAATATGATATGGTTATTATTAAAAAATAATGATTTATGAGAATTCTGTATATCTGTGTGAAATTATAATTACTATTGTGGATGGAAGTTTTCTGTTGCAATGTCCAAGCATGAAATAAGGGTGCATGGACATAGTTGTCTAGGGCTGTAATCAACCAAAGAAATTGTTGGTCGACCAAAACACAGCAATTGTCACCAAAAATCGACCAATCGCGGGGGGGGGGGCTCAGCGGACCGCGGCTCAATAAAAGTTATATCAGCACCTGCTTCTGTTTTAGCCCAGTTTTTCTGCTTTGTGTCCCTTTTTAAAATGCGCCACAAAATGACGTGCTGCTGCTGGATTAAACTTATATCAGCACCTGCTTCTGCTTCTGTTTTAGTCCAGTTTTGGCTTTGTGCCCCTTATTAAAATGCGCAAGAACATGACGCGCTGCAGCACCATTCATGGGACTCCTTAAGTGTTTCCATACAGAGTTCCATATTAGCCACGTTGTTCACTACAACAGACACTTTTTTTTCTGCTCGACCTTTGAGGCATCGGCAAGTTCATATAATCCGCAGCGATGTTTCTTCCCGTGTCCGCCTCTCCTTTTTTACCTCTCTCAAGCAGAAGACTCTTTGCTTTCCAGTTTTCATCAATGAAATGGGCAGTCACTGTCATATACGACTCCATTTGAAGAGACGTCCACATCTGTTATCTTTATCTATTAACTCAGAAACCTTCTCTTTTTTACTCCCTCGTATTTTGCCGTATGTGCGTGCGTAATTGTGTGGCGCGCTGGCACTGAATATCCAGGTTCCAATGTTTTTCTTGGCCTTTCATGACACCAGTGGGCCTCATACACTCAGAAATAAAATTGACAATTCCATCTGTGATGTTGTTTTTGCATTTGGATATTTATATGAGGCATACAATCCAGCACGGACTGGGTGAGGTTTGCCGACGCTGCAGTGGGCAGAGCGCATGCAGCAGCGGCATGCAGCTATAAAACGAATAAAGGATTATTAGACTAGAATATTGAAAATTTCTTAATATAATATTGATATTGAAATGAATGATAAATACATTAAAAGACAGGCTGGTACCTGTGAAACGGTTCACTTGATACATTTATCCTGATAAAATGAACCATATACTGCAGGGGAAAATATAAATTGATACATTTGGTTGACCAATCAGAATTTTGGTCGACTGAGCACGCATCGACCAATAAGTCAACCAGTCGACTTGGACTTTACAGCCCTATAGTTATGAGTTTATGTACAGTAAGTGCAAAACATCTGCATTGGTTCATTAATAATTGTTTGGTGAACAGGTGGGAATAAATATGTTTTTATTTCATCCCACTCTTTTTCAAATATGTGATTAACAGATAATGTCTGTTTGTTTTGTATTTTTTCTGTCTTTGACCTCATGTTCAAAATACATGTCGATCAAATCAAATGAAAAAAAAAAGGTAAATACAAGCACATATTAAAAGTGCAGATTAAAAACACTATCTTTTGGTCTCATTTGAAGGTGCATTAAAAGTAACTTGCTTAACAGCAACCTGTTGCATTCAATGTCTGTAATAATGTTGGAATTTTTGTAAGACATTGTCAGTGTTTGTAAAAGCTTTTCTATTGTTCTCACTGCACATCAGTCCCAATCACGATGATTTCAGGCCACTCAAGGGTTGCTTTCAGGCTGCATGTGGCTCCCGGGCTGCTAATTGAATAGGGCTGCAGTACATAGTCCATGATAATGATATAATCATGAAGCAGTGATTCTGCTTTGATATATTTAAAAAAAAAATGGAACAATATGTCACAATAATCTATTTTTTCTGTCCCTTCAGTGTTGTAGAAGCTTGAGGGATCCAAACTTTGGATTTATAAGTGGCTCGGGCATCTCTTTGTTGTGCTGATGTCTCACATCTCTGCTTTGTAAACCTTTTCTTCTAGCCTTGCAGACCTGCCTGTTTCTGAAATCCTGCATGTCTGTCTTAACCTTACACGCCAGATGGACAGTTCTATGTTGGAAATATTTCACTAATCCATCTGGGAAGAGCCGTTCGAAAATGTTTTCAGGTGCAGAACCTTCAAAAATAACAGCAGCTACAGGCTCTTCTTGCAGCCAGTAAAAAAGCAATCACAAGAAGGTGGTTGAATCCATCACCTCCCACACTGAAGGAGTGGTTTGAAATAATTTTTGAGATATACAAAATGGAAAAATTGACCTACTGCCTGAGAATTCAAAAAGTTAAGTTCGACCAAATTTGGGCAAAATGGATTAAATGTGTTTCCCTGACACAAACTTAGTTGAGTAACTATAATTAATTTTATCATCATTTCTTTTTCTGTTAGTATACTGTGTAAGTCGCCTTGGTTCATGAGTTTTTGTATGTTTGTTCAAATTAATTGTAAAAGAAGGAAACAGATGCTGTAAAATAATGTTGAATAATACTGAGAATGTTGTGTATATACAAACATATATATTTGTATACATCATTTCTCTACTAAAAAGATAATAAAAAAACAAAAAAATGGTGATTGGGTGATCGTTCGGCTCGTCACATTCATCACAGACCAATCCATATCAAGTAACGCCGCTATGCATGATGTAGCGTAGCCTCCACGTCTGTTGTCTCCATAATGATCTATGATATAAGTAAATACCGTGTTACTGCCAGACATCCCAGGAGTTGGGAGGGTTAAGAAAAGTAAGCCAAGATAGGCCAAGCAGACAGCACTTCTCTACACATCAGTGTTTTACTGTTTTGATTGCTAATTCTCCAAACTGTGCACTTTCTGCTCTTCGGAGTGTTGGGTCATCACTCACCCCGTGACCGTTACACTTCCTGCGACATTCGTCCACTCCAAACACCGACACGTCCTCACACTTCTGGTTCAGACAGGCCTGATCATAAACAGAAAACATCTGAGTTTAATAACACGGTCAATATTGGTTTTGAATAAAGATTTCATTCATGAAACTCTTTGAATTTTTATCCACATAAACCATTTAAGGTCATCGTCTGACCTTTCCTGGTGCGCAGGCGGTGCCCTGGGCCACGGTGGCAGGGTCTGACACATCGTCCCCGAGGTGGAAGAAAGTTCCTCTGCAGACCAGATCACTGTGGTTAAACTTGACTGTAGTGGTTAGAATCTCTGCGTTGGTGCCCAACAGGGGGCGCTGCCTTCCGCCCTGACACTGGATCCTACCGCAGTGCACGTCTCTGCAACACAGAGGAACACCAAGATAGACATTAATGCAACAAAACAAACACAAGGGATGATTCAGACAGAAAGGGGATGATTATAACCATATATTATAATCTATGTTATAAACTGTTTGGTTCCAGATTGGCACCTAAAACATGTTAGCATCATGTTTAACAGACACCCAAGACACGATGTTAAAGGAACAATCCAACATTTTTGATGTTTTCGCGTCTTGCCTCACTTCAAAGTCCATGAAAAGCAGATCGACTCCATTCTTTCAACTTATTAGCTTAGCTCAAACACTTGGAGTCATTGGGTAGTGTTAGCCTGCCTCTGCCTACAGTCATCTGGTTAACTCTTCAGCAACTATAGACAGTCCTATGAGCTTGCTGTGGCTTGTTTTATACCTCGTTATGTTATGTTATTTTTTGTGCTGCCAGGTGATTACAAAAATGATCTACTGAATCACATGATTTATTCTGCTTAAAGTCCCCAAATAAAGGAATTGAATTTGAGGACATTACAACATTTTAGTGCATGACAAATCAAATTAAACACTAAGAAGAGAAGATTTTTAAATCCACATTTTTATTGGTGATTGAATAAAACCTAAGTCAGGGCATCTTGTTCAGGAAATCTAAGCTCAATCAGGCAACTCAACTTACACTTTAAGCGTGTTTCATAAATCAAAGTCAAGATAAGAAAAATGTGGAGGACATCTAGAAAACCGATTAGGCCTGATACATTATTAAAGAATGCAGTACAAATATAGATAAATAAATTCAAAAATAAAATAAGACTGAGTCTCAAAATTTGTTTGGTTTGACTCGCGACGTATGTGTGAAGTGCCGTGCCACTGCCATGTACAGGTCCTTTCCCTGGCCAATATTAAAATGTTTGTGTGCTATGATTAATCTTGCGTTAATTTTTAAAAACACATATCCATGAAAAAGTTGAGGCTTCAAAAAACTATTTTAAAGTGATCAATGAGAACTGATTCACAGCTGTGAATGAGCCATTTGTTTCTTAAATTGGCAGGCAATTTGCATGTAAGAATGGTGCGCAAATGTGGTTATACTCAATCTGACAACGCCTATCCTTGCCTTCAGGAGGCATATTTAATGCGCTGCACAGCAGATTGAAGCCCTGGAAGCTTGGAACGTGGGCTCAGGAAGACTATGAGAGAACCACAACTTCATGACGTAACTGTGACTATCACAACATAAAGGGTAAGGCATTTTTATGTTTCCTTGAATTGCTGAAGTCATGTTTCACACTTGGATAAAATCAAACATCTACTAACCCTTTACTGAATGTTAGTAAAGTCTGAATGTCTAAATGAACAGAAACAAATGTTCCTTTGTGTGAAATGCAGTCACCTTTATTTAGGCTACCTGGCAGAGCATCTCAGTTACAATACCAGAACTGACAACAAACAGTGAACCTGCTCTACATGAATATATCACTTCATAAAGAGAGCAGCTCTGATTGGATCGCTCCACAACTTATCCCATCACCACCAAGCTAAGGCAGCTGTGATTGGATGTCCCTCTGAACTCGTCCAACCTTTAACACAACCAAAGTAGCTGTGATTGGATAGATTCATCACTTGTCTCTACTTCCTACACGACCATATTAGGTCTGATTGGATTAAGTCTGTCAGACATTTTAGTCTAGATTTTATTTGATGATAAAAATGTCAGGTTGTTGATGTAAACCATGAGGAAAATAATTAGTCTACAAAATTAACACTGGTGTCTTCAAAAAAGACAGGATTATTGCATGACTTAGAGGCAGCTCATGAGAAGGGATTGTTTTATTGTCGTCAAACAACGAGGATGAAACTGATGGGAAGTAAAATGTACCTGGAAGAACAATACAAGAGATGGATCAAGAAGTGTTTAATATGAGAGAATTTATATAAAAACAATCTAGTGCATTTTTGAAACTTTTTGATTCAAGCTGCAACTGTTAATCTGTTGAATCTTTGCTCTGAACTGAGCCTAGAGGAGGCTAAAGTCCTTCAGTTAGTAAGTTTGTGTTTACTCACGAGTTTCCACAGGGAATGTAGGAGCCATTGGTGAGCTGACCACAATTTCCAAATTTGTTTCCTTGTTTGTTAACCGATGAGAAGCACACCGGCGGAGCACTGGTAGCATCTGAGGACAGAGAGATCAATAAACTGTAACACCAGTAAAAATCAGAGTTTGGAGTGTTTTTATCTGTAATGTCTGATAAAGTTTCATCTGTATTTAGGACGGTGTCTTACTCGGCCCCCACAGCAGCTGGCACTGCGTGTTCATGCTTGCACAGACTCCTCCGTAGCAATAGGAGGCGTCGTCCTCGCAGGGTTCCCCGTTCTGCAGGAAGACGTTGGGGGGGCAGTAGGGGGAGGAGCCTGTGCAGAACTCGGGGAGGTCGCATTCACCGAGCGGCTCCCGACAGACCGACCCGGCCACGCGCAGCTGAGGAGGGAGGGACACTGGCTTTAGATTTAAGAAATACGCTGGAAATTTAAGAGGTGCATTTCCAGAAAATATGATATTAATATTCTTCAGTTAATTACAAAATCAGAAAATTCTACAATTTATACATACAAACTTTAAGATGAGCAGCTTAAATATTTTTTCTTAAGACCCCTGTCACTAACTTTAGGTCTTGCTTTAGTCCACTTGTCTCCTCTTACCTCCCTTCCTTCGCCCTCACACCCAACACAGCATCGTGTGGATTTGCTGTTCATCATGAGACTGGGATCCACATTCAACGAGTGATTCAGGATTGGTTTTATGGATCTATATTGCGTTTGGGGTGTTATGAACTAGTGCTTTACAAATAAACATTAGTTGATTGACAGCCCGACAGCAGATTCTAATATACTGTGTGTTTACTTTATACTGTATAATTGTGTATGTAGATGTATGTATGTGTGGTTGTAATAATAAAAATAATAATAATAATAATAAATAATATTTCATCTATCAATACAGCTCTTTTCAGACCCAAAGACACTGTCATTTAGTAAAACTTTCAAAACAACATGTGGGTGTGTTTGTTTACCTTACAGTCCTGACAGCAGATGCCGTCAGACGAACACTGAGCTCCAGGAACCAGCTGACAGGTGGAGGCGTTACAGCAGGGATCCTCACACTCCTGTCCAATCAGAGCGCAGGGACACATCAATGACAAAAACAAATGCATCTCCAAATCTCTCAAAAAGTTTCCACTCGAGCCTTTAATGAATAATACATGGCTGATCAGAGCATTCTCTTAGTCACTGTTTTGATATTTTTCTTAATACATCACTGTGAGCAAATGTGCTTAGCTTATACTGCAAAAGATATATTATTTGACTATTTAAATCTTGATCTGGTAGAATTGAAAACCGCACAAATAATGAACAAAAGCAAGAATTGATAGGGCGCCCAGAAAAATCCAGAAAATATTCATTGTTCTTCAAACAATGGTAAGCTTTTGTATCAACATGTGAAGAAAAACTGTGAAATAAACTGAGTGTTGAGACAAAATAAATCTCTGACATCATTGTTTAAAGGTGCTATGAGGAGAATCTATTTCCGGCGACATAAAGACTCTGCTATACATGAGCACGCATGGCGACTGTCTATAAGACGTGAACCAAGCCAAAGCGTGTGTTTGTTGTGATGCTGATGAATGAAGCTCGGACCTTCCTCAGAACTCTGCATTGCTTTACAACTTCTTTTTTCAACAACTTACAGGATGCAAAGTGACGAGGTAATGTATCTCTTTCTAGTTACGTAGCGGTAGTTTTTGATGTGTGACAACAAGCAATTTTTGGAAAACTTAGCATCGTAGTTTTGTAGCCGGCTATATATCGCTACTTACAGCCTGGTGCTCTAAGACGTGTCTGAATAATATAAATTTGCTCTAGTTTTAATTGTCTTGTTCCTGAAGTTGAGTATCCAGGCCAGTCCAGCCCTGTCCAACCCGACTGCGATGCTAAGGAATAGCATTTATAGATAACCTATTTTGATGCTATAAAACTCATTTTAAAGTGTGCATTTCCATCAGGCATATATCTAAAAGTGAGACTTTTTTGTAATTACTCAGAAACTCCTCATAGCATCTTTAAAAAGAAGCATTAAGAAATGATTGTGACTTAAAACCCTGCGCCCAGGTGAGGTGATGAGCTCAGCAAAAAATAAGTCTAATTCTCCAAATAACAAATTGTATGTCTTTTTTTTTGTATGTCTTTTTTATGGACCTATCTGAGTCTGAAATAAAGTCTGTCTATCTATCTATCTATCTGTCTATCTGTCTGTCTGTCTGTCTGTCTGTCTGTCTGTCTGTCTGTCTGTCTATCTATCTATCTATCTATCTACCTATAAATAATATGAAAAAACTGGCTGTTAAAATTGTCAAACTGCAAAACAAGTGAGGCTATAGCAAAGATTCAAATGAGTTTTATTTGTTATTCCAGTCTACAATTACAAGAGAAGAGACAAAAACTAGTCACTGCAGTCCCGGTATTAGCCCTAAAGACATATAAAAGAAATGCAGAATAAGGATATTTACAGCACTACCAAAATCTGAGGCTGGTAAAATCAAACAAAAACAGGGTAATAATAAGCAGACTGACAGGCGAAGAGCTGGTTACCTCGATCAGACCGCAGTCGCACTCCTCTCCTTTCTCCACGTACAGGTTTCCACAGCGAGGTCCTCCCAGCAGGCGGTCGGGCTGCGGCACGTTGAACAGACACATCCCGCCGCCGTGCAGCAGGCTGATGGACAGATCTGCAGCGCTGCAGCTGCTGAACTGCTGCCCCGGCATGAAGCTAAACACCAGAGAGACCATGGTTAATGCAGGTTAAAGAGAGAAAGGAGGAGCTCTAAGATACAAGTGCAGGACAGTTTTTGCTTCATGGGAAAAGTGTCGTACGGAATCCTGTCAGTGTTTGGAAACATTAAAACCTGTTTTTCCAACATAAAACCAGGACAGACCCCTCCTCTTTCCTTGCTCTCCATACAGCGAGTTATCACAGCTTACACTCACAAACTGTCCTGACTTTCATTAACACTTACATCTGTTTTAATTGGCAATTTAAAAGGGTCAGAGGAACGAGTCTAAAATTGTTTTTTTAAGTTATAATTTTGGGAATTTTCGGTTTGAAATCAATTAAAAATCAATCAATCAAATTTCCTTACACAGCACAGCTCATACAAACTCGATTGCAGTTCGAAGTGCTTTACATAGAACCAGAAAAATTACTAACATAGATATATGATAATAATAATTTTCCTGCAATCACCCAGCTAATACATGCTCAGCAGAGGCCCATCTGCTCCGTATATTTCACTGTAGCTGTTATGATAGTTTGTCGGATGTCAAGAGGATTAACAGACTGATGAACACCAGAGAAGCCGAAGTAACAGAAATAAAAATATCAAGATTACTGATGAAATGAAAGAAAAGAAACAAGAGAAAATGCAAAGCAATTAAACAAGAATCATCAGACAGAAATAAACAAAACACTAAAATACATTTGTAGTGAAGAAAGAAAGAAAGAAAGAAAAGTTAAATGATTAAAGGAAATCCAAATCAATTAAGTGTAAAGAGATAACAACAATTTCAACATAATAAGATAAATAAGCAAAAAAATAAATGAAATAAATCATCAAACGATTAAATTTGAAACTTATATCTAATACAATTTTTGATATTTTTAATTCTGTTGGACAATTTTTTTTTTTTTTTTACTTTTTCTGTTTATTGAACTACTTTGTAACTTTTTGAAAATTTCATTTAATTAACCGTTTACAGCCTGGGGGGTTTAATTTAAATGAAATTTAACTTCTACTAAGTTTTTGAACCTTTTCAGTGAACTCTGTGGGACTCTTGAGTTTTTAAATTGATAGATAAATGTGGGACAATTTGATTTAATTGATTTTATATTCTTCCAGTTTCTTGAATGGCAGATCTTTCTTATTATTGAAATTATTTGGAACAGTGTAACATAAACTTCATTGTAACTTTCTTTTGTAGTGTGGTTTTCATTTGGTAATCTCAGCCCTGAGTTTTTTTTTTTTTATGTATATTTTTGGGCATTTTGTGCCTTTATTGATAGGAGAGAGACAGTGGATAGGCTTGTGAAAGGGGGAGAGAGAGCAGGGGAAGACACTCTGCAAACTGGTCACGGGTGGGATTCGAACCCGGACAGGCAGAAGCAAGTATATGGGGTGCTAACCACTCCGCCAAACCAGCACCCCATCCCTGAGTTTTCTTAATGACAGACTTAGCTGTTTGTCTGGGGCCCGATTTAGATGTATTTTAATATTCTGTCTCCGGTAACACTACACTTTGCTTGGCTCGATGTACTTATACTAAAAAACAGTTAAGAAAAAGTGATCTTGGATTCAGCTATTGGCGTAATAAGTGCATGAAAGAAGATATATATATATATATATATATATATATATATATATATATATATATATATATATATATATATATATATATATATATATACATATATAAATTATATATGAGACAAAAATGAGAAATTTCAAACTAACAGAAAATTCTGACTTAAATTCCTCTATTTACCATTAAATTTTGACCAGTTATTTCCTTACAGATGCAAAATCCAAAAGTAGATAGATTAAATTACAAAATACATGTTGACACATAATATTTTTAAGCATGAATGGCGAGGAAAAATATTAAAAAACATGGTTTTAAAATAATAAGAAGAAACCTTTCATCTAAAATCAACTTTAGAGGCTGAGTCTTAGCTCCATAAAAAACATGAAGAGAGAAAAGCTTGCTTCATCTTATTTGTTAATTAAAAATGATTAAAAATGAGGGTTTCATATTTCTGACCCTGTTGACGGCTCCATGATGCACCCCCCGAGCCGCGGTTCGTTCTGACAGGAGCAGTGTCGCTCGGCGGTGTCGTGGCTCATCCCCAGGTTGTGACCGAGCTCGTGAGCGACAGTCGAGGCCACGCCGAGCACGCTGACCAGGTGGTCCTGAGGAAACAGACAGGTGTGTAAATAGCATGTTGTGTTCAGCACATTTACAGCGACGAGCTTCTCTACAAAGTTTTGGAGCTACTTTAGTACAAAGCAAAGCCTCTGTGTCCATCCACCATCAGAGCTGAACGTTTGATCAAATGGCTCAAATAGAGATTAATGAAACAAAAGTTTAAAGATGATCAGGCTAAGCACAGTAACGCCGACGAAGGTTGTTGTTTATTTTTTATTTATTTATTTAGATCCCCATTAGCTACTACCAAAGAAGCAGCGACTCTTCCAGGGGTCCAAACATTAAAAAAAGAATCCACAAAACACGTCACTGATGTTCAAAAAGCTCTGAAAATTCAGCCAGAGAATAAAAGGCAGTTAAAACAGAAACCACCAGACAGTCACAGTGACAGCCTCTTAGATGCCCAAGGATCAGGGTGTATGTAAATAAAGCAATAAATTATAATTAAAACAATTTTATAAATGAATGATTCCACGAAAGATGGATCATTCAGACAGAACAAAACTACAATTTAAATATTTCTAAAAGATAATTACAAGCTATATACCTGTAAGTTATATAATGGACAGGCTGTTAAGATAATCCTGATGACATTAGATATTTATTCAAAGTCTTTTTAAAAAAACATTTTACTTGTTTTATTTCAGTTTGCCAACATGTCTGAAATAGTTAGAATAATTTACATGCTGCTATTTTTATACTTAAGTCTATTTTTTATTCTATTAATGCTGTCCACTTTGCTGCGGTAACACTTTCAATTTCCCCACATGGGAGGAATAAAGGTTTATTCAATTCTATTCTATTCTAACAAAGAATACACAGTGTGTTTCCATAAAGTAAAGTGCTCATTAAAATCATAGCTTTATACAGTACATACTCACTTTTAGCCATTACTTAGCTTGAGGCTTTATTCTTTTTGGTGATATTTTGATTTCTTAAAGGTCTCAGACTTTAACAGATCACAGACTCACCACGTTGACTCCTCCTGAGCGATCTCTGGAGCACATGGACGACTGTGACGCCATCCCCACCGTGGTACCGTCAAAAGAACCGCCCCTACGAAACAGAGAGGCTTCAAATAAAACATATCAGGAACTGAAAATGTCCCTTCATTTTCTTATTTTTTACTGCATTTTTCTCAAACAGTCTTCAGGACAAAACAGATTTACGTCATAGAAATTTAGAATTAATGAGCCTTTGGTCAGCAGTGCTAACTATGGTTATTATTCGCCTCTTCTTTCTGGTTTTGTTTTCTTTCTTAGTTTGTATAGGGTGGGTGAGGAACGGGTTTGTGATTATACTTTCACATTTTCTTACATGTGTTAAGTTTGAAAACTGGAAATAAAATAACAATAATTAAAAAAAAAGATTTCCACCTCTGCCTCCTGAAATTTGTCCATTTTTCCCCACTATTCTAAAAATTGTGTTTCCTGTAATCTTTATTTGTGTGTGAGTTTCTCCATTACAAATATTTCTTCAACTGCTCCTCAGTCTGTGGTTCTGCTTTATACTACAATCTGGTAATTACTTTTACACTTGCTGATAATAGTACTTCAACAAACTCTCATCATGTCTTACTATTATATTGTGTAAAAGCTTCCCAAATACAATGTCTGTGAGCCCTGCGGAGATGCTACTTTCAAATTCATGCTAGTTTTCCTAAATTGCCAGCCCCAGCTTTAAGCAAGTGAAGAATATGAGTTTGGTCCACATCTGCATTCCTTCTTAATCATCGAAATGATAAAAAATCTGACAATATTTTTTCTGAATAAACTCTCAAAACTCTGGAGCTAGTGGCTGCTCACTGTGACATAAACATTTTCTAAACCATTCCTCTTCTGCTCTTAGTTCTTTCACCTCTTTTTTCACTATTTTCTTTGATACATAGTGAGGAAGAGCTCCTGCATGCCATCAAACTTTAAAGGTGCAGTGTGTAGAAATTGGCAGTTTAGCGACATCTAGTGTTCAGATTTTGGAATGAGCCCGTCTGTTTCTAAAACATCACATCACTAAGTGACTAAAGCCGATAAAGACCAAAAAGGATCATGAACAGGGCGTCATTTACAACAGCTACCAGGTGAGGATTGTTAATTCATATTTGTAACTATTATTTTGATAGATTATAGGTCAGTTAAGATGATGATGATAGGTTTTGTAAACTTTTGTAGACTCATATTCAAAAGTTGCATTTTGCTCTTTTTGTCCCCAAAGCCCACCCGTAGACAACATGGTGGAATCTTTTTCTAACTTAATAAAAAGAAAACCATGAGGATGATTGTACACCTATCTCAACAGACTCTACATACAAATGGAAACATCATATCCTAAACATACCGTTTCTGTTTGGCGAAATGCTGCTTACTTCTACACACTACACTTTTAATATAAAGTTGAGATTTCTCTGCTCTTTTTCGTCTCATAGCCTCTCTGAAATATCTCCAACAACTCCAGTATCAGTCTCCTTCTTGAAATAATCCTTCATTTGTAGCTGACAATTTCATCTCGTCTAAATATGTCCCTTAACTTCTCAAACTGCAGCTTACACCGCTCCACCATTGTGCACATTGCTGTGATGTCCATGATGCCTAAAATGAAAATGTAACTCTTAATCAAAACCACGCTGTCGTCCTCCTACATGATGAGTTGAGCGTTGTCATGCCGATGGCGTGGTAGCAGATCTTGCGCCCTCCACTCCAGGAAGTTGCTGAGCGTGTCTGTGGGATTCCTCTCCACCTTGATCTTATCGCGGTCGCTCCAGATCTCCAGACCGGTCAGTGCCACACGGACGTTCAGAGGACGGTAGAACTGAGGCAGAGGAGAGGGACATCCTGGTTAGGCTTCTTCTTCTGAAGGTTAAAGGAGTTTACCTAGGGCAGTGGGCAATATATCAACTAAATCGATCAATATTTTTTTTTTCTGCAGAAGAAGAAAATCAAGATTATTATCCTTGTCTTCCTCCAATTGTAAGTTGTCGAATGTTTGAAAATATGAATACTGGAAATGTACAGTTTACATGATGAATAGGCCCTGTTTGGTTTTGCATAAACACATATTTAGATTTATATTTGTTTTTTTAAATTAGATTAAATTATGATCAGAGAGTTCCATGTTCATAAACTGTGAAAACAGCTCAGCTTTCAGTGTTTATGTAGACAGGCCTGCTGACTAAACGTCAACATTTTATGACATACAATTAAATTTTATTTTATTTATTTTTAAATCATTACCAACCAAAATCAGATTAACCAGATTTAAAACCCTTCTCTACAAAGGTCCAGTGTGGGCTAAAAGCAAACCGGAGTTGTCATCATTCTTAGTCTACCATTTTTTGTATTATTATTTTGAACTGGTTTGTAGAATTACTTGTTTTTAATGTGAATCTCTATTTTATTGTTATTCTGTAAACGTTTGTGTTATTTTATGCTTGTAAATATTGTACATTTTATGATTTGTTGATTCAAAGGCCCGATGAGGGCCAAAAAGAGTTGGAAATTAGCATTTGCTATAAACTATAAACAAAAGCATGAAATTTACACTGAATTACAGGACAAACATACAACAGCAAAACTGATTTGCTCTCGACAAACCAGAACAGAGAGACCCTCAGGGTTAAAGTGGGTTAGCTGTTTAATGTGCAAAAGACAGTGTTTAAAATGCTGATACATTAATAATAAAAGTGCTAATGTATGATTGGAAACTTGCCCACACTAGTTTTATTGCACAGGTTGTGCACAGGTAGACCTGTTTATGCACAGCATTGCACATGGTTAGCATACACAGATGTAATCATCCATGCAAAATTGCACTTAGATTACAAACATAGTATGTCTTAAAGATTCACCTTTTTTGGATCCAAATCGCAATTTCAGACAATGTAATCTTGTGATTGCCAAAGCTGCGATTTTTGCTGCGCTCCTGACTGACCCAGGATCTTTTGTGTCACGAACTATTTTACTAACTTGTAGGCAATTTGCATCTAAGAATGGTTTACAAATGAACGGCTTTATCACAATGAATCTCGGTGAATCGGGTCACATAGTTCACTTAAAAGAGCCGTTCAAAAGAAGCGACTTGTTCGTCACATCTCCACCATGTAAATGCTGATAAGCAAGTCAACAATCTAATCTATCATCAATATCCAACGATTAGTAATCTGTTACGTGCTTTTGATCACTGAATTCCTTACTGTTGTCTAGAATGTAAACAAATGAATGAATGAATAACCAGAAAAGCACTACGAGAGTACCACAGTCCTCACCAATATTGTGATTTTATACCATGAATATTAGTCCTGCCTTTATTTCATCTAAATATTTAGATTCCTTTACCATGAAAACATACCATTAGCAATGGGATTAATAATGATACCTATTTTAGTTCAGTAGTTTTTCATGAAAATCACATTTTTCGTCATGGTGGATCCAGACGTTGATCCGGATCACTCCCACATTTGTTGAAAGTTTCATTGAAATCTGTCCATAACTTTTTGAGTTATGTTGCTAACAGAGAAACAAATAAACAAACTAACAAACTGACCAACTAACAAACAAACAAACAGACGCAGGCAATCACATAACCTCCTGGCGGATGTAAATATTGCACTGAAGCATGATTTGAAGAAAATCCTGAATCAAATTGAGATCACAATATCTGCCAGAGAAGTTGCAATTAGATCTTTTCTTAAAAATCATTCAGCCCCAGTACATAGAGTTATTTATGTATGCACAATAAGGATAGATGTTTACCATTGGTCACAGCACTGGTTTGTCCTGAGCCATCCGTTCAGATAAACCTCAAAAGCTACAAAGCTGCATTTAACTTCATGTTTAAGTTTAGTTTTTGAATTTATTTTGAAAACAAAGTAAAACCTGATTAATGTTCTGGTAATTTTTGTCACTCAGAGTTTGTTTTTTGTTTTTTTTAAGGGAAAAAATCAGTTAAAATCGTAAATTGAGTTGGAAGGATTTTATTTTTAGGTCTTATCGCCCAGCCCTAAGTTTACCTGACAGGTCAAGTGTAACAGAGCTCACCCAGTCCACCTGGTTGGCCACGTCCAGCATGCGGTAGATGATGGTCTTGTTGTTCTTCTGGTAGTTGAGGAACTGTGGCGGGCAGAGAGGACTTGATTTAGTGTTTTTGACGTTTTCCACTTTGTGACAGAAGCTGTTAGCGAGCACTGACCTCCTGATGGTCGGCCACCAGCACCAGCTCGATGTACTTGGTCTCAGACAGGATGTCTCTCTTCCTCTGCAGACGGAAAGACGTGAGGTGAAAAGTCAGGAAATGCCACGGGAACACCTGATAACAGCTTCAGAAATTTACAGACTGTGATGGCTTAGCTGGAACTTCTGCTTTTACTTCTTCAGCTCAAAAAAGGGCCTCAGCGTCGACTGTGATTCACGCCTCCTCTTTCAGTTTAAGAGTTAAACACTGGGACAGCACCAAACTCATCGCTGGTATGTTTCCCTCGGGTACAAATTTCATCTTGTAACTGATTTCAAATTTGTGGATTCAGTGAGACACAGAACTTTTGTTTTTATTTGTAGGTTATAAAACCTTAATAAATTTGTGCTGTCAGTGGATTAAAAAAATTGAGCGATTGATTAATTATGACCTGTAATTATTTAATCGAATTAAATTGTTCTCCACCCCCCAAAAACTGAAGCACAAGAAGCCCAATGCATAAAAACTCTCCAAATTTAACGGACCAATCAGGGGACAGAGGCGGAGCTGCAGATCTGACGACAACAGGAAGTGACTGCATGTTTGAGACCAGTGTTGGGGAAGTTACTTTTAAAAAGTAGTGTTTGCTCGTTACTCCTTACTTCTGAAAAAAGTAACTTGTTTCTTTACGTAGTTATCCTCTATGAAAAGTAACTTTTTAAGTTACTTGTTACTTTTCCGTTACTTTTATATTGCTCGATCATGGACAGAACCCCATATCTCTTCCTAAATGTGAAGGCCTACAAAAAGTTCTACTACAGAGAACATAACAGTTTTTTGTGCTCTTAATTTTACAAAAATGTCACATACCCTGTGGAATGAAAGCCCCTGCCCAGTGTTTCCACATTTTGCTTCTGAAATAAGAAACCTGGTCGATAAAAACAAGCCCAAAATAAGTAACCTACAGCTATTTCCTTTCCTAGTGTGATATACTACTTTTTAAAAAGAGAAGTCTACACAAAGTGTTTTAATTTTCATCTACATTACATTTCAATATCACAGCGCGAAGTATCTATTCAAGAAAAGAACATCGCTTATAGCAAGCAGACCTGGCAACTTTGGCTCTGGAGCATGCGCCATGTGCGTGAGTGTGTTTGGGGGCGTGCACATAACCAGGAAACGAGGAAGTGGACAAACTGCCTACTGCAGTCGTGTTTCTTTTATGTTAGGAGCTGGAAGATAATCAGGGGGATACACACAGACTTAAGAGCCCCAAGAAGCAACTTCACGTCTAGAAACAAGCCCAAAAAAACCACAACCCAGGGCTGTGACTCACGAGATTTTCGGTCCTTAAAAGCTTATAACGAGTGGACTTGGCAACTCTGCTCGTGTCTGTGCGAGCGGCTGAGAAGGCAGCTTCAGTGTTAGATCTGTCCGGGGGAAATGTAACGTCGCGCTACATTAAAAAAGGAACTACGTTTCGTTACCAAATTTTCAATAGTAGCGGGTTAATTTACTTTCTACCCGAAAAAGTAGTTTAATTACTGTTTGAGACCAACAGCGGTGTGTAAAAGTGATCTCTGTGGATGCAGCAAGATCTGCAGTTTTATCAGAAATGGACTTGATTTCTCCTCTAAAAGAGGAGCAAAGAATGTCACTTCAGGCTTCATTATGGGAAATTATGATTTTTCTCATCCCCACTTCTCGAATACATAGAGAGATGAAGAAATGCAACACGAACGATGCCGTAGTGATGGTTACCCTATGATATGAAGTTTACTGGGAGAACTTGGTGGGTTTTGTCTTTGACGAGATTCATGTCACATGTGACAGCTGATACATCTGTGTGGTATAATTTAATGTAAGATAGGACGATGGTCTAAGGACTGAAGTTCTCAAAGTTTGAGTTATTGGCTAACAACACCCCTAATTTTGTGTACATAATATTGTGGCCTACTACGTCATCTGCTTGGCCTTTAATGAACTGACGGATTGATTGTCTAATCACACTCTGGATATGTTTTTTAGCTGCTGCCCAGATGGACCAGTGAAGTATATCCTGTGTAGTATATACTGGACAGGTTAGTCGTTCCCTTTAGTGAAGGAAATAACAAGCAGCAGTTCAGAACAGACCTACAGACTCTATCTAAGGGAAGCTGAAGAAAAACAGAGTAACCCAGCAACAATAAGAGCTGATGAAAAATGCTCTTGATGCTGAGGATGTGGGCGCTGCCAGAAAAAGAAATGAAGCCATCCATGAACACAGAGCCTGACGAGAAGATTGATTTTGTTCCCCGGTGAGCTTTTCACAAGGACTTAAAGGTCTCAATCTCTGGTTAAAAGTCTTTTCCAGATCAGCAGTGAATTATCGCCACAGTCAGGCAGGGTTTCATATAGGGGTGTCCTGATACAACTTTTTCACCTACAATATGACACCGATATTGCAGCCTTGAGTATTGGGAGATACCGATATCGATCTAATACGATATCAGCAGGAATCATAAAGACTTGTATGACTTATTTTGTAGTATGGACTGTAAGAAAAGGCTTGATCAGGTGAGATTACTCAAACAGAGAACAGTAGTCAGCAATAGTAGGTATGAGAAAAACTGACCCATTTGTTATTAACCAATGGGTTCAATAAATTAAACCTTCAACATAAGGATATAGGACAATTAAACAAAATAAATAAAAAATAAATCAGAAGACATTGGAAAGTAACCTCAATAAATTCAATAAAAACAAAAACATATATCTATTATATTTTAAGAATAAATAACCACTGTGTTTAACTTAAACATAACCATATATTCTACAACTGAATTTAATGAATATAAAACAAATTAGCATGGACTGCTTGTATTGGAGTGCTTTAATTGGAGATTTTAGATGCAGGCTGATATCATCCGATTTTTGTTTCTGCTGATATTGAAACGATAGCCGATATCAATGCCTGATCGGGACATCTCTACTTTTATACACTTTAACTGACTTACAATCAGCAGGACTAATTGTTACTTTTGATACGATGCACCAGGATTTTATTTTAACTGCAGGATTATAATGGGAGTTTCTTCTGCTGTTGGATATGCTGATAAATATTTCCTGCCTCAGTTGTTTTCTCACCCT
Source organism: Scarus forsteni (assembly GCA_036419115.1). Classification (NCBI taxonomy): domain Eukaryota; kingdom Metazoa; phylum Chordata; class Actinopteri; order Labriformes; family Labridae; genus Scarus; species Scarus forsteni. Next base: position 10,428,359 of record JAZDUH010000508.1, on the reverse strand, counting down.
GTGAGTGTGAGTGGATCTGTAGATGGGGGGCACAGCGGTGTGAGAGACTCCACAGCCTCCAGCACTGTCGCCCTCCAGAGGACTAGTGGAGAACAGCAAGTGGACACCATCCTCGTCTTCAGCTCCTCCTCCACTTCCTCCACTTCCATCTCCTCCGCTCTCCCCTCCTCGGACCCCTTCCTCGCCCCAGCGGTGGTGGTCGTCATCCTGAGGCTTCAGCTCAAAGCTCAGTGTGGAGTTGATGGCGATGATGCCGCTGCAGGAGGAAAAAGAAACTGAAGTATTAGGAGATTAAAACTCCTCTTATGACATGAGAAAGCCCAAAACTAATTCGGTGGAAAAATGGAGAAACAGAAGGTGGGAGAAATAAAACCTTGGTGTAAAGTTGGATGGATAAATTGATAGATGATGGATGGTACACTGGATGGATCAGCAGATGCATGGATGAACAGATAGATGGAAAGGTGGACAGATGATTGTATAGATGAATGGTTGGATAAGGCGGAGAGATGGTTGAACAGACAGGCAGAAGGATAGACTGAGGGATGGATTACTGGATAGACAGATGAATAAATGAAGGATCAGATCATGAGATTAGTGGATGGATATTGATGCACAAATAGATGAATGAATGGATACAGCTGGAAAATAAAATGACGTACAATGGATGGACGCATTAATATATAAATTAAAGGAAGAACAGATGAATGAATGACAGATGGGCAGACAGATCTATGGACAAACAGATGAAGAGCTAAGTGGATTAATGGATGTGTAGCTGGATTAATCAACGAATGGTTGGATGAATGGTTTGATGGATGGATGGCATAAGGATAAATAAACAGGTGGGTGGACAGAGGGATAAATGGCTGCATGAACGAACTAGAAAAGCACTTGCAGAGCGCAGACCTCCCTCAGCACCACAGTCCTCACCCATATTGTGGTTTTCACCATAAATATTTGTCCTACCTTTATTTCATCTAAATATTTAGATTCATTGACCATGAAAACATACAATTGGCAATTGGATTCATAATGATATTTATTTTAGTTCAGTAGTTGTATCGCCTTTTTCATCATGGCCGATCCAGACGGTGATCTGGATCACTCCCAAAATCTAATCATTTGTTCCTTGTCCCAATCTGGACATTTCCTGAATTTTTTATTTTTTTTTAATGTATTTTTTGGACATTTTGTGCCTTTAATGATAGGAGAGAGACAGTGGATAGGCTTGCAAAAGGGGGAGAGAGAGTAGGGGAAGACACACTGCAAACTGGTCACAGGCGGGATTCGAACCTGGACCAGCAGAAGCAAGTACATGGAGTGCCTGGTTGCTAACCACTCCGCCAAATCAGCACCCCCATTTCCTGAAAATTTAATCGAAATCCGTCCATAACTTTTTGAGTTTTGCTACGCTTTTCTCCCGATTCCATTTTTAACGAATTTTTAGGTGCAGATTTGATTTACAATATTGCTGATTTTTGCAATCTTAGCTTTTTTAACACCAGTGAAACAGATGAACAATGATGATGCCTTCAGACTATATCAGGAAAAATACACATCACATGTAAGTCTGTTTTTAGGATGTATTCAGCAATGTATTTTAACCAGCTGTTTATACTCTCTCTTCAAAAGCCTGGATTGCATTTAAAAGAGGCTTATTAACACAGACTAAAATGAAGCATTTAAATTAGGGAAAAAAAAACAAATTTTAAACAAAAAAAAATCTATTTAAAAATTTCAAACAAAAAATCTTGACACATATGTGAATCGATTTTTTTCTCCCACCCCTAATACTTAGATAAAAGGATGACCTATTGTTATATGAGAGGATCGATGTATTAAAGAAGGGTTAAAGGAATGAACGGATGGATGGATGGCTCAACTGACAAAAAGAATAATAAGATGATGGATGGATGGAAAATAAACAAAAAGATGGATGGACAGATTGATGGTTGCATAATGGATGGATGTATATTTAAATGCATAGATGGATTAATTAACATATTGATGAATGAAAATAAGGATCTATGAATGACTGGATGGATAGATTATTAGATGGACCAGCAGATGGATGAATAAATGAGAGAATGGATGGATAGAAGGACGGATGGAAAGATGAACAGAAAAAAAGTTGGATGAATAGGCAGATGGTTATATAAATAGTGTAGTTGGACAGGTATTTAAATGGATCTATGGATTAATTCATATATTGATGAACAGAAATATTGCTGAAAAGAAGGATGGATGAATATATAAAATATAAAATATATAAAAAACTTTACGGATGAATGGATGGATGGACAAATGCATTGGGATGTATGTATGCAGGGATGATGGATGATGCAGGGATGGATAGATTATAAATAAATAGGCAGATAGAAAAAATAAACATACATTGACAAATATGTAGATAAGCCGACAGATTGTTAGAAAATGCACATCAATGTGTTGATTAATTTACGAATTGGCGGATGAGTGGATGAATAGGTGGATATGTACAGTAGTTGGATGGATAAATATCTGATGGATTGATTATTTTTACTGTTCATTAGTTTGACCTTATTTTCTGCACTTGGTAATTATTTATATCCTTTTTTTCCAGATTGTGAGGATGCCACATCATCAGAGTTTTTACAGTATAAATGCACGAAGCTGTGAAATCAGTTTGTCACTGTTTTCATTCAGCATGATCATAATATTTTAAAGAAATCACTTTGACTAGTGAGCCGCTCATCCGTCATCTCCATGTTTATTTTTGACAGTTTTAACTCCATGAACAGCCTGAACTTTTGGGCCGGTTTGAAGGAAACCTGAAGCCTTTACATGAACAAAGGCCAACAGCTCCCAGCTCGTAATCTGCTTAAAGGTTTATTTCTGTATTTTTAAACATTGGCCTTCTCTGAGGCATGTTTTGGGATTCAATTACCACACAGGTCCAACACTTAAACTTGTCCAGTCGACTGTTTTGTTCTGCTGCAGGTGAACAAGCTGTCTGGAACCTAATCCTCCACGGATCAACAGGTCTATTTTTTCATGAACTAATAATACATTTTTTTGTAGATTTGTTTATTTTTAAAGAAGAAAATGGGACAGTACATGTTAATGAACATATAAATGTAAACATGCAAGATTATAGCCGTGTGGCTAATTTCCATCTGTAGTCCCATTGGCAGGTTGGTGTTGTACAAAACATTTATACACAATAAAAACAAAACAAACAATATGAAACAAAGCAAACATAGTTGATCATCAGAAAAAAACATTTAGGCCAAGGGGCTGGTTAAAGGGCAGAGTGCTGAAGTGTAAAGTGCATTATTGTATTACGAATTACCCTAAAAATATAAAGTGCTATTTTGATTGCCTAATGCTCAATTGCATATTTTCTCTAAAACATACTTTTAGAGTAGCGGATAGATTCAGTTTCATCTTAACACATTAAAAATACTTAGGCTAATAAAGTTTCCCAATTCTAAGTGAGACACCTTTTTTGTTGTTGCATATTTTAATATTTATTGTGATTAATTGCATGTCTGACATATAAGATTCAGGTCAAGATGAGCATTTACTTCAGCCCATTGTTGATCCTTCTTTTATTAAATAAACTTTATATTCATATTTAGTCTTATTAATAACTTTGTGGCCCCTTTGAGGTCCCTGAGCTGACCTGAAATGCTCAACTGGACCGTTTTCTGCTCACGTGTAAGCTCTATAACCTTTAAGCCTCCTGCAGAGCGAGTGTTTGGAATGATCCGGATCATTTGGACGAGCGGAGCGACGTTGACAGTTTGCTCACGTTTTCTGCTGAGATCAACAAACACAAAGAGCGAAGTAGAGCCTGGACTCTGAACAAACCGATCAGAGGGTTTAAGAGATTAGGATTTTTTTCCCTTCAGAGTGTTTGAACCTTTTCTCAGGGAATGTGAAGTGTTAAACTCGATCCTGTCCTCTAATAAACTCGCAGAAAAGTTTTAATCCCGTTAACACATTTGTTCTGTTACTGTTAGAATTAGTGAAGTTTCACATTGAAATTCCTCTTCCTCTTCTCTCTGGCCTGTTTCCTGGTGAATGTTGGATTATGAAATCTGATGGTGAAAGATGTTTTCAATCTCCAGGACAAAAAAACATGCAGGCAAAATGCTGCCTATAATTTTCTCCATTTGAGGTGTCATACAAACTTACAACAGGATAAAAGCACAAATGAGGCTGTTTAACTATTCTTTTTCTAAGTATTTGATTTATAAGTGTTAACTTCAACTTCAAACAGCAATTAATCACATTTAAAAAGACTGTTTCAAGTTCAATTATTATTCATTTTACTATCTAAACTTGTTTCATGATCGGAAAATTAACTTCTGCTACAGATAATTTATTTTGTGAGACACAAAAGGGTCCTGATCGACATTTGGCAACAATTATCTGTTACACAACTGAAAAAATAACAGGAGGGAAAGTATTGTAGGGCTGGACAACTAACCAGGGTTTTATCAGTATCTTTTGTTGAGTTTGTTCTATGAAGTTACTCACATTTTGTACTTTTTACCAACAGATCAATCACCCAATCAGCTGCTGGATATGTTTTTCAAAACTTCTGTAATATATACTATATATTTTATGTACAGTAATGAAAGGCCTATCTGCTGTGTCAGGTTACACTTTCCCACGTTTCTTCTAAGCTCTCTTCCCAACAAGTGTATATGTATATTTTCATATTCTGTCACTTTTCCCCCAAATCAAACTTGAACAGTTTTCAAATTTACACTCAAATAACTTAAGATATTTGGTTAACAGCCAACATCTCAATCTAAATTTCAGAAATATTTAACACAATCTCCCTAAATATTGAAAGTGATGCAAATTCCACATGTGCTCGGACAATGTAAAAATTAATCTGTTGAGGACATTTTGTACACCGTTGTATACAGCACCACTGTGGTGTCAATATAAAAAGAGCTCTTTGCAAAAACTCAAAGTTGCCTATAACGATGCCTTTAGGATTCTGTTAAAAAAGCCGCGATCCAGCAGTGCCAGCCTGCTGTTCTGTCAGGCTCATGTAAACTCATTTAGTGCTCTTATGAGACACTTAATGTACAGATTCATGTGTCGACTGAATGACTGTGAAAACTCTTTGGTCCGGACTTTGGTCAATCCCACAGTCAGTGCTGTACGTTACCAGTCAGCTCTGTGGAAGCACTGGTACAGCTGTCTTTTATCATATTTTTGTTGAGTCTGTCTTTTTCTTTTATATGGACTTCGAGTCTCCTCAATAAAGATGATGATGATGATGATGATGATGATGATGATGCCTTCAGGGGAGCTCATGCCTTGGTCTCCACCTTATTCCAAATTCTGATTTAAGACTCAGATCTAGGCAAGAGTGTTTGTCTATATTCCTGTCAAAAATATCCAAAACACTAATTCTAATCCACGTTCACTTAACCAGGCATGATATATACCTTTCTTTAAGGAATCAAAGCAAAAATAAGCACTGAACTGCTTGTGATGAGGAGAAATATCTGCCAATAAAACAAGCAAAGTTTGACTCAGTGGGTATCTTAAATTAAGGTTCAATGTCTTCTTAAGATAAATTTGTTTAGTCTTATGAGCAGATTATTTTACTTATTACAAGAAACTCAGGCTCTATTTTTAGTTTTTATATCTTCAAATAAGATCTTAATCCAGACATGGAAGGAAATTGTGAATTAAAATCAGCCTAGTGTGATTTTTTTTGTCTTCAATTTGGACAAAAGCACTCATCTAGATCAGAGTTTTTTTCAGTGTAGTTTCCACTTCAATTTTATGTCCACTTTTGTGTTTTATCATTCATTTATTAACCCTTTAAAGCCAGTTGTATCATAATTGATACATACTTTTATAATACCTTTATCTACTCAATATGATCAACAAATTACAAAAAAAATCTGAACACAATCAGATAAATGATAAAAATGTCCTCAAATGGATTATCAGTCGCCAAAAACACCTAATGTATAAAATGAGACACAAAAAATTCATATGTTGAATTTTATGGACATTTTGATTTTTACTGATTTTAGCAGAAAGTGAAACAAACATTTCAGCTCCAAAAAATTAGAATTTTCTGGATATAATCTATGGTCTTGGGCCTTAAAGGGTTAAGGTTACTTTTAGGCTTCTGTCTGTTTCTGTTGTAGAGGAAAGGCCAGTGGATGGAGCTTGGAGGTGGGGGTTGTGTTTCTGTTATCAGGAAAGGTAGTTCAGGCCAGATTCAAACCCAGACTGTCCTCGATCCTCGGCACATGGAGCTCTTAGATACAACAGCCAAGCTACCTGTGCCCTACATTTAGTAAAGTTCTTTATTAGGGCTGGGTTTAAAAAATCAATTTAAATGATCTCCGTTTAAATGGTTCATAATTGATCCATAAAATCTAAAGATTGATCTTTTAACTTGGGTAGTTTTTTCTTCTTTGGAGGTGCAGAGAATCACCCTGCTAGTCTGGCGTGATCTGCGTTTAGCACTGTTTTAGATTGAACAAGATCTCGTGAGATGTTACTGCAAGCTGTCAAACAAACATGGAGGAAGCAAGTAGCACTATAGGAGCACCACCGGTGAGTTTAAAAGCTGATGTTTGGACGTATTTCAGATTTAACAAGCACAAAGGGAAAGACTAGTTGGACAAAAAAAAAGCAATATGCAGAATATACATTAATGTATATCATTAATATCTGATTAATGTAACTGCTTTGGGTTCAGTTCTTAATGTGAAAACAATTTTCAACAATGTACCAGGTCAAAAGATCACTTTCTAAATTTAAAACATTATTTTATCTGAGTTATCCCAGACTGAATAAATATCAAATCAAATCGGGTATCGAATCAGTTTGAGACCTTGTTATATCAAATCGAATTGATCCAGAAAATCTGAATCGACACCCAGCCCTATTCTTTATGTGTTAAACTGTCATTCTTTTTTTTTTGTGAAAGATCCATGAAAACCCTCCAGTCATTGTTTCAAAAGCCACATAAGTGACTCAATCATCGTGAGGGTCTGGCACCACAGTGCCACTAATCCAGCGTTCCTCTATAAGAACATGATGTGAAGGCAGCTTAATGCAGAGACTAACAACAACAACAACAACAACAACAACAACAACAAAACAACAACATCATCTCATGTGTGTTCAACTGTGTGTGTGTGTGACTGACCGAAGTCCGGAGCACGTGCTCAGAGCCACTCTTGATTGGGGGAATCCTCTGACGTTGCCGTGGTAATAACAGTGAGTCTGCACACAAACGCAAACACAAACATGTTACACAAACACATCTGTAGTTTGAGGCTGCGCTCGGGTTTGGTTGCTGACTCACCACAGGGTGGGCTCTCACAGACACCCCAGTGCCATTCGGGAGGTAGTAGAAGACATTTGGAGGTTTGGGCAGGAGGTCACTGCAACAGAAGAACAAAAACAGTCATTACACATTTAAACAGTTTGTGTTCAGTGGGACTGAGGCCCTGAGTCACTGAGATGGACCACAGCCTCTGATGTCACCAAAAATTAGATCAAATTAAACTTTATTCATTCCTTTGGAAGACTCTGTGACATGAAGATTCCAGCAGCAGCATAATATAGCATATAAGCAATGAACATACATTTTTGTTTATGAAAAGGATAAGCAAATCACTAGTTTGTGCTACTTATGTTTAACAGAATATCCCAACTTCATTAAAATTGTATTGACATAAAAAAGTCTTCTCCGTGGTAATTAGTTAACGCTCGTGTTACAGTAACTGCGAAAACTGTGGCCGATGCTGAATATTCTCTGCTAACATTTTTGGTGTCATTCTCTTATAATGCCAGTATTTTTTCTATCATGTCTGATAATACGCAACAGATTAAATTTTTTCCAACAGGCCATGTTTTCTACTCTTTAAAGAGAATCTTCTCTACATCAGCAGTTTGCTATGCCAGATGTCAGAATTAAACTGTATTAACACAACATATAAACATCTGAAAATTATGTTTTTTTAGCACTTATTAATTTGCAGATGTTTGAAAAAGGGCTAATATAGGTCAGTAATGCCCTGCCCGAGGAGATAAGGCGAGGTGAATCAGTAACATCTTTTAAATCACATCTTAAAACACACTTTTTTGGACTTGCTATACCATGATCCTTTTTTACTTATTTTACTATTTTAAGTTCTTCTGTTCTTAACTTCTTCATGGTTTCTCATCATTTTAGTCCTGTTTTTACTATCTTTTCTTGTTTTGATATGCTCCCTTTTTATTATCATTCTTTTTATTCCAGTTTGTTTTATGTATTTTTTTTCTTTTACCTGTCCTCTATCAACCCTTTTCTATCTTCCTGATGTGATTTTTTCAACCTTCGGTCTAAATTTTATCTGTTTCTGCAAATCTGTCCTCTATTTCCTGTCTTGTCATCTCCTTATCATTATGCATTACACCAGCTGTTTCAATTCCACTAGCTTATTCTACTGTCTTTCATTTTGTTGCTTTATTTAATAGGACCCTCTGTAACTTTTCCTCTGACTCTGGTGGTCTCTGGTTGACCTGATTGTTGATTTTATTCTGCCTTTTTCTGCCTTGGTTTTGTCTGTTAAAGCACATTGAAAAGTTCCGTTTTTAAAGGTGCTATATAAAGAAAGTTATTATTCTTATTACTGATGTTGAACTGATGTCGATGTGCATAAGTTACAAGCTCAGCTCTTTGGTGACATGTTTTGCTGTATTGGCGTTTGTTCCTTGTGTATCATATAGGCCTGTCACAATAATCAATAAATCAATTAACCGCATGATAAATAAATACGTCCTTGCTAAGTCTGTCTGCCTCGATAAGTTGACACGTGCGTGCATGTTTGTTTTCCTCCTCTCGTTCTACGAAACAGGCTGGATGAGAAGATGGGTCACTCTGTGCAACTTTCTCAACGCCTGGGTGCGTTGGTTCTATAGCGGATTTAGAGGATTTATAGCACAGTGAGCATCTGTCATTCATTCAATCTTTGCGGGGGACGGGCCTAGTATCATGTGACGTTCTGACACTCTTCACAGCAGTTAGGATATAAATCTATATATAAAAACAGAGACATTAATATTCTCTAAAATTCTGTACCTGATCTTCTACTGGTTATAATGTATACTAATTCCACTGTCAATATCGTCAGTATAAACATTTGTATATATCTATACCCTAGAGAGATAAGCTGATTAAACCTACATATTTTGTCTTTCATTTTTATTTTTGGTAATTAGATTGTGAAGAGTTCCAGTTGGATTTGGTCACGTGTACCTGCGCATACTGAAAAAGGCAACTCACTAACCCCTTTGTAAGTCTGAGGAGGAGCCGTACTGCTCCAAACCTCACTGACTTTAAATTGAAGTCTTGAAGGGTGTGTGGATCTTTTTTGTGCTTTTTCGTGGGAGATGTTCGGGTCACGCTGACAGTCTGAAAGCTCTGACTTGATAACATTCTGGTCATCCCACCAGTAAAATACCTAAGGTGTGAAACGGCCCTCAGTGGCAACTTTCTGACTCATTGGCAGGTTTAGTGCAGTCCTTCAGTGAACCAGAGCCTCTGTAATTATGATATTTAATGACACTCACTGGTTCTTCTCCAGGTCCAGCAGATAAAGTCGTCCTCCCACCTCCAGCCCACACTGCAGCGTGTCAGGGTGACCGTTCTGAAACAAAAAGGTTCACAAGCCAAACATTAAGAGGGCGAAGATGGACAAATGTTGACTGCGAGACAGGTTATAACGACTTTATCAAGATGAGGTCAATCAGGCTGTGATGGAAATGTGAAAATAAGGCTGTTAGAGAGCATGGGGGAATTGAATATCTTCGATTATTTGGGTGCATGTCCGAAAACCGTTCAAGTTTGATTTTAAGGAAAAGTGACAGCCTTATTACATATTCATCAACTGTTGGATTTTTAAGATTGAACTATATATGTATGAGTATGTACATGTGTGCACATGCACAGGTATGTGTTAATGTGTAAATGTGTTTGTATTGCATGTGCATGTGTGTTTGTTTGAAAAAATATCCAAGTGCTACTTGACTTTTTTGTCTGTCCATTTATTTTGCCTTTTGTTATATGTCTAAAATAAACTTATCATTAATTCTTTCGTTCATTATATCCAATCACACCATCAGACTGAGCCACTGACGCCCCCAACATCAGCAACATTTGGACAAGAAGCATGAGCTGGACCTTTTCTTCCTCCTACTCTCTCTCCACATTTCCAAATCTATCCATTGTCTCTCTTCTATCAATATAGGCAAAAAAATACTCCTAAAGTGTATTTAAAAGACTAATAACTAAGATCCTGCTTATATCTTTTTATTAAATTATAAATCTTTGATGCCACTCATCTCAAAACAACAATGATGTAATCTATTGATCTAAAAGATATTCTGTTCATAAAGCAAACATCTGACGGAAATGCCCTTCAATCCTCACATGCACACACACACGTAAAAAAAGGGGAAAGCCTGCAGGCATTGTTCAGGAAGTTTCTTGTCTTCAAAGAGCAGCTCCATCAACAGAAAGGAAACAAACTGATTGGATAACGGATGTACTAAGCCCCGCCCACTTCCTAATGGACTAAAAAAAGGAAGAGAGGCGGACAAGATGAAACTTCATTCATTCAACACTGTCTCTATTTCTGAGTTTGATCAAAAACTGTCCTGAAGAAACAGAAATAATCAAAACAGAGAAAACTAAATGAGTCTTATCTCTGTATTGTTTTATCGGTTCTTCAGTCATAATGTTCAAATCAAACTTTGAATGTAGCTTAAAATAATTCATACAATTTCATGATCTTAATGTCTAAATGATGGCATTATTACAACTTCAATGAGCTGAAAAATGTTTCCAGGAATGAGCTTGTAAAACTCAGACACATCAGCTCTCTTGCCCTCAGTAAACGAAGAGTTTCCACTTCTGAGCAGACCTCAGCTCTGAATCATCAGCTGTGTGGAAGTAGTTTTGGTTATATGTCTAAAATAAACTTATCATTCATTCTTTCATTCATTACCATCCAATCACACCATCAGACTGAGCCACTGACGCCCCCAACATCAGCAACATTTGGACAAGAAGCATGAGCTGGACCTATTCTTCCTCCTACTCTCTCTCCACATTTCCAAATCTATCCATTGTCTCTCTTCTATCAATATAGGCAAAAAAATACCCTTAAAGTGTATTTAAAAGACTAATAACTAAGATCCTGTTTATATCTTTTTATTAAATTATAAATCTTTGATGCCACTCATCACAAAACAACAATGATGTAATCTATTGATCTAAAAGATATTCTGTTCATAAAGCAAACATCTGACGGAAATGCCCTTCAATCCTCACATGCACACACACACGTAAAAAAAGGGGAAAGCCTGCAGGCGTTGTTCAGGAAGTTTCTTGTCTTCAAAGAGCAGCTCCATCAACAGAAAGGAAACAAACTGATTGGATAACGGATGTACTAAGCCCCGCCCACTTCCTAATGGACTAAAAAAAGGAAGAGAGGCGGACAAGATGAAACTTCATTCATTCAACACTGTCTCTATTTCTGAGTTTGATCAAAAACTGTCCTGAAGAAACAGAAATAATCAAAACAGAGAAAACTAAATGAGTCTTATCTCTGTATTGTTTTATCGGTTCTTCAGTCATAATGTTCAAATCAAACTTTTCTGTAGCTTAAAATAATTCATACAATTTCATGATCTTAATGTCTAAATTATGGCATTATTACAACTTCAATGAGCTGAAAAATGTTTCCAGGAATGAGCTCATCAGATTGTAAAACTAACAGTCCATCATCTCAACTCCTTATTCATTTTTCAGTTGTCAATGTGTTTTAATCTTATTCTTCTTGTTAAACCACTTGTTTTAAAATAATAGAATTGTTATTCTAGTCCGCAGCATTTGGAAGTCCTAACCCCCCCCAAAAAATGTTACTCCCTTTAGTTTGAGTCACACTATTGATTTTTTTTTTTATATTTGGAAATTTAATGTGCCATTTCCTAACTAAATGTGGCCAATGCAGATACATGTCCTGCCTTAATTTTGACAGTATAAGCTTTAGAAACAAACAAAAAAACAACTTTGGCTCAGCTAAAACTAATATTTATATACATTTTTTTTTATCAGAGACACTAAAAAAAAAACTCTAAAGCAGGTGTGTTGTTTCCAAATTGAGAGCTACGATATATTGTTATTTTAAAACTGCAGGATGACTTTTGGTGGGAAATAAGCTATTTTACTTTATCTGGTTGATACTCTGTCTTTATACCACATGGTGTAACCACATATCTCAAAGTAAACTCTAATGAGGTGCTTCACATGAGAGGTTAATGTCCTTTTTGAATAAAAATGAATGAAAACTATAAAAGAAAACAATAAATGAAAAGAATGTTTGGACAAACAGAAAAACTGCACAATAGAAATTCTGCAGTTTTATCAAACAGTCCAAAAACAAAATATAAACAAACAGTTGAAGTCACAGTTTAACTTCTTTTACATTTCAATAAGGAGTGGAATAAAGTCAAACTTTTATAATTTCCACCCCTTCACCATTGCTAAATAATGAATAGAATCCACTCACTTTACCCCCAAATTAGACTTTTATTTATGTATTTTAAGTTGTTTTTGTGATGTGCTACATTAACAGGTATTTATGTAAAATTCCTTTATTCAGTATCTGTTAAAAAATAGAATAAAAATACCAAATGCAACTTTTCTTTGGTTATAATGTATTGCTACTGAGTTCTGCCAATCTTTCAGCTGAAAATGTCAGAAATTCTTGTTTTATTATGTTTTAATAACAATAATTAACTTTAAAACTGTTATCTGTTATATTACTATAATCCAGATATAAACAGTTTATCTCTCACTCCCCTTCAGTTGCAGGATATGCTGAAAAATTTGGGAAAGGAACAACTCTCTCTCTATAGATCTTGATCTTTTTAGAAATGGATCAAGTGTGCAGGAGTGTGCCATCAATTATACGATTACACAATGGCTGGCTGCATTTCAGAAAGTAAATGTTTTCCGATGTCTTAGTGGAATCTGACATTATGAAGGAGCTTTTCCGGTGTCTTTGATGGACTTCTTCCTCCTCTACAACCTTTCTCATGAAATACGATGGTCCTCTTTCCTTTAATGATGCTAATAAGATCATTTAAATAACAGAGGCCGCCATTTTGAATCAAGCAATATCAAGAAGTATGGAGGTTGGCGGCTTTAGTGAATAATTTAGAAAAGTCAGAGCGTTCAAATTGATCCTTGAAGAAACATCTGGAGCGATTTAGTGACGTCTGAGCGGCTGAGGACGTGACCTCTGGAGGTATTTTTGGGTGGAGTGCTCCTTTAAAATGAGCTGAATTCCCCTCCGAGGCGTGTTTGTTTTCTCCACCCTCTGTACTTTGTGCGGTGGAGGGGTCAGATCATTGTGCAGCAGGATGAGGGGGGGCTGAGTCACGGTGAGAATAAGCGGGTGGGTCTGATGGTGGTTTAATGTGTTAACATTTACTTAAGAGATTAAAACGGGACTTTTGTTCCACATTTCTTTCAATAAGTGAAAGAGAGGAAGGAAGACGTGACATTAAAATAACAACCTCCAAATGGTAGATGAAACGTTTTTTATGATTATCTTGGCGTGAATATCAGCGACGTGCAGCTTGATGGATTAATGATTTCAGCTGAAGAGTAGAAGAGAATGCACCGCTTAAGTGAAAACATAATAAAACAGTTTTTACATTCACAGTATTTGTGCCTGTCAGAAGACATAAATGTATTCTTCCCTTTCTTTTTTAACTTGAAGTGAAATTTCCTGAGAATTTCCTGACGCTCCAACAAACCATCTCATCCTGATTCCCCAGAAGCGGAAAGTCAGGTTGAAAGTATTCCGGAATTTCAAAAGCCCTTTTTCAAGTGAAATTTTGAAAATATGCGCCTCAAGATGAGCATATCTATAGTTGATTTGGTGTGAGAGAGATGAATTTACAATAAGGGAGAAAAGCTCTTAAAAGTGGACTTTCTGGTTCACGCTGTGGGTATTTCAGATGTATTCTGGTAAAGCTCTTAGTGTGAAGCAAAGGCCCTGGCCCAAACAGCATTTCCCCACTGTTATGTGAGTTTTTTCCATGAAATTGATTTTGGTTTGGAGTTAAGTTAACACATCTCATGGAGTGCAGTTTCAATTGAATAATCAAAAACAAAAGGAAGGGCTGTCATTTTCACAAAAATCAAACTCCATTGGTTTACAAGCATATTAATTATTGTGTATATGAACATTGAGCACTTGTTTTCCTGTTTCCCTCGGATGGATCTGCTTGGTGGGGACTGACATAGAGCTGTGGCAGATCCTGCTGAAAAAGAGGCTCTGTGAATTTTCCATTTGACTGCACACAATCGGCACACAGTGGAGTCCAAGGTGCTTCCCACACAGCTCTCCTCAAATGTTTTGTTGTTGCTCTTGTCCACTTGAAGTGGCTTTGCTGATCCTCCATTTCCTCTAAAGGCCCAAACATACTTAGACAGAATGCAAGTGGAATGGACTCTGGGTCAGAACAGCCATTCAAATATCGAGTAGAAGGTGTTAGCCCTAACAGCAGGTGAACAGTGGAGGTGGGCAGAGGTGGCAGCAGGCCTCTTGTTGGGTTCGATGTGTTTGGTTTGGCCATTCAGTTTGGGGGTGAGGGAATGAAGACACTGATAACAAGGGGGGAGTTTTGGTGACAAAGTGGACAGCAGCCAGAGAAATATCTCAAATAAGTATCACATAAATGAGTACGTAAGAGTATTAGGAACATTTAAGATAGAGAAAATAATTTAGAGGAAGTCGAGACTAAAGTCCAAATGATGAGAATAAAGTCGAAGTGACAAGATTGAAATTAAAATCATGAGATTAAAGTTGGAATGGTAGAATAAAGTTGAAATAGAATTAGTCGATAAAAGTCAAAATGATGGCATTTAAGTGAAAATGTTGAGAAAAAAAAGTCTAGAATAAAGTCGACATTTAATGTATTTTGCATTATTCTCGACATTTCGGCTTTTTTCTCGACATTCCCACTTTTTGGCCCTCATACTCTTCTGTAAATGAGATAGACAGGAGGCAGATAAGTTCTGCCCTCATGGTGGATTTATGTTGGGTTTATATCATAATAACAACAGAAGAGTATAGCATTGTCCTGCTCTTTTGCAACGCATCCTGAGATCACCAGATGGACCAGTCAGTATATTCCATGAATCACTCTGGACAACAGGCCACAGAAATATTTTGGGAATCAATCAATCAATCAATCAATGTTTATTTCTAAAGCCTTTTACAGTAACCCAAGAGGCCCCCAAAGTGTCAGTGCCAGAAAATAAATAAGAACACTATGGATCCAAGCAACATAAAACAATACCATAAGAACAATACATAAAAGAAAAAGATATATAATGGGAATGGGCGAAACCTTTCAAAAGCATATCAGGCAGGGGATTGGACGATCATTCTATCAATCATGTTCATTACAGGCCAATCAGATAATGTAACAGTCAGGTGCTAATGCCATTGTTTTCAGGAGAAACAAATTTGACAACAGCAGGTCTATGATTGCTCCATCTGTCACTAACTTTAGTTCTTACTTTAGTCCACTTGTCTCCTCTTACCTGCCTTCCTTCACCCTCACACCCATCACAGCATCGTGTGGATTTGCTGTTCATCATGAGACTGGGATCCACATTCAAGATTTCCTGCTGCTTAACAGAAGGTTTTTTCTTGCCGTCATGATGGAGGGATTCATGATTGCCTATATGGATTTGTGTTGGGTGTTGGATGTATATATTTGTATATATAAAATGAAGAGTTTTATGCTCTATTGTAGAGTGTCTTGAGATAACACTTGTTATGAATTGGTGCTATACAAATAAAGACTGATTGATTGACTGACATGGGAAATACAAAATGTATCGTATAATCACATCTATGACTTTTTTGCTGTCATTTCTGCTGACTGCCTGAAAGCATGGCGTTCGTGATTTAAAAGCTATGCAGAACAAACTGGAGGGAATTAAAAAGCAAGAAGACCATTGACATTGATTTCTAGAGGGACTTGTTACTGATTCTCAACTGGAACTGCCTTTCTATTCCCATCCCTAGAAACACTTCATTCTAAAAATATCTTTAGAGAAACAATAAACCCACTTCACAATCTCAAATGACAACATAATCTCCATCAAGACATCAGATTGTTTCTGCTCTTTCCAGGACGAGATAAAAACCTCTCTCAGGATTTCTAAACAAACACTGATCTCATCTTGTGTTACAAAGTGCTCACAGAAACAACCTTCTGTCAGTCTTAATAAAATAAAAGATAAAAAAACAAAGTTTGCCCATAAAAAGTAGGTAAATCTAAAATCTCCCCACTAAGAGTTTGTTTTGTAAGAAGATTTAAAAGCGGAAAATGATCCTCTGACCTGGTTTCTTCAGTTCACTGTTTCAGCTGTTTTACTGAGGTCCAGAAACAATATTCAACACTCATTACAACTGCCTCAGCATATTCTAACGTGTCTATAACCAAAGCACTTTACTGTGTTTACTGTGTTGTGGAAAAGCTCCTTTGGAGACTGAAATAAAGACTTTACACAGATGGGAAAGGCCATCATTGTCATACAGAATAAAGTCTTGACCTGTGCAGGGTGATAATGAGCGAGATGGACGAGGGAAGAGAGTATTAATCATAAGAAACAAGGCCAGCGATAAAGGGGACAGACCACCTATTGTTGACATTTGTTTTGAGTAAAGGGTGGAACAGGGATTGATGAGGTTTTACTTATACCAATACCAATAAACAATTCTACTCCCTGATCCACTTCTTTAATTGTAACCATGCGTTGACTTCTCTGCCATACCACTGTATTTAAACTCTAAGACCCCGTCTTATCCACCTCCCTGAGTCGCCTCTGTAAGACCAGTATGTATCGACTGGGTGGCACTGCTGTACATACATATAATTGTTTGAAAACTCTAAAAAAATGGATGTGAATCTTTGCTGCATAGATTCTCAGGTATTTCACACAGTAAAAGCATACATCTGATATAATATTTTCACATATTTCCAGATCCTCTAACAATCATGATTTAGTTATAGGAATTCAATTTAATGATAAAAAATGTATCTATGATTCCTCAGAAAGCTGGGCCAAGTGCTAGATATCTAAATTTTACTCTCCAGGATGATTTCATACAAAGAAAACAAAATTTTGTTGTAGAAACAAAAGAAATCCATTCACGCCCAATATAACTCTTAACAGGCAAGCCAACCACCAGGTTGACCAACATATCTGCTTCACGCTTAGGTAATCTGGAAATTAAAGGATAAGTTCGGTTTCTACAGCTTTCACATTGTTTATAGAATGAAGTAGAACAATATACTCACCCAGAAGGCTTTCCTGATCCAAACAGTGCTTTGGGAGATATTTAGATCCAAAATCAAGTGGCGGACATCCGTATAATGGTAGCACACAGGGCATGTATAGAGCCGCTCCTAAAACTGCATTAATCATCCAAAAACTCATTAGTTTCACCAATATTTCATCACGGTCCGCTCGGGCTACTCCTCCACGACAGTCCGGGGTCGCTCCACCCATGTTTTCGTGACTGTGCTGACCTCTGAACTGAAGACTGCTCTCTGGCCAGCTGTTCTCCTTTCGTCCTCCTTTCGATGAGCTCCTCATCTATAAACTCTGGCTCCAAACTGTTAAGGACACCCATCATATTCAAAGTTCTCCTCCACAATATCTTCATCCCATAGATATTCATCCATTTTGCACAAAACTGGAAGAAGAAAGTTGTTCAGTAGCCGGCAATCGCCGCTGAAACAATGAGCTGTACTGCGCTTGCGTGCAGCAGCCGGAAAGAAAGTTTTCAGCTCAGAGGTCAGCACAGTCACAAAAACATGGGTGGAGCGACACAGACTGTAATGGAGGAGTAGCATGAGCGGACCATGATGAAATATCGGTGGAACTAATGAGTTTTTGGACAATTAATGCAGTTTTAGGAGCGGCTCTAACATGCCCCGTGTGCTACCATTATACGGATGTCTGCCGCTCGATTTTGGATCTACATATCTCCCGAAGCACTGTTTGGATCAGGAAAGCCTTCTGGGTGAGTATATTGTTCTACTTCATTCTATAAACAATGTGAAAGCTGTAGAAACCGAACTTATCCTTTAAAACCTGAAATGCTGCTAAATGAAGAGGAAGGAACACAATTTTTCCAACAAATAATTTGTTGCAAATGTATTTCTTAGTTGGAAGTCAAAGGGTGAATAATTCCCTAATGGATTCCTGCTAATTTATCTGTGTTTGTAAGAGCTGGCCTGCAGGTCAGTGCTGTCCTGCAAAGTAACTCCTTCTGCAAGTTTGTAGTGTTTCCACTTCATGAAAGTTGTGCAGTGAGGGCCTTTTCCGTGAAAACTGAGCCACTCTTGACCACTGCAAGTGGGAGAAATTGAAAAGCAAAAGGAATTATATCAATCCTTAAGGGATTCTCAACAGGAATTGGCTTTCGATTCCCATCCATAGTTAAAGGCAGGCAACATCATTCTTCCTGCTTTGTTCTTGTGGTGGACTGTGAGTCTTTTGTTTTCATTGGTTTAAAGTGATACAGCAACAAATTTTTTTTGTTTCCATGTCTTGCCTCACTCCTGAGTCCATGACAAGCAAATAGACACCATTCTATAGACTGTGTGGGCAAAGATTACAGGCAGAGAATTCCAACCGTTGTAAGGCAAGACTTTAACTTAGCTCAAACACTGGGAGTCAATGGGAAGTGTTAGCCTGCCACCTACAGTCATCAGACAAACTCTTCAGCAACTCTAAACAGTCCTGTGTGCTTGTTGTGACTCGTTTCTTTTCCAAAATAAGTAACGTTATCTATTTTTAGACTAAGATTAGCACTTTATGTAATTTTCCAAAAAAATACATACAGAACTAAACCGCAGGGTGCATGCAACCACAGGGCACATAGCTTGTACGTAGGTCAACAAAACAAAGCACGTCCTTGTTGGTTCATGCATGCACCCTGCGGTTAAGTTTTGTATGTGTTTCTTCTGAAAATTACAGAAGAGCTTATCTGATGACTGTAGATGGAGGCATGCTAACACTTCAGACTGACTCCCAAGCTTGTTTGAGCTAAGCTAATTAGCAGTGGACGATCTCTGCTTGTTTCTTTCTTGTTACGCACATTTGAAAGAAAGGAGCCTATCTGCTTGTCATGGACTATGAAGTGAGGCAAGACATGAAAACAAAAAAATGTTGGCATATCCCTTTAAGAACTGTGAGGATCGTCATGGTCAGAACAAAAAAAGTCAAATTAAATGAAATATTTGCACTTCTCCAGTGTAATGTAATTCTTTCCCACAAAGTTAAGATAACATTATGAATTAAATAAAGGTTTAATTTATGATGCCGACACCTCAGATGGCATGTCTTTGCCTTAAGTAATTTACTCAAAGGTACTTAAACATATTTATCAGTCAGCTGACATTTCTTTTCATGTTACAGGTCAGAAAATGAAAAGAAAAAACAGCACAGAAAACTCTCTGTATCAGCCTTCGCCCTGTAAAAACATCTTAAGCCGGTCAGACTTTAAGTGGGACAAATGTTTGACATTATGAGTGCAAACCAGGCTGCAGCATAGTTTCAGTTATTTCCTGAATATTTTTCATTCCAGATTCCTCTGAAACCTAAATCAGTTTTTTTCTCTGAGTAATAACAGCTTCTGAAAGAAAACAGCTTGGGTTAATTCTGCAGAGAACATGAGTAACAGTCTCACTGTGTCCTCGGCTGTCAGAATGTCCTCTTTTAGATACTGAGTGTTTTTAAATAATTTCTGTAAATAATTTATAACAACAAAAATCGCTGGAAAACTCCTACACACTCCTAACTGCATGAATGCATCAGTCTATCAAATCATCCATTGACTGTCTCCTTTCTGTTCACCTATTCTTCTGTTCATTCATCTATATATAATAATAAATCTATAATTCTACTATCTCTTCATTCATCTACTTATTTACTTAGCCATCCAGTGCTCCATCAACCCATCTATCCACCCTACATGTTTTAATTCACCCATGGATCCATTTGTAATATATATTTTTTATCCGTCCATCAGTAATTCTATTAATCCATTATGCTTAGATTTATTTCATTCTGACGTCTATTATTCTATCTATTCATCCACTGTATCCATTTATTCATCACTTTCTGCTTATCAGTTCAATGAAGTTGATACAATCGCATGTGTTTTAAATCCAAACACACCTTTGGCATTTACAGAAATTATTTGCACACTTGTGCATTTGTCAGCTGCTCCGTCAGCCTCAATCATTAATCAATCAATCTTCATTTGTATAGTGCCAATTCAAAACATGTGTTATCTCAAGACACTTTACAATGGAGCATAAAACTCTTCATTTTATGGATACACATGTATAAGATATATATATATATATATATACATAAATAAAATAAACATATACATTTAAATACAGATATGTACAGTACATCCAACACCCAACATGAATCCATATAGCCAATCCTGAATCCCTCCATCATGGCTCAAGAAAATAACCTTCTGTTAAGCAGCAGGAAATCTTGAATGTGGATCCCAGTCTCATGATGAACAGCAGATCCACATGATGCTGTGTTGGGTGTGTGGGCGAAGGAAGGGAGGTAAGAGGAGACAAGTGGACTGAAGTAAGAACTAAATTTAGTGACAGATCCATGAACCATAGACCTGTCATCATCATATTTGTTTCTACTGAAAACAAGTTTATTAGAGGTTAGCCTCTTGAGATGGTACATCTGGTTTTCAAGAGGGTCCTCGTGTCTAAATCATTGTGGTATATTCTTATTTTTAACCCACTGGTTAATCACAAATGGGTCAGTTTTTCTCATACCTACTATTGCTGACTTCTGTTCTCTGAGTAATCTCATCTGATCAGGCCTTTTCTTACAGTCCATACTACAAAATAAGTAACAGAAGTATGTTCGATTCCTGCTGATATCGTATCAGATCAATATCGGCCAATACTCAAGGCTGCAATATTCACATCATCTCGGAGGTGAAAAAGATGCATTCAGACACCCCTAGTGAAGACAGTTACTATGGATGTATAAATAATACAATCATGGACATAGAGTTCAATCAAATATTAACATTAATATCTAAAAGGAATATAATATGTTGGGGACTGATGTTATAAACATTACATCATCCGGCTTCAGTGTCATGAAAATGGTTTCACTTGTCTAAAAGTATGAATTTATTTTATTTACTAGAAATGGGAACATGTCTTTCAAATACATATATGTATAGTTAAAGTAAAGCAGTAAAGAAGTTAAAATGGGAATAACAGTGTTTGACTGTTTCCATGTTTCATAACACTCCCTCTTTCTCCCTCTCAGTGTTTTACAGCCTCTCTCGCCCACTCCCACCATCTGCTTCAAATCCATCCCCCAAATCTACTTGTTGTTCCCCCTCTCTCCTCATAAACTCTTCCTCCCTCTCTCTCTCTCTGTAAGGTGAGGTCATGTCGCTCGCTCGTCTCCAGATGATGTCAGAGCTGCAGATTTTGGGCGAGGCTCTGAGCCGACCATCGACCACAACATAAGAGGAAGAAAGCAGAGAGTTCAGACAGTCCAGAAAGACTTGTAGTATTAACTGCATGACATTTTAATATCACTTGAAATAGAAGTAAGAGCAGTAAGTCTTATGTACTTATGTCTCAAACACCAGAGTAAACAGCCTGAGATCAGTTCCAGCCTGTTGCTGCGCTCAGTGTCATTTCACAGCCTCTTGCTGTCTTATCCCAAAACTGAAGACATCAAGCCACAAAAATAAATCCTATAAAATATACAACAAGGTAAGACTGGGTTATCTTCACACACACTCTAACAGAATGCCTGCTGTCCTTGCAGCCCAGATGCTCTCTCTTTAATGGCAACCACTACTCCCCAGAACTTTCTGTCATTGCCTATAAAAAGTCTCATCTATTACATGGTTTCTAGGAAGTTATTAAAGATGACTGCTTGTTTACAACACAGAAAACCAAGAGGAGGAGCTGCTGTGTCTACTCATGCTAGATAGGCAAAAAAAGGAGGAAGAGGAGGTCCAAACAACCACAAAAGAAAAGAAACACAAGATATATCCTCCTCACTATTTTTCTTATTTTTTCACAGTTTTGTAAAATTTAAATCCAAGATTTTTTTTACAGTCAGGCTGTCATGAGAATCTTTAATTAAGGAGTCATACAGGAGTTTATAATTTATAATTACAGTTTCTGGTCTAAACTTCAGAGAGATCAACAAAATCAAACAGTGGTAGCTCCAGCAGACAGCACACATACCCAGCCTGGCCAAAAAAAAAAAAGTCGCCACCAAAACAATAGGTCACATCACACAATCTTATATTTAATTGGACCGCCTTTAGCTTTAATTACAGCACAATTTCACTGTGGCACCGTTTCAATCAGCTTCTGCAGTGTCACAGATTTGTCCCAGATCACAGCACTGCCCCCACAGGCTTGGACAGTAGGCACTGGGCATGATGGGTGCATCACTTCACCTGCCTCTCTTCTTACCCTGATGCTCCCATCACTCTGGAACAGGGACTCATCAGACCACATGACCTTCTTCCAGTCCTCCACAGTCCAATCTTTATGCTCCCTAAGCTAAGCCTTTTTTCTGGTTAGCCTTACTGATTAGGGTTTTTCTAAGGTTACACAGCTGTTCAGTCCCAATCCCTGTCACAATCATGATTCAAATTCCAGTTATTTACCAGCTCTAGCTTGAGCTACAGGGAAAAAAGTTATGACGTCACACTGGTAGGTCTACTTATGGGTTCCAGGAGATTCAGCTGTTTTTGGCAGCTACTGGTGTTGTTAACCAAAAGAGAGAGAGAGGGGTCTCAATACTGAGGACTTTGTTATCTTGTGCACAGAAGTGCTCACAGCTAGAAAAACATGATGTCTTGAGCCTCTGCTGTTGCTGTCCTAAAGAACTTAAACTCAAACTATTTACTTTCTGAATGAGTCAAGAAAACACCAGTTTGACTCAATCAATCTACGGGAAAATGACTTTTTGGGACATGTCCATATTTTCAGGTGCACCCATATTAGGCTCTGTCATGTGTTTTATCTTGACCAGGCCCCCGTGGCGGCCCTGCTAACAGCTCTGTGTCCTCACTGATGACTTTTTGATGGAATGCACACTTAACGCTCTCCTCCTCTCTCCTGTTTCCTCCTGATCGGGTGGAGTCGGGGTGGGGGGGATTTTACAGGAAGTGATCTCAGGGGCTTCAGTCAGCTGCAAAGGAAGTGTTCGTCCACTAACAGACCCCCCACCCCCTCCATACAGGAAGCTGCTGGTGAAAGCGGTCAGCGGTCCAGCTTCCTCTCTGCCCGCTCTAAGCAGTCAGACTGATGGAGGAGAGGCGAGCAGCACAATGTGAGGAGGAGACGGACCGTTCCTCCTCCGCACTCAGGGCTGATCCTCATTTCCTCGTTAAGATGCCTTATTTAACCAAAGACAGAGTCCTGCTCCCATTCATGAGAGTCAGGTCTGCAGTCTGTTTCTGGGGTGAACGAGGAAGTCGAGGGATTAATGTTTAAACAGCCCATCTGAAACTTATCAGCTACAAATAAATCTAATTTAAAACCAATGACCACAATCAAAGTTAAAAATTGACAGTAATAAAATTATCCATACATACATACCACATGCAAGAGAGGAAATAGATGGTTATCTCACAATGAGCTCAGGCAAAAAAAACATTTGAAAGCTTTTATTACCGATACCATTCTTCCCGCTAGACTAGTACAGTACCTGAAAAAACTGGAACCGGACTAGTAATACCATTAAAGGACAGTTAAGAACAGTTACAGTACAACAGCCTCCAAGTGCTCGAATGCCAGTTACCAAATAAATCTGAAACTGACATCAGCTCATCCAACAACAAGCAGAAGAAGACACATCGAAAAAAATGCTACAGGCAAAGCTACAAGTAGAAAAAAACAGGAGTGCCTTGTGGAAGCACATTGGGCTCCACTGTGTGTTGATTATGTGCAAAGCAACTGGTCCACTATGGCAAACCCACAAGCCTACTTGTCATCATTTTACCCACCATAGTCTAACAATGCCTCATCAAAAAGAGATGTTCCAGTGCCATTTTTTCCCTCTTGGTAACAATACTTGTGCTGTAAGTATCGGCTGATACCGAGTACCAATCCAACACCAGTAAGTTATAAAAAACATATCATACTACACCTGCATGACTGTGATATGATTATCATTGCGGTAAGGCCTGGCTCAGGTTAAACTCTTTGTAAAACATGAATAAATACAGCAATGATGTAGCATGATCGTGTTAGTTAGCTTAGTTCCAAGCCTCGCGTCAACTGACTCTGACACTCGTGTGCCTGTTGTGTCTGTGTCACGTCATCAATTTCTCCAGGTCCCTGCAGGTTGCAGCACAGTGCTACTGTTTAAAGAGCAGTGGAGAAGAATTGTGCCACAGTTTAACAACTTTAAACAGTTAAAAAGATTACTAATTTAATAATTGTTAGCAGATGGTGCCTAGACTCCAGTATTCACTGATACAGGTACCAGCATTTTCGGCAGTATCGGAGCAATTTCCGATACTGGTATTGAAATTGGAACAACTCTAGCAAACAGAGTATAATAAACCAGCTCAACACCACATTAGGGTGCCTGGGGCAGTGAATTGCTTGATCCTTCGCTCTCAGTGCAACCAGATCGGTCAGTGTTCCCTTGACCTCAACAACAGCTGCATCTCTCTTGCTGGATACCAGCAGAAGAAGAAGACACATCGAGGGAATGGAGGAAAGGTAGACAAAGTAGACAAAAACAGGCGCCTAAGGAAGCACATTGGGCTCCACTGTGTGCTGATTATGTGCAAAGCAACTGGTCCACTATGGCAAACCCACAAGCCTATTTGTCATCATTTTGCCCACCATAGTCTCGCAGTGCCTTGCCAAGTGCTCAGCACAGTCCTTCCCAGTTCTCCTCGGCAGTGTCCCAGCCAGAGGCAGGAAAATAGGTCATAACAGGCAAGATCGCAAGCTTCATGTGCAAGGACGTGTGGCCTCAGGAGAGATAAATAATAACATGATCTAATGGAAATGCCTCGTGTGAGTTACAGCCAAGGGGGGAGGACATACACGTTAAGAACAGAATATCCTCTCTTATTATTATGTTTGCTCAAAAATTAGGTGAGTTTGATTTTTTTAAGAAACAGTCCTAAAATGCACTAACTCTGGCAGATAGAGATGTTACAAGGATAGAAAGTGCAAATTTTTAACTCATTCCAAGTAAGAAGTTATCCAATGTGTTGCTTCATTGTACACAATGTTTGAAGCTGTGTGATTAAAGCGAGTGATGACACCGGCCACATGCTGAGCATTTGATGGTGAAGCTGAGTTTGTTGCTGACAATCTGTGTGGGCTGACAAGGAGGTCGACCACAAAAATGCCAACACCACTTATAAATCAGTTATAATCAGTGCAATGGAAAACCAAAGATCTTATAAATCAGCGGCTGTACGGTCTGATGGCATCACCACCAGTTCATTTACACACTTGTTAGCGCTAAGATGTGGTTCTCACCTGGAGAGCTTCAGCGAGGCTCCTTCTCTGTCCGTCCACCAGGACAAAGGGTCGAGTTTTACCCAGCAGGGGGCGCCACCACCTGTCCACACCTGAAAGAAGACACACTGAGTAAACTATGAGCTCAAATACACTTCATGATGCCATCCATTTAGCTACTGAGAATGTCTTTGAGACCAAAATGCAGCAGCCACCATGTTGGAAACACTGTCTTAAACTAACTCAGGATCAGCCAAGAAACAGGCAAAGGGGGTGAACTGAGGCGGGGCTTAACACAATGGCTTTTAGTCAGATCAGCTGCTTAGCTCGTGTCCTTTAGAGTAAAATATTTTAGTCTGAGAACAGTGTGACAACATAAAGATGTAAACTTAAAGACTAAAATCATATTTCTAATCAGGCTGTGTGAACATGTTAACTTCTGCTGTAAGACTTGACATTTTAACATAGAGTGTTAGTGACTTGAGTTGCTTCTGCAGGGTGCCTCTAGTGGACGCTAAAGGAACTGCACTTCAGATTTAACTTCATTTTTTAGTCTGTTTGGTTGGCCCCTGGCATGACAGACAGAAAGACAAAAGCACAAAAAAGAGATAGAGAGAAAGAAAGAGAAAGACATGAAGAAAGAAATAAAAACAGACGGACAGACAGAAAGACGAAGAATGAAAAGCAGAAATAAAGAAAGACAGATGGACAGAAAGAGGGGGAAAAAGGAAAGACAGAAATAAAGAAAAAGAGAAAGAAAAAGACTGACAGAAATAAAGAAAGACAACTAAAGAAAGAAAGAAAGAAAGAAAGAAAATGATGCTCTGCTAACAGAAAAACCTTGAGTGAATGCTGATATTTGGTAGTGACAAATCCCATTTTAGAAAATAATCATTTCATTTATAATCAGTTTTTAAAGGATAACTAAATCGCTGGATACAGTTAAAATACATATGCAAAATGACTCGCTCTTGTCTAGTAATTGATGAAAAAATACTTTAAAATATCTCAACTTTCTGAAAAACTTGCCACAAAACAGGATTTTTTTTGCAAATGCATAGGAACATTGTTCACACTGAGGCAGAGTTCCTGAACCCTGTAATCTGGAATAGTGGATGTGACTCAATCTCATCACAATGAGCCCTTCCACACGTGGACACCCTGCTGTGATAACAGGATATAGGTAAAGCCTTTGAATCACATGTATTGTAATAGGAGTGACTTTTTAGGATGTACTGATGATATATGCTGTTAAAAGAGGAGAAACACAAAAATAAACCAGAACAAAGGAAACAGAATAGTGTCAATTTTTGCTTCTTATAACATGTGACCAATACTGATCTGAGCATCGCTATGTGTGAAAATACATCTGTTTTCCTTTAAAAGACTTGGTTCAGTTATAATGAATAAAATATCAATAATATTATTTTATATATTATTGTTTTTGTTCATCCAAATCTAAAGTTGGTTTGTTTACTGGCGTCATGATAGTAACAAGCATTCGTGAAGCACGTGCATGCGGCATTAATTAACCTGATAACATTTACAGCAGTTTCCTGATCCATAGGTCAATGTCATCACGGTTACCTTGGCAACAGGCCCAGCGTTCAACCAGGTCAAAGTTGACGGTCAAGCAGGGTGACACGGCAGATTAACTTCCCATGTCTCACGTGCAGAGAAAACATAACCGTTACCTGTCCCGGTGAGACTGTCGGCGCCGTCCGCCTGTGCTGCCTTCAGGGACCGGGCAGAGGTGACCACTTCATCCCGGGAGCAGAGCAGCAGCAGCGGCAGCAGCAGCGTGGATACCCCGCTCCTCATCCTCCTGCGTCACCGGCAAACAGCAACAGGTTGCTGCCTGATGTTTCTGAGGCAACCCCGTTACCGTCCCGTTACCTCACCGAGTCCGAGCACCGCGAGAGGATCCACGGATAGAGCTCCATGCTGCCCCCGGTAACATCCACAGGAACACCCGGAGCAGAGTGGCTGCTTGTCCCGGGGCAGGGCTGCTGTTCTACCCGGGAAAAGTGAGCTTAACTCGGTGTAGAGCCAGCAGAGCGTCCGCTATCTACGCAGCTCCCGTTAAATCAGGAGGGAGCCGTCAGGTCGGTTCGGAGAGGCTCGTTTATCACCGGTTATGTTCGTCAGTACAGTTCGGTTCATCTGTCCCGGAGAGACCTCACGGTGGGTAATTAACGGAGGACACCGAGCAGCTCGTGCTATAACGGAGAGCTGAATATGACGTCATATACCCTACTGTAACCGGAACTAAAGAGAAAGAAATACGGCTGTTCCGCCTTCAAAATAAAAGTAACCCAAAATGATCACAAACAATAACTAATAAAAATTAAAATAATTTAAATTAAATATATTGAATATCAAGACTTAATTTTTTCAGTACTACTGGTGATATTGATTAGTAATTGATTAGTAGAGTTAAATAATAAATCAGGAGTAAAAAAAATCGAAAACACACACACACACACACACACATATATAAATATATATATATATATATATATTTATATATATATATATATATATAAATATATATATATATATATATATATGTTTGATCTGATTTGTAAGATTTTTCACTTACCTTCTGTTCGGTTTCAAAGTGGATCCTGTGTTGACATACATATGTATATGCTCAGGTGTACATGCAATTTTTGTGTGTACATAAATAATTTAAAACTGACTTTGACTTGTTTGTTTTTTTAGAAGTGTAACATAAATAAAGAAATTAAAAAACACACTAACAAGTGTGACTGCAAAAACTTATCTCAATTTTAGGATAAAAGCAAAAGGGAGATGTTAAAGTGGCTTACATGTACTGTAAAACCTTCAGTTTAATTTAAGTTAAATCAGATACTGAAGCCTTCAGAGCTTAATAACTGTTTAATACCAGCACTACACTGACACAGTCACAGTTTTAACCTTCTTTTACTGAAAATACATTTGGGTTACATTTAAATTACAACAATGCTGTAACATTTGAAATGACTTTGAGTTTTGAATTTCAATGAAAAAGTATACTTGTTTTATTTGTATTTATTTATTAGTTGTTATATTTTGTGAGTCTTTTCATAAATGTTTCATTTTGATGTGTTTTTCCAGTATCGATGTGTTCAAATGTTTTCTGTTAAGCACTTTAAATTGCCCTAGAGGTTCTACAAAAATAATCTTTCCCTGCAGAGCTTTAACATTTTAACACCCCATATTGTACATAGATTAAGACTCAAATATTTTAATTACTGATTAGGTCTGGGCTTTGTGTCAAGATTAAATTGCACAGTATCATTGGTAATGTTAATACAGGAGGCTGAAGCTCTCACTCTTGATCAACCAGAAATTTAGACCCCCTGACATAAAACTCACTTTAAAAATCAAGTTAGTCTAATCATTATTAGGCCCCCTGTTAGCCACGGGGCCTTAAAATCTTCATTGTTGCTCTGGCTGTACAGTTGATAACAGCCCCACACAGTGTGATTGGTGAGCATCAGTGATTTAACTGTAATTAAAATGTTTTAATTTTATACAACACAGTCCTCTCTTAGTGTGAACAGTGATATGAGGGTTAATCTTGGTATATGGCTGATAAAATGAATCATGTTAATCTAATGATGGATGTTGCAGTCACTAATCTAAGAGGCTTATCACACGTAAACACAAGGTGTTTCCTCGCGGATTAACCCCTTCCTGTTTCTGCATGAGGAGATTACAGCAGCTGTAATGAGCTGTGTGATGAATAATCACCTCACTGACACACTGCAGTACACTTCTGCTTCTGCTGGTTTTGAGGTTTTATAAATGTACTGTCTGAGGCTTGTTTTAAAAGATTTATGTGCAGTGAACACCATCAGTAAGACAGTTTCCAGTCATCGATCTAAAGAGGCAACTTAACTCTCACTTTTTAAAGTCATGCATGTTGGAAAAATTACAAAAGGATGTTTGTGTCGTTATGTCAAAATACATGTTTTGATTCCAAGGCGAGGGAAAAGAGAGAATTCTGGGAGAAAAGAAACGCTTGAAAAAGAAACAATGTAGGACTTTCATACTGGTTGCATCATTTTCTTTGTTCAGTTAAACATTTTATCTTTTTATCACCATATAAATAAAAAATACAGTGAGGCTGTCAAAACTTTGAAACTTCTTTTGACACTACATGGCTTCAAATCTGTCAGATATTATTCAAAAGGTTCCTTTACATCTTTTAAATCAAATTTAGGAATTTTTCGAGACTTCCTAAAGGAATACACCAACATTTTTTTGTTTTAATGTCTTGCCTCACTCCTGAGTGCATGACAAGAAGGTAGACTCCATTCTTTAGACTGTGTGTTCAGTAACAAGGAGGAGATGGGGAGAGCTCAGCCACTACTAATTAGCTTAGCTCAAACACTTGGAGTCAATGGGTAGTGTTAGCCTTCCTCTGCCTACAGTCACCAGATAAACTCTTCAGAAACTCTAAGAGGTCCTTGGACTAATTTTAAAATAAAATAACATTATTTTGAAATCGTTTTTATGGTTAAGAGTACACTTTAAGTGATACATAATTGACATCAAATGGTTAAGATGGTGTTGAACTAGGAATATCAAACAACAGATTTTACATTTTTGAGCATTTTTTGGTTACTAAAATGTCGAATACTGCAAAAAGCCTCTTGACATTTAAGCGTAAAAAAATTGCTTTGAAGCGCAAATAATTCAGATTTTAAGATGTTATTCAAAATGTCATTGATTGGGATAAACTAGCATAATTCAAATGTTAAATGCAATTAAACCTAAAAACAGTCCTTGTAGCGGATAGACAGATAGATAGGAACTTTATTAATCCCTTGGGAGGGTTCCCTCAGGAAATTCAAAGGTTCATAGATTTAAACAGGAACATCTAAAAGGGGATCAGCTTTAACTCCTCTGCTGCTGATTCAGAGTCGGTGGGTTTCAGGTGAGCGCGGCGACCCCGATGACGTCACAGCGTGCTGATGTGGACTAATGGAGCGTCAATTTGAGGTTCAGAGTTAATCTGTGAATGAATCAGAGCTGCACGTGCTGCTGCTGAGGATCAGCTGCTTATACTACCACCCTGTATGTCTGTAAGCTGATCATGTGACAAACACACACACACAGATACACACACACGCACACATACACACACATGCACACACACTGTACATTCACACATGAATGCACAGAGATGTTTGTTTAGTTAAATGCTTAATCGGTGTAATTAGAAGCATTTATTCATAATCAGCTCGTTTCAATCTTCCGTGCTGCTTTATTTAAAAACATGTTTTCATTTTAAACTCATCCGAATGTAATTATTAATTAAATTAACATTTATTAAACTATCTTAAACTAACTCGACGTTGTTCTTTGGCAGTGATCACCAGGCTGAGCTGAAATGTTTGAATCATCAGAAGATGTTTTTTTGCTCAAACATGTTTAAATTTTATTCTCTTCAATACCTCTTTTCTTTTCATTCTCACACTTTAAAGTGTTGGGACGTCGTCTCTATCCAGGGCTGTAGTGCGTCTCCTCAGTGTCGGACACTTCCTGTTCTTGCCATTGACAGAAGTGAGACCACCACCTGTTCAGATGCTCAGACACCTGCAGGAGGAGGTTTAAGAGGCTGATATTAGACCGCTTTCTGTACATATACTCGGTTTGATGAATATGATCTAGGAATATCAAAATATGTCCCAAAACTGGGCAATTTCAAGAAGCACAAGGTACTTGTGCCCTAATGACAGGATAAGCACTCAATGAAGAGACCCTGACCCCTCTGGTACCTTCAATCAATCAAGCAAACAGAGCTATACTTGGCAGTAATTGTTTCTGTAAAACTGAAATTTATTACATTTATTTATTCATTTTTCGAATGAAAATGTTTCTAAAATATGTTTTATTGATCAGTAAATATTCTGCAAGTGGACAGTCTATCCTTTAAATTCCAACAGTGTGGTCCTTTGCATTAAGAACAACATTAATGTGAGCTCTTGGGTACCAAAGTTGCCCATCCTTACCAGTGCAGGTTTTCTTGACTAATTATTTTCATCATAGTTTTCGCCAACACAACTAGACAGTAGCTCATAAAAACAAGTGCACATGGACAAAAAACTTAAACTAAATTAACTGACACTTTCATCAACGACTAAAAACTGGTTAAAAAAAAAATGTAAAAAAAAAAATCATAGAAAGTAGAGAAAAGTTAGGAATCTATCCAATCACAGCTGCTTTGGTTGTGTTAAAGGTTGGATGAGTTCAGAGGGACATCCAATCGCAGCTGCCTTAGCTTGGTGGTGGTGGGATAAGTTGTGGAGCGATCCAATCAGAGCTGATCTCTTTATGAGTTAATATATTCATGTAGAGCAGGTTCACTGTTTGTTGTCAGTTCTGGTATTGTAACTGAGATGCTCTGCCAGGTAGCCTAAATAAAGGTGACTGCATTTCACACAAAAGGAACATTTGTTTCTGTTCATTTAGACATTCAAACTTTAATATCATTCAGTAAAGGGTTATTATAAAGGATAAAGGATGTTCCATTTATCCAAGTGTAAAACATGACTTCAGAAATTCATGGAAACAAAATATACCATAAACTTTACACTGCATATTTTAGTCGACTAAACTTACAGTTGGTTTCATCGGCAAAAGTTTTGTCAAATTTCATCAGCCAACACTAGGCTAAAATTAAATAATTCAAATGATTAGATTGTGACAAAAACTAAAATTATTTATCGGCAAAAGACGATAACTAAAACTGAATTAAAAAGTGCTGTTAAAATGAACACTGGTCCTTTCTCTGCATTTAGATGACAGGGATCCTCACAGGCTGTGAAGTTTTCATTTTCATTTCATTTCATATACTTTATTGTCCCCGGGGGGAAATTTGTCATGGGCTCCCTGCTGGTTCTGCATGCATAAAAGTGCAGCACAAATCACAAAACACAAACACTACAGTCACAACAAGTCACAATCACATCCAGAACATCCCTATTGCACAGTACCAATAATTTAAATAAATACATTAAACCAGTGTGAAGGCCAAGGAGCCAAGATAAACTAAAACTACATCTGCTCATTCATAATCTTAACAGATGTTGGGATAAAAGAGTGTTTAAAACGGTTAAGCCTGCAGCGGGGGACTCTGAATCTCCTCCTTGAAGGTAGCAGGTGATAAATTTGTACACAATGCTGCGTGTGGCACCAGGCACAAAATGATTTTTGTCAAACTATCAACAAAAAAGAATAAAAACATCTAAATGGATCAATATGCAGCTCAAACAGCCAAATGAATTGAAAAGGTCAATCTGCTCACCGTTTGCATTCTCGGTTCCTCCTTGTTGATCTGTTTCTTGTCAGACGAGATTCTTTTCTGGAGCTGCAGGTTGTAGAGAAACAAAACTCTCTTCTTCTCCCTCTGTTAAACACACACAGAAGTAAACTTAGTTTTATTTTAACTCATATTAAGTGCTATTTTGATCAGCGAGGAGCAGATCGTAGAGGTAAAAGGGTTATTCAGTGCATGATATCAGCTTTACTCGACTGTTTTAGTTTTCCACTAGGGAATCAAACAGAGTAGCGGGCGCAGTTTTTCAAATCACCTCTAGCGAAGTTCCAGGCAAAGTGAGAGGAGGTAAATGTGAACTGGAAACACCGCTGATCTCTGAATGGTCAGAGAAATACTACAACCCCAGTAACCTGTCAGACCATATGGACTGTCTCACATATCCATGGGACATATTTCACATCCATCTGGGAAACAGAGAGTGACTGGGGAGGCAGGGCTTTCAATAAAACCTTTTTTTTTTCATTGAAAAATGAGACAATACAGTGGGAAAGACAGACAAACATGTGAACAGCAACATTTGTGTTTGTGTGTTTTTGTAACCCAAGCATATGATATGATTCAAAATTAATACAATACAAAGATAGCTATGATATAAATAGTGGTTAAGGCAATAAGTTGATTATAACAAGGCTTGCATGATAACAAAAATTATAATACTACTAGGATTATTAGACAGTCAAAATAAACAATAACATTAATAATAAAATTAATAATAACAATAATTATTATTATTATTAGTAGTAGTAGTATTACAGTGATTATTGGTCAAAAGGAACAATAAGAACAATAAGTTACAATAAGAACAATGACTTTGATTATTAGAAAGTCAAATGTAATAATAATAATAATAATAATAACTATTATTATTATTACTTTCACTATTATTATTATTAGTAGTATCATTATCATTATTATTACTATGGTTGTTAGACAGTTAAAAGGCATAAAAACAAAAATTGAAATAATAACTACAAAGATTATTAGACAGTTAAAGGAACCATAAGCATCATCAATATAATAATAACAATAATTACTATGATTATTAGACAGTCAAAAAGAACAACAACAATAATAATGATTATAAATAAGTCAAAAGGGGTAATAGTCATTAAAACAACAACCATCATAATAAGTAGTATGACAAGACTAGACGAACTAGATTAAAATTAAGCAATTTAGATGAATAAATTAAGACTAAACTAAAAGATATTTTAGGCAACAGACCATGACTACTTTTTGGATTTAAAAATAAGTCAAAAAAACTCATTTGACTCACTCTAAGGCACAATTGCCTGAGATGCCTGGATTAAAATCTTATTTGAGGATATTAAATCCTATAAAAAAGTCTAAGTTGCTTGTAATAAGTAAAATAATCTGCCAATGAGACAAGCCAAGGTTGTCTTAAAGCGGTCGATCCAAAGTGGATGTTAAACATCAATTTAAGACACTCATAGAGTAAAAATGTGTTTGTTTCTTTGGCAGATATATTTTTATCATTACAAACAACTCAATGTATGTTTTTTTTGCCTTTTATTCCTTGTTGAAAATACTTATCTGGACCTGTCAGGTAAATATGGACTAGAATAAGTGTTTTATTCTATTATTATATTTCCATTTTGAAATGATACAAACTCACTTAGCTGTGTAATTAATCTTCTTTGAATAAGAGTCATCTATGTTTAAAGTCAGACTCTGATATGCTTTAATGAGTGTCACTGAAACTATAAACATGATGACATGACACTCCTCTCCCTCTTTCTCCTTTTCTCCACCAGCTGCTCTGTTTTAATGCTCTTACATTAATCTGCTCTCTGATCAGTGTACTGCAGCTCACACACTGAAAACACGGTGTGTGTATGTGGATGTGTGTCATGCTAATCAAACTCACATACTTGCCTCTTCCTCAGTGCTGCAGAGGAAGTGACATCAGGGCGAGTATGTTTATTGTTACTCTGTCCTTCGACTGATACATCGACTAATCGGCCGTCTGATGCTCTGCTCCGGACAGACGCTCTAATTCAGTTATCTAACAGTTTTAATGTGGAGGGTTGATCCTGTAAAGGTCTTAATGTGTAATCTTGTTTCAGAGATCCTCGCCTGTTTTTACTTTCTCACTAATGACTTAGCTTGCTTCAGGATAGAGCTGGGCAAAAAAATCCATTAAATCGATTAATTCAAATTATTTTCTGCAGAAGATTTAAAAAATTGAAAATCAAGATTTTTTTTCTTGCCTTAGTCCAATTGTAAGTAGTTGCAATTTTTGAAAAAAATTACAATTTCATGATGGGCGGCCTTGTAGGGTTTGCATCATAAACAAGCACTTTTACAGGCCTGTATTTGTTATTTAATGAGATTAAATATTGATCAGAGAGTTTCATGCTAATACTGTAAAAATACCTCAGCCTTTTAGTGTTTATGTAGACAAACCTGCCTATGTTTATACTACATAATCAACCTTTTATGACCCAGACTTTGACTTTAAGAGGGAAACATTTAGACAACATAAAGGCAAAACTTGATTTGTTTCATTTTTATGCCACTGGGAGTTTTGTTTCCTTTTCGGGAGGGAAAAATGATGCATCTAAAATCTCCGAAGTAAGCACTCTGATAAAAGCAGTCCATTCTAATGTATTTGTTATTTATTTAATTTAGTTGTAGAATTTGCTTATGTTTAAGTTAAACACAGTGGTTACGTTGCAATTTAAAAATACATTTTTGTTTTTATTGGATATTTTGAGGTTACTTTTTAGAGTCTTGTAATTTAATTTTTTTTATTCTATTTAGTTGTTTTTAGACCCATTGGCTAATAACAAATGGGTCAGTTTTTCTCATATCTACTATTGATGACTGCTGTTCTCTGTTTGAGTAATCTCACCTGATCGAGCCTTTTCTTACAGTCCATACTACAAACAAAGTAATAAAACTATTCATGATTCCTGCTGATGTCGTATTGAATCGATATCAGTATTGACCGATACTCAAGGCTGCAATATAGGTATCGTATCGGAGGTGAAAAAGTTGTATTGGGACACCCCTAGTTCAAAACAGTCATGGCATCTGCCTATGACAAGTAGAAAATACACATGTAGGTGGAGGATATATGGCTATGACATCATAAACCTCAGGAAGTAAAAAATTAACTGTTTAATGGGGCTTTTTAAAGAGGTAAAGATCTTTTCTCTATGAACTGAGAGTTTAGTAAAAGCTGTCATATTCTCCTGTTTCTCAAGCCCCTTCAATAACATTAAAAGCAAAGAAAATTGATTTTGCAGGACATGGGACCTTCACATTAGTTCATACCCTGGACAGTGAACTTAAAGGTTCTATGAGGAGAATCTGTTACCAGCGGCTTAAAGACTCTGCTACCCATGAGCACACGCAGCGACTGACGTAATGCTGCGTTCCAGTAACCTCGGAACTGGGAGTGACATCATCTCTGACTTATTGGCCTTCCAGTTCAAGTTGGAAAAAAACATGCCGATCTACCAGGCTATTGTTAGCTGTTGTTAGCACGCCCTGTGTTGTTGTTCACAAATATCACATGAAGAATGTGATTATCACTATGGCAGCATTTTTGTAAATATAAGTCTAACAATACTATGTATACAGCTGATCTAGAGCCACACACCCCAGTCAGAAGTGCAAATAAATTGATTATTACAGGAGCTAAATAACTGTTCACACTGGGGGCATCCATCTTTGATTGTCAACTCGGGGGTGGCGAGGTTTCACCGAGTTCCCAGGAGGAAATTCCAACTTCGGGGGACCTTCCAGTTGCAGTTTCGGACTCGGAACCCAGAAATTCCTACATCTGACTACAACTAGAACGCACCAAAAGACATGAACCAAGCCAGAGCATGTGTTTGTTGTGATGCTAATGAATGCAGCTCAGACCTTCCTCAGAACTCTGCATTGCTTTACACCTTCTTTTTTCAACAACTTGGATGCCAAGCGACGAGGTAATGTATTTCTTTCTAGTTACGTAGCGGTAGTTTTTGATGTGACAACAAGCAATTTTTGGAAAACTTAGTATCGTAGTCTTTGGAGACTTGTACCATAACCTTATAAAGGAAACATTTCATGAAGTATTAACAGCTAAAAAGGAGGAAAAGTTTATCACAGACCTCCACACAAACACAGTGGAGGACACTCACACTTTCTCAGCCAGACTAAGGTGTGTATCTTTGTACCTTTGGGTGGTAGAAGGCCGCGATGGCCCGTCTGAGGCGGTTGGTGTAAACCTGCAAGCAGCTGAAGGCAGCCAGCAGCAGCACACAAAATACACAACTGATGTACACACCATTAGAGAGCGAAGAGGGGGGGAACACACACTCTGTAGGAGAGAGGCAGAGAGAGAGGATGTCAGCACTCT
Source organism: Scarus forsteni (assembly GCA_036419115.1). Taxonomy (NCBI): domain Eukaryota; kingdom Metazoa; phylum Chordata; class Actinopteri; order Labriformes; family Labridae; genus Scarus; species Scarus forsteni. The sequence goes on along the minus strand of JAZDUH010000508.1, from coordinate 10,390,980 downwards.
GCCGTCCTCTGCTGGTTCAAACTGATACGACAAACAGCAGATTCAGCATTTACGGACACTGCAGTGGTTTGGCTGCTCATGGGCGGAGATTCTTTTTTTAACTATAGCAGATTTATCTCATAACTTCACGACCCAAAGAGGGGACAACAGGTCTGCAGGGCCTCTGTTTCACATACCCTGGTTGTCAGTGCGGATGTCGAGGGTGGATGAGGTGTTGAAGGCTGAAACCGTCTTCCTCAGGAGGCGGGCCAGCATGGAGTCTCCGCCCACTTTAATGTCCACCTGGTGACTACCTGCAGAGCAAGAACATCCACCTTTACGCTCCGAGCTAAGAGAAGGGTTAAAGTTTGGCTGTAGGAGAGGATGGAGGGCTTTAAAATAAATAAATACAGATTTTGTTTGTTTTTGTTTGCTTTCATCCCACATACAGTCTGATAAATATCCATACATACATATAAGGATAAACAGATGCTCTAATGTATATCAGATCATTATGCAAATATTCACTCATATTACATTTCTTCTTAGCAATGATGATTATTATTTATCATTCGCAACTTGCTTAAACCCTCCTTTTGTTTGTCTTGGAGAAATTAAAACCTTATTATGCGCTGTAAAACATGCCTCATCATTATAGAAAAAAATTCTAAACAAATAAAGTATAAGATAAAAAATCTTTTGATACTTAAAAGTGATTAAAATGCTAAAATGCAGATTTATTATAAATATACTTCATTTTAATTATTTCCCTAAAACTGCAAAACTGTTAAAAGAGTAACAAAAAGAGTTATTTGAATTTGTATAAATGTCAGAATCTAAATTTTTGCACAATTCTGTCAAAAAAGCAAACAAGTAATGCTGATACATGTTCTGATTCATTTGATCAGAGGGGACCTTATGTTAGAAAATGCCTAAAGATAAGACATTAATATTTAAAAAAGGTTGTTTAAGTGTAATATCGTAGCATTAAGTATTGTTAATTTGATGTTCATATATTAATTTTTGTAACCTTATTTTGTGAAAGGGACATTGAGCTCTCACAGAGGAGACTCACTCTCTAACCCCTGATTTGTCTGTTTATCATATTCATATATCTCACTTTTTATTTTTTAACAAGTCAATCAGAAATCTATTATATGCTGTTTTAATTATATGTTGTGCATACAGGAAGAAAAGACGAAACAAATAAGAAAACTAAGTATTTGTTTGCAGTATTGAGCATCGCTGCCTGGAAGGCAATTACTAAAAATTCTCAAGTCAGAAGCTCCAACTTTAGCTGACTGGTACATTTATGAAATGGATACAATGGAATGAATCACATTTCATTGAGGCTTCAAAATAATTAAAAAAAAAATGAATTGTGGAAAAATGGAAACTCCTCCCTCCCTTTTTATTTAAATTCATACTTATTTTACAGACACATACTTGAAAATATGTATTTTTGTGTTATCACATAAGAGACACCCCATATTCGAATGTTAAGTCCAACCCTGTGTGGTTGTTAATTCTCCTCTTTTTGATGTATAACTTTATTGTGAAAATTGAAAAAATAAAATTAAAAAAAGAAGGAAAGAAGGAAGCACTAATAAAAATGAGAAAACTATATCTGAGTCTAAAGAAAACTGATGAAGATTAAAAAAAATAATTGTAATTTTAGACCCAAAAGCAGATAATTTAAAGGAATACTCCGACGATTTTGGACCCACGTCCTTTCCCTATCATTGACAAAGTGAGACAAGCTCAAAAATACTTTTTTTGTGTCTCTGCGTCCAGTGGCTGGCTCCCAGCTGTTAGCTTCGTACGTAGCTTAGCTCAATGGCTGGAAGTCAATAGGAGTCAGAGCCTGACTGACGAAAGTGGACAAAATACTCCTTACAGTGGTCCAGGGGATGGCGTATTAGCACGTGAAGTAAATCCGAATGGTTATAAAACATTTTAAAAGACGTGTTTTCTTTTCAATCCGTTAAAATAACGTTTTGATACACACAGACCTGCGCATGCGCAGTGCTCCGCGGAAGGATTTCCGGTGCACAGCAGTAGCACCCGGAAGAAGTAGCAGGAGCATATAAAAGTTTTGTAAACCAGTGACTTTTTTGGTGAAAGGAAAAACGTCATGCCTGTGTCAGTAAACCCTCGTTCAACTTCCTCATCCATCGTGGCTCTTGCAGCTGTTGCGAGGCTACATAAACATGGTTACGTCCGAGGGTCGCCTTCTTCCGGCTGCTACTGCTGTTCCGCGGAGCACTGCGCATGTGCAGATCTGTGTGTATCAAAACGTTATTTTAACGGATTGAAAAGAAAGCACGTCTTTTAAAATGTTTTATAACCATTCGGATTTACTTCACGTGCTAATACGCCCTCCCCTGGACCACTGTAAGGAGTATTTTGTCCACTTTTGTCAGTCCGGCTCTGACTCCTATTGACCTCCAGCCATTGAGCTAAGCTAACTATGAAGCTAACAGCTGGGAGCCAGCCACTGGACGCAGAGACACAAAAAAGGTATTTTTGAGCTTGTCTCACTTTGTCAATGATAGGGAAAGGACGTGGGTCCAAAATCGTTGGAGTATTCCTTTAAAATAACAAGGGAAGACGATTAAGGGTTTGTATATAATTAGGATTTTTCTTCACTGTTTGTCTAAAAGTATATTTATGTGTCTGTGCTGAGTGTTTACTGGTGAGGTTGAGCTGGGTGAAGGTGTGTCTGCTCACGATGTCCAGCACGTGGAACACAGAGAAGTCAACGGTGAGCAGGACGACAGAGAGCAGGAAGGCAGACAAAACCTGGAACACGCCTGAGGTCTGAAAAACAGACACAAACATAAAAAAAGTTATGAACATGTAGGTGATATTGGGACACTGAACAGGCAAGTAGATATCAACAAAAGTGCTCCCTTCATTTACGAAGTAGGGCCCACCGTGTGATTCTTCACTCACCACTTGTCTGAGTTCCTTCGGGTGAATATTTGGACTCCAAAGGTCGATGAGTCTCTTCTTCTCTAATTCTTTTAGAGGCAGCAGGTGACGCTTTCCCTAAAGAGGAGGCATGAGAAGACAAATACAGGTTAGTTAACAAATACAGAGAGATCCTCCTCACGTGCCTGGTAAATCAAACATGTCCTGCATATGAAGACGATGGTCCTCATTTTATTTTTGATAAACACCAAGTCTATTTTGCACTATTCAACCCATTTTTATGCTTTATTCTATAATAATAATAATAATAATAATAATAATAATAATAATAATAATAACTTCATTTTTGTAGCAGGTTTAAAAACAGAGGTTTACAAAGTGCTTTGAAAAACTGACAAGAGCATACAGACAGCAATTACAAGAGCTTCAGCACAAAATGAAATAAAAACAAAAAAACAAAACAAAAAAGGTCAGTTTTATGCTTAGTGATGGAACTATGTTAAACTCCATCGTTCCTATCAAATAAATAAATGTAATCAATCTATCAGTTTAAATAAAGGCACTGTTACAGAAAAACACGTCTTGACTTAAGAGCCCAGACAAAACAGGCACCATGCAATGACCATGAGGACCGCAAGAAAGGCTTAAAAAAATAAAGTCAGTAAGAAAAATAAAAGGGGGTGAAAAACAAGGTGTGAAAAGGACAACAGTAGTTATGACAATAAAATAATAATAATAAAATGGCAATGATCAAATAAAACAACAGACATGAACAGGAGATAAAACAATAAAGGAATAAAAAAGTTATCTAAAAAAATGCATTAAAAGTAACAAAAGTGAAGCATAAACTAGATCATATTTGCATTAGAAGTAAGTTGTGGCATTAATATGAAACAGAACATAAAGATTTGAATTAAAGAAGAAGGACTTAAAGAAGTAGGTAGGAGGTAATATGACAAGAGCAATACTGATGGAGAAAAAGACAGTAAAGTAGAAAATAAGACGGAAATAAAAGAGACAAAGGATAAGACGACGTTGCATTAAAGCAATTCTGTAAAAGTGAGCTTTTAAAAGTTACTTAAAAGAGACTTCATCCCACCTGTATCAAGTTAGATTGGTCCCACCAGAAAAGCATGATCTACAATCAAATCTAATGTTTTGAAATGTAAAATTCTTTCAAACTGCATTTAGACAATCAATGCCTCTCGAGCAGAACTTTACCCTTAATTATCTGTAAAGCTGAATCTGAATTGTGTGAATTGAAATTGTATTCTAGATGTATGCAATGGAGGCTTTAACTGCTCAATTACAATTTAGGTCTGATGACTTTGGGAAGAGATGGTTACCCATTGCAACATATCTCTTTAATTAAAGGGAGCCCTTCATTGAGCTATAATGTCTTACCTGTCTACTTAATTATTTTGCATCCATTAGTCTTATTCAGCTTGCTTGGGTTGAGGGTGTTTTTCTGTCTAGTGACCTTTTCCTCGCACTGTCATCCATTTATTTATGGATGTATTGTTGTTATGTGATTTTGTCAAGGAATGTTTAATGTTGGACTTTTCCATGATTATAAAACCACAATAAAATAAAGCTAAAAAAAGGAAATTGTATTCTGTGTTCTTGAATTAAAGGTATGAAAAGAGTTGAATTTTTATCGGTAAAACACAAATTCATAACAAACTAGAAAAGCATTCAGAGAGCGCAGACCTCCGCCAGCACCACAGTTCTCAGTCATATTGTGATTTTCACCATAAATATTAGTCCTACCTTTATTTCATGTCAATATTTAGATTCCTTGACCATGAAAACATAGCATTAGTAATTGGTTTCATAATGATATCTATCTTAGTTCAGTAGTTGTTCACGTAGATCACAGTTTTCGTCATGGCAGATCCATACATTGATCTGGATCAACATCAAAATGGAATCACTTTTTCCTTTTCCCATGCTGAAGATTTCCTGAAAATTTCATCAAAATCCGTCCATAAGTTTTTGAGTTATTTTGTTCACAGCCAGCCAGACAGACAGACGGACAGACAGACAAACTCTCCCGAAAACATAACCTCCTTGGCGGAGGTAACAATTTCAATTTCACAACATTCAAAAAACAATTCGATTAAAGGTCATGCTTTCAAATTCAACATTTCAATTTACATTCTGTTTCTAGTGGCACAAATCTAACCTCATGCACCTGATCCTTATTTTATTCTTGTTCTTTTATATGTTGATTGTTCTTTCACCAATTTAACCAGTCATACTTTTTGTATGTGAAAATGTACTTGGCAATAAACATCAATTCTGAAAAAACATCATCTTTACCGCTCTCCCCCGGCGAGCATCGATGTGTTTGAAATAGGAGGTGATGTAGACGTTGTCAAATCTGATGTCTTTCCTGTAGCTCCTGAGGTAGCCGAACGCTCTGAGGAGGAAGAGGAGGAAGAGGAGGAGATGATGGTGAGGACACTGTTAGGAACAACTCGATCACCTGCTGTGAGGTGTCCTGATGCAGTTCCTCTCCACTCCTCTACACCTGACAAGTTGCCTTGCAAGTGAAAGAATACTTTCTTATTCAGGAGAAGCTGAGACTCTGCATGAAGAGGATGGAGAAGGTTTGCCAGAATGACCTTTGCCTTCTGAGCTGTAGCTATAAACACAGAGTCAAGATCATTAAGGCTCGTGCCACACTGCGAAAGCTCAGATCTCATCAAATGTGTTTGTCTATTTTCTAGTCAGAAATATCAAAACACTTATTATTATAATCCACATTCACTTTGTAAGTTCAGATAAATAAACAGGGTTACTGCATGTATTAAAAAGTCTTAAAAAGTCTTAAATTCAAATCCAGGTAATTAAGGTCTTAAACTGTCTTAAATTTAACATAAATTTGCTGTGGGTATTACATTTTGAGACAGGTTGTTAAATGCCGATTAGAAAGCACTGCGGCTTTCAGTTTGCATTTGTTTCATTAACTTACGATGCAGTACATATGAAATTGAGCGTTGACCCACTGTAAAATTTCTTCTGAGCGATTAATAGGTGTTTTACGGTAAGTGTCATACAACGTCGGTCTGCGGCAGGGGTGGGCAGGTGTGGCCCGCCATTCATTCCCAAAAACCAGCAGCTGTAAATATGAAGTAAACTTAGATATCCAATAGAAATAATTCCATATAATCTTGTTTATGTTATTTACAAACTTACTTTGCTCTAAGAGTGTCTAAATCTCTTTCATGAAGCCTTTAACATTATATCAAGTATTACTCAATATTATATTTAAAAAATGGCAGCAGCAGTTACAGCAAGAGGTGCAAACCCTTCGATCCCTTGTCAGAATGCCATTGCTTTTGCATCCCTTATTGCCCGTTGACTCATTCTGCTGAACTGGAAGTGTGAAAGCCCTCCTACTTTTACTCAGTGGGTCCGTGAAGTCATGATGTTCTTGAATTTGGAAAAAATAAGGTATACTGTACGTGGATCTGCAGAGAAGTACAATAAGACTTGGTCCTGAGTATTGAGTATTGAGTATTTCGGTCTTCCTGATACCTGTTTCTGTACATAAGCCCATTCTTACCAACTGTATCCCATTATTTATTATTATTATTATTTTTTTTTTTTTTTAAATTTATCTTTTTTTTTTTTTTTTTTAAATTTTATTATATATTTTTTTTATGTATTTGTATTCATTATTATTGTTATTGTGGCTTTATTCTCTTTTATTACTTTATTTCTTTTTCTTTTCTCTTATTTTTCTTCTATTTATTATTATTATTACTATTAGTATTATTTATTTATATTATTTACATTTACTTACATTTGATCAATCAATCCTTGGTCTTTAATTGGATCTCTTGATCACTGTGTGAATCTGTTTGTGTATTTGATTATTCTGATAGACTATAATCTACTATAATTTCTGATCTAACCCTGTTGTTTGCCTCCTGAAGGGTGGGGTGGGGTTTGGGTAACCTATGTCATGATCATTATTTTGTCAATGTTTTGTAAAAGTTAAAAATGATTTATAAATAAAGTTTAAAAAAAAAAATGGCAGCAGCAAAAAATATTTGAGCTTTAAAAATTTGAAACACATTATTTTATTGATTTGAAAATAGCTTCATTGGCTTTAATTCCATGTATATTAGCTAAATTAGCTTGAAATCAAGTTCATTTGATTATGCATAATAACTTGTATTTATGTTGTAATATATGAATATTGGTATTCTAATTTTATGACAAATTTATTTTCTCATTTGTTTTTATCCAACATTTTTTTTCATTATTGAAAGTTTGTGAAAATTGTAACAATGTGGCACTCAGGCTGGGAAAAATGGTTTGATGTGGCCCTCTTGGTAATCTAAGTTACCCACCCCGGTCTGCGGGATGTGTTACCATTCGCGGTTGTCGAGGTGAGCGGAAAGATGCAAAGATGGGGAAGTGTAAGTTCAATGAAAAATGGATGGAAGATGATTTATTTAAGAGGTGGTTGGCCCTGCTGAAAACAACAAAAACAATAACACCGCCATGTTTAAATTCTGCAAAAAGACTTTTTCTTTAGGGACTATGGGGCTCAAAGCCGTCGAGTCGCACATGAGAGGAGATAAACACCAGTGGTATGTGGTAGCAGCTCGCGGGGCCAGGCTAATTCCTGTGTTGCTTCTAGCACAACCTAAGATTACGTCAAACGCCGCCTCTCAGTCGGCTATGACAAGCTTCATTTCACCACCTGAGACCCAGAAGGCAGACGTACTGTAGGTACTCCATACTGTTGTGAGGCACTGTTCATTTAATTCAAACGAAGATATAGGTGGGTCTTTGCTGCTTTGTTCCTCGATTCCCAGCTTGCCAAGTTGTTCACCTGTGGGGAAAATAAAACGGCGTACATCGCTAAATATGGCATCGCTTCATTCTTCAAGAAGGAGCTATCACGCAGGGTCAGTGAGAAGACATGCGTTGTCATGTTTGATGAGAGCATGAACAAAACTACTAAAACTAAACAAATGGACCTTCATTTGAGGTTCTGGGGCACAGATGAGATGGGAACACAGCACATCATTTCCCGCAAAAAAGTAAAAAATGGCCACCATGTGCTTTGATGGTGTTTACAATAAAATAAAGTATTTTCTATCATAGAATTGCCATGACATTTTTGGGTCTTAAATAATATTTTTTAGGTCTTAAAATGTCTTAAAATGCATTAAATTTGACTTTTAATATGGTGCAGGAACCCTGAATATAAAGGGTAAAATAAAGCATTGAACTACTCGTAGTGATAAGAAAATATCTGATGCTACACCGATTAATCGCTCTGATGAAAATCCATACTGATGAGTGTAGTGGAGACTATTTTTGTCTAAATATTTAACTATTCATTTCTCTTTGCATCCAGACTGAGCAGTATGTGGTTTACAAAATGTATAAATACATGGACCGTATCACTATGCCTCGTGCTTCATGCCTTGAATCTCTACAGCCCCAAAGTACCTGATTTCAGGAATGCTTGCACTCTCCAACAAAAAGGTAAGAAAAAGTGGACTGTTTTTCAAATCCTCGCCTGACGATATTGTTATAAAATCTCTCTTAATTTGCTCTGCATCACTTTATAACAATAGTCCTTTGCAGAGATGATGTAAAAAATATTTTATTATTAATATTTAGAGTTTTACAGCCACTCCAGCATCATTTCTGAAAGACATTCACAATAAAAAATTGTTTTGTTTTAGGTGCGGATGAAGTTTTCTAATTATTCTGACTTCTATCTTCATTTACTCTGTCCCAGTAACACATATACTGATAATTACACATCTGGACATGGAATTACACTCTTTTCTTTACGTCATTTTCTAGCAGAAGGCTTAAAAAGGGGGCTGAACAGATTAAAATCAGTGTAACTCAAGAACTTAAATTTGGAGGTGAATGTTCAGATCTTACTTTGTAAAGATAGTGATGAAGGTGAAGGACAGCATCAGCTGCAGGACGTCCAGCATCTGTGTGAGGGTTCTGTTTAGTTTCTGGAAGTTGTCTCTGACGGCCTGAGTGAACTCCTCATCCAGCACAGCTCCACCCAACACCGCCTGCTGCTGCTCCTCCTGTAGGGGGGTCAGGGGTCACACACACATTCATAAATCTGGGCTAAAACACAGAGAGTTGGTCTGGTGGAGGTTCAGACCTGCAGGGTGAGCTCAGCGCTGAATTCTTTGGACAGAAGATCGACGGAAGTGTTCAGCTGATCAAAAAGCTGACCGAAGTTTCCCTCCACAGGAATCTGCTCTCTGCACCAGGGGGTCATCACTGAAGGGGGAGAGAAGGAGGAGGAGGAGAAGAAGAAGAAGAAGAAGATAATACACCTTATTAGTTTGTTCATCCAACCAGACTGATAAACTATGACCTTACATCTTTTATAGACGCAATTCACCATCGATCCACATCGAGGCAATAGGCTGAAAGTCTCTCTTGAGTGGTTCCAACAACATAGCCATGATTACTAATTATCTTATTATTATATTGATGCCTATTATACTAGCCAAGACTGCTGTTTCCCATGTGTAGGACCGACAGACTGAGAAACTCCTTTGTCCCTCGAGCTATCAGACTGTACAACTCATCGATAGAGGGGAGGAGTAGTAACAGGAAGACAGAGGATGGGGAGGAGCAGTAGCCAGCCTGTAGCAGAATATTTTTATTTCTATTTTATTGTATTCATTTTAATTATATTTAAGTATATTTATCAATTGGTTTATTTATTTTTTTATTTATTAATTATTACTATTATTGTTGTTGTTGATTTACTTCTTTTTATTTATTTTTTTATCTGTAATAATTAACTGCTACTGATTCTTTTCCCAAAGGGATTAAGAAGTACTGTCTAATCCAATCCAATCTAATCTAATCAAACCTAATAACCAACTACACAAAAGTAATATGGGCAGCAAGCTAACGCAGCTGGTAATGCACATGCTTTACAGTAAGACGGTCGCCATGTTCTTCTCGTGCAAGCGTAGGTCCTTTGGGCTCCTGCTTCCTCCCACAGACCAAAACAAGCTCAGTAGGTTGGTTGGTGTCTGTCTCTGTATGTGGCCCTGTGATTGGCTGGCTACTGGTTCAGGGTTTACCTCACCTCTCACCCTGTGCCGGCTGGGATATGCTCTGGTCGCCCATAGCTAGGGATGTCCCCAACTGATATTGATATTGGATATCGTCTGATATCAGCAAAAAAAAAAAAAAAATGGGATTATATCAGCCTGCATCTAAAATCTCCAATATAAGCACTCTGATACAAGCAGTCCATTCTAATGTATTTTTATTTATTTAATTCAGTTGTAGAATATGCTTATGTTTAAGTTACACACAGGGGTTATTTGGCAATTTTAAAATTAATGTTTTTGTTTTTACTGGATTTCTTGAGGTTACTTTTCAGGGTCCTCTAATTAATTTTAAATTTATTATATTTAACTTTCATATATTCTTATGTTAAGGTTTACATTTATTGAACCCATTGGTTAATAATAAATGGGTCAGGTTTTCTCATACCTACTCTTGCTGACTGCTGTTCTCTGTTTTAATAATCTCACCTGATCAAGCCTTTTCTTACAGTCCATACTACAAAATAAGTCATAAAAGTCTGTTTGATTCCTGCTGATATCGTATCAGATCCATATCGGTATTGGCCAGTACTCAAGGCTGCAATATTGGGATCGTATTCCAGGTGAAAAAGTTGTATCGGGACACCCCTAATCACAACCCTAAAAGGGATAAGCGGCATACATGGCTGGATGGAACATGGACTATAAGATGCTGTGGCTGATTGGAGAATAAAGAAGTGAGTGGGCGTGTCTAAACCTTTTTCCCTCCCAAACCTGTCCAAAAATATTGATATCTGATATTTTAGAAAAAAAATTTGCAGTTCAGTGTAGATGCTCCTCAGCCTTTAACTTCAGAGTTTCATCGCACTTTAAGTCAAAAATAGCCAATAAAGTCAATTTCTTTGACATGTGTCGAAGTTTAAATTAAATATTTTGTGACCTTGACAGCTTGACCTCTTACCTCTCATGACATCACACAGGAAGTGGAACTTCATGGACACACAGAGGATGTGGTTAATGACGGGGACCGGGATCGCCTCCATACACTCCGCCCACTTGTCGTTGAACCAGCCAGCACAGCGCTGCACGCCCTCGTCCACCACATCTGATCACAAACATGTTTTTATATGTGTTGACCTCATGATAATTAATTTAAGATAACTCCATGTTAGTAGATGTTGAGTTCTCTCACTGTCGCACTGCATCATGGTCTTTGCAGTGAACTGCTCCTGTGTGCTGCTGCCTCTGGGGATGTTTTGTTTTTGTTTGAATCGGTCGTATCCGTACTGAAGGATGACTTCATCTCTGATGTCCTGAAACTTCCTGTTGATGGTCATCGTCTCTGATTGAAGCTGTGCTTCATCACCCTAAAGATAAAAACCAAAAACAGGGACTCAAGAACCTTCACAACCACCATTCTCCCATCACATCAGACCTCAGGGAGTCATGAGTGAAGCTGCAGGAACATCGTCTTAAGTTCTCACCATGAGCTCCTCGGTGATGAGGAAAAACGGTCTGACGGCATCTCTCCACAGTAACTTGCTGTGATGCACCTGTAGATCCAGATTACAGCTCAGAGACAGAGCTGCTGTTTCCACATTATGCTGGATGTTAGAAAGAGGACCTAAAATCAAATAAAGTAAAAATTATAAGGAAATATCAACAGATGGCAGTGTTAGCTCACCCCTGTTAGCTTGGATTTCTTTTTGTAATTATCTTTCTATTAGAGAAATGTTGCACACAAGATATATATGTATACACACAATTTTCCAGTCCTTATTCAAAATTACACAGCATCCACTTCTTTTGCTTTTGCTTTTTTTTTTTTTTTGACCAAACACAAAAAAATGTATATAGTTATATATATATATATGTAGAATATAATTATAGTTACTAAATTCATGCTGTGTCTGCTTAACAAGAACGTTTTTTCTTGCCGCCATGATGGAGGGATTCATGATTGGCTATATGGATTCATGTTGGATATTGGATGTATATGTTTGTATATACGTATATATATAAATATATAAATATATATATATATATATACATATATATATATATATGTATATATGTGTGTGTGTGTGTATTTTATATATGTATAAACATATCTATGCATACATGTGTATCTATAAAATGGAGAGTTTTATTCTCTATTGTAAAGTGTCTAGAGATAACACTTGTTATGAATTGGAACTATACAAATAAAGATTGATTGATTGACAAAGATATTAATGTTAATATTACATTGATATCTCTAACCATGGTTGTATTGATTAAACATCCATAGTAACGATCTTTTCAAACATATAGACATGAGGTCCCTTACATTCAACAAAGACAAATATGCTGCTACATAAATAAAGATTAAATGATTTAATCTATATTCAGCAGAGACAAATGTGATGAGGACAGATTTATGATCAGGGCGTCCATGGGTTTGTCTCTATCATAAATTCTTATTTTAGTCCCTGTGTCTCTGCCTGTATGGATCCATCACTGGATGTATGTGTCTGTGGTTATAAAAATATTTATTAGGTATTAGTCTATGTGTATATGGGTATCTATAAAAGGAGAGTATGGCTACAGCCTTCTCTGCTGTAAAGTGTTCTAAGATAACACTTGTTAAGAACATGGGGCTATACAAATAAAGACTGATTAACTGACTGATGGATGTGTGTATGTTTTTACCCTCGCAGAGCACTGACAGGATTAACAGCATCAGGTATGCTCGACCATGGGAGCCAAGCATGCTGGGAAACATCAACAGGACTGAACACCTGCAGGAAGGAGACAAAGCTCCGCCCACTGCACAGAAACCTGGAACAGACAAACGTGTTTCAGCCCGTGGCTTCACAAAACAGAAACAAAATTTGAGTTTCTCTTTTTCTCACCAGTAAAAAGACATCCTGCTGTGAGCCAGAGGCTAAAGGTCAGTGGGAGGTTGTGGCACACGCCGAGGAAAAGCACTAAAAAAACAAATGGAAAGCAAAGGATCAGTTGCAAAGTATATAAAAAACCACCTGGAGGCCCCCAATCAAAATATACTGCAGCCTGTCTTCGTCAGGATCCTTGAAAATGAGATTTATATAATCTGATCCTCTGACTGCAACAATATAGCATTATGATGTTGAATGACCACTCTACACTTCAAAGCAAGAAAATATGTGAAATAAGTTTGTTTTATCTGAAAATAATTAAAATACACATTTACCTGATCCACTCAGCCCTCCGAACAGCGCTCTGACCACCAGGTGAGCTACCTGCAGCTCCTCTGATCGGTTGAACATAAATCGATGGACAGCATGAGGGAGGATGGACAGACTGATCCTCTCCAGGGCTGAACAGCAGGAACCGGCAGAGAGACACAAAAAGAGGTTTAAAATTAGAAAATCATGTCTGTAAGACTTTTACTATAATAATAAATAATAATAATAATACATTTTATGTATAGAGCGTTTCTCATAAAACTCCAAGACACCTTACACACAAAAATAAGTAGCTCAGGGATGGGCATTTTTTGTTACGAGACTAGCAGGGTTGACACCACGGGCTGCTTCTCTGCACATCCAAAGAAGAAAAAACTACCCAAGTTAAAAGATCGATCTTTGGATTTTATGGATCAATGATAAACCAGTTAAAGGAAAATCGATTTAAATCCATTAAATCCATTTTTTTAACCCTGCCCTAGTGACTTTGGGCTTTTTTTTGTTGAAAAGTTGCTTGTTAATGTTGGCATTTGCAGACTGTATTTTGTTGGGCTTGTTCCAATAGTGCAGTTGCTCATTTGGGCTTGTTGTGCCCCCAAACTTAGGAGGGATCTGATGCTCATAACTACTTCCAATGTAAACTAATTTCAGAAGTTGCACAAACTAGTTTGTCCCACTCCAAACACAAATGTAAATTTTTACTGTAAAAAGAGGGAAAAAGTGGAGCTTCCACCAAACAGAAATCCGTACAGCCAGAATTAAATTTATCTCTAAAGTATCTGTTACTGTTTGCACCATAATAAAGCTACAGAGGATCAACAAAAAACCTAAATGAAAGCCTGACTATGTCTGTTTGGTTACTAAAATCAAGGTTAGACGAACTGTTTGGTGATAATGGAGTTATAAATAACAGTAGTCCCTCCCTTAACTTCTGTACAAGTGTTACAGGGTTAAATATTAATCTGTGTTTTCTATACTGCTTATACAAATATACAAAATTACCTGGCAATCCTATGCTCATTCTTATGTCTATTATTAATCTAATGCTATCATTGTATTAAATGTTAGATTTTGTTTAGTTCCCTATGTTATTTTGCCTTTTTTATCCTAGCTTTTAGTCTGTATATTTGTCCATTAATTTATAGGGGTGTCCCGATACAACTATTTCACCTCCGATACGATACCGATATTGCAGCCTTGAGTATTGGCCGATACCGATATCAATCCGATACGATATCAGCAGGAATCATACAGACTTTTATGACCTATTTTGTAGTATGGACTGCAAGAAAAGGCTTGATCAGGTCAGATTACTCAAACAGAGAACAGTAGTCAGCAATAGTAGGCATGAGAAAAACTGACCCATTTGCTATTAACCAATAGGTTAAATAAATTTTCACCTTAAACATAAGAATATACTACAATTAAAACAACATGAATAAAAAATATTCGAAGACCCTGAAAAGTGACCTCAATAAATCAAACAAAAACATATTTCACCAATTGCAAAATAACCACTGTGTTGAACTTAAATATGAGCATATTGTACAACGGAATAAAATAAAAAATAAATATATTAGAATGGACTGCTTGTATCGGAGTGCTGATATCGGAGATTTAGGATGCAGGCCGATATAATCCGATATTTGGTTTTTTGACCATTATCCGATATCAATATCGGATCGGGACATCCCTATTAATTTACATATAGGCTAATTGTTTTATTTTCCCTTCACACACATATGTTTGCGCAGAAAGCTTAGCTAGCTTACAAGCACTAACTGCTACTTATGTGTACTTACTTTGGGTCATTTGTAATGCTGTAACTTTGCTTTGTGTAGGATCTAGAGCGGGCTGGGAGGATGTTGAATAAGTAAATTAAGAGATGAATAGAAACAAAATGTAACTATGAAACTCAAATGTAATGTAGATTAAAATCAAAACATGTTTATGTAGAATTCTCTTCTAAAAAAATAATATATCACATATAAATAAATAGCTGAAGGTTGCTTGTTTTGGCTTTGTCTTTATCTGGTTGCTTATTTCAGGGTAAAATCTGGCAACACTGGCTATGAGGGCCACATCACATGGGAAGGACTGGTACTCAGCCACATATTTTCATTTATATTTTTGTTTACCCCTGCTCTAGCTAGTAGCATTAGCTTGAGGTTAGCTGTTCGGCTAACAGTTGAACTTACTGCTGTGAGGAGCCCGGGGTGTCCGCAGGTCAGTTTTCGACGTCATTTCTCTTGAACAAAGTCTCCCACGGAAACACAAACAGAATTACATAAGTCTTAAAAGGCATGTAAACAATTAAGAACAAAAACTCGATCACAAAATGTCGAAAACTCGCTATTTCACCCTCGTCCGGTGGAGATTCTGAGAGGCTTGATGACGTCATTATCCCGGTTGCCAGGAGACGGAATCAGTCAGTAAAGACCATAGACTGTATGGTAAAGACTCATAACATCAGGAAGGATTTTATTTTCTATTTTTGAATTCCAGAGGAGAAAGCTATGGACTACTGTTTAGAGGTTAGGTTTGTGCCACTAGAAACTGAATTTGAATTAAAGTATTGAATTTAAAATGCATGACCTCTAATCTTATTTAATGTTTTGAAATTGTTTTTTTTTATTTAAAATGAATGTAATGTTTTGAAATGGAATTTGTTTGTTTTGAAATTGTATTTTACCTAGAAAAATCCAACACCTTTTATACCAAGCACATATATATATTATATTATATTACATCAAGCACATATAATACATTCCTATTCACATAATTCAGAATAAGGTTTCCAAATAATTCAAGGTTAAGTTCTTTTCACATTGCATTGATTGTCTCAATGCAATTTTAAAAAAAATTCTCGTTTCAAAACATTAAATTCGATTGCAGATCATGCTTTTCAAATTCAATACTTTAATTCAAATTAAGTTATTAGTGGCACAAATCTATCTTCATGAAATTGTTCCTGATTGAGGTTGATTTAAGTTTCGGACATTAATTACTATGTAGAAATGTATGAAATGATTGATATCTATACAGAGTTATTCAATAAATAAACTGTCACAAATAATTTTCATTTTACAAAGAATATACTTTCATATAAGTGTAAACACATGCACTGAAATTGTAATTCAAATGTGAATTAAAATGACTTACTGTTCTTTCTGTTTATTGCCAACTTTAAATTAAAAAATCAATAAATAGAAAGCCAACAATGGCTGTTGTAGAAGTAAACAATATTGTATATTGAGATTGAAGTGCACATTTGAATAGTATTCTTCAGGTAGCTGGGATATGAAATTATCAATAAAATACTCCTCATTAATAGAATAAGCACATGAGCTGTTTTCTCCTCAATACTGTCATTGTCAGCTCTCTCTCTGTTATTAGGTGTAATCCAGAGCTAGCCTTAGCTGTTTTGGCTGTGTCCCAAATTGATCCATTTTTGGGAGGGTGTTTTTTGTACCTTCTCATACATGTGGAATGGTTATTAGCCTTCATCTGTTGACTGCACTGTTTGGTGTAGTCTTGCAGAAAGCAACACCCTTTTAGGATGAGCCTATAGCATTCTCCACCTACTTGCTAGACGTCTGATACTTCTTGGTTGAAAGAAAGTTACACCACCATCTCACAGGTGCTGGGTGGAGGAGGTAATGTCTTATCTTAAACTTGAACAGCTAAGATACACTGAGGCTCCACACAGATGTATTATAAAGACCGGCAACCATTCCTGTCCTGTTTTGAGAGACAGTATCCCCCCCCACCTCCTTTTATTTTTTATAAAGAAATTGTGTTTTTATTTTTTAAATTTATTATTTTTTTATTATTATTTTTCTTTCTTTTCATTTTATTATTTTTTTTAATTTTAATAATTCAGCACTATTTTACTACTTTATCTTTGTTATGATTAATAATGTTAGCATAGTATAGCACAGTTCTGTATTTATATGTGTGTGTAAAATTCATAAAAACAATTGAATAAAACTTCAGGACTGGTTTATCACAACAAGAATATTTCAGTATCAGTCGAAGAAGAAGCTGAGGACTCTGACACATTATATGCTTTGATTTTATTTTTGATCAAAATGCAGACAAAGTTTCACAAGGCAAGCTCAACACCAACAAATCCAAAAGTAAAAACTCAGAGAATTGAACAAGTAGCCTCAAAAATCAGCTACAAAGCTCCTGTTTGGAGTTTGATCTGGTAAATAAACAGACTAAAAATATTCTGATGCCTTCAAAGAAGACGATCATCCAAGAGACTGTTCTGCCAAGCCTTTTCTAAAGCCTAAAGGCGGCTCAGTCGGGTCGGATCAGACTGAAATTAACAACATGTTTCAGGTTCTTGTGTTCAAAAGAGCTTTTCTTATTATTATCATCACCAGTGAATATTTTTTTAATTAAAATCAAATACACAGGAAAGCAAAGCAAAATGCTCTGAGCCAGAAATCTGTACACATTTGTTTTTAAACACATCTCTTCATAAATGTGAGGATGGTGTGCAGAACTTTTCCAGTCCTGAAACCTTTTCAACAAAAATGAGTCCAGATCATTTCAGACTCAGAGCCTTTCCACGCAAAGGTTGATGCGAATAAATGCTAAGCTGCTGTAAATATCTCTGAGGCATTAAAACCATGAAACCTCCTCTTTGAGCTAATCCAGTCTGGAACCATAGACCTCCACCTCACACAAGCAGAGGTACTGCCGCCTTCCAGGAATGACTATATTGATGTAGCGACCGTCCATCCCGGGGCAGTCGAAGGTCTGGGTGAAGCCAGCGGCGATGCTTTGGATCACAGCACACCTAGAAGAAGAAGAGAGAGCGCCACATGATCAGGATCATAGGATCTACAGACCATAAGATGCACGCTCACAGTCAGCTCCTCTCACGTTTTAACACTGAGTTAATCAGTGTTACTGCAGGTTTGTACGTGGAGGAGTGTTTGCTCGAGGTAGTGTCTCACCTGAGCAGCTGTGGAAGTAAAAAAGAGATGGTCCTCTGATCTGCTCCTGTTTATTCATCAGAGGCTGATGTCTTTTATTTGAGCTCATATTTTGTCTTAACTCGGGTCCATGTATCGTTTTTTGATGACTTCTAAAGTAGGTCCTCAATCACTGATGCTCAAAGAACCCTCTAGTTTTCATACCCAAAGTTATCCTGATCCACCTCTGTGCTCTCTCTGTGGGCCTGGTCCACTCTGATTAGTTTATATCAGGACTATTAAATGAGAAATTCAGTCAGGCCAGATTTTCAGACTTAGGACATGAGCTGGGCAGACAGTGAGCAAATTTAACCACTCAAAAGACACAAATAGATAACAAACACACTGAATGTTTATTAATTTATAGCCACATCCAAAAGGGCATAAACTCAATAAAAAATTGTACTTAGACTAAACTTCTGCTGAAATGCTGTTTCTTTAAATTTTACTCTTCAAACAGATAACTTCAACACATTTTGACAGGTCTGTTTTGTAACGGTGAAGGAGGCTACAATCTGAGGGGTGAAGACAGCTTTAAAATATTAAGTAGACGCACAAACATTAAAAGCTTCTGTGTGTCTGTTATCAGGGTGAGCATACGGAACAGTTTAAGTTAGAAAAGGAAGAAAAGTTCAAGAAAAAACAAGTTTAAAAAAATGTACAAAATGATGATTTTTGCAGGATACCAAAGTGGAGAGAATTATGTAGACTGATAATATTATACGGTTATTATTAACAAATATTGATGGTATGAGAACTATGTATATATGTCTGAAATTATAGTTACTATTGTGGATGGAAGTTTTCTGTTGCAATGTCCAAGCATGAAATGAGGGTTAATGGACATAGTTGTCTATGAGTATATGCACAGTAAGTGCATAACATCTGCATTGGTTCGTAAATAATTGTTTGGTACAGGGGTGGGAATTAATACGTTTTTACTTCATCCCACTCCTTTTTGATTGTGTGATTAGATAATGTTAGTTTGGTTTGTAATTTTTTCTGTCTTTGACAGTGATTTTAGTTTAACCTCATGTTCGAAATAAATGTCAATCAAATCAAATTAAAAAAAGGTAAACACAAGCACATATTAAGGTGCGTATGAACATTAATAAAAGTGCAGATTAAAAACATCATCTCTTGGTCACATTTGAAAGTGCATTGAAAGTAACTTGCTTAACAGCAACCTTTCAGAATGTGTTGGATTCAATGTCTGTAATAATGTTGGAATTTTTGTAAGACCTTTTTTCTGTTGTTCTCACTGCACAAAAGTCCCAATCATGTTGATTTCGGACCACTCAAGGGTTGCTTTCGGGCCACATGTTGCCCCCGGGCCTCTAATTGAATAGGGCTGGTTTACAGGTTTGCTCTGTGGCAATTGGTCAGCTTAGCATTGCTCTACACCATGTTGTCAACAGCTCTGCATTCTTACTACAGTCCATTAATGTTTTTGCCCTGACTGACAGTGAATGGCATGACTGGTCAGGCAGGAGTCAAATAAAGGTTAAAGCACTAAGAAACAGTGACTGCCCAGATTAGACACCTGGTGTGAAGCCATAACCCACTGGGCCACCGGCACCACCATTTCAGATATGAACTACCTACCTGGGATTGGTGTTGCCATTGTGGTCCAGAGAGTTTCCAATGCGGATCTCAGCTCCGTTGATATGATTGGGATGGTTGTAGTAGTTTGTTATTTTGACAGAGAACACTTTGTGGGTCTTGCCCAGATCTAGCCTCCACCAGGGGCTCAATTCTTTGTTGGTGCAAGTACAAGAGCCCTGGGCCCATAAGCTGGCTCGATTCCCGTCTATAGCGTAATATGCCCCTTCACTTTTTTCCTTGGATGACTGCGAGGCGTGTCCCTGCAGTGCCAGATTCTCTCCTGCAAAAAAAAAAAAAAAAGACAGATGTAACGTTATAAAATGCACAAAACAGGAAGGTTCAGTAAAAATGGTCTCCAAAGTATTCATAACTTTGTGTTGTTTATTCATCTTCATTGGTATGGCAGTAACCCTGCAGAGCAGAAAGAGGCACCAGATTCAGTGGCTGTCCAGACTTAGATGAATTTATGAGTATCTGCTTTTTCCCCCAACATTATATTTTTTGTTTTAACAACCTTAACAAACACGTTTATGCACATAACACATTTATGTGCACAGAAACACACAAACATCACTCAGGTACACAAATAAGGTCATAAAGCACAATAATAACAGCTGAATAAAATAAAATATATCTTCATACATACATCCACATATATGGTCAGAAGTGAAATTAGGACTATGATGGGCATTGGTATTATTATGAATAGAAATAGTGATAAGAACAGTAATAATAGTTGTGTCTAAAATAATACATGTATATATTAAAGGAGACATATCATGCCTGTTTCTCCTTTTCACTATGCCAGACTAGGATGCCTGTAAAGAATTTCTGCCCTCAGTACAAGTCATTTAGTTCCTTCATTGCCCCACAATAGCGTTCTCAAAATCCTCATTTTAGGCCATTATCAAGCTCTCGTTGAAACGCTCGGTTCTCAGACTGCCCTACAGTAACCTTGCAACGTCACAGCCCTTTGTGCTCTGATTGGTCATTTCTATCAGAGCTGCCGAGGGGGTAGAGCCAGCCTGTCCTTCTTCTTCTGCTGTATTTTCCGGCAGGCTCAAAGCAGCGACCACGTATTGAGTCCCCCTACAGGCCAGAGCTGGTAATGAGTGAGTGTGAGCTCGGGAGCTATATACTGCTGCTTGGTGGATGTGTTCCTCGGTGACGGTTTTGTGGCTAACGGACATCACAGAGGAGGAGCTGTTTTATCAGATTACTCCAATAAAAAAAATGTAGCTCATGTTGTCACGACGATTTAAATCTCGCGGTCATCTCGCAATGACCTATTTTCAGAGGCATCAAATCTCGTTCTAGGATATCAGAAAAAATACAATATCTCATTTTTTGAAAATTATGGGGGTGTAAGGTCTTGTTTTCAAATGTATTATATTATATGTAAGTATTAAATCATGCATCAGCATGATATGTCTCCTTTAAACAAAGATGTATAATAATATGAATAAACTAAATAATATTCGGAGAGCACAGACCTCCGCCAGCGCCACAGTCCTCATCCATATTGTGATTTTCACCATAAATATTAGTCCTACCTTTATTTCATCTAAATATTTAGATTCCTTGACCATGAAAACATACCATTAGCAATTGGATTCATAATGGTATCTGTTTTAGCTCAGTAGTTATTCACGAAAATCAAATTTTCGTCATGGCGGATCCAGACGGTGATCTGGATCACTGCCAAAATCTAATCATTTGTTCTTTGTCCCAATCCGGACATTTTCTGAAAATTTCATCGAAATCCGTCCATAACTTTTTGAGTTATGTTGCTAACAGAGAAACAAACAAACAAACAAGAAAAACAGACACTGGCAATAGCATAACCTCCTATTGCATAAAGGTAATTAAATTTAATGAATAAATAATTGTGTAAAGGAAAGTAAGATAGTTCCTGTATTTATCAGGAGTTTAAGTTGGGGAGTGATCAAAGTGTTACATATAGTCCAGAATACAAATTTCTTATGTGATAATCACAGGGAGCCAACTATTCTTCCCCAGGTTCAAACGTATCTGCTTGAAGTTTTTATCATTCACGTTTCGTCCACTTAAAAAGAAAACAGTCCACATACAACCATTTTTGAAGCAGCACTGTTATATCATCAACACTGTGAGGATGATTTTCATCAGGTGCCTTGGATACTGACCTTTTTCTCTTTTTTTCTCGTGTTTGTTCTTAAAAGAATGGATGAAGCTGTGCAACGTCATTCTTTAATAACAGATATTCAGGACATTCTTCAACAAATTTAAGCACTAACAGATAATATTCTACATTCAAAGCTTCCAGCAGCCAAAAGATAAAGCACTCACCAGTCGGGGCCCGGTATCCATACACCTCTACTTCACAGAGTGTGAGGTACTCCGCTCGACCCACCACAGCCACGGTCACATAGCGACCCTCCACGCGTGTGGTGAAGGTCTTCTTGAAAGATCCTCCTGCTGGAATATTATTGATCACTCCAACCCTACAAAATCAGAAAGAGAGCTGAGAATGACAGTATGAAGGAGAAAACAGTGCAAGTGCTTATTCTGTTCATGAGGAAACCTTTATTAAAACACTATTAACACCATTAATCTGTGCAGTCAGACTCCTGTTTTAAATTCTTTTGTTCCTCCACCTTATTTCTGTGTATTCATAAATGGCTTTGGTCCATGCACACACCCCTACTTTCCAGTTTATATGTAAATACATTACTTTAGCATCATGATCTTCAACTGGTGACCCTGGAGTCACATCAGAGTTATTGTCTGATTGGCTGTACTTGATGTAATTGACAGCGTGATCGTCCAATCACCTGCCAAGTATGCTTCTGAGAGGCTCTGCCCAGTCCAAACACTTTGTATGGGCTGTTGTAAAGAAGGACCAGTATAATAGACCTGCGTGAAGCTGGCCCCCCACCCCACGCAAAATTTTGGGAAAATAGTCTATTTCGTCAGTGCTTTGTTTGTGGTGGTTTGTGCTGTAAAAATGGTTGTTTGAGCTGCTATGGTTTTTAAGTTATTACATAGTATTTTATAGGTCATCCAGAGTTCACCCAGCCCCCCATTTGCTCCAAATGGACCTAAAATGGTGCCGTTCGTTAGTGCTTTGTTTGTGCTGGTTTGTGCCGTAAAAATTTTTGTTTGTGCTGCTACAGTTTAAGAGATATTACACACTTTATTTTCTAGCAAAGATATCATCCAGCCCCCCATTTGCTCCGATTGGACCTGAAATGGTGCAGTTTGTTAGTGCTTTGTTTGTGCTGGTTTGTGCCGTCAAAACTTTTGTTTGTGCTGCTATGGTTTTATAGATATTACACACTTTATTTTCCATCAATGACATCATGACCGGAAATGCTCTCGTGCCGGTGCTCTTCATTTGTTTCGGCTGTGGTTACACAAGGATTGGCTCATGCTGCCACACTGAGTGAATATCTCATTTGGATTTTAATTCCATGTACCTTTGTATGTTTCTGTGCATAGAAACATACAGCAGTCCATCTGTTGTGTCAGGTTAAGATATTGATGGCCAACATCCAACCTGGGGAACCAGTATGGGGTCACAGAGGCTTGGGCCTATCCCAACTGGCATTGCACGAGAGGCGGGGTCCACTATGAACGAGTCAGCAGCCAATCAGTCACAGGGCCAGATAGAGAGACAGACAACCATTCACTCTCATTTCACACCTAAGGGCAGTTTGGAGTCACCATTTAATCTAATGACCATATTGTTGATCTCTGGGAGGAAGCTGGAGTGCCCAGAGAGAACCCACACATGCACAGGGAGAACATACAAACTCACTAACATATTGACAAAGCAAAACAAACATTTGGGACATTTGTAAAACCAGCATAGCATTGATCGCTCACAGTGGGTTTGCGACTCCGTTGTCATTTAGAGAGTTCCCGATGTGAATCTGGGCCCCGTTGAGCCTCTGTGGGCAGCAGTCTCCTCTGTTGGTGACGACTATGGAGGTGATGATGTATGGCTCCAGCAGGTCCACCCTCCACCAGGGGTTGGCGTGGCACAGGGTGACGCTGCATGATCCATGGTGGAAGTTAGGATCACGATTCCCATCAATGGCCTTGTTGGCTGATGCTTGGCCATATTGTGTGGACTGGGTCGCTTTTCCACGTAGGGCCACGTTTTCTGTAACGGCAAAGAGCAAATAAAAATAATTTAAGGCTTTGTTAAACCTGCAGGCTTTATTAAACAAAAATTAGACAGATGTATTTGTCTAATTTGTCCACCTGTCTATATTTCTTACATCCTTGTCTTCCTTTCCATCCATCCGTCTGTCAATTTGTCTGTCTCTCTGCCTTTCTATGTATCTGTCTCTCTGTCTATCCATTCTTTCACCTGTCGATGTATCTATTAATTCTCTCTTCTGTCTATCTATCTGTCTGTCTGTATATTTATATATCTACTTATCTGTCCATCACAGCAAACCACCATTTTGGTTCTGTTCCCCTTATTCTTTCTCTCTCTCGATTTCACTTTATTAATCACCCAGTCACCAAAAAAGGCCTTCATGTTGTCGAAAATAGTAAACGAAGGCATGTTAATAAACCTAATTGTATTTACCGTAAGTGTAGGCCGAGCATGTGTCCAGGAGGAGGAAAAGAAGCAGCTTGGAGAAAGGCTTCATTGTTCTGTTTCAAATAGACAGAAGAAAGGGGCAATAAGAAAATATACTAGATGCTAGAGCAACCTATAATAGTCCTAATTCATGTTGTGTTTTGGATGGATGCATGAGTATTTTATATGTATTATATGTATATGTATGGGACTAGAGATGGAAATTAGCCACATGGCTATAATCTTGCATGTTTACATTTATATGTTCATTAACATGTACTGTCCCATTTTCTTCTTTTAAAAATAAAAAAATCTACAAATCTACAAAATGTATCAGGGCTGGGACGATACGCTTTTCTCCCAATTTGATTTTTTACGACTTTTTAGGTGCAGATTTGATTTAAATTGCGATTCTATGATATTGCCGATTTTTGCAATCTTTGGTTAGCTTTTTTAACACCAGCAAAAAAAGATGAACAATGATGATGCCTACAGACTTTATCAGGAAAAATACACATCACATGTGAGTCTGTTTTTAGGATTTACTCAGTAATGTATTTTAACCAGCTGTTTATTCTCTCTCTTCAAAAGCTTGGACTGCATTTAAAGGTGGCTTATTAACACAGACTAAAATGAAGCATTTAAATTAAGAAAAAAAAAAAAGATTTTGGAACAAAAAAAATCAATTAAAAAATTGTCAAACAAAAAATCCTATGTGAATCGATTTTTTCTCCCACCCCTATCATGTTTGTATGTATGCATATATGTAAATCTATAAAGTTAAGACTTTGGCTTTTTTGAAATAACACTTGTTATGAACTGGAGCTATACAAAATATAGATTAGTTGATAGACATTGAGATAAAGGCGTTAGAATACAAAGTCTTCACTCTTAACTTTAAATAGTGGTTAATTATTTTTATTGCAGTTCAGCATGGGCAAAGCTTACAGTTAGACATCTTCATTGCTGATTAATGATAAAGAAACATCCAAATTAACAATCAACTCTTTAGTAATGGAAGCTTCAGAAGATGTGATAATACATGATGAGGCTCAGATCAGTAAACGTATCGACGCACACCCTGTAGCCTCAAGCAGTTCTACATAACCCCTCTCATCGACATCATCTATCACCAACTACAACAAATAACTGACCAAAATCTGATGACATAAGCTATAGAGCAGATAGATGTGTAAATGTGTAGTTTTAGTTAGAGTCTTTTGCATAAAAATCTTACAGTTTTTGTCATAATTTGAACATCCAAATTGTTTTAATTTCAGGCTAGCTTTAGTCGATGAAATTTCACAACATTATAATTGATGAAATCTACTGTACATTTAGTCGACTTACATGTTAAGTGTCAAGTGTAAGGCATTTTTTATGTTTGCTTGAATTTCTGAAGTCATGTTTTAATAATAATATAATAATAAACTTTATTTATATAGCACTTTTCAAAACAAATGTTACAAAGTGCTTTACATAATAAAAGCAGGCATTAAAAGAATTAAAAGAGGAAATAAAAGAGAAAAATAAAGAGAGAAATGTGAGGAGCAGCAGAGAAGACAATAAATAAGAATAAACAATAAATAAAAGAAGGAAATAGCATCTAGAAAATAAAAACAATAAAAGAGTAAAACAATTAAGACAACAAGAGATAAAGGATTTAAGAAGCTGCCCATGACACTGTTGGAGTGAAAGCAGCATTTCAACAATTAACAACATTAACAAACAACAGGTACGAGCGGGCACATATGGCCTGAGGAGATCAGAAATGTAGTTAGGAGCAAGACAAGAGCGTGCTTTAAAAGTCAGCAATAAAATCTTGAAATCAATTCTAAAATGAATGGGGAGCCAGTGAAGAGAAGCTAAAACAGGAGTTATGTGCTCTCTCTTTTTTGTTCCTGTGAGGAGTCGTGCTGCTGCATTTTGGACTAACTGCAACCTCTGCACACTGTGCTGGTTTAAGCATGTGTACAGAGAGTTGCAGTAGTCCAAACGAGAAGAAATAAAAGCATGAATGACAACCTCGAGATTTTTTCTACATAAAAATGTCCTTAATTTCGATATTTTTCTAAGATGCATAAAACAAGACTGTACAACTAGGTTGACATGCTGGTTCAGACTGAGGTTCTCATCAAAGATGACACCTAGGTTTTTACAGCTGGTAGTAATATTATTAGAAAGTGACCCTAGATGTGTCTTAATTCCTTTTGAACCAGGGCCAACAATCAGAACCTCCGTCTTATTAAGATTTAATTGGAGGAAATTCTGTGACATCCAGCATGTTATGTCATTGATGCAGTTCCTCAGTGTGTTTAAATGGTTAAAATCATTTGGGTTAAAAGACAGATACAGTTGGGTATCATCCGCATAGAGGTGGAAACTTAGATTATGGCTGCGGATATGTCCCAGGGGTAGCATGTAAAGAGAAAAGAGGAGTGGTCCAAGGACCGACCCCTGGGGAACCCCACATGTCAGCCTTGCATGTGAGGACTGAGAGCTGCCTATTGCTACACTAAAAGATCTATCAAATAAATAAGAATAAAACCAATTTAAAACTGAACCAGACATGCCAACCCAGTTTTCCAGTCGGTCCAGTAAAATAAAATGATCGACAGTATCAAAGGCAGCTCTCTAATCTAAAAGAACTAAAACAGAGGATTTTCCAGCATCAGAAGTTGATTGTTTTACACTTGGATAAATGAAACATCTAATAACCTTTTATTTAATATGAGTAAAGTTTGAATGTGCAAATGATCATAAACAAATGTTCCTTTTGTGTGAAATGCAGTCACCTTTATTTAGGCTACCTGGCAGAGCATCTCAGTTACAATTCCAGAACTGACAACAAACAGTGAACCTGCTCGACATGAATATATCAATTCATAAAGAGAGCAGCTCTGATTGGATCGCTCCATAACTTATCCCACCACCACCAAGCTAAGGCAGCTGTGATTGGATGTCCCTCTGAACTCATCCAACCTTTCCACACAACCAAAGTAGCCGTGATTGGATAGATTCCTAACTTGTCTCTACTTTCTACATGACCGAATTAGATCTGATTGGATTAAGTCTCTGTCAAACATTTCCATCTAGTTTTTGTTGATTAAACTGACTGTAAATTTAGTTCAATTGGTCAACAAAATTAACGCTGATATTAGCTATCGAACAACTCCACCATATAAGCTTTAAAATACTCATCATAAGCTTCAGAGAATAAAAGCATCTGTGACCTGATCCGTTGCTCAGTTCAACGTCGGCTGGTCTGCAGGCTGCTAGGAAGTCAAATCTTCGAAGCAGTGGAGTAAGCTGATTGAGTCGGGTCGTTCACAGATCTCAGTTTCGATCAGCACCGCCGTCTTCTGCAGGGGCGAGATCTTGATAAACGGAGCTTTTCTTGCCCTCTTTATTGAGATGCATTGTCCACCAATGCGCTTGTTTTTCCGTTAGGCCCCAACACACACCAAAGGCCTTCCTGAAACGGCACATGAATATTTATCAAGGCTTTATCATTGTGGTTTTCTAGAAACTTCATAAGTCATCCTTACTTTGCTGCCCAACACATAAACACCTGTTGACCACTCCATTGGTTGCTTCATCCTTTTGCCAACTTCTCCTTCTTCTGCCAATGACCTCTCAACAGTTCTTCTTTTCTTCAGGGTCATGTAAGGTAGCCCTCTCTTTTTTGCACGTAAACATCTTCCATCTTTTGAACTGCAGTATTAATTACTTATAATCCTTAAATGTTTAGCTGCATGAGCTTTCTATCATAGATAATCAATAAATTTTTCTCCGTTATTCCTGCTGTCGGTCAGGTTAAGAGTTTTGTCTCTCCCAATACCCATAAGGCCTGCACTGCTTTCCCTTCTGGTCTTAAATTTATTTCTAGACCTGAACTGTGACTTCAAATCATGATCTCCATGACAGGTTATTATTTTATTCCAGTGAAACATTCAGAAAATGTGACCATTAATCAGTAAATCTTTAAACCA
This sequence comes from Scarus forsteni, assembly GCA_036419115.1. Classification (NCBI taxonomy): domain Eukaryota; kingdom Metazoa; phylum Chordata; class Actinopteri; order Labriformes; family Labridae; genus Scarus; species Scarus forsteni. The sequence continues at coordinate 10,362,621 of JAZDUH010000508.1, read as the reverse complement.
GACAGAAGGCAGAACAACACATTAAAGATTAAGGGTGTCAGAGAAAAATAAACATTACAGACATGATATTCAACCTTTATATCAAATGCATTAACTTATTTTAGGGCTGTCTGACCAAAAGCAGCACAGCCTAGGCTCATAGTGGTCACTCATGTTCTTAACTCAAAATCCTAAATAAAATACAAATACCTGAAATATAATAAAAATTATGACTCCCTGAACCATTACAGTACTAAAATAAATCCACTTTTCCAAGTAAAGCCATTTGCTGAATCAGTGAATATGAAAACTTCTGCCGCACAATAACTCTTCTCACAGTTTTGTTTTTCTGCAGTCAGCCTCGAGTGGACACTTGAGGAACTGCAGTCTCCGCTGCACAACGTTGGCTTAAATTTTTAACACTGGAAATGTGGAGGGTTCCAAACAATATAAAAATATATTCACATATACTAATGCAGTTGAGCAGCAGCCTCTGCAGGATTAATCTATTACTGACTGTCTCTGTATCGATACATCTTCACCACCATCTGTATCTTGATGCACAGATTGAAGGATTATTTTTGACACCCCTGGTTGGAACCCTTGTATCTTATTGGAAATTGACTTGATTGACTGATAAGTAGGCCATTATAAATTCATTCTATTTTGAAGAAATTACAGCTATAATTTATGCTTTGTGCACTCTTCAGTTAGACTTGTTCAGTTGCATGTCCACCTGTACTTTATACGGGTCTCTGCGTAAAGAGGAATGAAGAACGAGGATTTTAGATCTTCACACAGACGGACCAAAAATCCTGACACAGCTGAGATGTTGAGGAATGTTTGAATCATTTAGAAGATTATTATTTTCCATCTTTATCTGGGCTTCTTTGAAAATCGGTGACTGTTTTTCACACAATGTTTGATGTTTATCAAGTCTGCATTTTAACTTTTCTCTGCTTTATTATTTTTGTATTTAATATTTCTTATTTTTAGCTTTTTTGCAAATGGTTTGACTTCTTTCATTTTTTTGGTAATCTAAATTTTGACAAGTCTTTTTTTTGTTTTGTCAACATTGTTGTTGTTTTTTGTCTTTATAGCATCTTGCAAACATTTAATCTCTTTTCATTTGAACTTTTTCTACTTAAAATATTTTTTATATATTTCTCTACATTTTGTATCTCAAATGTTAATCTTTTCTTAGAACATCCTGACTCTCGTATCATTTCCTGTCACATTTGAATTTGTTTTTCTGAACATTTTAACTTCTCTTTCTTCACTTTGCATCCTCTTTTTGACTCAAAAGTGTTTCTGTCTTAAGGTGACTTTTTCTGCTATTTTAACTTTTGACTATTTTACGTTTTAAACATGTTTTTCGTTTTTTATGGCACACACAACTGGGAATTATTTTAACTGATCAATTAAAAAAGCCTCCATTCAGGAGAAGAAGTTGGAGTATCCTTTAAATAATGAGAACAGATTTTTTATCAATATTAGATGATGAATAATGTTTTATGTGCTTTTGATCATTGATTTCCTTACTGTTGTCTACTCTGTAAACATAGTGAATACTGCACTAGGGCTTGATGTGAAGAAACTGAAATCGCAATATCTGCCATAAAAATCACTTTTGGATCTTCTCCTAAATTTGTTCAGCCCTAGCGAGTAGTCTTAAAAACCATTCGTTTTGAGTGTAGATGAAAATCACAACACACTTATGTAGATTTCTCTTTAAAAAATAATAATATTTCATTCAACCTGTATGTTGGAAATTTCCCAGTTGAAATCTCCGAGTTCCGGCCTAAAACCGTTCCAGCAATTACGACTTTGGTTTAAGCACAAGGAATTCTGGTATGTAAGCATACCAACATGGCAGGCTTATAAGATTTATGCTTTATCAACTTGCCAATTTTAGTGAAACAGAGGAAGGGAAACTGGGCATAAGGTAACAGAAGCTTATACTTTACAGTACTTGTTATTATTAAGAGGCTGCCATATTGCTTAGGCAGTGATGTGATGTCACATCAAGTCATAACTCAGAGTACCTAAATCTGGTACGAGTTACAGGTGGGAAAAACACAAGTTATGGGTTGCCCGGAACACAGCATAATAATAGCATGAAAAAAAAAACAGCAGCTGGCTGTTGCTTGTTTTGATTGACCTGTTTGCCTATTTCAGTGTAAAACCTGGCAACAATGACCATGAGGGCCACATCAGTTTTGTTCTTGCTGGCAGGGGGCAACTTTTGGATGCTTTCATAATTCAAACTGTCAGGCAGGCCGCAATGAGGGAGTGAGGGGCTGCATATGAAATATGGTTATTTATTTATTTATTTATTTGTTTATTTGACAGGGACGATACATACAACATTGCCACAATGGGAAAATGTGAACATATATAAGACGTCTAGCTTCAGCTAATTTGCAGTCTTTGTCCCTGGTTAGGATTTACAGTACAATGAATTATACAGAATACAGATACAATTTTACAAATAGAGTAATACAGTGAATACAATCAATAAATACCATAAATAAATAGACACAAGTTATAGTGAATGAGAGCTAAAACACAAGTTACATTTAACATCAAAGATCATTAAAATAGTTTGCTGAGTTACTTGTGAGAAATTAATGTTCACATTTCTGATGCTGTTTAAGCCACTGTTTAACTTTTGCACTGAACTTTTTAAGTTCTGTTTCAGATTTAATTTCAGATGGTAAGGAATTCCACATGTGTATGCCTTGTACTGAAAGGGATGACTGCCCAAATGTTGTCCTGCACCTTTGGATTTTACAGTTTTGTTGTGTTATGTTCCTTGTTATTGTCCTACAGCTGTCTGTCTTTGTAAAGTTCTGGGACATTACTTGTGGAGCCAGTCCATTTAGGCACTTGAAAACAATTTTCAGAAAGGATAATTTTATAAAGTTAGAAAAGGTCAACAAATTATATTTCTCAATAATTTTGCAGTGGTGCCATTTTTGTGGCTTCTGGTCTAAAATTTTCAAAGCTTGTTTATAAAGTGAAAATAAAGGTATGTATATACTTATATATACATATACACTTTCCTCAGTAGGTACTGGGTACATCAGTGTGCTTTATTATTGTCTTTTATTCATGATGCTTTTAATCAACACCGAGAATGGATAGCTGTGTGGGTGGATTCAAGGGCTGGGTGGAGTGGGTTTGGGTCATAAATCCTTTATTGTAATTTATCTGTCTGCTGTAAAGCACTTTGTGTGACATTTTTTGTATGAAAAGTGCTATATAAATAAAGTTTGATTTGATTTCATTTGATATGGCCCCCAGGCCTCCAGTTGCCCACCACTGCTCCAGCTACTAGCATTAGCTTGAAGTTAGCTGTCCGGCTAACAGCTGAACCTGCTGCTGTGAGGGACTCGGGGTGTCCGCAGGTGAGTTTTTGACTTAATTTCTCTTGAACAAAGTCTCCACAGAAATACAAACAGAACAACATCATTCTTAAAACGCATCTACACAACAAAGAACAAAAATTCTATCACAAAATGTTGAAGAGTCGGTATTTTAGCGCACAAAAGCTTCGAGTAGATGCTGCGGTATGATGACGTCATTTTTCTGGTTGCCTGGAGACGGAATCATTAAAGTGACGGAATAGCGGAAACGCAGGACACGCCGGTAACGGTAATGAACGGAAGATGAGGATGTGGAGAGAAAACGAGAGGAAACACCTGACGAAATGTGACGTCAGGATACAGGTAGAGAGAGGTGGAGTCACGAGAGCTGCTCGAGGCGTCCTGAGCAGGTGAGAGAAACTCCGGATGTTAGCTAGCCGAATCTAACGGCTAACGATGCTAATCCATGAAGCAGCTAGCATAATGTTGTTCGTCTGTTTTCACTCAAAATGGAATTTTGAAGGTAACGTTGATCATGTTATTGGAAACTTCAAAGCAACAACATGTAACTTTAGATACTGAGATAATAGTTTCTAGGGGTTTAAAGTAGTCACTGAGATCTTCCCATAAACCAAAATTTACCTTTCAAATTTATCAGTAATGTTTATATATATCACCGACATTTGAAGACTTTATTACCCCAGTCCTACCATTACATCGCCCTGAGCCGCAGAGAATTTAGAAAAAGTTTCTCAACCTGCTGGTCAAGAGGCTTTTCCCAGATCCCAAGAACTAACCTGGCAAGGACCAGGACCACAGCAGCCACCCAGTAAAGCCTACGGTGGCCTGGAGAGGCAAACCAAGAATACAAGATCCAAAACACTTTTACAAAGCTTGAGACAAATTTACATTTAGGAAAAAAAACACAAAAAAAAAAACACTTTTACGAATAGGAAAACAAATTTACATTTAGAACAAATTGACAAGACACAAAACACTTTTTACAAATTTCTAGCAACCAGAAAAGGAATGTACCAACTCCGCATTGAACCAGAAGTGCTTACAGAGAGCCGCCAATGCAAAAGAAAAGAACAAGAGAAGAAGAAGTTAATGGTGAGCAAACTCTTAAGACCGACCACATGGCATACAAACCGCTGTAAGGCCTATATGTTTTCCACAAACTGGCAAATGGCACTTGGTGGTGGTCCATCTTTGCTTACCATGAGCTTCTTCTCCTGTTCTTTCATACCATGCACTTAACAACTCAGCTAGTATTGTTTCTCTGCTAGCACTTCTGGTTCAATGCCAGAGTTGGTACATCTTCCGGATGCTAGATATTTGTAAAAGTGTTTTGTGTCTTGTTAATTTGTTTTCTGAAATGTAAATTTGTTTTACCATTTGTAAAAGTGTTTTGTGTCTTGTTAATTTGTTTTCTGAAATGTAAATTTGTTTTACCATTTGTAAAAGTGTTTTGTGTCTTGTTAATTTGTTTTCTGAAATGTAAATTTGTTTTACCATTTGTAAAAGTGTTTTTGTGTCTTGTTAATTTGTTTTCTGAAATGTAAATTGTTTTACCATTTGTAAAAGTGTTTTGTGTCTTGTTAATTTGTTTTCTGAAATGTAAATTTGTTTTACCATTTGTAAAAGTGTTTTGTGTCTTGTTAATTTGTTTTCTGAAATGTAAATTCGTTTTACCATTTGTAAAAGTGTTTTGTGTCTTGTTAATTTGTTTTCTGAAATGTAAATTCGTTTTACCATTTGTAAAAGTGTTTTGTGTCTTGTTAATTTGTTTTCTGAAATGTAAATTCGTTTTACCATTTGTAAAAGTGTTTTGTGTCTTGTTAATTTGTTTTCTGAAATGTAAATTCGTTTTACCATTTGTAAAAGTGTTTTGTGTCTTGTTAATTTGTTTTCTGAAATGTAAATTTGTTTTACCATTTGTAAAAGTGTTTTGTGTCTTGTAAATGTGTTTTCTAAAATGTCAATTTGTCTCAAGCTTTGTAAAAGTGTTTTGGATCTTGTACTCTTGTTTTGCCCCTCCAGGCCACCATAAAAGCCAAATCAGGCTCAAGACCTCAACAAACCTAAAGTTAGACCAAGTCAAATTATTTGCCTATTGAAACAAATTTATATGAAGACTCTTAAGGAGCAGTCAAAGACAAAGCAAACAAAAATGTTATTGACCTTTAAAAGAGAATACAAACTGACAGATAACCTAAGCGCTATTAAAGATCCTTCACTAAGTAAAGCCCCGTGACCACACGAGTTAAGCCATATTAAGAAAACACCATATTTACTGGGAGAAAAATGTATAAGACATAAATATAAACAATATAATATAGACAACCAGTCCTCACACACCCACACGTGCACAACAAAATAAGGCACTTTTTAAAAATCTTTTTGTGTAAATGTTTTCATGAGTATGTTTTCATTTACAGTTTATAGATCTAAATATATCACTTTCTTTTTATTTTTGTCAGTTTAATCTATTGTGATTTTATAGTTGTGTTCTTGAGAGAGGCCCTTATGAATAAAATCTATTGTAATGGTTATTGTTATTACTCAATCATAATCCTTTTAAATTTTTTTTTCAACCATTATTATCACACAGTAGCACATGATAGATTTATATTAAAAATTCATTTTTATTGTAATTGTTTTTTTTACTTTGGTTTTTGTGGAATACTTTGGCAATAATTCCCCACAGTAAAGCCTGTAAAACTTTTGAATTGTGAATTCATGTCACAGTGATGAGGTAGCTTGTTTTGTGCACCAGTTCTTTTACTAAATAAGTTACTTTAAATGTTATTGTTCTAAGGTGTTTGTGCTTAGTTACATTTCTCATCACATCTGAGTACTTAGACAAATAAAATTAAAAGTAACTATCAGAGTTTTCAATTAACAAGTGTTTACATGATACCAAAATGTAACTCCATTATTGACACATATTCAATTATCAGTACACTTCATAGATGGATAGGGCTTTAAACTTACAAAATCCATTGAATTTGTAGCAGTGAAAATCCTTCAGCTCCCCTGTCTGCCTGAGAACTAGTGTTAACATTCTTCCCACATTTTTGTGATTCTTTTTCATTTTAAGAGTCAAATTCAATTTTATTTTTCTGCGGAGGACTTGATAACAATGTGAGATAGGGCACTTTTTTTTTTTACATTTTTGCAAATAAATCCTTTGGGTTTTAGCAAATATTAATGACATTTTTAGGGAGTGATGGTCATGGCACAAGAGGTAAATGATTACATTTTGGTGGTGATTCGAATTAAGATATGGATGCAGGATTTTCTTTTAAAATTTGTTTGCGGTGTGACCTTGGGCAATTTCCCACATTTCAACTTGCCCAATACTTTAAGAAGTACCTTGCGGGAGCTTTGTGCGCTGTTAGCACTTCTTTAAATTTTAACATACATGGCAATAAACTTGATTCTGATTCTGACTTTTCTTCTCTCAGGTCAACAAAACACTCTCACAGATGCCACAGATGGAGGGAGATCTTGGTTCACCTGCAGGAGGAGGCGTGGAGCATGTTGGCGTTCCTTTGTGGCCTGCTGCTGGCGTCATTATATGGGGTCACAGCCCTCTTCCTGCAGAAACAGCCGCTGTGGTTTTGTGCTTATAGCACAGTCATTGTGGCCGCTGTCGCAGCCTACGGTTTGGGTCTGTCCCACAGTGTGAGAGCCGACGTCATGGTGATGCTGCCCACTCTCTGCTCCGGTCAGTCTGATGTGTTCTTCACTACCCGACCTCCAGGGAACAGTGATTTAGGGTCATCCAAATTAATGTGTGTAGATATGCTGCCATTTCAGATGATACAGTCAAGTTATTCACATGATTAGTAGCACCAACGCTTTAAAGATACTGCATCTTACATGTTTTATGCTAATAAACTAATTTTGATTATGAATTACATGCCTATAACGTATGCTCTTATGTTTCAGCTCGTGGGAGGAAATTACTGCTCTTCTTGTTTGCATCATTGCTGCTGTCTGGTCCACTCACCAACACCCTTGAAAACACGGAGCGAGCCGCAGCCAGCCTGCTGTGTGGAGCTGAGCTTGCAGCCAATCAGACGCAGGAACTGATGCAGCGATCAGCTGCACCTCTTTTGTGTAATAACCATTCATCTCTGCCCTCACAGGAACATCTGTGCTATTTAAACAGCTGTCTTGAAAATACATTTAGGGCTATAAATGGAGGCCTCAATCCTCTTGTTAAGTAAAGCCATAAGTCTCATTTACTTCTGAGGTACAATATTATTTTCACTTGTTTAATTCATAATGATGGACATCTGAGCTGCGGGTTTGTTTGTGTTTTTTCAGCGGCCTTGGACAGAATCAGGGAGATCAGCAGAAATGCTCACGCTTTTGCAGGAAGAATCCAGAACTTCATCCACGCTCTGACGGACGGCGTTCGTCATGTTGGTATGGGCTCCACATCAGACAACAGCATGTGAAAAACAAACAAAGAATCAGAGACAGAGTTTATTTTGGGTTATTTTACAATCTTTATTGGCCTGAAAGTTAGACCTGCAACAAGGGAAGACGATCAAAAAACAATTGCATTTGAGAATCTGTCATTGCTTGAACTATCATGGCACAAAAAGGATGTAATGAAGTAGACAAGCAGGTCTGTGAGGCGAAATGCAAGATTTACTTTTAGTCTAGAGTTCAGCACTCAAAAGCAGGCAGTAAGTCAAGGTCATAACAAAGGTATAACAATCTGGCAACAAGACAAGGGAAGACACCAGGGTTAAATACGTACATGAAGTGATTGGGTGTATGAAGCACAATCAGGGATTAGGTGAGACAGCGCCAGACAGGAAGCAAAACCTACAGAGATAAAGAGAGATGTGAAGTTTCAAAATAAAACAGAAAACAGACAGACAAGACATGAAACAAAAACGAAGCAGGTAACTTAACTAAAGAACATCCAGGGTCATGACAGAATCAATAATAAGCCCCACAAAGATTTGATATCATTAGTCTTTTTCCTTGACAATCCCTCATCAATTCCTTCCACTTTGTTTTGCACCATTTGTGAATAAAGGCCATCATGCTCTCATCAGGCGCAGACTGCAGGAATGATCATCACTGCAAACAACGAGCATACATGGTCTGAATTTTGTAAAGTGGATGGAAATGCCAGCAACTTGCTTTTTTTCTCATTATCTTTTTATTTGGAAAATGTTGGGTACAAAAATATAATCACCTTCAGCATTGTTGTACAGCAGGGGTCACCAACCTGTAGATTTTGATTTACTTGTAGATCTTTTAGACTATTTGAGTAGTTCTTTAAGACTAAGGCTGCGGTCGAAGCTTAAGCCCTTTCCTATCTACTTTTCCTTAACCCTGATGGAAAACGTCACAAGGTTAAGGAAAGGAAAAAGGAGAATTCAGAAGGACCTAGGAAAGGAAAACTGCTGTGCAGAGAGAATCTGACTACACTTTCACTACGCTACGTCATCATGTGACGGCAGATGCTACTGCTGCATTAAAACTAAAATTTTCTAAAGGTGGACTACAAAAGACGCATCATGCATCATGTATCATGACAATGTTGCTCCTTTCAGATAACATTGAACATAATAACCTGGTAAAAATTACATCTGCATAACCAATGTTGGAAGCGAGGATTTCTATAAATCTGTCCTCTCATTATCAACATGAACACCAATCAGTGCATGAAAATAAATGAACTGAATGAAAGAAAGGCATAAAATGTTAAGACCACAGTCTAATAGAGTACAAATGATTAATTTTGAACCAAGTTTAAAACATAATCAACATCAAATGTCTCATATCCTGCTCTCTTCAGAGAATCAGACTGCTGGAAAGTTAAGGCAGGTTTTGGTAAACTTTAGAAAGGATGAACAGCAGTGGGAACTCAAATGGTCTGTGAGATTCGTTCAGCAGTTGGAATACGTGCTGTTTATAAATGCTGTTGCCGCGGAGAATTGTGGGACAGAATATTCTTCTGTCCTTTTGTAAAGGATGGTCTGGTGTATCCTATACTAAAGGAGATAATAAAGGAAGCATTGAGCCACCTTTCCTATGCATTTAAGCTATTCAAACAGCTCTAATCACAAACTACTTCTGATTCATTTCACTCCATTAGGAACCTTCCTAAGTAAAAATGACTTTTCGACTGCAGCCTAAGACTGTCTTTAAGGCATCCTTTATCTGACACACAGGCTGACCTTTTTTCTTATCCATGACATATCTAGTGAATCCAGCTGCTATGCAAAATAAGCTGACTGGTTTCTCTCCACCTCAGTAGTTTTAAGTATTAGAAAGATATTGAAATGAACTATACTGTTTTTTTATACTAACATTGTTCCAGTCCTTAGTGATGAGTTTAGTTTTGTTTTAGGCTGCATACATTGTAAAGTGCTGATGTAAGTTTAAACCCACAGAATCTTTATGTTTAATCCCTGCCCTTAAAACATTTATGGATTGAAGATTGCATCTTTGATTGTGAAGTTAAAAGATGATCATTAAAATTTGAAGTTTTCTTCTTGTTCTCAGTGAATTTAAGTAAGTAGATTGTGCCACGTAGCATCATAGGTGATCTTCAGCTGGAAAAGGGTTGGTGACCACTGGATTACAGCATCCATTTCCCCTTTTTTTAATAAATAAAAAATTAACCAAGCGCCTCACATGATATTCAAACAGAGATCAAGTTGGTTTAGATTCAGGGTTAGTGACCAAAGTCAAACCCTTGTGCCCTTAAAATGTGCTAAAGCCAGGGACACACTGTTCAGTCTCAAGGCGACTGTTTATCAGCTATTCTGGAATGTCAGCTCACACCATGTCATGTGACCACTGCACACAATTTATGTGCTCACACTGCACAATTCAACAGTCACACAGACTTAACCTCTTGTGTCTAATCGCTCCCAAAACTCATGCATTTGGGAAAATACTGAGTAATACTGTCTTAAAAGGAGCTGAAATGGAGTTTGGAGTGGAGTTCTCTGCAGAGAAAATCACCAGCTGTCCTCTCATCTACCTGAAAGAACTGGCCATCGCCCACCACATCAGCCACAAAAACCCCCCCCCACAATTAAGGGCCGTCTGATCCTGGTCACATTCTCTTTGAACTGTTGCCTTCAAGCAGACGTTACAGGGAGGTTAAAATGTGCACATCCAGACTTGGAGACAGTTCTTAATTTCACAGCTCTCAGAACACTGAACAAACAGATGATCTGGTAATATACCAGTCACAACATCAATTTAAAGCACTCAGCCACAGTCTTTAAAATTGTTCTCTGTTCTTTTGGGTCCTATGTCTTGGTTTTATGTGTTGTTTTTAAATTAAATATGAGGGAAATACACTCAGTCGTCACACTGTTTAGATACAGCAACAATAAAGATATTCTGATTTTAAAATAGCATAAACGAAGAGAGCGAGGCTATCAGTGTGGACATTAGAGAGTCTCAATGTGGGTTTTGCATGAAGGTTTGAAGACGCCATAATTTGATTTGATTTGATAATTATTATATGGAACATAGAAATAGTGAAGTATTAAAGTTAAAACCAAGCAAACCAAAAAGTGAAAACATTTGTTACAGAAATTCTTTAAGTATATATTCTGTTCGAAACCACCAACATGTTTTTCATGTTTAGTGCCCCTCTGAAGAAAAATCCCCCTTCTCTGTCTGTGAATAGTCTCTGTTTGTTGCCTGGGAGTAAATTATTTCTTGCTTAATTCTGTTGGATAGTGCAAACATGAAATTTGAATGCAAATAGAACAGAAAACATGGTTTTGGTATTGTAGTGTAGCTTATTATGTGTGTATTATGTGGACTATTGTGTTCAAGCTAAATGAACTATGGCTGTTATTACTCTCCCTGCAGCTCGCACTCTGAGGAACGTCCTTCACTTCCTGGTGGACATCGGGGACGTGTGTAACGCCAAACTGGGCTCTCCATACAGGAAGTGCCGGGCAGTGTTCACCGATGCTAAAGCCGACTGCTCCGACCTGCTGGGAGAGCATGACTTCCTCTGTGACATCATAGACGGCTTTCTGCCGCTCTGCAGCATCGCACGAGGTGCGTTCACTGACAACTTCATCTTTGATAATTAATTTTAAAGAAAAACTTTGTTTGTTTTACAGAGTGCATCAACATCTTCAGCCAGTGTGATGCCTTTAAAACTTTTCCTCCTTGCTTCAGCCGCTTGTCCAACTGTTGCCAACTTATTTGTGCAACAATCAATCAATCAACTAATCAGTCAAACTTTATATATATGGCACAGTTTATACAAATGTAATTGCAGCTCAAAGTGCATTATACTAATACAAAAAATCAACAAAAGATATATATGTATATATTATATATTTATTTATGTATATCTATCTATCTATCTATCTATCTATCTATCTATCTATCTATCTATCTATCTATCTATCTATCTATCTATCTACCTATTTATGTCTATCTATCTACCTATTTATATCTATCTATCTACCTATTTATATCTGTCTATCTATCTATCTAGCTGTCTATCTAGCTGTCTGTCTGTCTGTGTGTCTGTCTGTCTGTTTGTATGTCTATCTGTCTATGTATCTATATATCTATCTATATCTATGTATTTATATCTATCTATATATTTATATCTTTATCTATCTATCTATCTATCTATCTATCTATCTATCTATCTATCTATCTAGCTGTCTGTCTGTCTGTCTGTCTATGTATCTATATATCTATCTATCTATATATTTCCTGGTGGACATCGGGGACGTGTGTAACGCCAAACTGGGCTCTCCATACAGGAAGTGCCGGGCAGTGTTCACCGATGCTAAAGCCGACTGCTCCGACCTGCTGGGAGAGCATGACTTCCTCTGTGACATCATAGACGGCTTTCTGCCGCTCTGCAGCATCGCACGAGGTGCGTTCACTGACAACTTCATCTTTGATAATTAATTTTAAAGAAAAACTTTGTTTTTTTTACAGAGTGCATCAACATCTTCAGCCAGTGTGATGCCTTTAAAACTTTTCCTCCTTGCTTCAGCCGCTTGTCCAACTGTTGCCAACTTATTTGTGCAACAATCAATCAATCAACTAATCAGTCAAACTTTATATATATGACACAGTTTATACAAATGTGATTGCAGCTCAAAGTGCATTATACTAAAACAAAAAATCAACAAAAGATATATATGTATATATTATATATTTATTTATTTATGTCTATCTATCTATCTATCTATCTATCTATCTATCTATCTATCTATCTATCTATCTATCTATCTATCTATCTATCTATCTATCTATCTATCGATAATCATTTCCCTTCAACCACATAGAAAATTAACACTCAGCAGAAGTCCATACACTGTACACACATACACATGAATATGTTATAATTAGATCAAATTAAATTAGAATACATTAGATAGAACTCTAGGAAATTCCCTCGGGAAAAAAGGATTCCAGTTGTGGTTTGAAGAGTTGATAAAAAGATTTTTTTAAAAACAAAAAACACATATACATATATATGTTTATATCAAAATGACAGTTAAAATATAAAAGAAAAGAAACAAGAGAAAATGCAAAGCAATAAAACCAACGATAATCAGACAGATATAAATAAAACACTTTAAATAAATTAGGGATATATAAATAGAAAATGTGTTTGAAGCTTAAAGTGAAATCTAAAGTGATTATGTGTGAACAGATAAAATGTTTATCAACATTACAAGATATAGAAGCAAATATAAAAATTAATTTAAACTTGAGACAATAAATTAAAATTTAAGTTTAAAAATACTATCGGGTAAAAAGTGAAATAAAGGTCTGCATTAAAGCCAGGCATAATAGATGAGTTTTTAGATGCATTAAAAGATTTCTACTCGTATTTTGTCTGATTAAGACAGTGTAAAGGGACTTTTCTGCAATTTTTAAGATCCAGAAGTGAGAAATTAGTTAGTTTCGGGTTTCTGGCATTTCTGATATTTCTTGATTTATTGATGAAACAGATGTTTGTCTCTAATTTCAGTAGAATTGTATTGAAGTTCATAGCTGTAGTAAAGCTCTGTGTTTTTCCAGCTGGAGAGCTCTTCTGCGCCATCCCGTCCTACATCGCCAACCATCTGAAGAAACGTCTCGCAGCTCGTAAGTTCATCGTCTTCATATTTTAGCTTTCACCTACATTCTTAACTCTCCTGATTAACTGTTAAATCTTTTCTCTTTCAGCCGTTGCAGCAGCGTTTGATCAGCTGAAGCAAGAGTTCGACTTTAACCTCACAGCCTCAGTGAAGTTCGACCTGGATGCCAACCTGAGCCGCTCCCTGCACCAGATGTCCCAGGGCATCATGGAGGAAGTTTCCTCAGAGCTTCGTCTGTTTCAGAAACTTAAATCGCCGCTGGTGTATGGCACCCTGGTCCTGCTCTTCCTCTCCTATCTGAGGTTGGAAATCACTGATTTTAAAGTTACAGGCATTTCATTTATTCAGGTTTCTCTTATGACACACCTGAGTGCACACAGGCCTCAGATTCTGCTTTGCCTGGACGCCTGCTGTCCTAACTGCAGCTTTATTTAGAAGTTAGAAATATTACAGGTGATGCTTCATACAAGCAAGCTTTTAATAGTGATGTGACAACTCACTGTGCCTCTGCTATTGCAATTTTAGAGGGAAAACTCGTTTGATTTAAAAAAATAATAATAATATCATGAAGCGACAGCCAGGCTAATTTACAGTGTTTTGGTCACTAAGATGAATGTTTGTTAATGGTATGTAAAAATATTGAACTCAACAACCTCATCAAGTATTGATTTGAAAAATGAAAACTCAAACCAGCAACAAGTTCACTTTTTTATTCAAGTTTTTCACTGGATTAAAAAGAAATATATATTAAATGTAAACATGAAATGCTTTTATCATGCTAACTAGGGCTGCTCAATAACTGAAAAATAATTATCTTGTTTTTTTGTTTGTTTCTTTTAGCTAGATCCCAGCTGTTAATCATAACTGTTCATATATTCTAAAACAACACCAGTGCATAAATTTAGAATAATTAAAGGTGTAGTCAGAGATCTTCTAATCTTCTAATCTAATGCACTATTTGTCAAAATCACCGTATTTCTCCTCTCCATCCACAAGATGTCACCACTGACAGCATGTTGAAAAAAAAGTCTGGTTTCAATACACAGCCTTGGCTCAGTACATCCCCCCACATCCAGGGGTCGATCATACTCATGCGCAGATCAGACAGAGGGGGGAGGGGGAGTCGTAGGTTGCGTAGCGTACACAGTTAGTGTAAGAGAGAGATACAATAGTTGCAGTAGCAATGGCTGAAAAACAGCCCAAAAGAAAAAGGTCAGAGGAGTGAAAAGTGAAGAAGAAGGGCTATGACCATGAAAGAGTGAAGACCCGGGTCAACATTGGTGTTGCTTTCTGATAGTGGAGAGAACTCCGCGAATTGAAAGACCTGAAAACGGAAGTGGATGTCGCCGTCTTTCTGCTGGATAGGTAAGCCATATTAGCTTTGTGGTGCTTCACATAACAGTAACAGCCGTCAGGCATTCATCTGATTGTCTAATCTGCCAGAATGTACTGTTGTTGTGATGTTATCAATAATGGAAGTCGAGTTGTCTGACGAGTCGGGGTTACCTTAGCTACGTTGGTCAGCTACGCAGTTTCTACGGCCGTTTCCATGACGATGCACGTCCATCAGCTTTCGGGGGTGGAGCCAGGGGTGAGGTATGAAGGAAGAGGCGGGTCTAAGTTCGTTTATCAACAACCTCTCCACTCATTTTCTCCCACATCCCTGAATACACCTTTAAGTAAATCATATTGCCCTGAGAAGCAGCCACAGTTGTATAACAACTTCTGCAGTTTGAATTTCCAAAAAGAAGGACTGATATTATACTGGATCAGATTAAGAGCAAACCAAATATTAAATAACATATCCAAGCAAATAAGCAAATACCAGAATCTTGATAATTATAATAGATCTTGAGATCACTAATTTGAAAAATGGTTTCTCACTGATTTTAAAACACACACCACATGCTTTTGACACTATAATATATACTTCAAATAACTGGCAATACATAGAAATATTTTATAAATATACAAATACCTAAAAATGCTCATAATCATAATGGAAAAAGAAAAAGTTCAGTTTGTCACAGAGATGCTCTCATGTTGATCGCGCAGTTTTCACAACTGTGGAAGACAGTTATTGTATTTGAGGTTAAAAATGAATTGTTAAGCTATAGACTATATATATGCATACATAATCATTTTACAGGCTGCTAATCATTCCTGTATGGAGGTGGTTTAGCTGTTATTCTTGTGAGCTATGCCTTTTATGATCTTAATTACGTAAAAAAAACATGTTTCCCAAATTTTGTACGGAAACTTAAAAGCCTACATGCAAAGGAGACTGAGAAGATGGTTAACATTAATACATACCATTTATCATCATCATATCATAATTTTGAATAATTTATTCACTCAAAAAAATGCCTGTGTGCTTAAGATAGTTTTTTTTTCACTGAGTTATTTTTAAAAGGAGTACTCAATGTGATTTGATTAGTTTTTCAAGGAAACACTGTTCACCAAAAATAAGATTCAAATTTTTTATCACTAAAATGAATCAGATAACAGTTATTTTTTAATGAGTGTAATGTTGCATCACGGCCTGAGGGGGGCAGCGCTGAGTTTACAGATTTTGAGTATGTGTTTGTTTTTGTGTGCAGGGCGAAGCGGTACAGGCAGAGGTACCTCTCAGAGCTGGACTTCGACAACACCTACGTCAGCGCTCAGTTTGAAGAGCTCGACCGTCAGATGACCTCAGAGGGCGGGGCTGCTGTCCTGCCAATCACAAAGAGGGAGGCAGCGACCTACATCACACCGCGTCAGTTTGTCGTACAGCTTTGTAGCCTCTTAAGTTCTGCAGCTGCTGATTGGCTGGTGGTGAATGATGTCATCACTTGTAATGAAGGCTGAGGTAACCTTTGGGGTGTTTCCCGCAGTGTCTTTCCGTCTCACCGCCGGTGAGTGGGGTGCGGCGCTGTTAGCCGTGACCTCGGTGCTGAGACACATGGTGATGGGCGGCCTGCTGGTGGCGCTGGACTTCCTGGTGTTCTGGGTTTTGGATCAGGTGCAGCAGCAGGTGAAAGGGGACGTGGTGGCCCGAGGTGAGACGGACTGTAACTTATTTCATACTCTGGTAATGTGGCACATTTTTGATGAACTTAATTATTTTAGACATCTCCTCTTCCCCTTCCAGTCTCTAGTCTCATGAAATAGATTTTTTAAAGCTTGTTTTTTCCCATTATTGCTCGTTATAAAAAATTTGTTTTGAGCCTTGAAACGCGGTATCATCATATCCCATCAGCCCCGGTGACGGTGGCAGTACACGTGAACGGATCAGGTTACGCCTCAGACATCTTCAGAGACCTGGTGGCTTCATTTAACATCCTGCAGGGAGGAAACATCACAGTGATCAGCAAGAAGTGTTTCCAGGAGCTGTCTGAGCCAGACTACCATACATGCTTCATCCTCGGTGAGAAAGCACACAGGAAATGACATCACAGCCCATCCGTCCGTCCCTGTGGAGAGTGTTAATGCTAGTCGGCAGCAAACATTCAGACATTTGACTCTTTTTTTCTTGCATTTATTGTCATTATTTTACTGGAACAAACACGATTATCTATCGTGAATGAGCTTTCTCCACCAGAACTACTCAACTTTGGAACGATCAGGAAATAGAGGAAATAAGGCGTGCAGAGTCTGTCGCTTCCTACAAATGTTCAATATTGATGCACCCTCTCATCACTGCATGGGTACATTTAAATATCGAGGGTTTTATTTTTGCAAGAGTTAAAAGCTTTTTTTTCTTGTTTTACATCTGTTCATGTGATAATATGCTGTAACACTGAAAGAAATGAGGCCATTGTTGTTAAGTACAGAGCCTATGGTCTTGCCCTGAAGTATTGGTATTGGTGATAGTGGATCAAACAGATATCGGTGTATTGCCAAAAATCCAATATCGTGCATCACCAGTCTCAGTAATGGAGGACAAAGTTCCTGATGCCAAACCAGAGTGACATCAGGACAGCTTGAGCTGCTCACATTTGTGAAATGGACCTTTTGTGTTGTTTTGTTTTGTTCTGCAGGGTTCCTGTTGGGTCTGTGTCTGTTGATGTCTGTGTGTGGAGGATTAATGAAGCGCTGCAGAAGATTCATCTGTGCATTTTGCTATCCACAAAGAGAGCAGGTCAGTTACAGCCAGCAGAAAGAGATTCAGGAAGAACGAGGATGAAAATACAGAGTGAGGCTGTCGAAGTTTGATAGTCTGTGAAACCACGTGGGCAGTCTGATGATGGTGAATGGACTTGAGCTTGTACAGATCTTCATCTGACCACCAGAGCAGAGATTGGCATGTAGCGGCCCCTAGGCCAAACCCATCTGGAAAGTAGCTTTTATATGCATTTACTCGTTTCTTTTAGCAAACAAAACTTTGACGGTCATTAACACATGAAAGAAAGCACTTCAGGCACTGCATCAGCTGACTCCTCCTCCTTCTGTAGACACACTAAGCCTCCACACCCGACTGAATCAGACAGAGACTTTAACTTCTGGATGATTTTTCAAATTACAAGTCTGAATATCTGATTAACCAAAGTGCTTCTGTGGTGAGAGAGTTTTAAGGCAGACATGATGAGGGGCAACAGACATGAAGAAACCAAAAATGTTCTGCGCCGTGCTGGAGAATTTTGATCCCATGAAAAAACTATTAGTGCTCCCATCATCTGCCACACCTGCTACCTGATGGAAAGCTCCAATCTACTGTATGTAGGCATTTGAAGCAACAAAAGTGACCCCTATTGGACAACTTTGTGTCCTACACACATATACATGCAAATACATCTTGAAATGCTCCTACACACTCGTTACCTTTATTTTATTTATTTATTTAACCAGGTTTGTCCCTTTGACATCAACAGATCACATTTTCAAGGGAGGCCTGAACAAAAATGGCAGCAAAACAAAGTTTAATCCGCCAGTACATTCAGACCTTTACAAAACTAATAAAGTGAGGAAACAATTTTGAACAGGTCATTAATTAAAACAGGGTCTAATTGGACCTGCACTCGGCTGCTGTTGGAGGTGTGGGCATTAATCTGCTGGACATTTCCATATTTTTTTGGGACTGTCCTGTACTTTCATCATTTTGGAAAACATGTTTTAGAGGAAACGTAATTAATATTTGGCTCAGATAGAGTTTTTCTTAAGTTTTTATTTTTAGGTGTCTTATCCGCAAGGTTAAAGAAAGGAGACAGATATGTGATACATATTTTGTTAATCAGTTGCAAAAAGTGATAACAAGAAAATGGCTCAACGGGCAACATCCATCTATTATGGAATAGAAAGAGATCATTGGGGAAATTTATTGTATGGAACGTTTTCTCTAAGATGTGCCAGAGATAAATTTGAAAGATATGGTGATGGTGATGCTTGTTTTGCCATACAAGAAAATCTATTATGAATTGTTTTTGTTTGTTTTTTGTTATTTGTTTTGTTGCAACTGTAAAAGAGGTGAACTAATATATAATGTCTCACAGCATTTTGTCTCTACATACTGGTCTTAACTGCGTCGGAAGTTGATTTTAAACCTTAAAATGCTGTCTGATGAACCTGTAATGACCCTGTGTGCTAACTGTTTTACTTAATTTTGTTATATTCCATAAAAAATTAATAAACTAAAAGTAAAAAAAAAACATAGTCTAATGGCCCTTTTCCGCTAGCACGCCTTAGCCCTACACTACTCGCCCTACTCGATTTGCAGCGTGTTTCCACTAGCCTGGTTTCTCCTAATGCTACGGCCACACCGGACGCGAATTGGTGAATTTAAATGCGCGTAATGCCTGTGACGAGCTGCGCGTAACGCCCGAGGTTGGACGCTGGACCATTTTGACAAGCTGAGGGGCGCAGTAGAGAGCCGCAGCCTGTCGGACTGAGTGATGACCCGTGCAGGCAAATCCAGCTGGAAACGAATGGAACTTACCTTCAAAACCTGTCTCCTCGGCAACTTTCACCCAAGCCTGCTCCTTTTTGTTCCGGTCTCTGAAGAGTACACACGTCGAATAGTATAGATCCGGATGATGACAAACAGTGCAGATAAACCTCTCCTCCATCTTTCAGAGGGGTTTGAGCGGGAGCAGGAGGCCGGAGCATCACACGTCATCAAATCAATGACGTCGGGTGGGGATTTCATCGCTGATTGGCTGCCGCGAATTTGCGTCGAAAGTTCAATATTTTCAACTCAACGTCGAGGCGTTTGACGCCCCAAATGCGCCGCGCCAAACGCGTCCGACGCTCCAAACGCGCCACGCCAAACGCATCCGAAGCGCCGCCCTGGGCGAATCTGCGTCCAAACGCGTCTTTGCATTGACTTTGTATGTAACCTAGACGCGCGTCTTTGCGAATTCGCGTCCGGTGTGGCCACACCATAAAACAAGCTAGTTTTAGTACCTACTCCGCTCTGGTTCCAAGCAAGCTGAGTCTATACTAAAAGATGACGTCACCAACTGCCAGCTACTGATTGGTCAGACAATGTGGTCATCGATGAGTCATGAGTGCGACGACCTAGCAGTAGCGCTAGCAGTAGCTACCATTAGCTTACCCTCATATGTCTTTTCTTTGCAGCTCGATTGCTCTCGTCCTCGGCTTCATTCTGTTGAAAAGCTTCCAAAACTCTCCTGTGCTTCTCAAGGGGTATTTCTTCTTACCACCTGCAGCCTTCTTCTGCTTTCCTTTTTTACTCGGTGTGTGACAAAAAGCCACAGATTGTTGTGTCATGCTCAAAATGACGTCATCGCAGAGCCACTCAGTGACATTGCACCCTGTTGGGCAGGGAACTGGGGCTAATGGAAAAGCAGCACAAGGGGAGTAGAGTAGAGCCGGGTAGAGTCGAGTAGAGTAGGGCTAATGGAAAAGGGCCATAAATGTCTTTAAAGTCTCACATTAAATCAACAAAAGTGTTTTCAGCACCCAGTTGTTTAAAAGTGAAGTGTCTTCAATAACAGCTCTTGTGTTCCTGGAGGGTTTTTGAATGAAGGCCAGAGGAGGAGCGTGATGATGCATGATCTTGCTGGGTGAGGGTAGCAGTTAGAAAAGGGGGAGGAGAAGCTGTCACCTGGGGCAGGTTCACAGCACCTTCTGGAAGCCCCTCCCCCCTTTTTTACCCTTGCTGCAAAGGCAAGTTTTCAGTGGACAGGAAAGCAGATACCAGATCTGCAGATGTCAGTAAGAAGATCAGCTTCAAACACTCGGTTAGGGATAATTTTATAACGTTAACTCAACCCTGAAAATGAATCAGAGCGTATCTTCTCTGCGGCGTTCTTCATTATTTATTATCTTATTCAACTCAATTGAAAATATTGTTCTAGGTAGTTGAATAAATGCGGTCGGCATGTCATTCAAACACAAACACACAAATGACAGAACCGGTGTGGTCGTAGATTTATTTTATAGCTGAAGTGGGAACGCACACAAACAAAGACGCACACTCCCACAGTCAGCTGTAGGTGAGAGGTCAGCGAGCGGAGAGGAATGCAGAGAATCTGCAGAATGAGGACTGAAGGGAAGATTCAGGTCTGAGCGTGCTCGGAAACCCACCGACAATCCCGAGAGACCCTGAACACTTCACGGCTCCACTGCTCATGAAGCAGCCTCTCATTTTTCAATCATGACTCTAATTTTTATTTAGGGAGTGCTGTTAAAAATAAAATGAAAGTCTTTTAAACAGTTGAATTAATCTCTGTTATATTACTAATCTGTTGTATAAAAAAGTTGATCTGACACTCCAGATGGACGGTTCAGTGCTGTATGGTTCTCCAGTCCATCGGTGAAACATCCGACAGAAAGGGTTTCACCTCCTCAGCACAAACACAATTGACTTTTGTCCTCGTAGACACTGAATTATTGTGATGTGAAATATCAGCAGCAGCTTCAGCACAGGTTGTGTTTCCCCACACAAAGGCAGAAACTTCATGTTTCAGTTGAAACTGCTGCGGGCCAAACAGCTCCCTGTGCCTTTCCACAGCTCCAGTTACTCTTTCTAAAGGAAAATAAGACATGATGAGCGTTAATGAGAGGCTCCTCTGCAGCAGGTCATGTTTTATGAAGCATGATGTGATGGGACAGATGCTGAACCATGGAACTGGTGAAGCCCACGTTTGTTTGTGTTTTTCAGGAGAGGATCTGGTTCCTCCGGCAGAAGATCCTGGACCAGAGAAGGATGGTGGGTAGGGCGCTGAGGTCTGCAGCTCAGAGAGGTGACCACGAAGAGCAAGGAGGAAAAGGAGTAGGGGGTCCCCTTCAAGCCCTCCTGCTGCGGTACAAACCATTAGAAAGACAGATGAACAGATACTTAAAGGATAAGTTCAGTTACTGCAGCTTTCACATTATTTATAGAATGAAGTAGAACAATATACTCACCCAGAAGGCTTTCCTGATCCAAACAGTGCTTCAGGAGATATTTAGATCCAAAATCGAGCAGCGGACATCCATATAATGGTAGCACATAGGGCATACAGCGCCGCTCCTAAAACTGCATTAATCGTCCAAAAAATCATTTGTTTCTTCAAGATTTCATCATGGTCCGCTGAGGCTACTCCTTCCATTACAGTCCGGGGTCGCTCCACCCATGTTTTCTTGACTGTGCTGACCTCTGAACTGGAAACTTTCTTCACGGCTGCCGCAGTACGGCTCATTGTTTCAGGGGCGACCACCGGCTACTCAGCGACTTTCTTCTTCCAGTTTTGTGCAAAATGAAGATGTTGTGGAGGAGAACTTTGAATATGATGGGTGTCCTTACAGTTTCAAGCCAGAGTTTACAGATGAGGAGCTCATCGAAAAGAGGACGCGGAGGCAAAGAGAAGAACAGCTGGCCAGAGAGCAGTCTTCAGTTCAGAGGTCAGCACAGTCACAAAAACATGGGTGGAGCGACACAGACTGTAATGGAGGAGTAGCGTGAGCGGACCATGATGAAATATTGGTGAAACTAATGAGTTTTTGGACGATTAATGCAGTTTTAGGAGCAGCACTATACATGCCCTGTGTGCTACCATTATACGGATGTCAGCCGCTCGGTTTTGGATCTAAATATCTCCCGGGGCTACCAACCTCCAAAAAAGCAAAGAAGCAACAACACAGATAATTATTCACACTTATTAGCTTCAAAAATAGTTTACAAACCATTTTCTTAAAAACAAAAAAGAGTGACACGGTTTTAAATGTATGTTGGCATCATTCCAGAATTAAACTTCAATAATGGAGACACATCTCCTTTTCAAACCTTTTTTTAGCTTTTTTTTTTACAGTAAATCTGCAAACCCCTCTGAGATTATACGGACTGTCCTGAATTAAAAAGAACCTCCGTATTGAGTCATTAAATTTGCATTATTTTATAATAAAACAGAATTAGAAAATGTCATAACATGAGAATTAAGAAAAAGTGGCTCTGATTCAGTATGATATCAGCAGGAATCATACAGACTTTTATGACTTATTTTGTAGTATGGACTGTAAGAAAAGTCTTGATCAGGTGAGATTACTCAAACAGAGAACAGTAGTCAGCAATAGTAGGTATGAGAAGAACTGATCCATTTGTCATTAACCACTAGGTTGAATACATTTTAACCTTGCATATAAGAATACACTGCAATTACATAAAATAGATTAAAAAAAATCAGAAGGCCCTGAAAAGTAAGCTCAATAAATATAATAAAAATAAAATCATCTATTTTTAAATTGCAAATTAACTACTGATTTAACTTAAACATGAGCATATTCTATAACTGAATTAAATAAATAAATAATTAATTAGAATGGACTGCTTGTATTGTAGTGCTTGTATTGGAGATTTAGATGCAGGCCGATATAATCCAATATTTGATTTTTGCTGATATCCGACCAAAATCCCATATAAATATCGGATTGGGACACTCCTAGTTTTAGGTTGCAATGACTGGTCCTTTTTTTAAGGAACTAGTAGATATGATGTTATAATGACTTCTGCAGAGATCTTTTATGAAGCATTATTAATATTTAAAGGATAAAAAAAGTCAAATGTACTTAAAGTGGCATCAGTATCTTATTGTTTTACCTTGATGTTACTTTTGTGAGATATTTTCATTTTTATTTGTACTGGTTAAAATAAACTAACCAATCAAGAAAGACAATGAGCAGTGTTTCTTTGCTCTAAAAAGTACTTTCTCTCTGTGTTCAGCTCATTAATGTAGTTTTACTGTCGGTTTTAAGTTATAAAATATCTTTGAAAATATTGTTGAGTAAGATATTTATTATTTTGTTTTGTTTGACTTAATGATAGTATCAGTTTATTATATTGATTCGGCCCTTTTGACACCTAAAATAACAATGATGTGGCCCTCATGAGAAGTTGCACACCCCTGGACAGTTTTTTTTTATCAAGTAGAAAACGAATCACACTGAAGGCATAGAAAGACTATTTTGTGGAATGTGATAAAGAAGGAAGAGCTCTTGTTAAGCCTCCTGTTTATCTCTTTTTATATATCCAAGGATTCCTGGAGGTGTTTATTTGTCCCACCTGCTTTGTCCTTCTTCTGTTACCTGTCTGTCCTGTGGTGAGGAGGTGAGGCAGGGTGAGGACAGCATGGTTGCCTGTGACGTCCCTCACTGTCCAGGTAAGGATGCATTTACAGTTATAGATTAGCTCTGGGGCGGATTTATTTTTTGGAAGTTTTATTTCTGTCAATTAATTTTCTTTTCATTTTCACACTCAAGAAGATTGGCTTGGCTGTCTCATTTTACCATGTTATTTTATTTTGATTAATTCGTTTTTCACTGTAGTATTTTTAACTCATTTCTTATCATGATTTTTTTTTGGATTAATTTTTTCGCTTTTTGCTTTGACATATTACTCTTTGCTCCTGTATTTCCTAATTATTTTCCCAATCCCAGATAGTGTTTTTCAGTCCTCTAATTCTGTTTTCTGTTAGAATCTCTTCTTCATGTCTTTGTGTGTGTGGACAGCGAGAGATTAATGGTCTTGTGTTTTCACTTTATTGAATCTTCTACTTTTATTTCATTTTTATGCCTTTTATGTAAAGCGCAATGTGTTACAAGATTTGTTTAAAAGCTGCTTCATCTGCTGACTGAGCATCTTCTTTCAGCTCACTACCAGTGCCAATGTGCCACGCTTAGATACCTGTTTTTCATTTTTTTTGGTAAAATCCCCAAAAATCCAAATGTTACTTGCTATACAAATAACGTTTGATTGATTGATATTTCACAGTTCCAACTCGGGCTACTACATGCTGCATCATAAATGCAACTGTCTGGTTTCAAAACGTTTGTTAAGCATGCTTAAAATCTGCATTCTGTATGATGAACATCATAAAAAAATAATTAGTTCCACTGCAAATTAGCACAAACTAGTCATTCTTAAGCTGCGTTCACACGAACGTGACTTCATGCATCGCCCACTGAAGTGGCATCGTCGAAGATGCTCAAGTCGCATTCGGTGTGTAGGCACCTTTAAGCTGCATTAAATCTAGGGTCGGTAATTTTGGAAAACTAGCATGAATTTGAATGCAGCATCTCCTCAGGGCTTCGCCCAGCCCCTCCCACCCCTCCTCCAAAATGGCATCCCTGCTCACATGCACGAGCGCCACTGATTCACAACCAGAAGACTGATCAACTCCCTCAGCACAATGTTTATGTTTTACTCTACACCAAGTCATGTCTCAGTCAGCGGTAAGAAAACACCAAAACATTATCATAGTAAAGTTAAAAAACAAACATGTAAAGTTAGTTAGTGCTCACAGCCCGATGTTGATCGGGGTATAGGTAGTTCCCCTGCCATTCTCCACATAGCTGTCAAGTCTCCCGTTTTGGCCATGAAACTACCGTATTTTACGTATTTTATCCTCTTTCCCGCCGTCCTCCTGTATTAGTATTCTCCCGTAAATCGCCCGTGTGATGGTATAATAATAAAAACATTCCTCTGCCTCTCCAAACTGAACTCTGTCTCTAGCCTGAATGGGGCAGTAATGCTCCAAAATGATGGATGCCAACCATCGTAAAACTGAAGAAGAAGAAAAAGCCTCGCGAGAACGGCCACCTGCAGTAGCCTGGGTGGCAGCTATCGTGAGATTAGAGCAGCAGAACAAACTTAGAAAAACGAAGAGTTTATTTTAGATTTCTTGTACATCTGTCTTAAAATGTGAGGGATACTGGAGCTTGGTTGGGGTTGTGGGATGGCCCGTAGCGAGCCTCCCTTATTTTCAAAGACAAAACTTGAAAGGTAAGCATTCTCCTGCGGACTCTGATCCCATTGAATCAGAGTCTGTGCACGCCGGTGAATTGTACGCGCAGAAGTTGGGCATAACGACCATGGGATTTGATTGGTTTAAAATGTGTGCCACAAAGATGTGATTGGTTTGTGTTTTCCCAGGTTTACTCCTGCTGTAGATAGCGGATATTTTTCGCACTGTTTTAAGAACACATTATGAATTGACTGCCGTCAGGTCATAGAGATAATTTTAACCGGTATTGCAAAAAGTGTATCTAAATCCGATTACCAACCCCAGCTTTAATGCTTACCCCTATTTTTAACAGCATCATCAATTAGCAGACGTTGTTCTCTGCCACTCAATGTAAGACTGTGTGAGGTCAAAGCTCATCCTGTGTATTACGCCTTAGTTACAACCTCTTGTGATGGACTAAACAATGAGTCATGAGGTGAAACATCATAGTGGCGCAAATATCATGGCTTGAAATAGCCATGATCCGGGTTTTAGATGATGGAAAATTTACCAGCTGCATCTGTCAAAGTGGGCTTGGCCTCATGTCTGGAAATACCCTCATAGAATTCAGATAAAATGCTCTGGAAACATCCTGAGTTCTCTTTTTATTCGTGAACACATTAATTCAATAACTATTAGAGTCAGGAGAGTCGGTCTCGTTACTCTTTGTGTGTGTGTGTGTGTGTGTGTGTGTGTGTGTGTGCAGAGGGAGTGTCCTGTTGTTGACTCAGCTGAAGTCAGACAGATAACAGTAACTGAAGCTCAGGCTGCTTTAACGCTTTAGTGTCTGTTTTAAAACATTACTGCTGCAGAAACACTCATCATACTCTAATCCAGAAAAATGTAAATAGACTTCTTTACTAAACTGTTATCTACTTCTACAACTTATTACAACTTCTTGTTTAATCCAGTCATTGTTTTAGTAACAAACAATTCACAAAGAAGAAGAGGAATGCATATTTTAAGGAAAGCTGTACAGTGAAAGCTCCTGGCTTTCTGAAAGAATATGTAGTTAAATAGAAGGGAGATAATCCGTGGGAAAGAGGTTCAAGGACAGATTTAAACTGACACCACCCACAACAACAATATCAGAAGTTATACAAGGAGAACAAACATAGCTGCATGGCTTCTATTATCAAGGAAAGACTCCAAGGTACTCCGTCATGTAGACCTTAAAAACAAACTTTTTGGAGTCTTTTCTTGACAAATACAAAATGATGTGAATCCCTGGGAGCACCTCAAATAAACTCTTCTTTGAGTCCAGGAAGCGCTCCTTTTCTTGTACAATTTGAAAGGGACTGTGAGGAGTTTTTAAGTAACTACAAAAAAGTCTCACTTTTAGATATATGCCTGATCGAAATACACACTTTAAGATGAGTCTTATAGCATCAAAATAGGTTATCTATAAATGCTATTCCTTAGCTTTCCGGTAGGATCGTACAGGGCTGGACTGGCCTGGATACTCAACTTCAGGAACAAGACAATTAAAACTAGAGCAAATTTATATTATTCGGACACTTCTTAGAGCACCGGGCTGTAAGTAGCGGTATATAGCCGGCTACAAAACTACGATACAAAGTTTTCCAGAAATTGATTGTTGTCACACATCAAAAACTACCGTTACGTAACTAGAAAGAGATACATTACCTCGTCGCTTTGCATCCTGTAAGTTGTTGAAAAAAGAAGTTGTAAAGCAATGCAGAGTTCTGAGGAAGGTCCGAGCTGCATTCATTAGCATCACAACAAACACACGCTTTGGCTTGGGTCACATCTTTTGGTGCGTTCCAGTTGTAGTCAGAAGTAGGAATTTCCGGGTTCCAAGTAGGAAACTAACTGCAACTGGAACGTCCCCCGAAGTGGGAATTTCCTACTGGGAACTCGGTGAAACCTCGCCACCCCCAACTTGACAATGAAAGATGGATGCCCCCAGTGTGAACAGTTATTTAGCTCCTGTAATAATCAATTTATTTGCACTTCTGACTGGGGTGTGTCGCTCTAGATCAGCTGTATACATAGTATTGTTAGACTTATATTTACAAAAATGCTGCCATAGTGATGATCACATTCTTCATACAACAACGCAGGGCGTGCTAACAACAGCTAACAATAGCCTGGTAGATCGGCATGTTTTTTTCCGACTTCAACTGGAGCGCCGATAAGTCGGAGATGATGTCACTCCCATTTCCGAGGTTACTGGAATGCAGCATTACGACAGTTGCCGCACGTGCTCAAGGGTAGCAGAGTCTTTATGTCACCGGTAATAGATTCTTCTCATAGCACCTTTAAGATCAACTTCAGCTACATTTTTGGCCCTCAAGGGAAGTTTGCTTTGCAGGCAGGTAAAAAGCATGAAACACAAATAGCACAATCATACAAATCCAGATGTTGTAACACAAGTACATGTGGGACAACTGGGCTGAACCATCACTGCAGTGTTTCGACATGAAGTGAGTCACGACTGTTCATAGCTGAAAATTTAAATTATATTATATATCTGAGTCTGCTGGCGGGGCTTCACGTTGTTTTCTCTCAGCAAGAAGATTCCTGGTAGAATCTCAACCCATCAGGTCGTGTCTGATTGAAGTTTTCGTGTTCTCCCCGTGCATATGTAGAGTCTCCCAGGAAGTCCTGCCTCCTCCCACAGATCAGGCAAAAGCTCAGTAGCTGTAAACAGTTATGAGTGTGAAAGTGCCAGGCTTTCTGCATCTTTATGTCAGCCCTGTAATTGACTGGCAACCAGTCCAGGGTGGAGCAGCCTCATACCTGGTGACAGCTGGGGTTGGCTCAAGCCCCAATAACCCAAATTAACATTAGCATTATACTAGATCAATGTTTCCCAAGAAGGGGTTAAGACCCCTTAAGAGTCAAAATACCCTCCAGTAAACAAAATAAGAATTTATGATTGAATGATTTCAAACAATATTCTGCCCAGTATTCTTAAATATTTGCATGAATGAATACAATTTTGTCACTACGGCACAGCAGGTAGTGCATATGAATCACAGCAGGAAGGTTGCTGGTTCAATCCCTGTGTAGGTCAAGGCCTTTGTGAGGTTTGCCTGTTCTCCCCAGGCACTATGGCTTCATCCCATGGGCCAAAAACATTTTAGGTTTCCAAATTGCCCTTCAGTATTCTGCAAACCAGGCATTCTGACCTACCAAAAAACATGCAGATCCACAAAAAAGCAGTGTTGTAAGTTAGCGTTGCCATGTCTGAGACTGTGATAATCTCATCCAGAAAATTAAACTTTGCATTTCATATATTAAAAATACAAGCAACTGAACAATAAAATTGACTCTTAAATAGTTCAAATTCACATCTAAAGGATTAAAACTGTGATAATGATTGAGTATTTGGTAGTTATGACCAGAACTGAAGTGGATTATTTTATAACAAAAAAAGAGAATATATATATATATATATGTATGTATATCAATCAATCAAACTTTATTTATATAGCACTTTTCCTACAACATATGTAACTCAAAGTGCCTGCAGAAAAGAACATGTTATATTATGAGCATATTATATTTAAAGACATTTTATAAGGGGTCAAAAATGGCCCCTTAAAGGCTCTGTGTAACAATAATTAGCCACACATTGAAGAAATGTGTGATCAAGAATTTGTGTTCAAAATATGAAAGTTGGTGAAAATATACACACCTGTAGCAAATATGTTGAGGGAAGTAATAATAAACTTTTAAAGACAGAGGTTTACAAAGTGCTTTGACAGCAGGCAGGAACATGAAGACAGCAAAGCACAAGAACCTAAAGGTGTACTCAGCGATCCTCTAATCTTCTAATCTAATGCAGTATTTGTCAAATTCACCGTATGTCTCCTCTCCATCCACAAGATGTCACCACTGACAGCATGTTGAAAAAAAAATCTGGTCTCAATACACAGCCTTGACTCTGAATTTCAGCAGGTAAATACTGTGGCTCGGGCCGAGTTACCAAAACAAAGTAAAACCACCCCACATCCAGGGGGCGATCATACTCATGCGCAGATCAGACAGAAGGGGGAGGGGGAGTCGTAGTTTGCGTAGCGTACACAGTTAGCGTAAGAGAGAGATACAATAGTTGCGGTAATGGCTGAAAACAGCCCAAAAGAAAAAGGTCAGAGGAGTGAAAAGTGGAAAAGAAGGGCTATGACCATGAAAGAGTGAAGACCCGGGTCAACATTGGTGTTGCTTTCCGACGGTGGAGGGAAATCCGCCAATTGAAAGACCTGAAAACAGACATGGATGTCGCCGTCCGTCTGCTGGATAGGTAAGCAACATTAGCTTTGTGGTGCTTCACATAACAGTAGCAGCCGTCAGGCATTCATCTTATTGTCTAATCTGCCAGAATGTTCTGTTGTCATGATGTTTTCAATAATGGCAGTCGAGTTGTCTGACCAGTCGGGGTTTCCTTAGCTACGTCAGCTACGCAGTTTCTACGGCTGTTTCCATGACGATGCACGTCCATCAGCTTTCGGGAGGCGGGTCTAAATTCGAATATCAACAAACCCTCTACTCGTTTTCTCCCACATCGCTGACTACACCTTTAAACACAAAGGAAAAAAACAACCAAAACAAAGGTCAGTTCAAATCAAAGAACATTTAAGACATACACAAAAAGCAAAATGAAATTAAAAGAGTCCATGTCAGATGAACCCAGACAATACGAGAACCCTGCTACGTAAAAAGAGACCATGAGGAACAAAGTAAAAGAACAAAACAAATATAAAACTTCTATAATAAAATAATAGAGATAGAACAGTAAAACAATAAGCTTACAAGTTTTCTATGGAAAGATTAAGAGTATAAAAAGGTGAAACAGAAATAAAACAATCTGAATCCAAAGTAAATGAAGACACCAATCTGTTAACAAAGCAAAGAAGAAATCAATAAAAACGAAGGAGCTAAAATGATAAGAGCAATACTAACAAAAGACTCAAATAAAAGGCTAAAAAAGCATATCCACTTTAAATTTACACTGGGGAACGCAATTTTTGTTGAGTTAGATCTGACAGCTATTTCTAGTTTTTGGGTGCTGAATCCAAAACTGATCTCAGTTTTTCTCAATCACGTCAAGTTTTTGAACTTTAGGATCTTCGTTTTCTTAAAAAGTAAGAAAAATACTGTACTTAACAGGCCCAAATCACATGGAAAATCATTCAACTTGTGCTGATCAAATCCCCTAAGAACTGAATCTGCGTGAGTTTAAAAATTGCGTCATTGCTGTCACTGCGTTCTTGAACATCACTCAGATCTTCTGATGGAGGTAGTCTGGCACTGGAAATTCAGCTGAATGAGGCATTGGTCTTGTAGCTGACCGTAGATTTTCTATTTTGCTTTTATTGTTCTTGTTAAATCAGGATATCAAGTGGCACTTTTCACATGTTCCTTTGGTCCACATCCGTAAACTCTCGACACACTGCTTGCACACTTCATGAGGGGCCCATGGATTGTGTTGATGACAGAGTTTTACTTTAAAATATGCAAAATATGCTTGTTTGACAAAGGCACTGATGTTAGCCCTCTGACTTGGAATGCAGAAACTAACAAAAGGAGTCAGGGCTGGTTGGGCATTTACAACGAGAAGTAGCAGCAGACATGATCTGAAACCAAGGAAATATAAACCTATTTAAACAAACACTAAGATGGGTACTTACAAGTTTTGAAAACTAAAAAATAGCATAAAAAGAAATAGAGCTTAAATGGTATGCCATAGTTACAAGGTTAAGAGAAAAGCCAGCACTATGCTAGCTTTCTGTTTGCAGATACTGACAGTTCTGACCTTTTGGGAGCTGCACACACCTCTCACTGCACTGTCTCCTGCACAAACAAGTTGGCACGTGGCTGTAGATGAGTCCAATCATTATCAGCTGACAAGTCTTATTACAGCTAATCGGGGGAATTTTGATTATCTGGAGGGAAAGCTGCGGAGAAAAAACTTGACGTGCCAAGAAAAACTGGCTACAATTTTGGAATCAGCAGTTAGCTAATTTCAGTCTAAATCAGCGCAAAAATCTAACTCAACAGAATTTTTTTCCTCTGCCATTCTCCACATAGCTGTCAAGTCTCTCGTTTTGGCCATGAAGCTACCGTATTTTCCGTATTTTATCCTCTTTCCCGCCGTGCTCCTGTATCAGTATTCTCCCGTAAATCTCCCGTGTGATGATATAATAATAAAAACATTCCTCTGCCTCTCCAAACTGAACTCTGTCTCTAGCCTGAATGGGGCAGTAATGCTCCAAAATGATGGATGCCAACCGCTGTAAAACCGAAGAAGAAGAAAAAGCCTCGCGAGAACGTCCACCTGCAGTAGCCTGGGTGGCAGCTATCGTGAGATTAGAGCAGCAGAACAAACTTAGAAAAACAAAGAGTTTATTTTAGATTTCTTGTACATCTGTCTTAAAATGTGAGGGATACTGGAGCTTGGTTGGGGTTGTGGGACGGCTCACGGCGGGCTTCCCTTATTTTCAAAGACAAAACTTGAAAGGTAAGCATTCTCCGGTGGACTCTGATACGTATGAGCTCGGCTACACGCACCGAGTCTGTGCACGCCGGGAAAATGCACGTGCAGCAGGCGGGCAGAATGGTCGAAGGGATTTGATTGGTTTAAAAACAGGTGTCCCAGCATGATTATTGGTTGGGGTTTTCCCTGTTTTACTCCTGCCGTAGATAGTGGAAATTTTTCGCTCTGTTCTTTTATAAAAGATTCCTGTGGACAAGTGTTGTAAATTAGCACCTGTGCTAAATCACTTAAAACAATGCATCAGGTTTGTCCAATGTAATTGTTATGTCCACATCAAATAAACAATAAATAAATAATAATAACACATTATGAGTTGTTTACCATCGGGTCATAAAGACCATTTTAACCAGTATTACAAAAAGTGTATCTAAATCAAATCGCCAACCCCAGCTTTAATGAAAAAACACCATCAAGGGGACAAAACTTTCCTGTTGATGTATACGGGTTAAAAAATGTAAAGAAAGCTTAATATTTTCAGTCTTCCTCTGGATAATCAGGCTCTCATGTCTGTGTCCTCTGCCGTCTTGTTTTCACAGGCGTGTTCTGTCGGCCATGTTTCCACAGTTTGGGAAACACATGTGTCGTCTGTGAGAGACCTCTGGCCTTCCAGGAAGACGGCGAGGAGGAGCTGTGAGTGCATCGATGATGAATGAAACGATGTAAAGAATTTTTATCGCTGCTGTGTGGGTTTGTCTCACACCGAGAGCATAAATATAAATAACAGAAGACGCTGACAAACATGCAGAACAGATGATGGAACATGAAATAGATTCATCAGTACGTTGTTTTTACTCTGGGAAGTTTTCACAGCCAAACTATTAAAACAAAAACATGATAAATTAGAGGCCATCAAGCCTCTCTGTGCATAAACCCATCAGAGAGAGCATACTGCTGCAGGGATGATGATGATGTGTTTTTGTTGGCCGACCCAGAACTGAACATCCCACAGGCTCCATCTATAAAACACTGATGGACTTCTCTGTTGGGTTTGGTTATAAATACTGAAATAAGCTCTTTCAACTCAAGATATTGTCCAGCAAGAGAATCTCCATAAATAAACACCACTTATTAAACACTACTCAGTAAGATAATATGTTCCTTTATTAGTCCAACAAGGGGAAATTCCAAATTTATAGCAGCAGCAGGATACAAGGGAAATATAAGAAAGAAACTTACAAATGAAAAATAAAGTAATGAAAATAAAAAATAATAAAAATGAAAACGATTTTTTATAGTGACTGGTATTACAGTGGTTATGTACATGTTGGATATTGTACAAGTGAAACAATTTAAAGGATAAGTTTGGTTTCTACAGCTTTCACATTGTTTATAGAATGAAGTAGAACAATATTCTCACCCAGAAGGCTTTCCTGATCCAAACAGTGCTTCGGGAGATATTTAGATCCAAAATTGAGCGGCGGACATTCATATAATGGTAGCACATAGGGCATGTATAGTGCCCCGTGTACTACACATCCATCCAGAGGGGGATTCATCCAGGCAGAGACAAAGGGACTAAAATGAGAAGTTATGACAGAGACAAACCCATGAACGCCCAGATCATAAATCTGTCCTCACCACATTTGTCTCTTCTGAGTATAGATTCAATCTGCCAGTCTTTATTTGTGTAGCACCATATTTGTTGATTATAAATGTATTAAAGGGAAGCCTCTTGAGATGCTGTGTCCAACTATTTGACTGTCAAAATGTTCATTAAAATAACCTTGATTAAAAAATATATACATAACAGTTGAAAGTCAAGGTGTAATTCCAGTTGTTAAACTTTAATAGAAAAAAGTAATCTTGAAATCCACCTTAATATCCATTAAGACTGATTTTTGTCCCGGTTTTTCTCAGAGACTCCAGTGAGGACGAGGAGGTCGGTTTGACTCATGTCATCGACCACACTGTCAGAAGGAGGACGATGTCCACGGCGTCCCACCAAAGACCAGCTGAATGCCCCAAAGACGAAGATAGATTTAAGAACGACACTCAATGAGGTGTTCTCTTCATCTCTGAACTCAGGTAGGACACCGCAGAAGTATTCATACCGTCATCTGAAATATCGTCTCCCTCAGACATTACAAACTCCTTCTGGAACTAAAACTGAAAACACAGCACTCTGTTTTCCACCCCGACTCCTGACAGTGAAGCAGGCGTGACCTACCAGGATCAGACAACACAAACCTGCAGGATGAGACGCTGCAGACTGTTATTGTACACACATGACAGTTTCCAAAACCTCCAGGACTTTCCAAGGCTCTCCAGGATCCAGATCTATGGCAGTCTGCAGAGTGAGAGGTCTGACTGTTCAATAAATGGAATAAACGCATGAAAATAAACCTGTGGCACTTTTTCACAACACATCAAACAAACACACTGAGCTCTCCCTGATGAAGCAGTTAAAAGGTCCAATGTCATGTAAAATAAACTTTGTTATTTATTGACCTTTATTTAACCACGAAAATCAGAATTAGAAATACTTTATTTATCCCCAAAGGGAAATTCAGTTGTTTCAGCTGCCCTTATACACAGTAAATCATAGAAATATCAAAAGACAGTAAAATAGATAAAAAAGATTAGAGACATTTGAACAGATAAGAGTATGAAAATTTAGTAAAAATAAGAAGGCAGGTTGCAACATGCAGAATCTTTAAGCTTTACTGTAACTTCCTTATGAAGGAAATGAAGTCAACGAGACGATGAACAAGGCCAATTACCAATATTTACAATATGAATATAAACATGACAGAACTTTGTGACAGTAAACCACATTGGCCACGATTGCATGATTTTTTTTAATTAGGAATTAATTATTCAGAATGAAGTTATTTGGAAATAAAAGTTCTCCTTCATGGAAATAGGAATTCCAAATACAAGTTTACATGGGAAACGCGTTTTTTCGCCTTTATTCAAGGTCTGGGGGTTGGATGTGACATGGTGACGTATTTATGTCTACTGGAAGAAAAAGTAGTTCAGTGTCTCCAGCGTGGTCCCTGACTTAAACGCTCCACCTTTAAAGAGGTCTGCATGTCTGCATGCAGAGACAAATGATTTCCAAATCTTCCAAATTGTCTCTGCACCAGTCCAACGCTTACATCAGGCAGCCATCCTGTTCTCATCAGCGTCCCCGAATCCCAACAAGACGGGAAACGAGCATGCGCAGAAGGACCAGAATTAATTGAAAGAGGAATTAATATATTTGTGATTAAAGAATTATTTAATTCGGATTTAAAATCAGAATAAACCAGCTACTTACTTCAGAATTAAGTTTTATTCTGAATATTATTTTCATTCTGAATTAGGTGTCGTTTTTAATCTTTTTAAAGGGGATTTAAGTTTTATTCAGAATTAAAGGGGAATTAAAGTTCTGATGTAAACTTGATACTTGACTGAGTATTGCACTGGATATTATTTTTGTCTATTTAAAAATATAAACAAATATCAGGGGTGACACTAGTGAAAAATGTTGTAGTCTCTTGAGATTTGAAATCTGTTTTTCCAGAGTGCCCTGGCCAAGACAGCAGCACATTCAACACTTTTATACACACACAGTCATAAAATAAAAGTAAAACAACAAACACATAAACAAAACTTCAGTATACTGAAAAAGAAAAGACAATCAGAGTTTATGTATATAGCACAGTCCATACAAACACAATTGCAGCTCAAAGTGCTTTACATCAAGACAAAAAAGATTGACAAAGAATGTATATATTTCTATATATATATATATAAATATATATATATACACACACATACATTAATATACATATATACATATATATACATATATATATACATATATATATATATATATATATATATATATATATATATATATATATATATATATATATATATGTATGTATATATATGTATGTATGTATATATATATATATGTATGTATACATATATATATATATATGTATTCACACACATACATGTACACATACATACATACATACATACACACCTTTATATGTGCATATATACATAGTCACTTTCATTTAACCACTTACCAAATAAACACTCAGCAGATGTCCATCTACTAAGTTCTATTCCACTGTAGTTTAATGAACAGTTGGTAGGATGTCAAGAGGAAGTCACAATTTTAGACAGACAATTTTGCTGATGAATCATAAAACCAAGCACTAAGTGCCAAAACAGAGTCAAAATACACAACATGTTATCCATAGCAACCGTCTGACAAAATGCCTGGCAACAAAGTGCAACGTGCAGTCAGTTAAAAGGGGGACAGTCTGTTGAGGTCCATCGAGGTCCCTGGTGCTTCGGGGCCTGGACAACTTGTTCTAGTTGATGGATGATGATGAACTCAACTCTCTTCTAATAAAGTGGAGAAATGTCCAGCCATCAGTCCATGACCTGAAGCTCCAGCACTCTGGTCAAACAGCAGGACAATGATCTGAAGCACAGCAGCCAGTCCACTTCTGACTGGCTCAAGAAAAACAAAATGAAAGTTCAGCAGTGACCGAATCAGTGGCATGACCTTAAACAGGCTGTTCGTGCTCAAAAACCCTCCAGAGTGACGGCATTTCAGTAAAGAAGAGCAGGTCAGAAATCCTCCACAGCGATGTAAGACTCTGCCAGTCATCACAAACACTTGATTACAGTTGTTGCTGCCACGGATGGCACAGCCAGTTGTGAGGCTCAGGGTTCACTTACTTTTACACATGGGGCCAGGTTAGTTTGGATAGCTTTTCCCCTTAATAAATGAAATTATCATTTTAAACTGTTTTACTCAGGTTGTCTTTGTCTGATGCATATATTTTTTTAATGGTCGAAACATTCAAGCGTGACAGAAAAGCTCAAGTGTTTTTCAAAAACTCAACTTATCTCCCAGCCCTGTACATTTAACTTCCTAAAACTATTTAATATAATTCAAAACAAGTGATTACTTGATTAAACATTATTTTAGTCA
The DNA here is from genome assembly GCA_036419115.1 of Scarus forsteni. Taxonomy (NCBI): domain Eukaryota; kingdom Metazoa; phylum Chordata; class Actinopteri; order Labriformes; family Labridae; genus Scarus; species Scarus forsteni. Next base: position 10,325,479 of record JAZDUH010000508.1, on the reverse strand, counting down.
TCTAAACTTACAGTAGACTTTGCCGACTAAAATGTGAAATTTCATCAACTAAAACTAGACTAAAACTAAAACAATTTAGAGGACTAAATTATGACTAATACTAAAAGATATTTAGGCAAAATTGTATGACTAAAACTGCATTAAAAGGTGCTGTCAAAATTAACTATGTTGAGGTCTTAAAAATGTCTAAAAAAGTATTAAATTCGACTATTAAACTGGTACAGGAGCCCTGAGTAACTTGTCTAACCCCTCTTTTAGGCCTCCAATGGGACTTTTAATCCACTGAAGGACCACCATGCTGCATTGAAGACTTAAAACTAGAAAACCAAACACAAACTCATCAAGAACGTGTCACTGAGCTGAATCAGTGGCATAAAGCCCACTTTTTTAGGCTGCGTTTACATGGCGCCGAAAACGGTCAAATCCGATAAGTTTGCGTCTACATGGAAACTCGTTGAAAACGGAAACTCGTTGAAAATGGGCTCCAGGGGGGAAAGTTTCTCCATGCAGCTCCGTGTGAACCTGCATCGGAGCGTTTCAGGGTGAAACGCTGACGTCACCGCATGCGCAGTACTCTTGCAGATGAAGGCTGCGTGCGCATACCAGGAACAACAACAGCTTCGGCCATTTGCAGAGTAACGTGTGAGGCTCTTACCGTGCTCAGTTTGTTATCCAGACAAAACTATCCAGACAGATTTGTTGTCCGAACTGATTTGTTGTCCAGAAAAGAAAGTCCTGCGTCTTTGTGCGTCTATTCGCCATTGTTGTTCGTGAAAAGTTATTCTTCTTCGTACGTGTATTGTAGCAGTGCTGCCTCTCTGCAAAGCTACAGCGCCATCTACTGAACCAGCATGCACACTACAGCGGTTTAACTCGTCTCCGAGCGTCGTCGTCTGAACGCAGAAGAATTCTAAAACGCAAAGGAAAAATCTTTGCATCTTTAAGTCAGGAGTTTCCATGTTAACTTATCCTTAGACTTGCTTTTACATGATTTACTTACTTTACGATTTTAAGTTCTTCTGTTCTTATCCCCCACGATTCCCATCACTTTAGGCTATGTTTACACAGACACCCTCTGACTTAGAAATGCAAAGATTTTTCCTTTGCTTATTTAAAAGTTTCTGTTTTCGGGGAATCCGCAAAGAGTTCCCCTGTAAACACAAGATCGAAACCCAATAAAAACTTATCGGATCTGACTGTGTTCAGCCTGTGTTGTACCATCTTTTCTTGTTTTGATATACTTCCCTTTTTATCATCATTATTTTCATTCCATTTAATTTTATGTATTGATTTTTTTTCCTTTTACCTGTTCTCTATCTACCCTCTTCTTTTCTATCTTCCTGATGTGTTGTCAACCTTCAACAGTCTTAAATTTATCTATGTATCTGTAAATCTATTATCTATCTACTGCAGCTCTATTCAGTTAGCGGCCTGCTGGCCAACTGCGGCCCAAAAGCAACCCTCAAGTGGCCCGAAATCAACGTGACAAGGTCTTACAAAAATTCCAATATTATTCAAGATAATGAATGCAACACGTTCTGAAAGGTGCTGTTAAGAAAGTTTCTGTTAATACACTTTCAAAAAGATGGAGTTTTTAATCTGCACTTTTTTAATGTTCATACACACCTTAATATGTCTTTGTTTTTACCTGTCAAAATCTGTTATCTGTTTGAAGTGTAAAATTTAAAGAAACAGTATTTCAGCAGAGGTTTAGTCTAAATACTGCTCTTTACAGAGTTTATGCCCTTTTGGATGTGGCTATAAATTAATAAACATCCAGTGTGTTTGTTATCTATTTGTGTTTCTTTTATGTGGTTAACTTTGCTCACTGTCTGCCAAAAATGTCCGGCCCAGGTCATATCTGAAATCTGAAAATCTGGCCCGACTGAATTCCTATTTGAACAGCCCTGATCTACTGTCTTGTCGTCTCCTTTTCATTATGCATTACACCAGCTGTTTCAATTCCATCAGTTTATACTATTTACTTTCATTTTCTTGCTGGAGGACTCTCTGTGCCTTAAAGGTCCTCTGACTCTCGTGGTCTCTGTTGACCTTATTGTTTATTTTATTTTGCCTTTTTCTGCCTTTATTTTGTCTGTTAAAGCACTTTGTAAACTCCTGTTTTTAAAGACGCTATACAAATAAATTATTACTAGTATTATTTTTATTATTAAAATTCCTCATTAACAAACAACACAGGCTGTACTGCTGCTGCTGAACACTTGAAAGACTTAATTTTTCATATATTTAATGTAGGGCTGGGCAATATATTGATTAAATAGATTAATTTGAATTATTTTCTGCAGAAGATTTAAAAATTAAGAATCGAGATTTTTTTCATTCACTTACTGAAATTGTAAGTAGTTGCAAAATTTAAAAACATATAAGTACTGAAACTTTACATTTTTCATGATGGTGGCCCTGTCAGGTTTTGCACAAGCACTTTTAAAGAGATGTATTTATTTATTTTTAATTAGATTAAATATTTATCAGAAAAAAAATTAACAAGCTGTGAAAGTCCCTCAGCTTTCAGGGTTTATGTAGGCAAACCTGCCTGCATTAGAACTACATAATCAGCATTTTATGACACACAATTTAATTTAAGAGGGAAGTTCTGATTGATTTAGGAATATGTTTTGACAACATAAAGGCAGAACTTGATTAAAGGGACTGTGAGGAGAATCTGTTTCCGGCGACATTAAAGGCCCCTACACACCAAACGCGGCAAGCGCAGGCGGTCGGCGGCAAACCCATTCATTGTGTATGTGCTACCGCCGTGCCGCGCAGCAAGGTGGCGGTGCTCAGATTGAAAAATTTTCAATTCAGGCGCAGCGCGCTGTGACGACATCTTAGCGCATCCAATAGGAGAGGCCAGCTCAGAAAAAAAAAATGGCCGCGGATACGGAGCTGAACTGTGCTACGAGAGACTGGCTGCCTGAAGTTTGTCTGTATTCTTACCAGACTTTGATCAACTCGGGACAACAGGCTCTCAAGCTGCCCCTTGGTCAGCCTGAAGTACATTTTGAAGCGGTCTGTGTGAAAATGCAGCTCCCGAACGAGCCTGTACTCCTCCAGTGCCTGCCTTGGCATCAGGATCGGGTGGACCCGCATCCTTCTCCTCCCCCTCTGCTGATGCTGCTACTCTGGTCCTCCTCCTCAGGTGAATTACAGCTACAGATTTTTGCTACGTAGTTGAGAGCATTGTGCACTACTTGTCGAACCAAGCACGCCAAGGACACTTCCTGCTCTGTCGCTTAGCAACTGGCGCCCGCCGCACCGCCGCCATGCTCAGTGCTGGCTCTGCTATGGCTCTGCGCCGTGCTGCGCGGTGGCCGCCGCGCAAACCGCGCTCGGTGTGTAGGGGCCTTAAGACTCTGCTACCCATGAGCACGCGTGGCGACTGTCGTAATGCTGCGTTCCAGTAACCTCGGAAATGGGAGTGACATCATCTCCAACGTATCGGCATTCCAGTTGAAGTCTGAAAAAAACATGCTGATCTACCAGGCTATTGTTAGCTGTTGTTAGCACGCCCTGCGTTGTTGTATGAAGAATGTGATTATCACTATGGCAGCATTTTTGTAAATATAAGTCTGACAATACTATGTATACAGCTGATCTAGAGCGAAACACCCCAGCCAGAAGTGCTAATAAATTGATTATTACAGGAGCTAAATAACTGTTCACACTGGGGGCATCAATCTTAGATTATCAACTCGGGGGTGGCGAGGTTTCACCGAGTTCCCAGTAGGAAATTCTGACTTCGGGGGTCGTTCCAGTTGCAGTTTCCTACTCGGAACTCGGAAAGTCCTTCTTCTGACTACAACTTGAACGCACCACAACCCAAAGCGTGTGTTTGTTGTGATGCTATAATAAATGCAGCTCGGACCTTCCTCAGAACTCTGCATTGCTTTACAACTTCTTTTTTCAACAACTTACAGGATGCAAAGCGCCGAGGTAATGTATCTCTTTCTAGTTACATAGCAGTAGTTTTTGATGTGTGACAACAAGCAATTTTTGGAAAACTTATCGTAGTTTTGTAGCCGGCTATATATGGCTACTTACAGCCCAATGCTCTAAGACGTGTCCGAATAATATAAATTTGCTCTAGTTTTAATTGTCTTGTTCCTGAAGTTGAGTATCCAGGCCAGTCCAGCCCTGTCCGACCCGACTGGCAGGCTAAGGCATAGCATTTGTAGATAACCTATTTTGATGCTATAAAAACTCATCTTAAAGTGTGTATTTCCATCAGGCATATATCTAAAAGTGGGACTTTTTTGTAATTACTTAGAAACTCCTCACAGTCCCTTTAATGTCATTTTTTGTGTCACTTGGAGGTTTGTGGGGAAAAATAAGGGATTTAATTTCTAGGCCATATCGCCCAGCCCTAATTTAATATGAAGTCATCCTGCTCAGAGAAGGTAGGTGAGTTAGAAGTCTGACCTCCCTCCAGGTGAAGAATTTCAACTATCCAAACACCTCGGAGGCTCGTAGGTGTCGTCCAGGAGCAGGTCGGTCAGCTCCCTGTGAGTGTGTGTGTGCATATTTGCGTGGATGTGTGTGAGGATGTGGGTGTGCCCGGTGTGTGGAGGGGGGAGGTCTCTGGGATTCTGCAGGAAACAGTGTGTGAGTGTGAACCCTTCACCAGTCCTCACCCTGTCTGCGACTCCGTGTCCCTCTCTCTCTCTTCAGGTGTGTTTGGGTGTTTTTGGCGGGCTAAGCTGCACAGATGGCAACCAAGGTAAGAAGAACAGCCAGCTGATTGTTTGATTATCAATGGAAATAATCAGTGTTGACTCAGTGACAGCAGAAAAATTTATCCTGAAACTAGGACGAGTCTGAGCTCCATTTATCTCCACAAGTTTAGTGGGAGAATGTCTGCTGTTACTCCTAAAGAAAAGATCTCATTGTGCTTATTATTTCATGTTAACCTCTTGTTTTATTCATATCTTTTGAGTTTTAAATGATGTCATTATGTCTAAAGTAAAGCCAACTTTAAACTGAGGTGTGTCAGTTGGGAGCCAGAAGGGTGGGTCCAAACTCCCCTAACTCACTGCAGCACCTTTTAACATCTTCAAATCTGAGAGTTGTTTTTTAAGTATTAAAACTCTTATTTCTTACTATGTTATATAATATTATATTATATTTACTATAGTTAATTGTGCATGACTTTAATGTTAGGGTCTCATAAGTGAAACTCATAAACTTATTTAGAGCAAAGTAAAGCTTAAAACCTCCTCTGATGAATGAAAAAATCAAATATAGCTCCAAAATTCCATTCTATATAACTTATATGACTTTTTTTTACACTTTAAAAGGCATACAGAACTGCTTTGGCTTTTTTGCTGCATTCACCTGGAACATTTTACAACAAACATTTAAATTGCAAGCACTTGTGACTATTGGTCAATTTAGAACAATGATAATGAATTACGCTGCTTTTGAATGTAATAGTTTTTAACTGTGTTGTTGTTCTTTGTACTCTCGACATCATTAAAAATGAGGGAACACCCTCAATGATGAAATAAAGGTTGAATGAATTGAATGACTTTTCACATACTTTTCACAAAATTTCTTCGTTCAATCTTTCCAAATTTAGCTTGATATATTAAAAACAAATGAGATTTCTTACACAGCGCTTCGCAAATCTAGTCAATCACCTGTCATACAAATGAAAAATTACTTAATAAATCTTCCAAAAACTTTATTAAAACTGTCGGACTGTAATTAGGCACAACATTCAACCTGTTTAACTTATTATTCTGATCAGGAGTGTAAGTTTTTAACTATAATCTGACATCTTTATCAAGACATAATAATGTTCTTTACTATTCTTTCTGAGGGAAGTTGCAGTAATAGTGAATTTGAAACACTTGTATTGCAGCCCTGTGCATGTCGGGTGGATTGATGGGTGGGCCTGGATGTTAACAGGCCCACATTATTGTTGCATGTCCTAAAAGGAGTGGCTTTTTTTACCTGTTTGAATGGGGCAGTGCATTTTAATGAGCATAAGATTTAAGTATGCTGGATTTAGCACAATGCTAATTTCCATCCGTAGTCCTAAACATAAAAAAAAATAAAACTTGAAACCAAAGTTAAAACCAGTACATTTCCATAGACAGAACCATACAGAAGAACTTTACACTGATTAAATCTCCAAATGTCATGAAGAAAATTGAAAACTCAGTCATAAATAGTTGTATAGTTGTAAAAATAATGTTAATCACTTACAGTTGTACAATTACCCAAGGCATACTTAGACTTGTCTCACACCAGTTCGTCTTCATTCATCAAAAAGTGCCTCCAAACTCCTACACACAGTTTCACACAGTGCTCTAAAATGTGAGCAGCATTTGGACAAGTGGGTGAAGGGGTGTTGGGATTTCCCTTTTGCAATGCATGATACTAAAAAGTCTTCTATCAGACCTGATGGCCCATTCACATGTCCCATGTCACATGACTATTGGCTAACTATGTCCAACGTTGAGTAATCATTAAGATTACGGTGAAACTGTTCCTGGGGTCAATTTTGCTGTGTTAATGCAGGTCGATGTATCTAAAGCAGAGAGTAATGTAGTGCTGATGCAGTTTGACGTTCACCAGTGACCCCATGTGTAACTGTAGACGGACTTTAATCATTCGCCGCTGTAGACATAATGCATGGGTAGCGCACTCAGCTTAAGGGAACTTTGGCCCAACATACTGAACGCTGTACAAACATATTGTGACATCACTCAACAAACACCGTATGTAGTGGACTTAAATGCTGTTTCACACCACACCAAGGAAACAAAAGATGGCCGTCACCAAAGCTACGCCTCAAGCAGGAGGAAACAGCTTGAGCTAACGTACATTTAACTACAGGCGGCCCTAACATTCCCCAACAGAGCTGAAAACAGCTGGAACTGAGGGTAGCAAAGACAAGGAGGCCAACACTGGTGTTTTCAAGCATGTTGAATCAAACTTTGGACATTTTTAAGCTTGCATAAAATATGTTGATGTACCCGATCAATGTTGCCAAGCTGATGTTAACTTATACGCCTTTTAAACTGGCTAAAAGACCTGGTAACAATCGGCTTCTGATGGCAGTTTAAAAGGGTTTAATCGGCATTTCAACCTGAGTCGACTAACCCTGCAAGCGACACAGGTTTTTATCGACTTGCCTCCGATCGGCTTCAGTGGGAACATCACGCCCAGGTCCAACTGCTAACTTACAAATTACATTGGTGTAACATCTCCATGGCGCAATATCACGCCCGCCCACTCCGTTTGTGACTTACGTGACTCTTTGCCGTTTCAGCAACAAATTTAATCCGCCTTCGTATCATCAGCACCGAGTTTGTACATTTTTAGAGGGACAAAAGTACAAAGTACAGAAAACTGCAGCCTTCTTCTGCTTTCCTTTTTTACTCGGTTTGTGACAAAAAGCCACAGATTGTTGTGTCGCCCTCAAAATGACGTCACCCCAGTGCTGCTCAGCTGTTTACAGCGACACTGCACCCCGTTGGGCAGGCGACTGGGGCTGATGGAAAAGCAGCACAAAGCAGTAGAGTAGAGTAGAGTAGAGTAGAGTAGAGCAGGGCTAATGGAAAAGGGCCATCAGTCTCCACGGGTGAAGTTGAAACGTCAGCGGGGGCATAAATATAAGAAAAGGTTGCATGAAATGGGCCAATGACCATGCTAATTCACAGATACAATTTTGGATTGCACCACTGAATTGCCAAAGTCTCCTGATTATTATAAACTATTGGAAAAGTTTCAATAGAGAAACCTCACTCCTCTTGAGCTCCACCCCACCCCATCCATAGGTTGCCATTTTAATGTAAATAACTAGCTATTTTGCAAAAGTTTGCCGGCATTTTTTTCATTAAAATGAAGAAATAAATTCACTGATATCAGGTGATAAGGACCTTTGATGCTTTGGCATCACACAGGTGTCAACTTTGATATGACTCCAGTGGAAAACAAATATATGCTCAATATCCCAGCAATGAAAAATGAGGTTCTAAAAGTTCAAGTAATGCTCATTTTAGTGTTTTTAATCTTCAAAATTATAGAAACACTTACTCTTGTAATTGTAAACATACAAAGGCAACATCTGGACGAGTGGGTGTAACTGGAGATGAGTGAGGGAAACTATTTCCTTGCAAATTGTAAACCAAGAAATGACCCGATAAGGACTTGTTTTATGTTGCTGTTGTGGTAAAATTTGGGTTAAAGTGTTAAATTATGTGGTGTCTCTTTTCAACACTCAGTTTGAGGCTCGATGTCTCTCCCCAACAGGAAAACAAAAGGCATTCACTGTAATTCCAATTCCCAAAATGTTTTGTCAAACTTTAAAAAGCATACCATAAATGTTTTCCCGCCCTCTCCCTCCGCTGCCTGTAAAGACAGAACCAGATGGCTGCAGAGATCAAAAACTAAAAAGCAGAACTGGTTTCCAGACTGGTTCCCGTTTTCTGCACTGGTACATCACTCTTTTTTTGGTGAAATCGTGTCGTGTTTTTAGGGTCAGCACTTTTACTGTTGAACGAGCGTCTTTGCGGCCACCGCCCTCTTTCACAACAGCCCGGGTCCTCGGAGAGAGACAGAGAGAGCAGCTCCATCTGATCTCATTCAGCTGTTAAACGGTTCAGCCTGAGGCGAGCAGGAAAAACCAAACAGCTGCTCGGGGCCCCTCACACTCCAGGGGCCTCGAGCTCTGTCAGAATTTAAAGAAACACTCCCTAAAACTCTCAGGCTGCGTGAGCGGAGAGGGAAGGAGAGACAGAATTTGGCAGTGAAGCTGCATTTCAGAGCCAATTGTTATCATGTTTGTGAGTTTGGATCCCTGGAAATGATTATGAATTCATTAAAGAAAAGATTTATTGAATGATGCACAAAATAAAGAATGTGTTGGACGGTGACACGACAGCTCAGAGGATGATTTAAACAAGAACACAAGAGACATGTGACAGCAGAGACACTTTCCCTGCACTACTAAAAACCTGCAGGAGGATTCTTGCTGAACTGCTGAATACAAAATCAGGGAAGAATGTATCACCTTTTAAGATTTAGTACAAGCCCATCAGGGCTGTCCTGACACAAGAAACTCTGAGATAATATCATAAAAACACCAATGTCGTTGTCTCTTTCATGGCAGCAAATGTGTTCTTAATTATTAAAAAGTTTTACAATCACTTCCAAACATTTCTGGTGAAGAGGTGTTGAATAAAAGTTTGCCCACATTAGTAGTTGAATTAGTGTTTGGTTGTTAAAAGTTTTAATGTAGATAGATGAATCCAATTCCTAGAAAATCTCCTTAAATCAGTCTATTAAGAAATTTGCTACTACAGCGCTGCTTCCTCGAAGCAAAAAAAGTTCCTGGGTTGAGTCTTGGGTGGTTTTTCGCATCTACAGCTCGGTTGCTTTATTTTGATTCAGATTAAAGACTCGCGACAAATTGGATTATGTCACTTTTGCTGTTTTGCATGACTTTGAGTCATGCTATGCATTATGGGAAGAGAGCGCAAGGTTCCCTTATACATCGACAAAGTTTGGCCAAATCAAACACACCACATCATCATGTACAGTGCCGGCCAAAAGTTTGGACACACCTTCTCATTCAATGTGTTTTCTTTATTTTCATCACTATTTACATTGTAGATTCTCACTGAAGGTATCAAAACTGTGAATGAACACATGTGGAATTTGGACTCTTGGCATTCTCTTTATGAGCTTCAAGAGGTAGTCACCTGAGGCCTGGGCCTCGGAGGGATTATGTGGAGGCTGAGACGCATAAAGGCTGAGTTTTTGGCAACGAAAGAGGTGATGCTGCTAGCATGCGATGAAATCAAGAGAGCCGGTGGTCAGAGAAAGATGGCTCGCGCACCCCTCAACAAAATCCGACTGGGAGGCGGAAACGCCCGCATGGCTGAAAACTACAGCAGAGCCCGGGACGACAGTGCAGGAGCACGCCTGGGGGAAGAGGAGAGTGACGAGGAGTCACGCGTCTAACACGTCTGAAAAGTGAAGAAAGAAAAGCAACGAGGGCACACCATTCCAACATTACCATCTACAACATCACAACCCCAACATCACAAACCGGGACTAACAACAACAACAACAACAAAGGATTATGTGGAACGAAGGATTATGGAATATGTCAAATACGGACACTAAAAGGGAGTCTAGAATTAAGTAAGACCTCTATAAATAAATACAAATGCATAACAACTTGTTAATTTGTGGAAAAAAGGAGACTAAGTTCTAAATATTGAGAAAATGGGGACGGGACTAGATAAGCTCTGCTTCTCCCGTCTACCCTTTCGGACATGAATATTTGATCAACTATTGACAATGTGTGATGCTGTATAACTGTGTTGACGTGACCGAAATAAATAAATAAAATGAAAAATGAAAATGAAATGGTTTTCTCTTCTCAGGTGTGCCTTTCCAGGTTAATTAATGGAATTTCTTGCCTTTTTAATGGGGTTGGGCCATCATTTGTGTTGTTCAGAAGTCAGGCTGATGCACAGCCGACAGCTCTATTAGACAACTGTTAGAATTAATATTATGGCAAAAACCAATCAGCTAAGTTAAAAGTCACAAGTGGCCATCATGACTTCAGTGAGAATCTACAATGGAATTAGTGATGAAAATAAAGAAAATGCATTGAATGAGAAGTTGTGTCCAAACTTTTGTCTGTACGTTACCTCAATGCTGGAGCACGCTCGTTCACCTGGTTACATTACAGGTGATCTAAACAAAAATACCCACACATGTGCATAGATATTTATGAAGCTACAGCCCCCTACTATCAGTGTTTTATAAGAGGTTTTTGGTTCATAATAAATCCAAAGAAAAAAAATAGCTTGTTTCTCTGAAAAAGCAGCAGGAATATCAGTTTTAAAACTGATGTGCATGTTCCTCTTCCGATCATAACCAGGCTGTCAGCCTTCAATTTGCATCTTGAGGAGCCGTACCATTGAATCCACCACCATCAGTTGGATGCTAAAGCTACATTTAATGTGTAAATGTGTCTTTAGCCTCTTGTTTTATGTCCTCACATTCTGGACAGGAGCATAATTGCAGCTGGAGCAAGTCAATCCTAGCCTGACGCGCCATATGGATGGTTCCATATTGGAAATATCTCACTACTCCATCTGAGAAGGAGCTGTTCGAAAATATTTTCAGGGGCAGAACCTTCAAAAGCAACTGCAGCTTGTGATTGGACAATCGTTTGGCTCGTCACACTCATCACAGACCAATCCATATCAAGCAACGCTGCTACATATGAAGCATATGTAGCGGCGTGGTTAACGGCTAACAACAGTTAACTGCGATAAGCCGCAGCGGCTAACTGTTGTTGAGCATGATTTCTCCTAAGACAAGCTTCAATCCTCGTCTTTTAAAGAAAAAATTCAGTCCATTTCTGATTAAAAAACGCAGTTATTGAGACTGCTTCAGAAGCAGCCGTTGTTTTCAAGCATGCAGTCACTTCCTGTTGCCACCATGTCCGCAGCTCCTGCCTCTCTTCTCTGATATGGCTGTTAAACATTTAGCCAAGTGAAGTCATTGGACACGTGTGGGATTTCAGAATCAGGCAGGTCCGTCTGCTCTGCAAGGCTAAGTCTGTCTCTCTCTCCATCCATATTCATATCTTACACTGTGAGGATTTGTAGCAGCATGACAAGCTGTGACGCCAAAATACAAACTGAAGCGCAAAAGTTGTTGCAGTGAAACAACACCTCGCCTCTCAGAGTTGCAGCCACCAGAGCTCACAGGCGTTTGTGAAAGTGACCCGTTTCGACTCATCTTGTCACAAATCTTTAGTCTGAACTGAGCTTAACTGGTGAGCTTATCTCGCTATGTCAGCTCTGTAATTGGCTGGCAACCAGTCTAGGGTGTACCCATCCTCTCAACCAATGAGAAAATAAGAAGGGCGCTGTCCTCCATTGGCCTTGAGATGGACGAGTGTAACAGCCAAAGATGGATGGGTTCATGTTGAAGAAAAAGTTGATCTGATAATCCTGCGTCTTTTATCCACTGGGGGCGCCAAAAACAACGGAACAACTAGAAAGCACTCAGAGAGCGCAGACCTCCGCCATATTGTCATTTTGACCATAAATATTACTCCTACCTTTATTTCATCTAAATATTTAGATTCCTTGACCATGAAAACATACCATTAGCAACTGGATTCATAATATCTATTTTAGTTCAGTAGTTATTCACAGAAATCACATTTTTCACCATGGCGGCCAGACGCTGATCCGGATCAACACCAAAATCGAATCAGTTCTTCCTTTTCCCATGCTGAACATTTCCTGAAAATTTCATCTAAATCCATCCATTACTTTTTGAGTTCTTTTGTTCACAGACGGACGGACGGACAAACTCTCCCGAAAACATAACCTCCTTGGCGGAGGTAATAAGATCTGCACAGATCCTTAAAATGAAATATTAATGTCAGTATTGATGTTGTTCTTTTAAATGTTTTAACAAGGACATTTTTTTTATTTTAACTACCCAAATGTGGTTTCTTTGCCACCAAAACTGAATATCACGTCAGTACTAAGTGCATATGTAAACATGTTTCAAAGTATGCAGTTTTTTTATTTTTCATTTTAAAAGCCTTTTGCTGAGATCAGAATCTGTTACTTTAGTTTTTCTGAACAGATTTTACCCTTGTATGTTTACAATTACAAGAGCAAGTCTGTAATTTGAAGATTAAAAACACTAAAATGAGTATTATTAGAACTTTTAGACCCTCATTTATTGTTGCTGATATTTAGTTTGAAGCTATCATAATTATTATTTATTAAAGTTTTAGATTCAATCCTGATGGAAAACCTTTGAACATCATTAAATCTTTCAGTAGTGGGAGCCTTTTGCCACATTTCTTTACAATCTGGAGTCATGGTAACGCTTCATTCAACATTTCCTTCAACATTATCACTTTAAATATTTGTCTTTTGTTATTTTATACTCTCCCCTAAAGCTCTCCTGCAGACTGTTTGCAGATAAGACTCTGCTGCTGTGATCATCCAGCGTGTTTTACAGTGAAAGTCTTGTTTTATTAATGAGTAACCGCATCGTCCTTCATATGCTCTGCATGTCGCTGTAGAGTCGAGCACCACCGGCCTTTCAGCAGATAAAACAGAATAATCATCATAAGTACACACTCAAACGTTGTCCTGATGCAAAGTCATCCAAGCATGTTTAATGTCTTTAACTTTATTAAAAAGACAAAACACGTTCAAAGCTGTTGACTCAGTACGGTCTGCACACACTGGCCTGAATAAATAAATGTTTGACTTCAAGTGTTACTCATGCACTCTGCTCTGTGTGGAGTTAAAATATAAAGCCAATCAAACAAGAGCCAAACAAACATCATCTCTGATTGGCTGATGGACTTCCTGTTTGTAACAAAGACCCTGTTTGAACAGAGAGAGTCACAGCTTCAAATAATACGAGCTATAAAGGAGAAGCTGTATGAAGGTCATTTTGAGATTCTATAGTTATAAAGAATTTATTCTTTTCTTTTGAAATTACCTTCAATACCTTTACAGCTTAGTGGAGTGTAAAAATGTTCAGTAGCTTACGTTGAATAGGTGATTAAAATGTCAAATAAATGGATAGATGATATATAATTACTGTTTGTCTGTAAGCAAGATAATTAAAGAAGTTTTGAGCAGAAAGTGAAAACTTGGAGAGCTGGACAAATGGATGATGGAAAGAAAGATAAACTGTTTAATGGATGGATGGAATCATACAGATATGGTTGGATTGACCAATAGATGGAAAAATAAACAGATGAATAGGTGGAAAGATGGGCTGGTGGATGGCATGATAAATGAGGAAAGAGAAAAGCTGGATGGATGGATAGAAATTTAATGAATGGATGGATGGACTGATAGGTGGCAAGCTCGACAAATAGATGATGGATGGATAGATGGAATTGTACAGATATGTTTGGATGGACCAATGGATGGAAAAGTAAATGGATTGATAGGTGGAAAGATGGGCTGGTGGATGGCTTAATTAGGGAAAAGTGAAAAGCTGGATTAAAGTATAAAAAATGTATAAATAATACAACTAGTGTTGAAGTAGAAAAAAATAGATGGATCAACCCATGAATGGACTGATAAGTGACAAGCTCGACAAATAGATAATGGATGGATAGAAAGATAAACTATTTGATGGATAATTGGATGGATAAATAGATATAAATATGGTTGGATGAATGGAAAAACGTATGGATTGATTCAAGATGAACCGGTGGATGGATTGATGAGTGTTTTTTTTTTTGGAGAGTGAAAAAAATGATCGACTTATGGATGGAGAGCTGGACAAATGGTAGAATAGAAAGATAAACAGTTTGACGAATGGTTGGATGAATGATATGATTGAATCGTAGGATAGATGGATGGAAAAATAGGTAGATTAATAGATGGAAATATGGATTTGTACATTTTAGGGGGGAGAGTGAACAGCTGGATGGATGGATGGATCAACTATTGAATGGACTGATGGTTGGATTAATGATATAAAGATAAACTGATGAATAATTGGATACAAGATACAAATATTATTGTATTGAAAAAATGTGTAGATGGATAGACTGATGGATTGATTGGGTGGATAGAAAGATGAACCGCCTGATGAATTGATGGATGAATGATACAAATATGATTGAATTGTTGGATGGATGGAAAAATAGATGGATTAATAGATGGAAAGATGAGCTGGTAGACAGAGTGATTGTTGTTCTTTTGGAAAGTGAAAAATCCGATAGAGAGCTGGACAGATGGATGGATGGATAGAAAGATAAACAGGTTGACGAATGATTGGATGAATGATACAAATATGTTTGAATTGTTGGATAGATGATCGAAAAAAAACGGATTGATAGATGGAAATATGGATTGGTGTATGGGTTGATACATTTTAGGGGTGAGTTAAAAGCTGGATGGATGGATAGACAACTAATGAATGGACTGATGGTTGGATGGATGGATAGAAAGATAAACAGTTTGATGAATGACTGGATACAAGATACAGATATTGTATGGAAAAAAATGTGTAGATGGATGGACTGATTGGGTGGATAGAAAGATGAACCACCTGATGAATTGATGGATGGATGATACAAATATGATTGAATTGTTGGATGGATGGAAAAATGAATAGTAGACAGAGTGATTGTTGTTCTTTTGGAGAGTGAAAAATCCGATAGAGAGCTGGACAGATGGATGGATGGATAGATGGAAAGATAAACAGGTTGACGAATGGTTGGATGAATGATACAAATATGTTTGAATTGTTGGATACATGATAGAAAAGTAGGTGGATTCATAGATGGAAATATGGATTGGTGTATGGGTTGATACATTTTAGGGGGGAGTTAAAAGCTGGATGGATGGATAGACAACTAATGAATGGACTGATGGATGGATGGTTGGATGGATAGATGGATAGAAAGATAAACTGTTTGATGAATGATTGGATACAAGATGCAAATATTGTTGTATTGAAAAAATGGGTAGATGGATGGACTGATGGGCTGATTGGGTTGATAGAAAGATAAACTGCCTGATGAATTGTTGGATGGATGGAGAAATAAAGGGATTAATAGATGGAAAGATGAGCTGGGAGTTGGATTGATTTTGATGAATGGATGATGAATGAACGGATAAAAGATACAAATACTGTTGTATTGAAAAATGGATAAATTAATGGATTGATGGACTGATAAATGGAGAGGTGGACATACACATGGATAGAAAGATAAACTGTTCGATGAATTGATGGATGGATGATGCAAAGACAACTGAGTGGATGGATGTATGGATACAGTTTGTTGGAGAATGACAAACAAATGAATTGATAGATAGATGAAAAGATGAGCTGGTAGACAGATTGATAGCTGTTTGATAGAGAGCTGGAAAAATTGGATGGATAAAAAGATAAACTGTTAAATGAATGGATGGATAAATGATACAAATATGGTTGGATTGATGGATGGATGGAAAAATAAATCTTATTTTTAAGACATCATTTATTAAACCTCTCTGGACCACATGTTAATTTGACTTCATTGATCTGGATAAATGACACAGATTGCTTCGCTGATATTTTCCGTCCCTGTAAATTCCTCCAGAGTGAGACGTCTCGTCTGTATCGCCCGTCTCTGCTCGTCTCATTGTTGTCGGAGTTTTGAGTTTCCTCCCCGCTCGGATTGTGGAGATTCCTCAGATTCCAGCTGTGGGGAGTTTCTGCTTCAGACTGTCACAGCTGGAAGTAACAACCGTCTGAAATATACTGCTGCTGCTCCACTGCAGGCGCACTTAAATATAAACCACTCCCAAAGTGTCACAGCTGGAGATTAAAACCATCTGAGGGACCCTGCTGCTTCATTCAGCACACGCTGCAGCAACACAGCTGTGGCTCGTCTGTTTTAGTAAATTAAGTTATAAAGATAATTGAACTGTGGAGCGAAAACTTTTAACAAGACTTAAACCTGTTGCTGATTCAAAAGCTGCGGAAATGAGCCCTTAATCTAACAAATGCATCATTGCTTTAGTCCTTCCTGTTACGTCTTCTAAAAAGTCCATGGGATTGTTGTATGGGTTATTATTAAAAAGCTAAAAGAAAATAGTTTGATCAGAACATTTTCTTTTCTACTTAAAATGCATCTGGAAGTGAATATGAATATGAATAAGAATATTGACATTGACATTTTCTTTTACATTGAAAATGTAAAAGAAAAAAAAATTGATTTTTTATCAGACAAACAACAAATCAGTACAATGGAAATTCAGCAGCAAACAATTCAAAAAACATATATAAACAAACTGAAATTCACACTTTAACTTCTTTTACATTTCAAAAAGGAGTGGAATGAAGTAAACCTTTTTAATTTCCACCCCTTCTCCATTGCTGAGTAATGCATATACATATGTACACACTTACATGGCAAACAATACCCCTGATATACAGTTAGATAATATAGCAATTGTTATCCATATTGTCATTATTGTTACTGTGTAAGTCTGAGTTATCTGTTATAATGATATAAATTCATTAGCTATATATCTAGATATTAGATATATCTATGGTTTATACATTTGTCAACCCTGTATATTTATCTCCAAACCTATACTCTGAATCTCTATAAATATTTTTAAACACCCAACACATATATACACGACTGCATGGTTTACCCCTCTTGATGATTTCATCTGACTGGGACTACTTTTTATGGTCTTATAAGTACATGATGGTCCTTTTGTTCATCATGTCTTCTCCCTGTGATACAGCACTTCTATCAACGTGACAAAGTAATTCTTTGGCATGGGCACTTCTCCATCCCTCTGCATACAGGGGCAGTAGCTGCCTTGACTGGCTCGTTCCTGTTTTGTCGTGAACAGAACAAGTTAAAAACTAATTAAAGGTGTAGTCAGCGATGTGGGAGAAAACGAGTGGAGAGGTTGTTGATAAACAAATTTAGACCCGCCTCTCCCTTCATACCTCACCCCTTGCTCCACCCCCGAAAGCTGATGGGCGTGCGTCGTCATATAAATGGCTGTAAAGACTGCATATAGGTAACCCTTGCTCTAACAGGTAACCCTGACTCGTCAGACAGTAGTAGCCCCAACTCGACTTCCATTATTGATAACGTCACAACAACAGTACATTCTGGCAGATTAGACAATAAGATGAATGGCCAACGGCTGTTACTGTTATGTGAAGCACCACAAAGCTAATGTTGCTTACCTATCCAGCAGAAAGATGGTGACATCTGCATCCATTTTCAGGTCTTTCAATTGGCAGTGTTCCCTCCACTGTCGGAAAGCAACACCAATACTGACCCTGGTCTTCGCTCTTTCATTGTCATAGTCCTTTTTCACTTTTCACTCCTCTGACCTCTTTCTTTTGGGCTGTTTTTTAGCCATTGCTACTGCAACTATTGTATCTCTCTCTTACGCTAACTGCGCACGCTACGCAACCTACGACTCCCCCACCCCCCTCTGTCTGACCTGTGCATGAGTATGATCGCCCCCTGGATGTGGGGGGATGTACCCTATTTTGGTGACTCGGCCGGAGCCACAGTATTTACCTGCTGAAATTCAGAGCCAAGGCTGTGTATTGAAACCGGACTTTTTTTCAACATGCTGTCAGTGGTGACATCTTGTGGATGGAGAGGAGAAATACGGTGATTTTGACAAATAGTGCATTAGATTAGAAGATTAGAAGATCGCTGACTACACCTTTAATATACTCAAATTGAATTTTCAGGGAATGTTCATCTTGGAACAAAAAGAAGCAATTACATTTTAAGTGTGATCTGAATCTGGGTGTGGATTCAGGAACTTTTTCAAGGATTTCAAAACACTGGAAATAGGGCAGTTTCCACATTTTGACAGTAACTTGCTAAACAATGTTGAAAAGCCTCAGTGAAGGTTCTGGCTCATGGAGCATCAAAAGTTTTGTGTTTACCCAGTATGAATGAAAATAATGCAGGGTTTCTCTTGATTTTTGCAAAGTTATGCCCTTTTCTTGTGATAACAAAGCTGTTTATTCAACAATAAAAACATGACAAAAAATTATACGACGTAGAGACTTCTCCCTCTCCACTCGTATATAGCACCAGTAGCTGCCTTGACTGATTTGTTCCCTTTTGTTTGATTAACAGAATAAGTCAAACCTAAAGAAACTAATACTTTTTCAGAGAATGTTTGTTATGGTATAAGAAAGGAGTGATTATATTTTGTGGTGATTTTAGTCTGGATGTGGATTCAGGAACTTTTTTAAAGATTTCAAAACATTGAAAGATAGGACAGTTTTCCAAATTTTTGACAATATGTCGCTTAACAATGTTGAAAATGCCTCACTAAAGGTTTGAGCTTCTGGAGCACTAAAAGTTTTGCTGTGTTTACCTGTTATGACTGATAGATTTTTGTCGGTTTTCTCTTAATTTTTGCAAAGTTATTCCCTTTTCTTTTGATAACAAAGCTATTTATTTAACATTACAAACATTATTCCAAGAACATGACAAAAAACTATGCGACATTGAGACTTCCCCCTCTCTCCCGTATACAGCACCAGTAGCTGCCTTTTATTTGATTGTTAACAGGATAAGTCACAACTACAAAACGACTGAATGACTGATACATTTTAGTTGTTTTTTTCTTAATTTTGACAAATTTATGCCCTTTTCTTTTGACAACAAAGCTGTTTATTCAACAATAAAAATGTAATTCCACAAGATTTCTGGAAATATAAAATGTACACATGTTATTATACAGAAATTATAAACAGTTTGATCCCTCTTTTAAATGTTTTTAAACATAATTTTCAATCATATCTTTATATGATTAAATGTCTTTCTTTCCCACTGCCATTAGATTCTTGAACTGGTGACAGGAGTCTGCAATTGCCTCAACCACACAGCTCATTTGCACCGGCAAAACTGCTCTTGCACTTTATAACAGATCTTGCACAATAGTCATGTTTACAGAAATGTACATAAATCAGTAGTTTAATAGTTCAATCCTTAACAGTGATAATATCTTCATACATGTGTATATAGTCTGAATCCATCTTCATCCTGTTTATATCTGGACTGTGTTCTTAATTTAGTTTAGTTTAGTTTATATTTTTGCTGCTATTATTTAGAATTACTTAGTATATTTTGTGCTACTATTTAAATCTATTATTTTATATCTTTTACCTCGCATTTATTGTGGACAGCAGAGTAGGAATTTCATTGTGCGGGTAAATGTGTTTCTCAATGTGCAAACAACAATACACACCTTTAATCTTGAATCTTGAATCTACATAAAACTGAAGCAATGCTAAAAACAAAAGCAAGAAGAGGAAAATAAACAACACTAAGGCAGGAAACAATCTGCTCAAACAGGTGTCTGTAAAATAAATATGAATGTAAACTAGAAAGGGCACTTCAGAGCTTTGCTTTAAATGTGATTTATTGAAGCATGTTTGTTTCCTGTAATGGAATAAAAAACAAAAGTAACAGGACAAAAGTCACTGCTATAGTTTTTGTTGAATGCTTTACATTTTTGAAGTTGGTCAGTAAGGAGTTGGGGCTCCTTAAGTTGGGCCTCTGCTGAATAATCAAATAAAACAAGTCCTTCACTTCAAACCTTTGATAATGTCATAGTTAAAAAGGTATTTAAATATGTCTTATTATGCTAAAAAACTTTTCAAATTAAAGTTCTGATAATTCTTTAATGGTGGAAACACCTAAACCAGCCAATTACTTTGCAAAAAGGCAAAGAGAGAAGATGTGGACTGTCTTTTCAGAGTTTTACTTATCATGTTATTAAAGTCTGTCATGTAGGAAAATATTTCTTGCTCAGGAAACGGGTGGTTTTGAGGATTTGGCGCTTACATGGAGGTTTGTTTTTATGTTATAATCTCCTGAGGAGTACAGCCCCTCTAAAGTCAGATCCTAAACTTCTGTCTGAGTTTTCCCACCAGAGTATCTGATGGTTTTCCACTGACACGCTCGGTGAGGATGTCTTAAAGCCGGCGGGATCATCAGAACAGATCATGTTACTAACCTCGACCTCACTGTCTCTCTGTGTTTGTCTCACAGCTCTCTGATCTGGAGCAGGCCATAGACTCGCTGGTCAGAGAGTTTCATAAAGCTGCAGACAATTCACCGACCATGAACACCACGCAGTTCCAGACCATGTTGTCCAATCAGCTGCCAGCATTCGCCAAGGTATGCACTGTGACATCACACCGACAGGGTTTTGGGACAGCTCACAGGGTCGTCATGAATCCTTAGAAAGTCTTTAAGGGCTTACATTAGATATTATGAAATTAAAACCATAAAATGAGTTTACAGCCTCACTGTAAATGGTTTACAGTACTTTACCGAATATTGTTTTTATTAATGTATTATGTGTATGTACTATGTGCTATTATGTGTAGTAGGCAGTATGTGACTATGAGTCTTCTTCCACTATCAGTGTGTGTTTATTTTGACAGCACTTAAAACTTGGTTATAGTTAAGGGTGTCTTTTTACACAACTTTTTCACCTCCAATACAATATGGATATTGCTGCCTTGAGTATTGGCCGATATCGATCCGACACAATATCAGCAGGAATCATACAGACTTTTTATTACTTATTTTGTAGTATGGACTGTAAGAAAAGGCTTGATCAGGTGAGATTACTCAAACAGAGAACAGTAGTCAGCAAGAGTAGGTATGAGAAAAACTGACCCATTTGTTATTAACCAATGGGTTCAATACATTTAACCTTAAACATAAGAATATAGTACAATTGAATAAAATAAATGAAAATTACATGAGAAGACCCTGAAAAGTAACCTCAATAAATCCAATAAAGCAAAAACATATACTTTAAAATAACCACTCTGTTTAACTTAAACATAAACATGTTCTACAACTGAATTAAATAAGTAAAAATAACTTAGAATGGACTGCTTATACTGGAGATTTTAGATGCAGGCCGATTATTCTTTTTGTGTCTTTTTTTTGCTGATATCGGACTGATATCAATATCAGATCAGGAAACCCCTAGTTATAATTATAGTCTTTTGCCTAAAGTATGCCTTATTATTAGTCATAATTTAGCATATAAATAGTTTTAATATTAGTCTAGCTTTGGTTGATTAAACTTCAACATTTTATGTTTCCTTAAATTTCTAAAGTCATGTTTTACACTTGGACAAAATAGAACATCTAATAACCCTTTACTGAATGTTAGTAAAGTCTGAATGTCTAAATGATCATAAACAAATGTTCCTTTGTGTGAAATGCAGTCACCTTTATTTAGGCTACCTGGCAGAGCATCTCAGTTACAATACCAGAAGTGACAACAAACAGTGAACCTGCTCTACATGAATATATCAATTCATAAAGAGAGCAGCTCTGATTGGATCGCTCCACAACTTATCCCACCACCACCAAGCTAAGACAGCTGTGATTGGATGTTCCTCTGAACTCATCCAACCTTTAACACAACCAAAGTAGCTGTAGCTTTTCAGCCCAGGTCTTAAACGTCTCATAAAGGCTTAATAATGTTTAAAAAACTGCAGGCCTTCCTATTGTTCTCTTTTTAACAAACTCGATCCTCTCTATGGCTCTCAAGCTGATGAAGCACCCACAGGAGCTTTTTGAGCAACACTGCCACCTGCTGGGTGAATGCGTATGTGAACAGCTCTTCAGTATCTCCTTGTTGAAATCTGATCACTAAAATGCAACCTAGCAATTTCAACTTTGGAAAAACTTTCATGTTTAAAACTTAAAAAGTAGCACGGTGTAATATTAAGAATGAGCATTGAAGCTGCCATTGTTCTGATCAGTATCAAAGCTCAAAATGGCCACTGTGGGAGAGTGGATGTAAAATTCACAAGAACAAAAAAGTCCTCATTGCCAGGATTTAATTTAGTTCTAATTTAACTATTATTTTTTTCTCCATCATAAAACTGTCGAGGATCAACATAACATGAAGCTAAAAGCCTTACTGTGTCTGTTTGGTCACTAAAATCAACAAAATCAATTAAATCAATAACAGTAGCCCCTTCACAAAGAAAAGGATGTTCCACCTCCACACAAAAGGATGTTTAATAATTAAGAAAGACATAAGGAAAATCATGTAGATGAAAATCAAAACATGCTTTATGTAAGTTTCTCTTAAAAACAAAAAAATATATATTACATTAGTAAAAATAGCTGGAGGTCGCTGCTTTGGGTTCGTTTTCATTGATCCTGTTGCTCAATTTAGTAGAATAACACTGGCAACACTGATCTCCAGATCTGCTTTGTAAATCACATTGCAATATCTTACTTCAAGCAACTGCACACTGCGCCGGCGCAGTGCAGGTGCGCCTGCGCCTGGTCTACGAAATTAGAGCCCCCAGTCTTAACTCTCAGCTTCAGGTGGGGAGCTTCTCTCTGTACTTGTCTTGCTAGAACTTAGTGCAGCCTTTGACACCATAGATCATTATGTTTTTCTACAGAGGTTAGAGGAATTACTTAGATTAGAGCGGCTGTTTTAAATTGGTTCAAGCCTTACTTGATTGATTGATTGAGTATGTGTCCCTTTCTATATTTAGCCTAGGGATGGGAATCAAAAACCAATTCCAGTTAAGAATCGGTAACAGCTCCATCAAAGTATTGATATCATGAATCTTTTTGCTAATCAATTCTTTGAATTTTTGAAGTCATGTTATGCTATTGGATAAAATGAAACACCCAATAATCCTTTATTGAATTCTCATAAAGATGGAATGTATAAATAAAACAGAAAAAAAAATATTTTTGTGTGAAATGCAGTCACCTTTATTTAGGCTATTTGGCAGAGCATCTCAGTTACAATACCAGAACTGACAACAAACAGTGAACCTGCTCTACATGAATATATCAATTCATAAAGAGAGCAGCTCTGATTGGATCGCTCCACAACTTATCCCACCACCACCAAGCTAAGGCAGCTGTGATTGGATGTCCCTCTGAACTCATCCAACCTTTCCACACAACCAAAGTAGCTGTGATTGGATAGATTCCTAACTTGTCCCTAATTTCTAAATGACCAAATAAGGTCTGATTGGCTTAAATCTCTGTAAAACATTTTAGCAAAGAGGCCCAGTCTTAAGTCTCAGCTTCAGATGGGGAGCTTCTCTCTGTACTTGTCTTGCTAGAACTTAGTGCAGCCTTTGACACCATAGATCATAATGTCTTTTCTAGGAATGATTTAGGATTACAGAAACTGTTTTAAATTGATTCAAGCCTTACTTGATGTGTCCCTTTGTATGTTTAGCCTAGGTACGGGAACTAAAAACCAATTCCAGTTGAGAATCGTTAACAGCTCCATCAAAGAATCGATATTACGAGTCTTTATGCTAATCAATTCCCTTATCAACTCCTTCCACTGACAGGGTCCAGAAGCGTTACAAAAGGCGCCTACTGGACAACCTTAAGGGAGTGGAAACACCAGCAACTTGTAGAAGCAGTTATCTATGCTGTGATGTGTTGGACATTGTTGACACTATAAATCTACAGGCCAACATTTGCCCACATGGAAAATCTGCAGGAATCAATAAGCTGATCGTTAAAGAATTGGATCGATGGGGTGCTGGTTTGGCGGAGTGGTTAGCAACTAGGCATCCCATGTCCTTGCTTCTGCTGGTCTAGGTTCGAATCCCGCCTGTGACCACTTTGCAGAGTATCTTCTCTACTCTCTCACCCCCTTTCACAAGCCTGTCCACTGTCTCTCTCTATCAATAAAGGCACAAAATGACCAAAAAATACATTTAAAAAAATAAAAAGAATTGGATCGATTAGCAGGATTGTAAATTAGCGCTGGTATCGATAAAATCTTATCAGTTCCCATCCCTAATTTAGCCCTTGGCAAGAAAAGTTTGGACACTCCTGATGTAGGAAATTGATTTATCTGATCGCCCCCCGCCCCTACATTAGAGCCCTGGATATTATTCAGTACTCCCTCGCCCCGCTGACACACCCCTAATTACAGCCTCGGTGTATCTTTATTCTCTTTCTTCAGACGGTGGAGAACGAGGAGGCTCTGGCGACGGTCCTGAAGCAGATGGGCGTGGAGAACGGGCAGAACATTTCCTTCGAGAACTTCTGGACTCTGATCAACAAACAGGCCGTCGATCTGTTCAGCAACACGCACAAAGAAAAAAACATCAAGTGTGGCGGCTGTCTGATTCAATGAAAACACCCACGGGGAACACTAGATTATGGAAACGCCACTCCACGCTGACCACAAGGGGGCAGCAACAACGACCCCGAGACAAGAATGTTTTCAACGTCTGATTTTATGCATCTATTTTTTTTTTTATTGAAATGGCTGTTGGATAAAAGCTAAAATATTCGAATTATAGTGAGTAAATGTTTAAACTGAAAACTTGAATCATTTAATTTGACGAAAAGCAAATCAATAAGTAAAAAAAAAGTCACAAGAAATTGATATGTGTGAAAAGAGCTGTTGTTTGTGTGAGTGACTCAGATTTATTATGAGTAGACAAAACTCAAAACTTTTTTAAAGTTATTTCTCAAATAACAAACAAGGTAAATAAAGAATTGGAAAAAAATCATTTATAAAGAAAATCATTCAAAAGCAGAATGACACTTTTTCAGGTTGATTTTTCTTTGTTTTTTTATCACTGCAACAAGATTTTTACTATTTTTATAAATAATTATTTGCTTTCTTAATCTCGGCTCATTTTACCCCATGATCCAAATACTTCCAGATTAATAAATAAATAAAATTTTGGTCCCTTTATTTTTTTTATTCAACTCAAATATAACCACCACATAAATGTCTGCATGCTTTCATGTGAGTTATACCATCATACCAGCTTTAAGCATATTTTACCTGTAAAATGTGAGTTTTCAGCTCATTAAATGTAACTGTGACTTCATATAAGATTTTTTAACCTGTTTACCTGCTTCTTCATCTCATAAACTGTGCCGTTTTGATACTAACATCAGCCTTTTTTGAGTGTTATTAACCTGTTTTATTGTCACACTGAATTTTGATCATAACATACGTCAATATTTATGTTCTCTCTGTGAGTAAACTTTTTGATTAAACAAAGTTTCATTCATATTTTTATTATTTCAAAGTTTCAGACTCTTGTTTCCCCATAGTTTATTGTGTTCTTTCAAAATAAAAGCATGTTTTTAATCTATAACTTAATCCCAAATGGACACACGGGTAAGTTTGATTAACGTCAGTGTTTCAGCAGATTTCAGCGGATCACATGATCACAGACTTCATCCTCCTTTGGCTCAGCAGCTCTCTTCTCTTTGTGGAAAACTGTCCCATCAGGCTGAGTCCTCCACTGCAGCTGCACATCAGCCTCAACGCCGCCTTCCAGCAGCTTCTGCTTCAGCTGAAACGAGTGATACAAGAACCTAAAGTCATCACTGCTGATCATCTATATACACAATAAATCAAAACAAGAAACAACCGATCAACATGATCGATAAAAATCATTTTATTAAACTCTGATGAAGGTGCAAAAATATAATCTGAAGTAAATATGTCCTGCAGATCCCCTAAAATACACCGGATGGTTGTGTTTTCACATTTGAAGCTTCAATAACAGTTTATGAGCTATGTTTCAGATTTTTCTGCTAAAATAAGCACCAGGTTGATAAAAACAGACCCAAAACAAGCAACTTCCTGCATCTTTTTCTAAGGTAACATATTGTTCTTTTTAATAAAATCAAAATTGTTTTATTCTTTCTTATTGTTTAGATATATAGTATTTAGTATCAAATTGATTACTATAAGATTTTCTACCCAGTTGGAGTGTTTATATTGGATGTTTAATCAAAATACAACTTAATTCTGGCCAAATGTAAGTTAATAAAGTTTTTGTTACTCATCTAAGGCCCTCCTCCTGTGAGACCCTTCTTTGGGAGTTAAAACCACAGAGGCACATGCTGCTCTCTCTTCTTCATTGTCTTCTTCTTTAACTTTCATTCCCTACACTTCGTCTTATGTCTATTCGGCTCCCGTAGTTATCCTACATCTTTTTGTCTAAGTTTTATAACGTGCCCGCCGGATTTCTTTATAGGCCATTAAGCTGAGAGACTCCAAAGATTTGTTTCATTGTAAATGGACTTTTGTTATTAATTTTAAAATAGTATTCGCCCAGCCAACAAATTATTAATGTTTGGAATTAGTTACTAATCATTTTTTTATACAAGCTCCAGCTTCACCTTAGACAGAACCTGCCAGTCCAATCTAAGACGGTACTTCTCTCCTGTGAAACCTGGGACCAGCTCACATCGTGCTGGATAGAGTGTAGACTTCAGCCTTCCTTTGGGACGACTCCAAACCAGAAGTAAGACTGCGGTTCTGAACCCCTTTAGACAGGCTTGAGTGTGTCTTGGTTTAATTTTCCAATAATTTTCCCTTTATTTGACCTTTCTCAAGTAGGTTAATTGGTTAAATTAGTCCTCTATAACCACTTCATATACTGAAATGTTTCTTGAGGGTTCATAACTTCTTTCCTTATTCACAGCATCATTGATCAGAATAACTCTGACATTTATCCCGTCTGAAATGTTTTATTTTATTTTATTTTGTCTTATATATTCATCTTAATAAATCACCCTTATATTTAAAGTTCTGTCTGTTGGTATTCTATTTGGAAGAGAGTTCTGTCTTTAGACTTGAGATTGATTAAACTGATAAAGTTTGACTTGATTGATTTATCTGATTTAAATGAAATATTTAATAAATTAATTAATTAAATTTTGCCTTTTTTGTATAAAAAGGATGGTGCCCCTTTAATTAACAAGAGCAAAACTGGTTATGAAATGAATGTTAATTTCTTTAATTAATATCTAGTAATATCCAGAAAATAATTGCTACATACGTATACTGAAAATTATGTTGTACATCTATTTATTAAGGTATAAAACCAAGTTATCACTCAATTACTCGTATGAATCTACAAAAGTAATAAAACTTGTCTATAGTGTAATTTAAATGTTTGCCTGTTATTCCAGTCTGCCTGTGACTTCACATGACAGCAGGGTTCACACTGATGTTTACATTTTCCTTTCCAGAAACTATATATCCACACTGTTAAAGCTTTTTCCTCTGACCTGCTGCAGGAGGGCCTCCTGAATGTTGGGGTCATTGAGGTCAACGTTTCCTTCAGGCAGCTGAAACTTCAGAGACGTGACGAAAGTTTGCCTGACAGCTGAGGAGAGGAGCAGAGATGAGATTAAGGAGACAGTTTGGGTTTGTAATACTGATGCTGTTTGTAATAAGGCCCAGCAGAGACTTTACTCTTGAGAAAGATGAAGATGTTACAGGTGTGTGAGGTTCTAATGTCTCTTTTTTATCAGTGTTTTATATAAAGTACTCTCACGTACTGCATGGTTCCTTCATTCGATTGTTTTGCTTTGAGTAAAAGCAGACGTGAATTTGGCCGAGAGTACAAAGAACATAACCTTGCATAGTGATTGGGCCTGCCTGATTCAGTTCCTGAAATCCTGCAGATCCCATCTTGTAGCGCTCCGTTCACCAATGGATTCACTCGGCTAAAATTTTAACGGCCCAATCAGGGAAGAGAGGCGGGAGCTGTAGAATGTGGACGTGACGACAACCGGAAGTTGAGAACGGAGATGCCGATTAGCCTATTGTCCTCATAGATATTTAGTAAAACTTGGCGAAATCTGCCCTCCTCAGAAGTTTACTTGTAGGGATTGTCTTTGACGAGGTTCATGTCACAGATAAGTGTTAAATGAATCATCTGTGTGGTACGATTTAGTGTAGGACGATAGTAAAGGGCCGTTAGCCGTTAGCAGCAAAGTTAGCGGCTAACGGCTAACGGCCATTTATGGTGCGTTCCAGTTGTAGTCGGAGGTCGGAATTTCCCACTTCCGAGTAGGAAATTTCATCTGGAACGCCCCCCGAGGTCGGAATATCCTACTAGGAACTCGGGGGAACCTCGCCACCCCCGAGTTGACAATCGAAGATGGCAGCCCCCAGTGTGAACAGTTATTTAGCTCCTCTAATAATCCATTTATTTGCACTTCTGACTAGTGTGTGTTGCTCTAAATCAGCTGTATACATAGTATTGTTAGACTTATATTTACAAAAATGCTGCCATAGTGATAATCACATTCTTCGTGTGATATTTGTGAACAACAACGCAGGGCGAGCTAACAACAGCTAACAATAGCCTGGTAGATCGGCATGTTTTTTTTCCGACTTCAACTGGAACGCCGACAAGTCGGAGATGACGTCACTCCCATTTTCCAGTTCCCAGTTCCGAGGTAAATGGAACGCAGCATTACTGTCGTTAGCTGTTAGCGGCTAAGTTAGCGGCTAACAGCTAACAAAAAAGTATGCTATTTTTTTTCAATTCTTTACTCAGCCATTTCAAGTAACAAACAGGCACATTTTGCATCATACAGTCTTCAAAAATGACTGAGCAGCATCAGCAGTCAATATAAACAAAATAATAAAATAAAATGTATATATAAAAGAAAAAAAATAATGACAAATTCAATGAAAACATTGCTTCATTATATGAGGCAACCCTGCTTGATGTGGATTGGTCTGTGATGAATGTGACGAGCAGAACGATTGTCCAATCACAAGCTTGTGTTTTTTTTTAAACGTTCTGCTCCTACAAACATATTAAAAGGGCTCCGACCCAGATGGACTAGTGAAATATTTTTGTGGCAGATATATGGAGCTGTCCATCTGGCTTGTCAGGTTACAAAGAACAACAACACACTCAGAACAGTTATGGCCCTTTTCCATTAGCCCTACTCTACTCTCCTCGACTCTACCCGGCTCTACCCTACTCGCCATGCAGCCTTCATGTGGTGACGTCAGTGTTTCACCCTGAAACACTATGACTCTGGTTTATGCGGAGCTACATTGAGGAGCATCTTGAAAACTCTCCTCCCTGGACCCTGGTTTCAAAAGTTTCTAGTTTAGGGCACTCAGTATAAAGGCAAGGCCCAAACGCAATGAAAACTTATTGGATCTGACCGTATTCAGCCTTGCGCAAACAGCCCCTTAGACTATTCAGATTTCCTCCTCCATGTTGACCCAGCCTCCAGCCTCTCTGCCAACACTTGAGCTTTTATCAAATCTCACAATACAAACATTTGCCAGTTTGGACTTGAGCTACTGAAGCAGCTCTTTGAAACCTATTCGCCAACTCCTGACTTCACTTTGTGTACCCCTGGAGGTTCAAGTACCCCAGTTTGGGAATCACCGTCCTACAGGATTATATTAAAGATGAAGTTGAAGTTTTATGACCCCAAACCTCCACAAAAAAACTCTGTTCTGGTAACGAAAACTGTCTCAATGGTCCCCAGACTGAGCTCTGCCAACCATGAAGCTTCATGACCCAGAAGATCTGGACTTCTCTGAAGGACTGGGACTCACCTGAGGAGCACAAGACGTTGTTTGTGTCACTGCAGGCCGCCGATCTCCACAGACCCGTCGAAGCATCCACCACGGCACAGTCTAAACCAGGGACAGGCTCCCCAGCCAACCAGAGCGTGGAGGAGGTGGGGCTCTGATCTGACCACGCCCACGGCCCTTTGAACAAGCCTATCCAGGCTTCAGCGGGGATGACCGAGGTGACCGAGACGGTGGAGATGTCGGTGGCGACAGATAGGCGGAAGCTGTTGGATATGATGTCCTCCTCGCTCTCCTCGCTGCTGACCTCTGCGGTGACCTCTGAGGTGGCCTCCATGGTTGATGGGGTGCCCTGCAGCACACTGAGGATGTCATCGTGGTCACTCTGGTCGAGGACGCTGCTCAGGCGTGTATAGTTGGTCCTGCAGTGCTCCTGAGCGAGGGACCAGGACATGGACTGGGCCACCAGGACATGTTTCTGGGAACCTTCTGACAGACAGAAATCAGACATTCAACAGAGCAGTTAGAAAAAATAACAAACATTTAGAGAATTTTAAATCTAACTCCACAAATCACAGACTGCAGGGTGGAGCAGCATGGAGCCGTTTGGACATGAAGCTGATATCAGTGATATTCACCTTAGTTCAGCTTTACTACAACTCAGATTTGGAGCACATGTACACAATTTTGGTCAACTCGTGCACAAGTAGACTTTAGTGAAGCAAAAAATGTTAAAAGTACTACTAGTAAGCCTCATATGCTATTAAAGGGGCGGGAAAAGCAACACTTTTTATAGAGTGTGACAAACAATGATGTTTCAGACTTTTGTCCTAAAAAATACACAACCTGGCTAAAAAAAGTCACCATCTGGATTTAGCTTAACAAATAGATACAAGCTTTCCATTGGTTAATCACTGCATGGGTGATTCTCTTTCAGCTGGAAACAAGTTTTTTAACCCCAGCTGATGCAATGAGCAGCTTCTCATTTCTTCAACAACCATGTCTAAAGACACATCCTGTGGTCGTGGAAAAGATGTTAGTCTGTTTAAGAAGGGTCAAATCATTGGCATCAAGCAGAGAAAACATCTAAGGAGATTGAAGAAACTACTAAAATTGAGTTAAGAACCGTCCAATGATTTATTAAAAACTTGGAGGATAGTGGGGAACCATCGTCTTCAAGGAAGAAATGTGGTCAGAATAAAATCCTGAATGATGGTGATCGGTGAATCACCTAAACATTTGGCCAAATCAAATCAAAGAAAAACAACAGTAGAACTCAGGGGTGTGTTTAATAGTGACAGAACATTTCCACACACACAATGTGAAGGGAACTCAAGGGATTGGGACTGAACAGCTGTGTAGCCTTAAGAAAACCACTGATCAGTAAGGCTAAGCAGAAAAAAGGCTTCAGTTTGCTAGAGAGCATAAAGATTGGACTGTGGAGGACTGGAAGAAGGTCATGTGGTCTGATGAGTCCAGATTGACCCTGTTCCAGAGTGATGGGAGCATCAGGGTAAGAAGAGAGGCAGGTGAAGTGATGCACCCATCATGCCTAGTGCCTACTATCCAAGCCTGTGGGGGCAGTGCTGTGTGCCGGGACAAATCTTTGGTTTTACAACAAATGTGTGCTGTTATCAAAGCTAAAGGTAGTCCAATGAAATATTGGAGTGTGTGACCTTGTTTTTTGGTGGCAACTTTTTTTTTTTTTTTTTGGCCAGGCAGTGTATGACCAAAGATCAGCAGTTCAAAAAAAAAAAAAAAATCACCAGTAAACGTTTTAGCACACTAGCGGGCGAGTAGAAAAATGTGTAGTTGTAGTATTTGCAGACTTAAAAAATGTAACTAGTAAAAACTCAGTGCTTTACTAGTAGTACTACTTCAGTCAAAAGATTTTCTACTGGTACTAGTAGACCTAATGCAAATGAAGTAGTTTTTATACATTTATGAGACATTTTTTATCTTGTTTGTACACAAAATTAAAGTTAAAAGGTATGTGTTTTTCTGTATTTTACTGTGGTAAGGTTTACAAATTTCCTGTACATTCCAAAGTATACTTTGACTACCACAACTGCAAAATGTTTTACAAATTTAAAATTAATTTGTTTACAGCTGAGCTGTTCTTTTGGAGCATTTTATTTTATATTTTATTGAAAAAAACAATATTTTCGTAGTTTTTGTTATTAAATCAACGTTAAATGTTTAACTATTTATTTTTACTGTATTTTTTTGTAATAAATGTATATTTCACAGAATACTTTTGCAACCACAACTACCAGATTTATTTTGTAAATTTAACATTGTTGGCTCACATCAGAGCTGATACCTTTTATTTTGATTTGTTGTTTTTTTTTTTGTAATAAAAAAGTTAAAAGGTTCACCATATTTGCTTTTGTGCTTTATTCCATAAAACTCATTTTATTTTATTAAACACATGTTATAAATATCATAAATATCCCGTATATTTCACACTATACTATGGGAACCACAGCTGCTAGATTTTATTTGTAAATGAACATTAATTGTTCATATCAGAGCTGTTTCTGTTGTACATTTTGTTGTATATGTTTTTTGTTTGTACAATTAATACTTTCAAGCATATATTTGTTTGTTTGCTGTATTTTACTGTAGTAAGTTTTAATAATTTCCTTTCCATTTCACAGAATAGTTTGGTAACCACAACTGCAGATTTTTTAAAGTAAAATCAACAATTGTTTTTACAGTGTAATAAAAAACCACAGAATGGGGCTCACCGTCGTAGCAGATCACCTGATACTGACTCCCACAGTCTCTGGTGAACCATCCCTGCGTGGTCGCACTCACACAGTCGCCTGATCCGGTCTGTTTTGGAGCCCACTTCGTGAAGGTGTTCAGGGCGACGTCCTGACCCTCCGTAGACCACATCCATCCTTGACTAAAGCCAATCCAGAAGTTTCCCCTCATTTTTAGATCCTGCACCTCCTGCTGGTCAGATTTGTCCTGGATGGTGGCGAGGTCTCTGTACTCCACCCTGCAGAAACTCTGAGCTTCAGTCCAGCTCATTGGAGAGTAAGAGGGATGGAAACGTTGGACAGATTGACCCACGCAGATGGAGCCTGAGGGACAACAGAAGATATATTAAATAACCTTTTTTAATAGCCACTGGTCTGAAATGTCTCAGGACACATTGTTAACATGTGTTAGATTTTGGCATGTCTATACGCCCTGCCTAAGCGTTTACTTTGGCTGTATGCTCTGACAGAGTTAAGTTATGTTCTAGGACTGGGTGGAATAATCCCTCAAGTAATCGTAAGTACCTTGTACATGGTGGGTAGCAAAGTTGTTGCAAGCATAGTTCCATATCTGTGGTGCTGGAAAGTGGGTGGGGTGGAAGTGGGGTTAAAAGCTTCATTGGGGTCATCAGGTGGACACCCGCCTTCACCGGTGTTTGGATGACACAGTCCACGACACCTCCAGCGGGTTCATCGGCGACACCTGGCATCCCAGGTGTGCCCCCCTCTGCTTTCGGCTCTGCACTGATGTTTGTCAGCACAGAACTACGATGGCCTCTGGTGTTATTTTGGGGCCCAGGATGTGTCTCGCCTCTTCACCCAAAGCCACCTACTTGCTTCTTCTGCAGCACCTGAGAGGGATTTGATGGTGTGACGCTGGGCTTGGCCTTGAATTCCCAGTTCCTTAAAGGAGACATATCATGCTGATGCATGATTTAATACTTACATATAATATCACAAATTTGAAAACAAGACCTTACACCCCCTTAATTTTCAAAAAATGAGATATTGTATTTTTTCTGATATCCTAGATTGGATGCCTCTGAAAATAGGTCATTGCGAGATGTCCGCGAGATTTAAATCGTTGTGACAACACGAGGTACCTTTCTTTTTATTGGAGTAATTTGATAAAACACTTCCTCCTCTGTGATGTCCGTTAGCCACAAAACCGTCACCGAGGAACACATTCATCCAGCAGCAGTTTATAGATCCCTAGCTCACACTTACTCATTACCAGCTCTGGCCTGTAGGGGGACTCAATACGCGGTCGCTGCTTGGAGCCTGCTGGAAAATACAGTAGAAGAAGGACAAGCTGGCTCTACCCCCGATAGAACTGACCAATCAGAGCACAAAGGGCTGTGACGTTGCGAGGCAACTTTAGGTCATCCTCAGGTCCTCGTGTTTCAACGAGAGCTTCATAGTGGCTTAAAATGAGGATTTTGAGAGCGCTTTTGTGGAGCAATGAAGGAACTAAATGACTTGTACTGAGGGCAGAAATGCTTTACAGGCATCCTAGTCTGGCATAGTGAAAAGGAGAAACAAGCATGATATGTCCTCTTTAAGCAGTCTGATGGTTGATTTGCCCACAAAGCCTTTACAGCCGACCTCCACTGGACGCACCTTGGCTTTCTAACCACGTTGCTCAGCGTCAGCTGCAGCTCTGTGTACTCTGTGTGTATGGATGGATTGTTGGATGGATGGATTGTTGGATGTATGTATGAATAGATCTACTGATAGATGGATGGATGGAAAGATGGATGGATGGATTGATGGATGAATGGACTGCTGAATGGACCAATGGATTGTTGGATGGATGGATTGTTGGATGTATGTGTGAATAGATCTACTGATAGATGGATGGATGGAAAGATGGATGGATGGATTGATGGACTGATGAATGGACCAATGGATTGTTGGATGAATGGATGGAAGGATGGATGGATGAATAGATCTACTGATAGATGGATGGATGATTGGATGGATGTACAGACTGATAGACTAAAAACTCCTGCTCTTTAGTCTTAAGTCTCAGAGTGATTTGACATATCTGGAGTCATTTTGAGGACACAGTCAAACACCCGAAACTGTTTTACTGTGTTTTGTTAATAAAGTTTTTTTTCTGGTCACGGTGACAGCAGCTGTTTTCTCACCTAATAGGAACAAGAAGACGGGAGCTCTTCTGTCCATGCTGACCAGAGGGAGGCCTGTGGAGACAGAGTGACAGTTTATCTCCATGACAACAGCTCTGCATCTTTGGTCCTCCTCTACCTCCCTGAGATCATCGCTGACCTGTTGATTCTGTGACTGAGCCAAAGCACGTCATCGTTTTTGGACAGATATCAGCTGGATTCAATTTAGGGATGGGCAACTTCCTCCTGAAAACTACTAAATCTGGAGGTGTGAGGTGACATTTGTTATGCCAGCACATGTTACATAGGGATGCACGATATTACCAGTTCAATATCAGTTTTGACGTTTGATAGCTTTAAAGGTGAATCATCAGTATCTGCAGATATGAAGAATGATGCCATAGCTGACATATCGGTCATACATAACGGCCACGGTTACATGATGTTTTTTAATTTAGAAGTAATTATTCAGAATTACATAATTCCAAATTGAGGTTTACATGGAAACCTGTTTATTCACCTTCATCCAAAGCGTTGAGGTTTAGGAATGGTTCTGATTGGACAGGGGCGAATGTGACATAGCGACATATTTCCGTCCACCGGAAGAAAAATTCCTGTTCAGTGTTTCCAATGTCTCCGTCAGGGAAACGTCGTCCAACTTGAAAGCTTTAAAAAGGTCCACATTTTAATGCTTACATCCATCCACTCTTTCATTATTTCCAAATCTTAAGGCTCTGATTAAATAAATTGTCTGAGCTCGAGTCCCACGCTTGCTTCGGACTGGCATCCTGTTCCCGTTGGCGTCCTGTGCGTCATCGCAACAGGACAAGGGAACGAGCAGGCGTAGAACAACTGGAATTGATTTAAATTGAATGTATACATGATCGAGGAATTAATGAATTTGGATTTAAAATCATAATAAATCTACCACTTACCTCAGAATTAAGTTTTATTCGGAATTATCATTTTCATCCGGCATTAGGTGTTTACATGGTCATTTTTAGTCTTTATAAAGAGGATTTAAGTTTTACACAGAATTAAAGGCAAATCAAAGTTCTCCTGTCAACGTAAGAATTGACTGTACATATCCTAATATTGGCAGAATATTTACATTAAATCATCAACATTATCATTTATTGAGAAACAAATGTTTACCTTAGAAATAGATTTTATCCTGATTATAAGAATATTTTGTGGTAACATCATCTTTGTCTCTTTTTGCAGTAAAATTTCCATTTGTGTTTGGAGTGGGACAAAACAGTTTGTGTAACTTCTGAGTCGAGTTTATATTGAGTGAGCGTTAGAGCCTTCAACAAGCTCAAATGAGCAACTGCACTTTTTAGAACAAGCTAAAAAAAATACAAACCCCGCATCTGCCAATAATTACAAGTATGGAAGAGTATTAGGTCCATTTTAGATGCAAAAAAGGTTTTTGGCAGGTCAAGATTAAAGTCGAAATGAGGAGAATAAAGTTGAAATTTTGAAGTCTGAAAAAAACATGTCGATCTACCAGGTTATTGTTAGCTGTTGTTAGCACGCCCTGTGTTGTTGTATGAAGAATGTGATTAACACTATGGCAGCATTTTTGTAAATATAAGTCTAACAATACTATGTATACAGCTGATCTAGAGCGACACACCCCAGTCAGAAGTGCAAATAAATTGATTATTACAGGAGCTAAATAACTGTTCACACTGGGGGCATCCATCTTCCATTGTTAACTCGGGGGTGGCGAGGTTTCACCGAGTTCCCAGTAGGAAATTCCCACTTTGGGGGACGTTCCAGTTGCAGTTTCCTACTGGGAACTCGGAAATTCCTACTTCTGACTACAACTGGAGCGCACCAAAAGACGTGACCCAAGCCAAAGCGTGTGTTTGTTGTGATGCTAATGAATGTAGCTCGGACCTTCCTCAGAACTCTGCATTGCTTTACAACTTCTTTTTTCAACAACTTACAGGATGCAAAGTGACGAGGTAATGTATCTCTTTCTAGTTACGTAGCGGTAGTTTTTGATGTGTGACAACAAGCAAATTTTGGAAAACTTAGTATTGTAGTTTTATAGCCGGCTATATATCTCTACTTACAGCACGGTGGTCTAAGACGTGTCTGAATAATATAAATTTGCTCTAGTTTTAATTGTCTTGTTCCTGAAGTTGAGTATCCAGGCCAGTCCAGCCCTGTCTGACCCGACCGTGAAGCTAAGGAATAGCATTTATAGATAACCTATTTTGATGAGTTTTTTTTATAAAACTCATCTTAAAATGTGTATTTCCATCAGGCATATATCTAAAAGTGAGACTTTTTTGTAATTACTTAGAAACTCCTCACAGTCCCTTTAAAGTAAAAATGTCGAGAAAAAAAGTTGAAAGTCGAGGATAAAGTGGACGTACAATACATTTCGACTTTATTATACACATTTCAGCTAGTTGCTCGACATTTAGACTTTTATCACAAATTGTATTTTGACTTTAATCTTAAATTCCCCAAAATTATTTTCTCCGTCTAAAAGGCCCTTTTTCTCTTCCGTATACAAGCAAAAAAAAAAAAGAGGAACAAAGTTGCTTGTAAAAAGCTGACCTGGCAACTGGGGTTGAGAACAGCAGTACTTCCCCTGATATATATATATATATAAAATTCCAATGAACATGAACATAATAAGAGAGGAGTTTAAAAATATAAATTAAATCAGCATAGATGTGTAAACTTACCTGTTGGGAGCAGAATCACCTGTTGGATCCTCCTGGGTCACTTTAGTCCCTTCATCAGAATAAACCAGAGCTTTTACTGTTTAAGTCACGCCTCACATCTGTTTGTTAAAAAACTTTTTCAATCATCATCCTTTAATTTGAATGATGATGAGACTCACTTCAGTCTGAGACTATCGTTGATGAAGTATTCAAATCTAAAGTTTTATTTTATGCAAAAAAGGGAAAGAAAAAGAGGAACTAATTAACCAAAACATCAAGAGGCATCAGGTGAAATGATTATGGGTGTAAGGAAACATTCAGGACAATAAACATCTGAGATCTTTAAACCAATAAAAGATGAAGGCAGAGAAATGTGTTGTCAATATAGAACTTAAAGGGTTGTATAGATGCTCATCAATTAAAAATAAATGCATGTGGGTTTTGTTATTTTATTGTACTTATTTGTATTTGTTTTGCTTGTTTTTGTTGTAATAATCAAGGACTTGTTGGTGTAGGCTTTTAAAAATCAACTGCATGTGATGTCAGACCATCTTTTCTTCTTTTTTTTAACTGTTTGAGATGGGGCAGACAAATATAAGACTGTTCCTTTCCTATCATGGATGTGTTTGTTTAAGGGTGTAAGTCCACTTGTGTGCAGATTTTGTTGTAAACTTTCATGTAAGGAGCAATAACAAATAAACATAAACGTATTTCAAATGCAGTGATCATCAACTTTTCATCCAACCCAAGCTCATTTACATCAGAAAATGGGAATAATGAGACCAGGATGACAAATATTGTGATGTTAAGGAGCCAAAAACAACAACAACACAGTTAACTTTACTTCTTTTATACCGGATCATGACGCTCACCTGTTTCAAACTTACCTGTTCACCTGTGCAAAGATCCAAACAAGAGTGTTTTCAGCATTTCTAAACTTTCAGTCTCTTGTTTCCCCGTCCCAGCTTTTGTGGCGTCTGTAGCAGGCACCAGATTCAAAATAAGTGAATATTTGTAAAGAGTATATATTTAATATTCTGTTATGGTAGAGTATAGTTTATCAATTTGGAACTTAATGTCTTAGTATTCAGTTAAATGAAGCTAAAAACGGTTCATTGAAATCATTGTTTTGTTTTTTTATTTGTTTTTTAATCTTGTCCCAACATAAATGAAATTGGGTTTTGTAGTTGTTGATCCCTGTTCTGAAAATTAAAATGTTGAAAACATTGTTAATGTCTGAATTAGTGCTGGGAAGATTTAAAGATTTAAAAATAAAAAATCAAATTTTGATTATTCACTTACATAAATTGTAAGTTGTTGCAAAGTTTGAAAAAATTATAAATACTGACATTTTACAGCTTTTAAGATGGTCAGGTTTTGCACAAGCACTTTAAGTTTCTTGTATTTATTATTTTTAAATTGGATTAAATATTGATCAGAGAGAAAAATTTGAACGAGCTGTGAAAATCCCTCAGCTTTCAGTGTTCATGTAGGCAAACCCGCCTGCGTTAGAACTACATAATCAACATTTTATCACACACACTTTAATTTAAGAGGGAAGTTCTGATTGGTTTATGAGTGTATTTTGACAACATAAAGGTAGAACTTGATTAACCCTTTCCTTTCCCTTTCCAGTGGACAGGTATTTGAAATAAATTTTAGGTTGCAGTATCATGCCCAACTTTCAGGTTGGGAAATCCCCAACACTTGTCTCAGGTTTCGTAAAAACATTAAATTCGCTTTTTTTTTTTTTTTTTTTTTTTTACCATATTCAGATATTTCATCAAAAATCCAAAACAACCAACGAAGGGCAAATTTGGCATTACACCTGCATTCACATTTTACATAACTTTATATTTTTTTTATTTTAAATTACACATACATACACATACTTCAGACTCCTTTTCCTTTTATTACTCTTAAAAGTTTGTCAAAGATGTGTTTGTGGGTCTGTATTTAATTCCACTAACTTACTATTTATACCAATGATGCATGGTGAAGTGCACAGATGCACAACTCTCTGAAAATATAACTGAAAAAATGAACAGGATTTTAAACTTGTTTGAAAGTAAAAACATTGAAAATACTATTCCTTTGTGATTTAATAATTCATGCATGAAAGGGTTGATGTCATTTTTGTGTTACTTGGAGTTGTTTTTTTTGCTTGAGAGGGAAAAATATCGACTTTTGTGGGAAAAAAAAAATCTAGGATTTTATTTTTTGGCCATATCGCCCAGCCCTAGTCTGAATTATAAGAAGATGAAGTGGGAAACTATATGAATTTGCTTCTTTCATCCTGTTTTATGAATGACCCATCTTTATCATTTGGCTTGGTTTGATATATTTTTAGACCGTTTTTATCTACTGATGTTTTAACTTATGTTGCTTTTTATCTTAAGGTCGTCCTCTTTGCTCTTTTTGCCTATGTATGTCAAGAGAACTGACTCACTGTAAACTGAATTAATCTAAGGTTACAATAAATATTCTGAACCTGAATCTGCAGTTATGTATCAATGGCAGAAAGAGATGATTTAATAAGATGGATTAATAAATGTATTTTTTCTTTTCTTTTTCTTTTCTTTTAAGTCGTTTTGCTCCCTGAGGACAAAGAGCACAAGTCCTCTGCTGAGCTTTAATTTTGTAAAATTTTTTTAATGTATTTTATTTTATCCCCCTGCTTATGTTTCCCTGCTCAAACACATCACAACCTCATTTTACCTCAACACTTCCCTCTGAAATGCTCCTGACTCCGCTCGGCCTGATTTGGTTACAGTTGTGATCATGAGCCGTCACATGAGGATCCACTTTTCTTAAACAAATCACTGAAAACTCCTTTAGCTAATTTACATGCAGACATAAATCTTCATCTGAGAGTCAAAACCATCCAGAATCAGAAAACTGATCAAGGATTTTTTTAACTTGTTTTTTATTAAAGATCTTCAATGCAAGTCAAATACAACATCAAAGCTAATATCATCAGCCACATACAGCATTACAATTTCAATCTGAAATGTATCTTTGAATACGAGACCATCTGTCCATGAATATGTCCATTTTCATTTGAAGTCTTGCTGTGGTTTGCTCCATATTATATACCTCTTTTAATTTATTCTTCCTTTGGGAAATAGTGGGGGGCTGAGGTTTAAGAAACGTGTTGTTTGGATAGTGTTTGGGAATATTCCTAAAATTATGAAATTTGGGGTTAGTGGAACGTCAATACTTAAGCATTTTTTTTAATCTCGCCATGGATGTCTTTCCAGTAGTTTGTTAATTTGGACA
Organism: Scarus forsteni; assembly: GCA_036419115.1. Taxonomy (NCBI): domain Eukaryota; kingdom Metazoa; phylum Chordata; class Actinopteri; order Labriformes; family Labridae; genus Scarus; species Scarus forsteni. Next base: position 10,284,701 of record JAZDUH010000508.1, on the reverse strand, counting down.
ATCCCAAAATATATGCGTATGGTCTCCTACCAAACCACAGCCCCTCCAACATCTATCAGACGTTTTACCAAATTTAGAAGTGAAAAATCTAGTTTTAGTTTTCCATTCAAATTCTCTTAATATCTAGATTTTTGTTATTTTGTGTCCATTTCGCATAGTCTCCACTCATTCCTCATCTTTAATTATTATATTCATTTCTAGTTCCCAGATCAAGTATTTTTGATTCTGAAATCAAAAATACTTTATTAATCCTCAAGAGATAATGCAGTTGTTGTAGTTGCTCGTTTGCAAAGTATAGACATTAAATATATTAAAATAAGAGTATAATAGTGTTTAAATAAACAAAGATGACAGCGAGCAGAATCTGTAAAATATATCCACTTTAATGAAGAATAAATAAATCAATTATGAAAACTGAAGTATGAACACGACCATGAGATATGGCAGCACTAGAATTACTGAGTTCTTTCTGACACTTTTATGTCTGTTTTAAGTTCTTTTGAGCTCTTGTCTTTTGAAGAACAGCCCGTCTCAGTCAGTTGTTGTTTTCAGTAACATTACTCCATCAAAATGTTTGTCTCTCACTGCCATTTTCCTTTCTGAATTTTGAAGCTCCACTTAGAAGCTTCTTGAAATCCAACAGAGCAAAATAAAAATTCTTTGCAATTTCTCAATGAGTCTTTAGATTTGAGATTGAGTTTTCTCTTAGTTTAAACATCTTTGAATACAAACAGGAAGAGTATTATTTACTGCACACAACAGATCTCCGGTCTTTAAATTTTAACATAGAGGATCCAATTGAAAAAATAAAAAATAAAAATAAAAAAAATTCGTAGGTTCCAGATACCAAACTTGATCCAGACGATGGTGGACATTTTTAATTGAACTCCTCCTCCTTTTTTTATAGGAGGAATAGTAAGTTCATAAAAAGTATTTTTCAACCAAATAAGCAACCCCCAGCTATCTTTTTTCTAATGTGACATTTTTTTTTTAATCTGTCACTTAATTAACTAATTCAGCATCATTTTGTTTGGAAGTGGAGTATCCTTTTCTTTACATAAAAGTGAAGAGAGGGGCTACTGTTATTTATAAATCTATTATCACTAGGGCTGAACAATTAATTGCAAATTAGATTAGATCGCAATGTGGCTTCTCGCAGTTTTCAAATCGCAGAAGGTTCAATATTTGTTCCCCAAAATGTGTCGAACATTTTGGCATTGTGATGTAGTTTTTTGCAATTTCATGCCTATGTTTTTTTTTTTCTTTTTTTTTTTACCTCTATTCATACACATTTTCCCCTCTTTTGCACCATTTTTACCTTTTTTTAACCCCGTTTTTACAACTTTATGCCTATATTGCCCCCATTAATCTTTTTTTGGCCACTGTCATTTTTACATGTTTTTTTTTTTTTATTTAATTTCCAATTTAATTCCCAATTTTGCTGCCATAATCAATTTTCCTGAGCCACTTTTGGATTTTTTTGACAACTTTTCCCAAGTTTTTTGCAATTTCATACCTATTTTGCACCTATTTATTAACCTTTTTCGGCTTTCATACCATTTTAACCCAGTTTTTACAATTTCATACCTATTTTGCTTCAGTTCTTCTTCTCCACTTTTCTCAAATCTTTTATCCTTAGATTAATTTAATGTCATATTAGCTTTACCATAAAAAGATCTACTGCTTATGTTTGTTTAAGAATACATAAGATGAGGAACATTAAAACTATTGCAGAGTAAATCGCAATATTGGGGGAAAAAAATCGCAATTAAATTATTTTTTCAAATCGTTCAGCTCGAGTTATCACTAATCAGTCTGTCTAACTTTGAATTTTGTTACCCGACAGACATAGTCAGACTTTTGTCTGAGTTTATGTTAATCATTTACAGCTTCATTATGGAGGAAACAGTAACAGCTACTTTAGAAATACATTTAATTCTGGCTGTAAGGATTTCTTTTTGATGTAAACATCATTTCCCCCCTCTTTTTACAGTAAAATTTACATTTGTGTAACTTCTAAGTTGAGTTTATATTGGTAATAGAGTGGGGATTAGATGAGTAACTGCACTTTTGGAACAAGCCCCAAAAAACTCAACCTGCAACAGCCAATATTTATTTATTTATTTATTTTGAAAGGAGCCTAAAGTCGCTTAATAAGCGGATCTCGCATCTCTGGCCAGCAGCTGTCGCCTCGTCCAGCAGGAGGCGGTAATTAGCGCAGTCGGTTTGTTTGGCGCCATTTAAACGTTACAGAGAAACAAACGAAGAAGAAATTATCCTCCTCCAATTCAGAGAAGAAGAAGGACTGAAGTATAACTGTCGAAGTCTGAGGACTGTATTGTGACTCTAAACGCCCTCTATGCTATAAAAACAGAGTGTATAACCCAAAATTCGGATGTTTAATGGTACGAAGGAGGGCTCAGATGCTCCTCGACATCTTCCTCGACGGTCTTTTGGGGGCGCATTGACAACACGGTGAGTTAGCTTAGCATTAGCACTGGCATAGCGGCTTTTGTTTGCTGCCTCCTGATGTGACTGTTCTCCTCTGATTCCTTCTGTTTTAATGTGGTGCTCACATTTATGTGTTTCTTACGATGACTGTGTCCTCCCTGCTCCACCCAGAACATTACTGAAGACAGATAATACAGCTGGCACGATGATTTATGCATAAAGTAATCCGAATTCGAAAAAAATATGTTTAACTTAAATGGAAATTTTGTTGTTGGGATGAATTCAGAGTGTCGAAGAAAGTAAACAAGATGATGCATTGAGTAAGAATGAAGTCCACGTGTGAATAGAAAATAAGTAAAACAAATCACCAAGCCACCATTTCAAAAAGTATCAAATGAGTGTCATAACTATCAAGTATTCATTCATTCATTATCTCAGTAGGTGTTTATTCCGATTGGATTAAAGGGATATGCCACTACAAACAAATCAACACATAAAGAAGCAGGGACTTTTCCTTTTGGCACAATATGTAGTACATAAAGTGGCATTTCCTGATGGCTAAACTTGCTGTTCAAAGAATATGCAAATTTTTTTTTGTTTTCATGTCTTACCTCACTCCCAAATTCATGAAAAATAGATAGACACCATTTTTAGACTGTGTTTGCAGTAACAAGGACGAGACGGGCAGACATTGCTCACAGCTAATTAGCTTAGCTCTAACACTTGAAGTCATTGGGTAGTGTTAGCCCCTTTTTCTGCTGTTTTTAGCTAGCTATTTTCTAATAAAAGTAGTTGTCAACACCTGTGTGATGTCCTGGAAAATGATTTCTAGGAAAGAGTGGGGACCCTGTTACTGCACCCACAGTCAAAACACTGGAGTCTATCTACTTGTCGTGGACTCGGGAGTGAGCCAGACACCAAAAGTAAAAGCAATCCCTTGAAGTGCAATGCAGGGAAAGTTGTCTCGATAAGCTAACTGGCTAGTTTGCTGCAAACATTAGCGTCAGCAGTATGGTGACCAGACGCCCCTGACTTCCAGGGACAGTCCCTGTTTTGGATGTCCTGTACCCGGTACCCAAATGTGCCTTATCCAGTATTTTTCTATTGTGTGTCTACTAGAACAAAGGTTATTACTACAGCCATGTAGGAAGCAGAAAGCATAAGGGAGCAGGCTGAGCACAGACTAAGACAACAGTTATTGTGTTGCAAAATCCGCTCATTAAAGGTGACTTTAGACTTGCTCTTCTGCTTGTATGAATCCCACATGATTATCACCCAGCTGCCCACTACAAAGCAAGACATGAGTGTGGTTGGTAGTTTGTCCTTTCCTCATTCAGTTTCCGTTATCAAGTCCCGCAGTAATCAACCCAGCACACCCCCAAACACACTCACGCATGTGGTGCATGCACAACTACACAGGCGCCATAGTTGCCAGGTCTGCTCATTTTAAGCGATTTGGGCCACCAGCTGCACGCTGGTGTTGAACGCTGCAGGTCATACATGATGTGACGAGTCGACTAATTGCAAAAGTAGTAGCTTGTGGATGCCCTAGTAGTCATATTGCGTAGTATCGATATTGAGATACGACACTACACTTCCCAAGTGACTCCAAGTGTCTGAGCTTAGCTAACTAGCAGTTGTTGAGTTTTGCCCGTCTCTTCCATGTTACTCAGGGTTTTCGCGCATCCTGGAAAACCGGGAAATGACCAATTTTCCAGTCATGGTACACAAATGGAAAATGAGGGAAAAAGTTAATTGTCCTGGAGAACTGTTTATCCTCCCTCTCCTTGCTCGTGAAGAAGAAAAAAAAGCCTTGTGAGAACGTCCACCTGCAGTAGCCTGGGTGGCAGCTGTCGTGAGATTAGAGTCAGCAGAACAAACCAAGAAAAACAAAGTGTTTATTTTAGATTTCTTGTACATCTGTCTTAAAATTTGAGGGATACTGGAGCTTGGTTGGGGTTGTGAGACGGGATTTGATTGGTTTAAAATGTGTGCCACAAAGATGTGATTGGTTTGTGTTTTCCCAGGTTTACTCCTGCTGTAGAAAGCGAATATTTTTCACTATATTTTAAGAACACATTATGAATTGATTGCCATTGGGTCATAAAGATCATGTAACCAGTATTACAAAAAGTGTATCTAAGTCAGATTACCAAACCTAGCTTTAACTCAAGAAATGAAATATGAAACCCTTGATATTTAAATGTACTCATGCAATAATGAGAAGATGCATCAATACCGTACATTTGTGTTACTTGCCAATAATACAGCTGAAATATGGCCGATATGTGTGGCTGATATATCAGCTGTAAATATCTGCAGACATTTCAGAAACGTCCAATACTTGTACTTAACTTTTTAGGTTGGAACTATACCAAAGCAATGTATTGATATTGTGCATCCCTATTTTTCATTGTGATAACATCCTTAATCAAAAGTTCTGTTCATGTTTTACTCAGAAGCTTAAGGAGTGGCATGGTGGAGCAGCAGGTAGTGTGCATTCCTCAGTAAAAAGGTTGCTGGTTTGATTTCCTTGTGTTATGCTACAGCCACACCAGATGCGAATTGGCGTATTTAAATGCGCGTAGTGCCTGTGACGCGCCGTGCCGCGTAACGCCCGAGGCTGGACGCTGGACCATTTTGACAAGCCGAAGGGCGACACGTGTCACTGCGCAGGCGCAGTAGAGAGCCAGAGCTTGTCGGACTCAGTGATGACCCGTGCAGGCAAATCCAGCTGAAAACGTATATTTACAGAACTTACCTTCAAAACCTGTCTCCTCAGCGACTTTCACCCAAGCCTGCTCCTTTTTGTTCCGGTCTCTGTAGAGTACACACGTCGAAGTGTATAGCTCCGGATGATGGCAAACAGTGCAGCTGAACCTCTCTTCCATCTTTCATAAAGGGTTTGAGCTGGAGCAGGTGGCCGGAGCGTCACACGTCATCAAATCAATGACGTTGGGGGGTAATGTCGCTGATTGGCTGCCGGGACACAGCATCACGCAAATTTGCATCGAAAGTTCAATATTTTCAACTCGAGCGTCAAGGCGTTGGACACCCCTAACCCACCGGATGCTCCAAACGCGCCGCACCAAACGCGTTCGACGCGCCCCCCCGTGGCGAATCTGCGTCCAAGCGCGTCTTTGCATTGACTTTGTATGTAATCTAGAGGCGTGTCTTTGTGAATTCGCGTCCGGTGTGGCCGCACCATCAGACTTTCCAAGTTCTCCCTGTGCGGTTGTGGAGCTCTTTTTTACAAAAGAGAAACATGCTCTTTAGGTTGATAGGTGACCCCAAATTGCCCTTAGAGTGTGAGAATGGCTGCCTGTCTCTCTATTTGGCCCTCTGATTGGCCGGCAACCAGTTCAGGGTTTACCCCACCTCTAGCGTAATGTCAGCCCCCGCGACCCTAAAAGGGAGAAGCTAATGGGTAGATGGATGCTGGAAACACTCCTTCGAGATTTTGGTCCATATAGACATGATGGTGTCACACAGTTACTGCAGATTTGTTTGCTGTACATCTCCTGTTCCACCACATCCTAACAAGCTTAGATTGAGACCTGGTGACTGTTGTGCCCTCGTTAGTTGACACAGCTGCTGGATATCAAAGCTTTACATAGGCCTGTAACAAATTTTGCTGGACGATAATTGTCCAAAAAACTATTGCAGATAAATGATATTATTGTCATTATTATTTTGAAACATAATTATTTCATTAATGTAATTATATGTCATAATAAAGTGAGTGCACCATATTAAAAGCAATAAACTTTAATTTCTAATGAGTATTTAACTGCAATTGGAAGGTCAAGAGCTTTTAAATAAAATAAATTAAACGATATAATAAATTAAACAAGCAAAATAGAGAAAAAAAGCCCAATGAAAATAAAATGGACTCTCTTTTGGGAAAAAATGCATGTAAAAAATCATTATAATAATCAAAAACAATAAAAAACATACCCTGTTGCTGTAAAAACAAAACTCCAATGAAAACACACACAATAAAAATAAAATAAAATAGAGTTTATACAGTTCCTGAATTGTTTGTGGCATGTACGTTCTCCCAGTCAATTCGTACTGTCTGTCAAACGTTTGTAACATTGCCGGCTTTTCAACCGTATTTTGTGCTGTTTTATTTGTATTTACTTTGTAGACCAAACGCCTTAGTAAGAGCGGACTGTCAGGACAAAGACTCCACTGAACCTCCTCGTCTTTGTCACCACTACTTTCAAAGATTGAATGTTTGACAGATGGATTACTAACCCTTACCCCGCTCATTCTGCTATAGAACCAAAGCGCCCAGGCGTTGACAAAAATGGACATAGTGAACCATTTTCTAGGGCTGTAAAGTCCAAGTCGACTGGTCGACTAATTGGTCGATGCGTGCTCAGTCGACCAAAATTCTGATTGGTCGACCAAATGTGTCTTTTTTTTTTTTTCCCCCTGCAGTTCATTTCATCAGAAGAAACGTATCAAGTGAAATGGGGTTATTTTCTGAGCACCCCCATCATGTCTCAGAACACCATTTTAATGTATTTATCGTTCATTTCAATATTTTTACTCAAGAACATTTCAATATTCTAGTCTAATAATCGTGTATTTGTTTTATAACTGCATGCGCTCTGCCCTCGCTGCAGTGGCGGGATCCCTCACCCAGTCCGCGAGGATTTTATGCCTCATATAAACACCCAAATGCATAAACGACATCACAGAAGGAATTGACTATTTATTTCTGAGGGTATGAGGCCCATTGGTGTCGTGGAAGGCCAAGAAAAACATTGGAACCTGGATATTCAGTGCCGGCGCGCCAGACAATTACGCACGCGCTCACGGCACAATATGTGGGAGGAAAAAAGAGGAAGCTTTGGAGTTAATAGATAAAGATAACAGATGTGTACGTCTCTTAAAATGGAGTCCTATACGAGAGTGACTGCCCATTTCATTGATGAAGACTGGAAAGCAGAGTCTTCTGCTTGAGAGAGGTAAAAAAGGAGAGGCGGACACGGGAAGAAACATCACTGCAGATTATATAAACTTGCCGATGCCTCAAAGGTCGAGCAGAAAAGAAAGTGTCTGTTGTAGTGAACAACGTGGCTAATATGGAACTCTGTATGGAAACACTTAAGGAGTCCCATGAATGGTTTAAGATGCAGGGCATTTGGAGGTGCGCCGGGCACACTCCCGCCGTGGCTGCAGCGCGTCATGTTCTGGCGCATTTTAATAAGGGGCACAAAGCCAAAACTGGGCTAAAACAGAAGCAGAAGCAGGTGCTGATATAAGTTTAATCCAGCAGCAGCACGTCATTTTGTGGCGCATTTTAATAAGGGACACAAAGCAGAAAAACTGGGCTAAAACAAAAGCAGGTGCTGATATAAGTTTTACTGAGCCGCGGTCCGCTGAGGCCCCTCCCCCTGCGATTGGTCGATTTTTGGTGACAATTGCTGTGTTTTGGTCGACTAACAATTTCTTTGGTTGATTACAGCCCTACCATTTTCTCATCCAGCCTGTTTGGACGAAAGAGCGAAAGGAAACAAACACGCATGCACATCAATTTCTCGAGGCCGGCAAACTTACCGAGGACATTTTTATTTATCTAGCTTTACAATTAAACTTTTTAATCTGCTTTTGATTATTTGGCTCCTTTTTAGCCTTTCTTGCTGCAGCAGATGAACAGTCTTGATGTGACTGAAAATGCAGATCCATCCAAGGTTAATAATTCAGATATTTGTTTTTGTTTCTCATGTGTATTTTCTTGTCTTTGTGTCTCCGCATACCACCTCTGGCCTCAGCGTGGAACTCATAATGCCACCAAAAAACACAATTAACCTGCAGGTAAGACAGTCTCTTTACTATAAACATCACACTGCAACTGCTTCATCATTTGTGCTCTGTGTGCTTTTCCTTTCTTGCTCATTTAATCACAACACCTGATATGCATGTGGATGAGGATTTTTGTTAATGCGTGAAATGTGTTAAAAACACAGTGAATTATGACAGCTGTAATGCTCCCATTTAATGAAAGTAGTGAGTATTTCAAAGTTAACTAGAAAGCACTCGGAGAGCGCAGACCTTCGCCAAGCAGCACAGTTCCCACACATATTGTGACTTGCATCTAAAAACATTTTTTCTCCTACATTTTTGGCTACTGTTTTGATTCCTTGACCATGAAAAAGTACATACACATCAATATATTACTCCTACATTTATTTTACCATGTCCTGTATTTTTTGGTAAGCAAAGTGGGCATATTTTTTCATGGAGTTACATACACATATGTTGAAAATGGCCCTATCTCCCAATGATAAAGAATCCTTTGAACAATTCCTGGATCCAGACGGTGATCCGGATCAACACCAAAATTGAATCACTTCTTTCTTTTTCCATGCTGAACACTTACTGAAAATTTCATCAAAATCCATCCATAACTTTTTGAGTTATTTTGTTCACAGACAGACAGACAGACAGGAAAACAAACAAACTCTCCCGAAAACATAACCTCCTAGGCGGAGATAATAAGCAAGAGATCAGCTTTTCTCTCCTTTTTCTCAGCATACAACTACTCAGGTGAGACGAGGGATGGGAATCAAAGATCTATCCCAGTTGAGAATTGCTTACAGTCACCACAAGGAATAGATATCATTAGTGTGTTTGGTAACAGCTTCCCTTTTCGAATTCCTTCCACTCTTGTCCTGCATGATTTGCAAATCAAAGACTTCTGCTCTCGTCAAAAGCCCACTTCACACTGCTGTGTGAAAGCGTGATAAGAACCCCTCTGTGATGTTTCGGCTTCACCGTCCTTGAGGCAGACGGAGAGACGATCACACTCCCTCTTTGTTCTTTAAAGGTAGAAACAGGCGTTCTATTGAAGAGAAGAGGGAGTCAGAGACGGGAGTGCACGCATTGCGTTGTGAATTAACACAGATTCTGCAACCTAACAGAATTAATGTTTAGCTTATGACTTAATTTTCAATAAATAAAACAATCAATACAAACTAAAAAATCTCAAACATGTCAATGAAAAAGAGCAGAAAGAAGAAAAATGTTAGTCTGCCCCCTCCTACAAGATATTATTAAACTAAACACAAACAAATTAACAAGAGCTCCAGGCCGAAATTCCTTTATACATTTCATTATTTCTTATGGCCCTTTTCCATTAGCCCTACTCTACTCTACTCAACTCTACCCGGCTCTACTCTACTCGCCTTGTGCTGCTTTTCCATTAGCCCCAGTCGCCTGCCCAACAGGGTGCAGTGTCGCTGTAAAAAGCTAAGCGGCACTGCGGTGACGCCATTTTGAGCGTGGCACAACAACCTGTGGCTTTTTCTCACAAACCGAGTAAAAAAGGAAAGCAGGAGAAGGCTGCAGGTGGTAAGAAGAAATACCCCTTAAGAAGCACAGGACAGTTTTGGAAGCTATACAACAGAATGAAGCCGAGGATGAGAGCAATTGAGCTGCAAAGAAAAGATATGAGGGTAAGCTAATGGTGGCTACCGCTAGCATGCTAGGTCGTCACGCTCATGACTCATTGATGACAACATTGTCTGACCAATCAGTAGCCGGCAGTCGGTGACGTCATCTTGTAGTATCGGAAACACGCTACAAATCGAGTAGGGCTGAGTAGAGTAGGGCCTACAGGTGATGCTTCTGCAGGGCATCAGCTGCAGTGTTTTGTGTTTGATAATTGAGTGAAAAGGATACAGTTGTAATAGTGTCCGCTTATACATGCTATTATATGATGTGATCGCGGTGAAACTTGAGCGGACGTGACGTTACCGAGCGACGGCCGACGGCAACAGTGACCAAAATGAGGTATTTATGGACGCGTGATGATACGTCAGTGGGCAACGCGATTTTGGTAGCTGGGTTGCTTGCAGTGTGAACGAAGCATAATGGAAAAACAGCACAAGGCAAGTAGAGTAGAGCCGGGTCGAGTAGAGTAGGGCTAGTGGAAAAGGGCCATATGTGTAAAATAGTTGACACAACAGATCCTGAGACAGTCAGGAGCGCTCAGAAAACAATAAAATTTTTCAACCCTAACAGAGGAGTTTCATCCAAACATCCAATCTCCTAGGAGCCATCAGGACAAACAACTCCATACATGGATAAGGAACACTTAATTTTGGCATATCAAATTGAACAGATGTTTCCTGCTGTTTGGGCCTTTTCTGCTCCTGCAAAAACGAGACGCTGGAGAGCATCATTTGTTTGAATGGGACATACAGTTTCACCAAGAGGTGGGAGAACAAACCACGCAGTGTGGATCTGAGTGCAGAAAAAAATATATATCTACCAGGGTTCCGGACTAACTTTTGCATTGGTCGCAACGGTGGCCTAAAAATTTTTTTTAAGGTGCTCCAGTACAAAAATTAGGTGCACCCAAATTTTTTATAGTGTCACCTTTAACGCCAAAAGTTCACCATTTTAACACTCTCCATAACTTACATATGATGTAAATAATTTTTAAACAAAAATAAGATGTAAAGAAACGTTTGTCTTTATTTAACCCTTAAATGGGCAAGCACATATAAAAATATTGGAAAAATAATTTATTCCTATTTTCTCTTGTTAATGGGCTAAAATAACACAATTTCATATTTTTTTTCAAAATATGACTTTTATTTTTCATTTTACCGTTTGTATCTCCCAGGATACGTTGCCGGTTTAGGGTATAAATCTAGCATTTTTCAAATTTTCAAATATTTCATTTTTAAACTTTCAGATCATATTAAAAGCAATTTATTTGCTACTCCCTTTCATGTCTTGAACACAAAGTACAAAAAGGGGAGGAAAAACTGAACACGTTATTGGAAACAAATCTAGCTTGAATAAACAACAAGCAACTAACACTACAACAAAACGTCTCATTCCTGTTCTTATGCAAACAACTTTCAAACATCAGAGCTGGGAACATCTCAGCTCCTACACTAGTTATTTTACTATTTATAATTTTAAACTTCTGTGTGTGTGTGTGTGTGTGTGTGTGTGTGCGTGTGTGTGTGTGTGTTTGTACTGCTATCATTGTGAGGACCATCGCGGGTTTTAGACCTTTCGAGTGAGGACAATTTTTGAAAGTGAGGACATTTAGGCCGGTCCTCACAAGATTTTCACTGTAATAGCCTCCAGAGGCTGCAAACATGCTTCTCTCAAAGTTTCAGAGAGGTCCTCAGAAAAATATAAAACTGAGAAAAAATACACACAAAATCCCTATGTGTGCACAGTTTGAATACACACACATTTCGCTCTTCATCGCCCCCTCTGGTAGTTTTTGATTATTGCACCAGAAGGTCTTAAACTTAAGAAATGACAGTATCCAAGTGCTCAAGAGTTAAAATAAGACACATTATGTAGATTTTCACTTTTGTTTTGTATTCTTACAATATTTAAAATTGAAAAAAAAAGCATTTTTTGGTTAAAGCTTTTTTAAATCGAAAAAAAAATGCTCCTTTTTTAGGATACAGTATATCATTACATTAAATTCACAGAAAAAAAGATCATAGACCCTGCCTGAAATCTACTTTATTTATTTCCTTTTTTTTTAACTTTAACTTGTTGCCATCTTTATAAAGCTAATTTACCTATTTGAGTTTTATCTGATATTACAGCTGGTCAGAACAGATAAAACTGTTTCAGTCTTAATTTTGCTATTCTGCTTTAAATAAGTGTACAACATAGGTGCACATTCATGTTCAGCCAGCAGCACACTGTGCTCATGTTATACATAGTTAATGTTTTGATAGAATTAGTGGAACTGAGACCACTTCACTAAGACTCAAGGATTAACTGATTGGATTTTCACAGGTGAGAGGTAATTCATGAATGTGATATTTCAAAAATGGTTTGGGGGAGTGTCTCCATGTCTGAAAGTCATGTCTATTAAGACCCAAGGATGGATTGAAGAGAGTTGGGTGTCACGTATCAAAGGTCAAGGTCACTGTGACCCTAAAGAAAGATTTTTGGCTAATTTTCCATGAGTAATATGATAAGTTGACAAAGAATAGTTAATTGATGAGGTTTCATATTCAAAACATCAAGTGTAAAAATTTGTACAGAAATTTTTCTTGTTGTTAGCAGAAATGCTTTTCCTTCATAAACAGCATACAACTGTATCTGAAATAATACAAAAATGAAGTATTTAGTGATTACCACTGTTGTAAATGTAGTAGAAAACAATTTGAATGTAAAGAAATTGTACAACCTTATATGTATGCTTATAAGGTTAAATTATAACTTTATAATATATCTATATATATTTTATATAATAACCTTATATAAAAGAAATTATTGCATCTTACTGTCTCACTGCACATGCTAACAGAACATTAGCAAGCTTCAAACAGGAATAAGTCGCTTAACTCTAATAATGCTAATTTCCGCTGAAGCTAACAACTATTAAATAAAGATTGCTAGGGTGAAATGAGACATTAAATGCTTCCAACACACACACACATATATATATATATATATATATATATATATATATATATATATATATATATATATAGATATATATATATATATATATATATATATATATATATGTTACAACTCATCTATTTACATCAATTTGTTTAACTTACATCATCTGTGACTTCTGTACTGCTGCTGACTGTCATGAAAGGAGAACAGAGCAAAGAGGAAACAGGAAACACCATCTAACCCCTTCAAAATAAAATATCCTCTTCAGAATAAAAGCACCATGAACATAATGCAACCACTTCAAGGATTATTAACAATATCTACAAAAGTCAGTTTTGTTACTTTTTCTTGCCAACAATCAACATAACATCTAATTTGTACTTGTTTATGTCTGTCTAATGCAGCCACATCTTTTGAAACACAAAAGATTTGTCCACAAATTTTTCATGGTATTTGAGCTTGTGCAAAATTTTGAGATATGTTTCCATATCATATGATATAATATACTGCATTACATTATATAATATAATATTACATCATATAACAGTATTTTATATTATATCACATTATATTACATCATATCATATATGATATGATAGTAGTCTCTCTCAAACTTCCCCAAATTGAAGAAAAGTGTCCCAAAATGACCCTGGGACCCCTTCCAGGACTCCCTCTTGGGATGCAGTTTATTGCATGGCCATTTGGGCCTCTTTGGACAATAAAGAGTTAATCGTCAAGTGAGAAAAAGGCCCGTACTCGGGCCTCTTTGGAGCTAGCACTCTGAAAAAAAATATGGAAAGTCAGGGGGTGGCCTAGTATTACACTCTCCGATTTGGTGTCAATAGACCCATAAATGAAAGAGCAGGAAATTTTTTATACATATTTGAGGCTTCAGGCTTCATCACTACTAGTAGGCCTCATTGCTGAAAAGAGGAGGTTCCCATCGGGCTAGACCCATTAAAATACATACAGTGCTTCATGTGACTGCCCTGAATAGCCCCACTACCTCTCAGAATTAGACTCAACTGGGAATGAATTTTATGTTACACGATAAGTTGCACAAAATGTCTCCTTTAATAGCCCTAATGGAAGTCAGCATTTTGAGTGACCCTTGACCCCTTCAGTAGTCTTTTTCACCACAGACCTGCTCCCAGAGCATTCAGTACGCCCTCTTAGATGACTTTGTGCAGTTTGGTGCACTTTGTTTTGTGTTCTTCATTAGTTTTATAGCATTATATGAAAAAAGGCCCCTGCTCCCCTGTCTTTTTTGCTCTCTTGTTGATATTCTAGCTCCTATGGGTCTGAAAATGTACACCAGCATTGACCTAGAACACATCAATCAAGCATGTGCCATTTGGTCCAAATCCGATGAAGAATCTGTGAGATTTTGACCTTTTTTTTTTTTTTTTTTTAATGTATGTTTTTGGGCATTTTGTGCCTTTATTGATAGGAGAGAGATAGTGGATAGGCTTGTGAAAGGGGGAGAGAGAGTAGGGGAAGACACTCTGCAAACTGGTCACAGGCGGGATTTGAACCTGGACCGGCAGAAGCAAGTACATGGGTCTGAAAATGCTAACCAGCATTGACCTAGAACACAAACCAGCATTTGGTCCCCAGAGATTTTGACCTTTTATGGCCTTTTGGGCATTAAAGGGACACACCTCCAAACTTCAAACCTTTGCCATGTGGCCTCCTGTTGGTCTAGGAGGCTGATATCGTAGATACTGACTCACAGGGGCTCTTAGTACTTGTGGTCCAGATTTGGTTCCAATCAGATAAAAAATTAGGTCCAGGGTCTATTTCCAGTGGCAGGATGGTCTCAGAGTCTAAGATTCTAACAGGACAGGATTTTCAAAGAGGGACCAAGGTCAATTTTTTTTCTGCTGAGACCCCAGGGCTGATCTTATAGTATGTTATACTAGGCTATATTTGGAGAGGAACTGTGGTGGTTTGGTGTCTCTGTGAGCTTCCTGTGACCCTTGGCGCCATCTTGAAATTTCACATTTTTGGACTTTGAAGCCCCATAAATCAGTGATTATTGCATTAAATGGGCTGAAACTTTAAAAGGTGATTTAGCTAACCTCCATGAACAATTGATTGTAAGAGCAAGTCTCTAGGTCAATCATGGAGCTACTTCCTGTTTGAGAGGGGCTAGCAAGACGGTTTTAGAACAGTATGATTTTAGAGTTTTCAGAGGTCCCAGATCCCAGGTTTCAGCTCTCTAAGTGTCACAGAGGTGACATGAGAGCAAAAAAGCAACAGTGGTGAAAAAAACATGTCTTTTTGGGTCTGGTTCGTGCCTAAAGGCCCCTGGAGGTCTGTAAACGAGCATGAGTATCCACATTAACCTCTATATAGAATCTGTTAAGTTTAATGCATTTTGGTTACTGAATGTGTGAGATATTGACCTTTTTTGGCCATTTTGGCCTATTTGGACAATAAAGAGTTAATCGTCAAGTGAGAAAAAGGCCCGTACTCGGGCCTCTTTGGAGCTAGCACTCTGAAAAAAAATATGGAAAGACAGGGGGTGGCGTAGTATTACACTCTCTGATTTGGTGTCAATAGACCCATAAATGAAAGAGCAGGAAATTTTTTATACATATTTGAGGCTTCAGGCTTCATCACTACTAGTAGGCCTCATTGCTGAAAAGAGGAGGTTCCCATCGGACTAGACCCATGAAAATACATACAGTGCTTCATTTGACTGCCCTGAATAGCCCCACTACCTCTCAGAATTAGACTCAACTGGGAATGAATTTTATGTTACACGATAAGTTGCACAAAATGTCTCCTTTAATAGCCCTAATGGAAGTCAGCATTTTGAGTGACCCTTGATCCCTTCAGTAGTCTTTTTCACCACAGACCTGCTCCCAGAGCATTCAGTACGCCCTCTTAGATGACTTTGTGCAGTTTGGTGCACTTTGTTTTGTGTTTTTGCTGTGTTCTTCATTAGTTTTATAGCATTATATGAAAAAAGGCCCTTTTCCCCTGTCTTTTTTGCTCCCTTGTTGATATTCTAGCTCCTATGGGTCTGAAAATGTACACCAGCATTGACCTAGAACACAACATCAAGCATGTGCCATTTGGTCCAAATCCGATGAAGAATCTGTGAGATTTTGACCTTTTATGGCCTTTTGGGCATTAAAGGGACATACCTCCAAACTTCAAACCTTTGCCATGTGGCCTCCTGTTGGTCTAGGAGGCTGATATCGTAGATACTGACTCACAGGGTCCCTTAGTACTTGTGGTAGAGATTTGGTTCCAATCAGATAAAAAATTAGGTCCAGGGTCTATTTCTACTGGCAGGATGGTCTTAGAGTCTAAGATTCAAACAGGGCATGATTTTCAAAGAGAGACCTAGGTCAATTTTTTTTCTGCTGGGACCCCAGGGCTGATCTTATAGTATGTTATACTAGGCTGTATTTGGAGTGGAACTGTGGTGGTTTGGTGTCTCTGTGAGCTTCCTGTGACCCTTGGCGCCATCTTGAAATTTCACATTTTTGGACTTTGAAGCCCCATAAATCAGTGATTTTTGCATTAAATGAGCTGAAACTTTAAAAGGTGATTTAGCTAACCTCCATAAACAATTGATTGTAAGAGCAAGTCTCTAGGTCAATCATGGAGCTACTTCCTGTTTGGGAGGAACTAGCAAGACGGTTTTAGAACAGTATGATTGTAGAGTTTTCAGAGGTCCCAGATCCCAGGTTTCAGCTCTCTCAGTGTCACAGAGGTGACATGAGATCAAAAAAGCAACAGTGGTGAAAAAAACATGTCTTTTTGGCCCTGATTTGTGTCTCAAGGCCCCTGGAGGTCTGTAAGCGAGCATGAGTATTCATATAAACCCAAATATAGAACAAATGTGTTTTTGTTAAAATCAATGTAGGAATTTGAGACATTTTGACATTTTTTTGGCCGTATTGGACATAAAGGGGTTAATCCTCAAGTGATAAAAATGCCCTTGCTTGGGCCCCTTTCTAGCTATGGCCTTGAAAATTAATTTGGAAAGCCAGGGGGAGGGCTAGTAGTTGTGTCTCTGATTTGGTGTAAACAAACCCACAAATAAGGGAGCACACCTTATTTTTAAATGTTTGAAGGAATCAGGCTTCATCACTACTAGTAGGCCTCACTGCTGGAAAGTGTGGGTTCCCATGGGTTTAGACGCTGGAATACTAACACAGTGCTTCATGTCACTGCCCTGAATACCCCCACAACATGTCAGACCTCTACTTCACTGTGATGTGGCTTAATATGTAGCACAAATGTTTCCAGAAAGGTCAGGGGTCAATTTTTTTTCTGCTGAGACCCCGGGGATGATCTCATAATATGTTATACCAGGCTATATTTGGAATGGAACTGTGGGTGGTTTGGTGTCTCTGTGACCTTCCTGTGACCCTTAGCGGCATCTCATTTCATATATATATATATATATATATATATATATATATATATATATATATATATATATATATATATATATATATATATATATATATATATATATATATATATATATATATATATATATATATATATATATATATATATATATATATATATATATATATATATATATGTATATATATATACTCCACAAGAGTGCTAGGAACAACTAAGATACTGTGCTGGACCCTCAAGCTCCCAGGCCTCGAGGAACCGAGCTGAAGAGGATGAACAGCCCCCCACCCCACCAGGGGAGACGGGGGTAGATGATCTTTTTTGAAATGTCCTTAAAAGCCTTTAATTAGTGTTGAATGTGGGACTGGGAGACACAATAAAAGATACCATGACATGATATATCATCTTGGCTACAACAATATTGTATAGGTATAGGTAATATTGTAGGTATGACTTTTTCTCCACATAATATTAACACAATAAGATATTGAATGAAGTATCATCTATGATGTGAATATGATACTATGATGACTATATGAGTCAAGGAAAGCACTGAAACAAGCAGAACAGTCTAGTAAGTTGATAACTTAAATTTCTTTAATGTATTTCAGTCTTTAAAACCGGGAAACAACACCTTTACTGCAAAATAAGACAGTGTATCTTATATCTTGATAATGGTATAATATAAATTCATATGATATTGATATATTGCCCATTTGCTGTACTACTATTGCACCTTTACTGTATTAAAGATTTAAGTTACTTTAAATTTAGGATTCTGTTTTCTATGGTACACTTCAGAAGTAAATGTACTTTCTAACCCCCTATGTTTTGCTGATCACTGTTCTTCTGGAAATTCTAAATAATTCTACAAAATCAACACAGAAACTTTGTAGTGTTTTTATGGGTTTAAACTTGATTTAATCATACTGTAATTTACATAAAATGTAACTTATCACTTAGGAGGACTTCAGCAGCTAATAGTCTCTTTTCCATATGAAACACTAGAATAAAACATTAATGCATTATTGATAACATCTAAAATAAAATATTAAAAATAAAGATAAAATATAAAATGATGAATACAAAACAGAATACAAATATAGTACAAGCAGGGTATATTCTGAGAGAGTCTCAGTATTTTACTTTTGATACTTACTACTTTTTTATTGCCAATAAATTTTAATGCAGGATGTTTTTTAGAACTATAACAGTATCTAAACATTGTGGGTTCACTTCTTCCACTTCTTTGTTCAGATAAATGAAATTCTTGTACTTTAATGTAAGTTTACAGCCTGTAAAGAGGCCTGAGAGTCAGGGCTGATACTGTGGGGCACTGAGGCTGAGCTCTGCAGCTTCAATTAATGGCCCATCAAGGGGAGGGGCTGCTCACCCCCCGCACCTGGCTGAGTGAGTGGGGGATGGGCGGTGAACACAGCTCGCTGCTCGGCCTCACCTTTGCTGCTCTGCATGTGCTGTGGGCCTGCAACCGGAAGGAGCGTGATGAAG
This sequence comes from Scarus forsteni, assembly GCA_036419115.1. Classification (NCBI taxonomy): domain Eukaryota; kingdom Metazoa; phylum Chordata; class Actinopteri; order Labriformes; family Labridae; genus Scarus; species Scarus forsteni. The sequence continues at coordinate 10,265,933 of JAZDUH010000508.1, read as the reverse complement.
GAGAGGGGAAGGAGCGTGGACAGGTTCAGGAGGAGAGTTCAGCGATTACGAGAGCATCACGAAAAATGCGAACGGCGTTTTTCTCAAAGAATCAGCCAACAAGTAAGTTTAAATTATTATTAAATTTCAGCTTTTATTTGTAAGTTTATGCTAGGTGTGTGCTATTAGTTTCTGTTTTAGAAACATGTCGTGATTCAAACTTCCTAAACTGTAAGATATCATGTTGTGCTAAACTTTAGGCTGAAAAAGGTAAATGTTACTGTATTTTTGTATGTGACTATAAAGCTGACCAGAATCTAGAAGGGGCCGGATAACTGCTGTAGTATAGAGTTTACTCATCAGATTTTCTGACAAATGAAATGATAAAATGTTGGTTCCAACCTTCATTTAAAGCAACCTCTTAAAGTATGTCCATGCCTAGTTCACATTTCTCTGTTTGAGATAATGCATTAAGGTGCTTGTGATTAAGGTGTGTGTCTTTCAGTCTTTAGTGTTTTTTAATATTTGTTAGAATACAATTATTTGGTCTTCGTGAAATTTAGAGGCATTTCACAATTAAACTGTGAAAAATTGTGTGCTGTTACATGTTTCTATTATGAAATATTTTAACTAACCCTAAAATATGATTTTAGGACACAAACTGTGGCAGTAAAGGTCAGTTGGCTAGATATACTTGATATCTAAGCAGGCTAAAACCAGCTCTTATACCTTGTGTGAATAATAATTAGCAGTTTAACTTGATATAGTACCTTTCTTTTTTAATCTCATACCCACCATGTGACTGTCAGTTCAGTTATCACAGTGCACAGGGTATGTAGGTGTGAACTACATCCTGTAACACAGATGACAGCTGTCACTTAACTAATGTGATTTGATCTTTTAGACCTGAACTAAAGAAATTGTGATCTTGTGTGACCTTAAGATGGAATAACATGCTGTTTCTTAAATTACATAAAGCACATATTGCTATAAATCAGCAAATGATTTCCCAGAAAACATTAACAGTCTACCAATTGTCAGTGATCGATTCATAAGATACATGTGTACAATCTTCTTCTTTACATGACAGCTGTGCTCATACAGAGGATAACTAATGATGCTGGAGCACCTGCCCACATTTATTTATACCTACCTGTTTTTGAATCAGGCTTCAGAAACTGAAATGATGGCAGATCTGTGTCTGGCCCATAAAGTGACTGCATGGAAAATGAAGGATTTGTAATTTATAAACATAAGTAGCCCATTTCCTGAAGGAACACTTACTTATTATGTTAATTATATCCAAATTCAGCAAATGAAAGCATGCAGATCACAGTGTGTAGATTGTATGTTTTCATGATGACAAGTATTTTTTTTACAGTCAATTACATATTTTATACATGCGAGTGCCTTTTTTAAAACAATGTAGCATTGATCAATTTTTTATTGATGGATGAAGATGAACGTAGCAGGAAGATATCAGTGTATAACTGTGTAGTATAACTTTCTTGAGGTGACTAGTTACCTGTGATTGTAATAATTTGCTGAAACTGTTTTGGACACTAGCATTGAAATACTGTCTTTTCTCTGAATTGTTAGGTCCAAAACACAATGACTCGGAGACCAACTGAAGTAAGTGATCTTACAAATTCAAGATACTTATTCAGACTTACTATAATGGTCCAAAAAAGAAATCAGCCTCTCACCTGTGCCTCATCAAAAAGCCTTCATGTTTTTTTTATTTGATTTTGGATTATTATGGAAAATTAACTGTTTAATGATATCTACATGTTTCAACTTCTGACATTGGTCCACAGAAGAAAAGGACCCCAGGCAGAGAGACGGATGATGGTATGTGTCTTAGAATTCTGGTCATTTTAAACATGTCTGTGTTAGAGGTGCACATAATAATTCAGTCTGCAGCTATTTTGATTGCATTGATTTCTCTTTTAACATATTTGCTGGTTTTAGCTTCTTAAATGTGAGGGTTCCTCTCTATGGTTTATACAATTTTATAAGTGAACATTTTTGTTGTAAAAACCAAAAAAAATCCCAACTTATAGCTATTTTATAGATGAATACATTTATTGAGACAACAATGGAAAGTTACATCAAATGTGAAGTGAACGATACTTGCAGCTCTCATCTGTTTTTAATGACTCGCTTTCTTAGGTCTACCTGTACAATTTTTGGAATAGGGTACAACATCTAAGATGTTTAGGTCCATAAAGTTATCTTTTGAGGTTACTGTTCTGTTGAACTGTGGTATTTTTGAGGTGCCTGACATCTCTTCACTTCCATGTTTGTGTACAGGAAGGGGACAAAGCTGTTCAAACTAACTATTCGAAATTCGGAAATTATTTCAAAATTAATCTCGAAATAAAAAAAAAAAAATCGAAAACATTACGAAATTATTTCAAAATTAATTTTGAAACTCCAAAAAGTAAAAAAATTGGAAAAGAAGTTTAAATTATTTCGAAATAAATTTCAAGATTTAAAAAGGGAAAAAAATAGACACAAATTTTGAATTTATTTTAAAATTCAAAACTATTTGAAAACAAACTATTCAAGCCATCTCTGATTACACTGCAGTCCAGTAGAGCACCATCATGACCTTAATAATGAATCACAGAACTGAACTGACTCCTCTTTGAAAGGGTCAACAAAAAACTGAACACTGTAAGCACTGCCATATGTCTTCATGGCAGAACAGTTTCATTGACAAATATGAACAGGTTGTATTCCTATAAATATGTAGTTTACCTCAGCAGTAAGGGGCTGAAAAAATGTGAAAATGACCCTAAAAAGTGTCTGAAAAGAGCTTGAATTTGACCCTGAGAATGTGAATGAACTCCTTATGTATATAAACAGAATCAGACTTTTTTTGCAGATACGGTTCCCTGCTTTCATTCTGTCTCCTCTTTCAACACTATTCAGTATAATGTGTCACTTAGTTTATTTTTATTTTCAGAGAGACTGAATCCGTCCAGAGAGGATGGCATTTCAGATATGGATGGTGAGTTAAAAGTGTCTGAAAATGAGTGGTTTAGGCTTACATGTATTGAGCTCAATCTTGGAACCATGTCTGGAACCATGTCTGACTTAAAACATCAGTACTCTCGTCAATATCCTAAAATGTTAAACATTACATTTACATTGGAAAAAAAATGGCTTCACATTCTTTGAGTGAGTTTAATGAGTACAAGTACCAGTTTTGTGGCAGTTAATGGCCTTGAGTGGGCTCATTAAAATTTTTGTCCCAAACTTAGATTCCAAATCTGATGTTTGATTTAGATCAGATGATTTTATAGCATTTTAAAAAGAGCTAATGGTTAAAAACAAACACCTTAGTTATTCCAGCATACTTTAGTTGGCTTTTACTGGTCAGGCAATGTGAACAGTTGTTCTCACTTTAGCTGAAGGAAAGAAGTAAGCTCTTCTGTGGTGTCATTACATCCAGGAAGAATAAAGTATTTTAACCAACAAGAGCCTTAAAATGTGAGGATTCAGGAACTCATATTGGTCTTTATCTTTCACAGTTGAAAATCCCTCATTAACTTCTGAAAGTGTCGCACGTAAAGGACAAAAAAGAGCCAGAGAGATGGTTGACGGTATGTTCTTTTTAAAAATATATATGTACCGTTATATATATACAGTTACATATACAGTGGGAGGAAAAAATAAGTACCATCCTTTGTAATTCTGTACATTTCTGCCTAAATTGGTCATAAAATGTGGTCTGATCTAAACTCAAATCACAAGAATGAGTAAACAGTGTCTGCTTAAACTAATGCCACCCAAACAATTACATGTTATTGTATTTTTATTGGCCATAAGATGTAAACATTCACAAGACAGGGAGGAATAAGTTAGTACACCCTTGGATTCAATAGCTGGTTGACCCTCCTTTGGCAGCAATAACTTCAACTAGACGTTTCCTGTAGATTAGGCGCGCACAACGATCAGGATGAATCTTGCACCATTCCTCTTCACAAAATTGCTGCAGTTCTGCAAGATTCTTGGGGTGTCTGGTGTGAACAGCTTTCTTGAGGTCATGCCACAGCATCTCAATTGGGTTTAGGTCAGGACTTTGACTGGGCCATTCCAGAACATTTATTCTTCTAAAACCGATCTAAAGTTGATTTGCTTCTGTGTTTTGGGCCGTTGTCCTGTTGCAGCACCCATCCTCTTTTGAGCTTCAACTGTTTGACAGATTGTCTCAGGTTTTTCTGAAAAATATCTTGGTAAACTTGTGAGTTCATTTTTCCATTGATGATGGTGAGCTGTCCAGGCCCTGAGGCAGCAAAGCAGCCCCACACCATGATGCTCCCCCCACCATACTTAACAGTGGGAATAAGGTTTTGATGATGGTGTGCTCCATTTTTCCTCCACACATGACGTTGTGTGTTCCCATCAAACAATTCAACTTTGGTTTCATCACTCCACAGAATATTTTCACAGTTGCACTGTGAAGCATCTAAATGCTTTTTCGAAACTTCAAAGTGCAGCAATGTTCTTTTTAGACAGCAATGGCTTCCTGCATGGTGTTCTCCCATGAAACCCATTTTTTTTCATGTTTTACGTGTGTAGATGTGTCAACAGAGATGTTGGCATGTTCCAGTGATTTCTGTAAGTCTTTCGCTGACACTCTAGGGTTCTTTTTTACCTCATTGAGGATCCTGCGCTGTGCCCTTGGAGTCATCTTTACAGGTCGACCACTCCTTGGAAGAGAAGCAACAGTGCCGAACTGTCTCCATTTGTAGACAATTTTTCTCACCGTGGATTTGTGAACATCAAGACTTTTAGAGATGGTTTTGTAACCTTTTTCAGCTTTACACAAATCAACAATTCTTGATCTTAGGCCTTCAGAGAGTTCTTTTGAGCGAGGCATGGTGCACATCAGACAGTGCCCCTCATCAAGAGACAACTCTTAACTGGTGTGTGTTTTCCAGAGGGCAGGGCAGCTTTAAGCCACACCTCAGTAACTGAACTTCAGGTTGGCTCACACCTGACTCATAAATTTGACTAACTAGCTCTTGGAGGATCCTTAGCCAGGGGGGTGTACTTACTTATTCCCCCCGTCTTGTGAATGTTAACATGTAACGGCCAATAAAAATACGATAACATGTAATTGTTTGGGTGGTATTAGTTTTAGCAGACACTGTTTACTCATTCTTGTGATTTGAGTTAAGATCAGACCACATTTTATGACCAATTTAGGCAGAAATGTACAAAATTACAAAGGATGTACTTACTTTTTCCTCCCACTGTGTATATATGTGTGTGTGTATATATATATATATATATATATATATATATATATATATATATATATATATATATATATATATATATATATATATATATATATATATATATATATATATACATGTATATATATATATATATATATATATATATATATATATATATATACAGATATATGTGTGTGTGTTTTTTAACGGATGTTGTCCATTTGTAACGTTTTACAACCCTTGTTAAACTCCATGCCATCAATCTGCAGACAAAGTTACATGCTTTCAGTATAATTTTCTTAACTCCACAGATGTCACATATGTCACTCTTTTCTCTTGTTTTCAGATGGATGTCTGGACCTGTCCTCTCCTAGAAAGAGATCAGACCCCAGCAATGTGGATGGTAAGTTTCTGGCTGTTGTATTATTCTTTTGCCTTGTGCCACAATTTTTTGTTTGAAAAGTGCTCTACAAATAAAGTTTGATTAATTGGTTTATTTTTTTAAGGAATGTTGGCATTTTTAACATTTCACAACCCTTGGTAAACTCCATGCCATCAATCTAGATAAGGCGAGCTGAATCAGTGACATCTTTTAAATCACATCTTAAAACCCACTTTTTAGACTTGCTTTTATATGATCTTATCCTTTTATTATTACTATTTTATATATTTATTTATTTGTTTTTTTAGTCTTTTAACTTACTTGCTTTATGTGCTGTTTCTATCCCTCTCATGGTTTCTCATTATTTGAATCCTACTTTTAACGTTTTGACATACCCAGTTTCTATTATCATTATTTTAATTCACTTTATTTTATGTTTGATCTATTTATTAGTAATATTTATCATTATTGTTTTATCTATTTATCTATTTATCTATTTTCCCTTTTACCAGTCTTCTATCTGCCTTCTTATTTTCAATCTTCCTGATGTGATGTTGTCAACTTTAAACAATCTTAAATTAATCTATGTATCTGGAAATCCATTATCTGTCTCCTGTCCTATTATCTTCCTACCATTATGTATTTTACCAGCTGTTTCAATCCACAGTTTATAATATTTTCTCTCATGTTGTTGCTTTAGTTAATGTGATCCTCTGTGCCTTTTCCTCTGACTCTCGTGGTCGCTGATGAACTGATTGTTGATTTTATTCTGCTTTTTTCTGCCTTTGTTCTGTCTGTTAAAGCACTTTGTAAACTTCTGTTTTTAAAGGTGCTATATAAAAAAGTATCATTATTATAATCTGCAGACTAGGTTGCATGCTTTTAAGTATACTTTTCTTAACTCCACAGATGTCACATATGTCATTCTTTTCTCTTGTTTTCAGATGGATGTCTGGACCTGTCCTCCCCCAAAAAGAGATCAGATCCCAGCAATGTGGATGGTAAGTTTCTGGCTGTTGTATTATTCTCTTGCCTTCTGGTCAAAAGGACCCTGCTGGTTCTTTTCACTAGTAGATCTCAGTATAAAAGGATCAGTGATGATTTTCAAGTAGTGTACTATTTTACTTAAAAATATATATATGTCTGATATTCCCCATTTCATCCTATCAACATAACAGCTGATGAGATTAGTAATGCAAAGTATGCATTCCTGCATCAATTAAATTTCTTCTTAAAGGGACTGTGAGGAGAATCTATTACCGGCGACGTAAAGACTCTGCTACCCATGAGCACGCGCGCCGACTGTCGTAATGCTGCGTTCCAGTAACCTCAGAACTGGGAGTGACATCTCTGACTTATGGACGTTCCAGTTGAAGTCTGAAAAAAACATGCCGATCTACCAGGCTATTGTTAGCTGTTGTTAGCATGCCCTGCGTTGTTGTTCACAAATATCACATGAAGAATGTGATTATCACTATGGCAGCATTTTTGTAAATATAAGTCTAACAATACTATGTATACAGCTGATCTAGAGCGACACACCCCAGTCAGAAGTGACAATAAATGGATTATTACAGGAGCTAAATAACTGTTCACACTGGGGGCATCCATCTTCGATTGTCAACTCGGGGGTGGTGAGGTTTCACCGAGTTCCCAGTAGGAAATTCAGACTTCAGGGAACATTCCAGTTGCAGTTTCCTACTCGGAACCCAGAAATTCCTACTTCTGACTACAACTGGAACGCACCAAAAGAAGTTACTGTAGCCAAAACGTATTTGCTGTGATGCTAATGAATGCAGCTCGGACCTTCCTCAGAACTCTGCATTGCTTTACAACTTCTTTTTTCAACAACTTACAGGATTCAAAGTAATGAGGTAATGTATCTCTTTCTAGTTACATGGCGGTAGTTTTTGATGTGTGACAACAAGCAATTTTTGGAAAAATTAGTATCGTAGTTGTAGACTGCTATATATGGCTACTTACAGCCCGGTGCTCTAAGACGTGTCTGAATAATATAAATTTGCTCTAGTTCTTGTTCCTGAAGTTGAGTATCTAGGCCAGTCCAGCCCTGTCCGACCAGATTGCGAAGCTAAGGAATAGCATTTATAGATAACATATTTAGATGCTATAAAACTCATCTTAAAGTGTGTATTTCCATCAGGCATATATCTAAAAGTGAGACTTTTTTGTAATTAATTAGAAACTCCTCACAGTCTCTTTAAATATGCACAAGTCAACAAATACTATACATTTTTTAAGACAGGTGTGGATGGCACGGCCTTAAAATTGTATCAAGGTATTTTTGGCCACATAATACATGCTGTGTGTTGCATATTTCTCCTCCAAGGCTCTTCATAAATGCAAGAACTGAGCAACTATATCAAATATCACTTTTTTTTATACCAAATAGCTCAATTTGACACTACAGCAGTATTATAGGAATTCCTGTTTGAATCAGTCAGGAGGGCCGTTAAACAAAAAACAGGCGTTTTTATATATTTTAAGTTTGCATTGTACAATAAAATTTAATAGTTAAAGCCAAATAGCTCACCCTCTGTACCTGATCCTCGCTACGTTGGTCAAGTATCTCTGTTGTATGCTCTGTTTAAAATCAGTGCTTTAAGTGATTTAAATTATATATATTTTCATTGCATGAGAGTGAATACTGTCTGAAAAGCTTGATATCATCATTGAAGGTTGATCAAAGGGTGATGTTGAATGGCCAGTATAACCATGATAGTTTAGAGCAGGAAAAAGCAGAGGACAGATTAATCAGCTGATAACACCATCAAATGGAAAACGCTTTTTTAGCTGAGTGAACCAATGTTTCGTATTAAGCAAGTAAGTGACACACTGATAGTGCAGGTTTACTCTTAATTCAAGCTAAATTACAACAGCTCACCTGTTCTTAGCTACCTTCAAGCTCAGCACAGTATTGTATTAAAATTATTGTAAAACCAGCAATTATATTATGCCCCTAACAAACCAGTTAAGTTGTTGCACAATAGTTAACTAACAATAGTTAGGGTCATAGCAATCAGCAACTGCCTATTCTATCATATTATGCACTATTTTCCTGATTTTAACTTTTTATTACAGTAAACTTGTTTCTGTCTCTCAATTTATCAGACTGTTCTACATATTATAATAGTCTTCACCCTCTTCAGTTGTTAAATCCACATCACTGATGATTACTATTCAAAAATCCCATTGTATTAATATGTTGTAGAATGTATTTTGAACTTACTAAGCGTGTGAGAAGTGCTAATGGCTCCGGTTAGAGTACCCCTGCAAGAATGGGTGAAATCTGAGGTGTGGTAATATTGCAGATTACTAACTAAAAACACAACAGAGAGATGAGGCTACCAGAAATTATTGAGCTCTTATTTGAAAATGCATGTATCATGGTTACGTTAGATAGAGTTATTGTCTCATTAGACTTTAATTTTAATCAATTCCTAGCGTGTACTATGGAGTCCTGCAAGGATCAGATGATTGACAAAGTAAAAGGACAATAGGAGATATCATCAGTAGTAAATGACAGAATTAATCCAATCAACTTCTTGAGAGGTCACAATTACATCACAGTACATGTAACTTGTTACGAAGTTTGGATGTGCTTACCACAGTGGATAGATGAGTAAAAACTGTCATGCCTGCTGATGCCCTCAGGGGGTCTAACATCCACCCACCGAAGTCTCCCTAAATGCTTTTGGAAACTTTACCAACACATTGTAGGCTAAGTTTGTATGTGAATTTATTTTACTAGTTGACAAATGTTTTGAACATTACCATATCTACATTGCCTTCTTTGTCATTTGTAGACCCACCCAGCGCTAAAGCAAAGAGACCATGGAGTAACGCAGAAAGGACAGCAGTGAAAAAGCACCTGGAAAAGTATGTGACAGAATGGAGAATTCCTGGTAAAGAGGACTGTCTGCGGGCTATACAAGCTGAGAAAGCCCTGTGCGAAAGGTCATGGAAAAATGTCAAAGCCTATGTGTACAACCAAATTGTAACTTTAAACCGCAGATCTGCGACAAGAAAACTGAAGTATTAAAGACTAGAGATGCACCATTCCAATTCATAGAGCTGATCTATCGGGATGCACTGCAACCAGTGCATCTCTGCCAATCTGTTCACCTCAGTTTTATGTGTTCATTGAGATGTGTCGGTAGTTGTTGATTTTCAGTTTTAACTTCTAGAAGTATTGGTGCACCTATGCTGATCTGTTCATTTCAGGTTTATGTGTTCTGTGAGCATCATCAGTATTCTGGACTCTGTTTCAGCAGCTTTGTTTTACATAGCATTTGCACTAAAAGTTAACTGGAAAGTTTGACTCTCATTTATATTTAATGTTTTACTAAGCTGAGGAAGCTGCAATATTTGTTGATTCTCAGATTTAGCTTTATTAAGTATTGGTGCATCTGTGCTGATCTGCTCACTGTACTTTCATGTGTTCTGTGAGCAGTTTCAGTATTCTGGACTCTTTTTCAGCAGCCTTACTTTATATAGCATTTGCACTTAATGTTAACAGGAAAGTTTGATTCCCATTTATATTGAATGTTTTACTAAGCTAAAGCTGCTGTATTTGTTGATTCTTAGGTTTAGCTTTTGTAAGTACAGGTGCGTCTAGGCCTGTCACGATAATCAATAAATCAATTAACCGAATGATAAATAAAAACGTCCTCAGTAAGTTTGCGGCCTCAATAAACTGACACATCCATGCATGTTTGTTTTCCTCCTCTCTTTCTACCAATGAGGCTGAATGAGAAGATGGCTCACTACGTCTCTCTTTCTTAACACCCAGTGCATGGGTTCTGTAGCTGTTTTAGCAGATTTATTGTAGAGTAAGCATTTGTTGCTCATGTGATCTTTGGGGGGGAGGCAGGGTTGTTCGTGCGTTCACACAGAGAGAGCTGAAGTGAGCGTCCTGAGAAGTAACGAGAAACAAAGCGCTTATATGAGGGATTGCACGAAAGATATGGTTCCTAAGCTGCCTGCCACAGCCCCAGTGTGAGAATGTGTTGGTTTTGAACAGAATGAATGAGGTGTGAGCTCATGACCACCGACGAGCTGATATGTTGCAATTGTTTGAAAGTAGTGGCGATGAAGAAGAGGAGGGGCAGCCTTCTTCGTGACAGTCAGAGCTTACTGAGGCGTTTGGTCAGCAAAGTAAATATAAATTAAACAGGGCGAAATGGTGTGCGCTCACAGACAGTGTTGTTCACTACATTGCAAAAGAAATACAGCCCTTCATTACGGTTAAAAAGCCAACAGTGTTACAAACGTTTGACAGACAGTACGGATTGACTGGGAGAAAGTACATGTCACAAACAATTCCTGTACAAACTCCCTTTTACTTTTTTTTATTGAAGTTTCGTTTTTTCTTTACGGAGACAGGGTCTATTTTTTATTGTTTTTGATTAGTATAATTGTTTTCATTTACATACAATTTTTTCCTAACAGAGCCCATTTCATTTTCATTGTTTTTTCTCTTTTTTTGTTAAATTTATTATATTTTCTGTTTTATTTATTTTATTTAAAAGATCCTGATCTTACAATTAAAGTTAAATACTCTTAAGAAATTAAATTTTCTTGCTTTTGATATGGCCTAGGTGCATCTATGCTGATCTGTTGTAGTGTCAGTGATGATGTCATCACTTATTGTTAAATAAATAAAATACTTTCAAAGAGAAAATGTGTTAATGTTCAATCACAAGAAGTCACTGAGTTAAGCTTGCATACACCTCTTCAGGATCCTGGGCCCTTAGGTGTACCAAATGTTTGCTGTGTGTTGATGAGATCGTGGGAACTTTGCATTTCAGTCTGTTTAGGAATACACTCTAATATCCAGAATTATTTTACTAAACTGAATTTGGTTTGACTGAGAATCTAACCACATCCTCAGTACTTTAGTTTATTCCCTCTGACAGATCTTTCAAAAGGTACGATTAATTGTCTTTGACAATGCTGACAATTCCTCCACTGAAAAGCCACAATGAACATTTTTAATTGTCTTGTAGAATATCTGTGGGCAATAGAAAGTGACTGAGAGCAGCTGGTTTACTGATACACGTCCAGTTCATCCACAGTCCACAGGAATTAATGTACACATAGTAAAGTTTCATACATAAATTGACCACCCTTTAGAAAGAAATTTAATGTAGAAAAACTAATTCAAAAGACAAACTGCTGCAATGACCTAAATTTACAGTGACAAAACACCCAGAATAAACAAACAGATCCACCAGAGTAAAAAATAGAATGTCTTATCACGAAAAGTATTATGCCAAATATGTAATTTTACAATAAAAGTACATCTGTACTTTGATGCAATAGTCTTACGGGACAAAGCATTATGCATATTATGCTTATTTATTGACCTAAAATTATCCAATTCCTATTAAACACACCTAAAATTCTTCATTATTACAATGTAAGTCCACAGTAAAACATAAAAAGGGAGAAAAGAATAAATACAAGCTATAAAAAGAAATGGGCTATCAGAAATGGACCCAATAACACCCCAATGAAAAAGTCCTCACTAAAATAGTACAAAACTTTTTCACATTATACTCTTACTTTGTATTTTTTTAAGAGCTGAGGTGGAAACTGGAGTTAGGGGGCCACCTAGTGTTGAAGTGCAAGATCCATTTGTCTCTACGTATAGCAGAAAGGGTGGTCCTCAGTTCCAATGTGAATTGTCTCAGTCCTCACTTTGATGCCTGTACAGGAATGTGTGTGTGTGTGTGTGTGTGTTTTTTGTGTGTGCATGTTTGTGCTTGCATGCATGTCTGCATGTGCGAGTGAGAGAGACTAACACACATGACCATACAACACATCATGTTTTATTGAAGGTGCTGTATACAGTCCTACCCATCATTATTGGCACCCATGAAGTTTAAGTACACAATGTGACAGTACAATTTCTTTACAAACCTCTTTTACTTTGCTCTGCATCACTTTATCAGACTCAAACTTGGCAGAAGTAATGTTTACATATTAAGGTTTGTAAATTATACTTCATTAGCTACTATGATCATGCAGTCATATTTAAAATAGGCAATTTTAATTGCAACCACTTGAAGCCTACAGGGAAAAGAACAACCTACCAATAATTAAGCATGGTGGAGGTTCCATAATGGTTTGGGGCTGCTTTGCTGCATCAGGTACTGTAGACCTTGACCGTATCAAAGGAATCATGAAATCAGAGAATTATCAAGAAATTTTAGAGCAAAATGTCCTACCCAGTGTAAGAACACTTGGTTTGAGTCAAGATTGTGGGCCCTCCAGCAAGATAAAGACCCAAAGCACACATCCAAAAGCATGCAGGAATGGTTGAAAAGGAAAAAAATGGCCCGTTTTAACTTGCCAGCAACAAGTCCAGATCTCAATCTGACTGAAAATCTTTGGTATGGCTGAAATCTGTCATTGGGGAAAAGAAACTTGCAAATGTTCAAGAGCTTGAACTTTTTGCATAGGAAGAGTGGGAGAAAATACCAGCTGAGAAGTGCAAGAAGCTTATAGATGGCTACAAGAAACATTTGGAGGCTGTCATCAGTGCCAAAGGGTGTGCAACAAAATACTGAAGAGGGGGGCTATGACTGCTGCACATGCTTTTTTCAGTTCCCACTTTAAAATTACAATATATAACTTGTTAGAATGATTTTTTTGTGCAAGTATTTTGGACCTTCAATTAAAAGATCCTGATGACATGAATTTGGAACATTTCAATTTATTTCTGAAGATATTGTTAAGGTAATGAAAATAATGAAAAGGTGCCAATAATACTGAGCAGGACTGTACATACAATATCTACACCAGAATCACTGGATCTTTTACATAGCAATTCACTATACTACTCCCAACATTACCTGAACATCCTCAATCTTTTACTGTGAGCAGTCCCGTCTTCTGCCTCATCATCACTTGAGCTATCACTGAACTGGTCGCTGCTGCTGTCCTGACACTGGCCCTCTGTATACAATTCATCTTCCTCATCTTCACTGCTTCCCTCATCTGAATCAGATGAACCATCAGGTGGCAACACAACAAATGCCACCTCTCTCTTTCTTGTACCATAGAAAATACTAGCAGAAATTGTCTGAAAACATATGTACACCAATGAATTAATCAGTAATACACATTCAAGAATAAAATAAAGTGTAGTCAATATTTAACACCTTTATATTATTGATAATCTGTAGAGTGTAGGCTTCAAAACATAAGTATATCTGGGAGTGATTAGGCCTGTTTTTATACCCCTATCCGGACAACATATCCCCCAGGATACAGACATTCAGTGCCAGTTTATCAAAGTTGTGTAAATGTCATTCATTATTTTTCAATAAGAATACATAGAATTATCCTCAAAGAACAATATTTTCAAAACAATTCCCCCTAAAACATAATTAACAAGAAAAATAACAACACTTATCTCATGGCCACTGTCTCTGTCCACGTAGGCTGCCATTTTGGAGTTTCACATAAATGTATCAATTTAGTTCGGAATGCTGGGATAAAGTCACATGACCTGGGTGCTTGGTCCATCCCCCCTTAAGACTTTCTCATGATATTAAGTGCAGATACTTAATGCCCCTTTCCCATACAGCCTACCAAATGTCTGTATCCCCCAGGATGCAGAAACCATTTAAGGGTTAAAGCAAAATTATATATTAAAAGAAAAACAGAGTGTTTAAAGTGCTTCTCAGAAGGAAATTTACAAATTCAAACTAAAACATTAAGCAAAATAAAACATTTGTTTTTATTTATGATTAATTATCAGACAGTCACTAAGACGAATGTGGCAGAGCTTCGCTGCTTCTTCAGAGTTACCACTCCGTGCTGAAACCTGACACCACAGTCAGGCTCCGTCTGGGCTCGTTTGCATAATAAAGCTGATTGGATGATTACTAAGGGCTGCGTGTGTGTATGTGTGTGTTTGGGTGGGCCTGCAGCCTGTGAAGATGCAACGCAGGGACAGAGAAAAGTGAGGAAGCAGGTGCTGTGTCTTGTCTGTTTTCTGCAGACTTTTTTGCTACCTCAGTTACTTTTGTCAAATTAAATTTGTAAAAGTGTGCCTTTTTTGGTGCACCAGTGCGCCCAAGAAAAAATGTTTGGTGCACTCTCACAACTTCTTATGGGTGCATGTGCACCCAATGGGAGCCCTGTCTACTGAAAAAAAAATAGTTTTGGTAGTATTAGTCTTTCCCTTTTAAGAACAGAAAATAATTATTTCTGCATGAAACATTTTTTGTTCAGCAGTTTAAATATGACCTGGGTTACACGTTTGTATCAATAAATTCTTCACAATTCCCATCCCTAGGTGAGACATTTACTTTACAACCATGACAAGTAATAATTATGAACTGAAAGAGTGTTTGAGGGCTGTTTTAACCAGTGAAGGGAAAATATGACACAAAAGGGTCCGTGTTGCTCTCTGCTAGTGTTGTCATGTAGTCTGTGTGTGTGACGTGATCGTGCTGAAGCATGAGTCATATGATAACATGAGTTTCCTCAGTTGTGCCCTTCACACCATTTATTCTCTGTTTTAGTTGAAGTTGCATTCCACAGTCTCACTTCCTCCCTGTCCCCCATGCCTTCCTCCTCTTCCTCGTCCTCCTCCCCGTCATCCCAACCTCCTCAGTGCTGCAGCTGTGACAGCCCCTCCTCCTGCTGCTGGTGTGTGGACTGCAATGAATCCCTGTGTGATGGCTGTTCCTCAGTTGTGCCCTTCACACCATTTATTCTCTGTTTTAGTTGAAGTTGCATTCCACAGTCTCAACCAGGGCTCACCGGATCCTCGACAAGCCGCCCCAAGGTACGAGGACAATGTGCTGGGACAGCCTGATCCCCTTTTTCAAGCCTTCTGCTTGAAAATGACATACTCATGAAGAAGAGAGTGTATCTCTGTACCCACAAGACCTATTTGAACAATCATAATAAAGGAACACTTGTGAGTTTGTGAGTATATATGTGTTACTGGGACAGAGTAAATGAAGACAGAAGTCAGAATAATTTAAAAATAAGTCTTAAAAAAACATTTTTATTGTGAATATACCTAAGAAATGATGCTGGAGTAGCTGTAAGCTCTAAATAATAATAATAAAATATGTTTACATCATCTCTGCAAAGGACCATTGTTAAAGTGATACAGAGCAAAACTAGACTATAACAGCCACGTTTTTTGGAGATTTTGGCAGATGCAGGGGAGATTTGAAGACTTGCTGATCAAGAACTGTGAATCCTATCGTCATACCAAATACATTCCTAAAGAGACGAGAAGAGCAGCTGCGTTTTGAAGTTTGAATGATCCCTCTAGATGAAAGTATGGCGAAGCAGTAGTGGTTCAAGAAACTGGATTTTTTTGGTGTGTTCGAGGAGTGTTTTAGTCATGTGTGGCTTGATTAGCTGACTTGCCAGCACCTGCCCTGAGATAATTAAGGCCTCTGTTGTCATGGTAACAGGAGCAGCTGCGGCCAGAAGCAGCCACTTCAACTCAGAGGTGAGTGTGATCAGGCGAGGATTTAGAAAAACAGTGCATATTGAGCCAAAGTTCAAAAATATATGTATTTTGTCAAATAAAAGCCCAGTTTAGTAAGTATGTTGTTTAAAACGCAGATGCAGCAATTCATCCACATACTGAACTCTGGATTGTTTCTCTGACATTTTTTGCTAAAAATGCCAATAAATAAGCCTAAAAACTGTACTAGTAATATTCGGTGATCTGATGTCTCCATTGAGGCTTCATGCAGTAACTTAAAAGGGCTGTATCTTGGCCACTGATTGGCTGATTTGGATGATTCATCCCTCGATCAACTCATGTGAGCCAACAGAATTTAATTAATGTGCTCAAGGTGTGTTCGAGAAGTGTTTTAGTCCCATGTGGCTTGATTAGCTGAATTGCCATCACCTGGCCTGGAGATAATTAAGGGTTCTGTTGTCATGGTAACATGAACAGCTGCATCCAGAAGCAGCCACTTTAACTCAGTTTTCTTTAGGAGATTGATGCTTCTTGACAGTGTTTCTTTGGGGCCGTTCGAGCTACGTCGATAAAAAAACATACTGTGAGCGTCGGAAAAGTCTTGGGATTATGAATATGTAATTTTTATGATGATAGTGGAGGACCCTCCAGAAATGAGATGTAGCATCTCAAGAGGCTAACCTCTAAGGAATCAGACGACAGGCCGATGATACATGGACCTGTCCCTAACTTTAGTTCTTACTTTGTCCACTTGTCTCCTCTTACTTCCCTTCCTTTGCCCTCACACCCATCACAGCATCGTGTGGATTTGCTGTTCATCATGAGACTGGGATCCACAGTCAAGATTTCCTGCTGCTTAACAGAAGGTTTTTTCTTGCCGCCATGATGGAGGGATCCATGATTGGCTATATGGATTCATGTTGGGTGTTGGATGTATATATTTGTATATGTGTATTCTATATGTATATATGTATCTATGCATATATGTGTATCCATAAAATGAAGAGCTTTATGCTCTATTGTAAAGTGTCTTGAGATAACACTT
Source organism: Scarus forsteni (assembly GCA_036419115.1). Lineage (NCBI taxonomy): Eukaryota > Metazoa > Chordata > Actinopteri > Labriformes > Labridae > Scarus > Scarus forsteni. The sequence goes on along the minus strand of JAZDUH010000508.1, from coordinate 10,248,786 downwards.
GTTATGAATTGGCGCTATACAAATAAAGATTGATTGATTGATTGATTGATTGATTGATTGATAGTGTCAGAAATGAAAGAGTTATCGCAATTTACAAACAGCCTGTCCAGCATGGGGACTTCATGTCAGGTTTGAATGGACGTCTATGGGAGAGATAGATGGACTTTGGTGGAAACAGCTGGCTTGTGTTTTGCTGTTTACTCAGCAGAGGTCAATACACTCAAATTCTGCTTGATTATCTATTTCTTCTACTTTCACTGAGCCATTACACTTGAAAACACAAACAGGGCACCATATGTAAATGTTAGGGCTCGGATTGATGTTGTTTTTAGACAAAACAGACCCCTCTCAGAGCACAAAACACGAGTTTGACACATAAAGCCTGTGATAATATCCGTGAGCATAATAATCGGTGACCAGTAGACCAAACAAGCTGGCGTGCAGACTGAGATGTTGCTTTTGTTTAAGCTGGATCACAGTTAGTTGATGTTGTAAATAGATGAGAGTTAGGTGGTGATTCAACATGGCAACATTTGGATTATCATAGACTTGTCACGATAATCAATAAATCAGTTAACCGCACGACAAATAAAAACGTCCTTGGCAAGTTTGCCTGTCTCGATAAGTTGACACGCGCATGCATGTTTGTTTTCCTTCTCTCTTTCTACCAAACCGACTGGATGAGAAGATGGCTCACTCTGTGCAACTTTCTCAACACCTGGGTGCTATGGCAGACAGCACCCAGTTGTTCTATAGTGGTTATATAGAGGATTTAGCAGATTTACAGTGAAGTGAGCATTTGTCATTCATTCAATCTTTGTGGGGGAAGCGGGGCCGCTTGCTCTTTCACACACACAGCTGAAGTGAGCATCCCGAGGAGTAACAACGAAACAAACACTGATATGAATGATGGCACGAAAGCTACAGTTCCTAAGCTGAATGCCACAGCTCCAGTGTGGTAATGGTTTGGTTTTAAACAGAATGAACAAGGTGTGAGCTCATGAACACCGACGAGCCGATATGTCATATTTGTTTGAAAGTAGTGGCGATGAAGTAGGGGATTTTATTTATTGTTGTGTGTGTTTTTATTGGAGTTTTGTTTTTCTTTAAAGAGACAGGGTCAATTTTTTATTTATTTTGATAAGTTTAAGGATTTTTATTTACATTTATTTTTTCCAAAAGAGAGTCTATTTCAGTTTCATTGTTTTTTTTCTCTTTTTTCTTTGTTAAATTTATTATATTGTTTGTTTAATTTATTTTAATAAAAAGCTCTTGACCTTCCAATTACAGTTAAACACTCTTAAGAAATTAAAGCTTTTGATATGGTGTACTTACTGTATTATGACATATATTATAATTACATTAATGAAAAAATGATGTTTCAAAACAATATTGACAATATCGTTTATCAGCAATTATTTTTTGGACAATTATCGTCCATCAAAATTTGTTATCATGACAGGCCTAGATTAACACCTTTACAAAACTTTACCACTAAAGGGATATGCCAGTTCTTTTTTGTTTTTGTGTCTTGCCTCACTGTCGAGTTCATGACAAGCAGATAGACAGCATTCTGTTGTTCACCACAGAAGTAGGTCAACTAAACAAACCCTCTGTTTATAAGTGATGAAGATAACATGATGATAGGAGATAACTTAGCATAACACAACAAGCACACAGGACTGTTTAGAGCTGCTGAAGTGTCTATCTGATGACTGTTGGCAGAGGTGGGCTAACACTACCCATTGACTCCCAGTGTTTGAACTAAGCTAATTGGTTGTGCACACACAGTCATCAGAATGTCTGTCTGTTTGACTTGGATTCAGGAGTGAAGCAAGACACGAAAACAAAAATAAGTTAGCATATCCCTTTAACAGCAAGTTTAGCCATCACAGGAAACATCACTTTTTGTAATAAAACTTGTGCCAACAGGAAAAGTTCCTGCTTCGTTATGTGCTGATTTGTTTTTTGTTCAGAGCCACAATGGCCACTTTTGAATGATGTTTTTTTAATTTGGAATATTTGTTCAGAATTGAATAATTCAGAATAAAAGTTTTCTCCTTCATTTTTTCATGGAAATAGGAATTCTGAATTGAGGTTTACGTGGAAAACGGGTTTATTCGTCTTTAGTCAAGGTCTGGGGTTGGGAATGGTTCTGATTGGACAGGGGGGCGAACGTAACGTAGTGACGTATTTATGTTTACTGAAGAAAAACAGTTCCAGCGTCTCTATCATGGAAACCTCTTCCAGATTGGACGCTACAACTTTAAAAAGGGCTGCATTTTGATGCTTACCCACACTGTTATTATTTCAAAATCTTCTAAGACTCCGATTAAATAAACTGTCTTGGCTCAAGTCCCATGCTTGCTTTGGGCAGCCTTCTGTTCCTGTGAGCATCCCGTGCATCATCGCGAGACGACAAGGGAAAGAGCATAGGTAGAACGACGGGAAATAGTTATAGCTGAATAAACATACACATAATCGAAGAATTATATAATTATGATTTTCAATCAGAATTAACCAGCCACTGACTTCTGAATTAAGTTTGGATTATCATTTTCCTTCTGAGTTAGGTGTTTACATGGCCTTTTAAAATCTATTAAGGTGATTAAGGTTTTATTTGGAATAAATGTAAACGTGATAACTGAAATGTTTCACACTCTGACTCTGTGCTGCTGTAACTTTATAAAATGTTCTCTCCACTGCCTTCCTCTGACATCTGCTGCCTCTGCCAGCAGGAGCCATCCAGACTCCAGCCACAAAGTTCTGCAGGATCCACCCCACCGAGCCACTCAAGCTCTTCTGCTTCACCTGCCATCAGCTCACCTGCAGGGACTGTCAGCTCATCTCTCACATGAATCATCGGTGAGTCTGCTCCACCCAGCGCCTCGTGGCTCATTTTGAAAATAAGTGACATTAATACTGAAGCAGAGAGTGACTCCGAGATCAGAGTGCACAAGCGTGTGTCTGTTACTGTAGTCACGGTATCTTAGTAGATAATGACGGAGACAAAAACCTGTGACAACACTTTGATGCTGATTGGACAGTTGAATGAGTGTAGCAGGTATGCATGTCTATAACCCCTTTTAGACTGGCCAAAAAAAAGCTGTTTTAACCCGGTAACAACTGGTTCCTGGCAGCAGTTTAAAAGGGTTTGATCAGCATTTCGACCCGGGTCACCTGACCCTGCAAGTGACACAGGTGTTTATCAGCTCGCCCCTGACCGGCTTCAGTGAGAATTTCACACTCGGGTCGACCCGCTAATTTTACGGACAACATCAACATAACGTGCCTACTGCATAATATCACGCCCGTCCCTTCCATCTGTAACATTGGTGACTATTTGCTGTCTCAGCAAGTAATTCCACCTATCAGCGCTTAGTTTGTACTCGGGATGGGTACCTTTCACATTTGAACCGATACCATACCCCTGCCCGGTACATGGGAATCGGTATCAGTACTCAACGGTACCAAGTTTCGGTACTTATGCGTGTGTTTATGGGGTAATAAATATTAATTTGTTTCATATTAAGATCTCAGATTTTTTCAATGTAAATTTATTTCTCAATATATAAAATTTGACAGATATATATCAAAACAACATTCAACTGTTCGTATTGTAACATTGTAGTTGTTCCAAAAATTTCTTCAACATGAAAACCAGTAACTAAAATGAACCACAACTTAATAAATTAACTGCAGCCCTCATTTAACTTTAGGGCAGTTTAACAATGAGTCCAACAGAGCTGTAAATAAAAAAAGCATTTACATTAACGTTACAAAGTACGAGGAACCAACCTGATAATGATAACTGATGTTAAAATGCCAAGCTAATACCATCTTGAACACGAGGCTTATTTACCTGGACCAGGTATCCTCCTTGTCACATTTGCTGCCATCACCAAATGTTAAAGCCATTTCTTTTCCTGTGTTTCTGGCTGCAGACGACTAGTTGCCATTGGACACAGACGTGCTAACAGTGCTGAATGAATCCTTTGTGGTCGTACATCTGAGGCTATCAAAAATTGTGCACTCTTCAGCTTTAAGGAAAATTTTGTGCATCACAGGTGCTTCCTCAGATTTGAAGTATTTCTGCCGCTGGCCTTACACTTGGCGTCACAAATATTGCAGCGAGCATAATCTGCATCACATTTAATAAAGTAGAGCCATACTTGAGAGCAATTTCTCTCAGCCATGCTTGCTTTGTTGACTGAGCCCGCGGCTGCTAACGTCATTACGCTATTGCTGTGCTGCGTTCAAGTCCTGTATGGAAATTCACCTACTCTACCCAATAGTATGCCTGCTTCTTCCACTCCCTCACAGTCACAAGGATGCGTTTAGGTACCCAAGCGTGGCACCGTTTGATTTTACGTGAGTCGGTACTCGGTAGTACCTACAGAATTTGGTCGGTACCTCTTAAAATACCGAATTCGGCACCCGTCCCTAGTTTGTACATTTTTAAGGACAAAAGTACAAAGTAAAGATTAAAGCTGCAAGCAGCACTGGACGAGTCCTTATTGGCACCTTTGCGTCTCGATGAGTTGAACGTTTTGGTGTTGGTTTGATCTCTCTAAAACATTCCTCGTGGAAGTTACAGCTGTTCAGTGGTTTTTTTTTGGTCCGTAGGTGGCACTAGAGAGCACATATTGTAATGATACGGGTTATTTTTTTTGTTTTAGGAATTTTTTCACACCATTTGGCATGTGTATCAGTTTTGGTTTGGCTGTGAGTTTGTTAGGGGTGTCAAATCATAGTGTAAAGTGGGGATGATCAAGTGAACTCTTATTTTGAAAGGCAAATTGCCGACTTCCTGTTTGAGATAGGCCGGGGTGTCAGTGCCTGATTTGTGGGTCTTGATAAGAGGAATAATTTACCATTTCTTTGATAATTCTACGACATTCCTAGTAGAAATTTTGGCCAATTTAGTGGTGTTGATCCATAGGTGGTGCTCGTGTCGTGGAAGTTTTTTCCGATTTCTGGTGAAAACATAAAGTTGAGACATCTTTCCGGTTGACATGGTTTTATTTTCTTTGCAAAGAAAAGGTCAGTCAACACACGACACGAGTGGTTCGAATGCCAAAAAAACCCGAATCCAGAGGGATAAGCGTTTAAGGAAGGGGTGGATACACAAACCATGATTCAGGTGGGGCTTACATCTAGACAGGGAAATACACAAGATGGGCAGACATGATAAAACAATAGCAGACAAAAGAAATACAATTTACATGGAGATGTCAGTGATAGGTGGGGGTCAGCTGGAGCTGAAGGTGGTAAGAAAACACCAAACAAACATGCAAAGTTAGTTAGTACTCACAGCCCGATGTTGATCGGGGTATAGATAGTTACTCTGACATTCTCCACATAGCTGTCAAATCTCCTGTTTTGGCCATGAAACTACCGTATTTTACATATTTTATCCTCTTTCCTGACATTCTCCTGTTTTAGTATTCTCCTGTAAATCTCCCATTTGATGATATAATAATAAAAACATTCCTCTGCCTCTCCAAACTGAACTCTGTCTCTAGCCTGAATGGGGCGGTAATGCTCCAAAATGATGGATGCCAACCGCCGTAAACCAAAGAAGAAGAAAAAGCCTCGCGAGAACGTCCACCTGCAGTAGCCTGGGTGGCAGCTATCGCGAGATTAGAGCAGCAGAACAAACTTAGAAAAACAAACAGTTTATTTTAGATTTCTTGTACATCGGTCTTAAAATGTGAGGGATACTGGAGCTTGGTTGGGGTTGTGGGACGGCTCACGGCGAGCTTCCCTTATTTTCAAAGTCAAAACTTGAAAGGTAAGCATTCTTCCGCGGACTCTGATACGTATGAGCTCGGCTCGCGCACCCAGTCTGTGCACGTCGGGAAAATGCACGCGCAGTAGGCGGGCAGAATGGCGACGGGATTTGATTGGTTTTAAAACAGGTGTCCCAGCACGATTATTGGTTGGTGTTTTCCCTGTTTTACTCCTGCTGTAGATAGCGGATATTTTTCGCTCTGTTTTAAGAACACATTATGAGTTGATTACCATCAGGTCATAAAGACCATTTTAACCAGTATTACAAAAAGTGTATCTAAATCAAATCGCCAACCCCAGCTTTAGGATTGAGGAATGCAAGACTTTTCATAGATTACAACTGCGCGTCCCTTTTGCATTCCAAAGGGCGTGTGTCCTCTTTAAGTGACATTTATAATCCGTGAAGTCACCAGTGATCGATTACAGGCTTTTACTTTAAGGGAGTGGAGCAGTTTGAAACAAGCCAACTTCCTCTGGCAGTAAAGATCTGTAGCATCTTCTCAAGCTTATATGCTGTGCTACACAAGTGGGTGTTTGTCCAGAAACGAGCATCAACCAATGATATTGCAGTTCAGAGTTACACAAAGGTGTCACAACAGTTTCTCACTCTGAGTGGCTGTTAAAACGAGGCCTTATACGGCAAAATCTGAAGAGTTTTCATTGGGTTTTGGACCTTTTTAAATGTGAACGGTACCTGGAGTGCTTGATTCCGCAAACTTTGGCCATCTACTGAGTAACATGTGTACTGTGCTCGGTTTGTTGTCAAGAGAAAACTATCCAGAGAGATTAGTTGTCCAGACAAGAAACTCCTGTGTCTTCATACGTCCACTTTCCATCGTGTTTGGGAAAAATGTTCTTCTTTGTCAGAGTGTTGGAGCAGCACTGTTTCTGCAAACCTACATCGCCATCTACTGGATCGGTATGCATACTACAGCAGTTTCATTCCTTTCTAGCGTCTTTGTCTGAATGCGGATCGAGTCTGTATACCTTTGCATTTTAGGTGAGAGTGTCTCCTTATAAACAAGACCTGATAGGAAAAATGGAAGGGAAGTATCCATCATGACTGAATAAATGAATAAGTTTATTTCAAACAGATAACAAAAGAAAAAATAAACAGATGGGAAAATAAAACAAAGTAAATAAGCACTTGGATAAATGTTACATGTCTGAAAAGGAGTGAGAAGAAACCAAAACTTCTTTTAATCCCACCCCCTCTACATTAATTAATAATGAACTGTTTAGCTTCCAGTCTATATAAATACAATTTGTTAAGTCTGATTTTCACTGCCTGAAAAAAACAGACTTAATGGTTTAATATTTAAAAGACTTGTTCTATCAAATGTATCAAATAGACTCACGATGAACTTGAAGAGAAGAAGTGTCTGGTAAACCGTAGGTGAAAATGAGAAGTCTTAAGGGAAAAGCAGAATTAACCCAGAAAGCACCTTGTGTTCATGTGCTGATCCAAGATGGTTCTTTCTGAGGCAGCCCTTCAGTGAGTGAGATCAATCCTGCCGGTCTGGATCGTCTTTCTCGTGGAGATTACCCAGGAGAAAGATGGCGGCGATGACGGAGACTGAGGCAGCTCGCCTAACTGAGGCAGCTCGCCTAACTGAGGCGAGTGGGGACAAAGCGCTGACCCTCATCATTATCGCTGACTTCACGCTGCTAGATTGGTAGAAGCTTCCACTCCTGCAGAACACGGACTTGAAAGATCAGGCCATGATGCATCAGTTGGACTTCTGATATTTTTGCTTTTTAAGATATAATTCAAACAATTAATGATTTGTTATGGTATTTTGTCTCTGCTTATTTGCCTTAAAGTTAAAATAACCTTCTCTTAAAGATGCTATGAGGAGTTTCTAAGTAATTACAAAAAAGTCTGACTTTAAGATATATGCCTGATCAAAAAGCACACTTTAAGATGAGTTTTATAGCATCAAAATAGGTTATCTATAAATGCTATTCCTTAGCTTTGTGGTCGGGTCGGACAGGGCTGGACTGGCCTGGATACTCAACTTCAGGAACAAGACAATTAAAACTAGAGCAAATTAATTTTATTCAGACACGTCTTAGAGCACCGGGCTGTAAGTAGTAATATATAGCCGGCTACAAAACTACGATACTAAGTTTTCCAACAATTGCTTGTTGTCACACATCAAAAACTACCGCTACGTAACTAGAAATAGATACATTACCTCGTCGCTTTGCATCCTGTAAGTTGTTGAAAAAAGAAGTTGTGAAGCAATGCAGAGTTCTGAGGAAGGTCCGAGCTGCATTCGTTAGCATCACAACAAACACACACTTTGGCTTGTGTCCCGTCTTTTGGTGAGTTCCAGTTGTAGTCAGAAGTAGGAATTTCCAAGTTCCAAGTGGGAAACTGCAACTGGAACGTCCCCCAAAGTCGGAATTTCCTACTGGGAATTTGGTGAAACCTCGCCACCCCCGAGTTGACAGTGGAAGATGGATGCCCCCAGTGTGAACAGTTATTTAGCTCCTGTAATAATCCATTTATTTGCACTTCTGACTGGGGTGTGTCGCTCTAGATCAGCTGTATACATAGTATTGTTAGACTTATATTTACAAAAATGCTGCCATAGTGATAATCACATTCTTCATGTGATATTTGTGAACAACAACGCAGGGCGTGCTAACAACAGCTAACAATAGCCTGGTAGATCGGCATGTTTTTTTCCGATCTCAACTGGAACGCCGATAAGTCGGAGATGATGTCACTCCAAGTTCTGAGGTTACTGGAACATAGCTTTATGACAGTCGCTGCGCGTGCTCATGGGTAACAGAGTCTTTATGTCACTGGTAATAGATTCTCCTCATGGCACCTTTAAAGTCATGTTAGTTACTTAGTATATTTAATTGTCCCTGTAGGGAATTTGGGGTGTGGCAGGAATCAGACATTTGGCAACAAAGTACAACATCAACTCTCACACAGTGTTAAAATAGACATTAAAAACTCATCAACATGAAACTCAAACAAAACTCTCACACAGAAGAGAAAAACAGAGGAAACCAAGTAGGGATGGACAGGCTGGTGAGTCTAGACCAGTTAGACCTGTTTATTATGACTGTTTCTCTTGGTTCATTTATATATTTGATCGCTTTTGGAACAAAAAGTTTGGATCTGTTTTTGTTGAACAGATCAGCACAATAACACCAAATAGAGGTCAACAGTCAAATGGCATGGGAGTGTCTCTGATCACTAGGGCTGTGCAGTATATCGATTAAATCGATTAATTCGAATTATTTTCTGCAGAACATTTGAAAATTAAAAAATTGAGATTTTTTTTCAGTCATTTACTTAATTTGTAAGTTCTTCCAAAGATTAAAAAAATATAAATATTGAAATTTTAGTTTTCATGATGGTGGCCCTGTCAGGTTTTACAAAAGCAATTTTATAGGCTTGTATTTTTTTTTGATTAGATCAAATATTGATCAAAGAGAAATGTGTCAACAAGCTGTAAAAATCCCGCAGCTTTCAGTCTTTATGTAGGCAAACCTGCCTGTGTTAGAACTACATAATCAACATTTTATGACACACATTTTAATTTTAAGAGGGAAATTCTGATTTATGTAGGAATACACTTTGACAACAATAAGGCAGAACTTGATTTATGTTATGTTTTTTGTCACTCTGAGTATTTTTGGTTTGAGAGGGAAAAAAATGATTAAAATCGTAAATCGAGTTTTGTGGGGAGAAAATCGGGAATTTTATGTATAGACCATATCGCCCAGCCCTACTGATCACCGTTACCCACAGCAATGACTGTCTTTTTTTTGTTCTCCATTTATAATACAGTCCAGTCTGCAAATGGTCAGTGTTCCTGAAGGATTTTCCTGTGCATTCTCTGCATCTCTGAGCAAGCAGATTATGCACAAAGACAGGAAGCTCTCAGTAAAAGCAGAATGAAAACATTTGGAGCACTCTGCTGCTGACATGAAACATACGTTTCCTTAAAAAGAAGAGTTTGCTGGGCCTTTGTCATAAGCTCTGTGGCGAGGCTCTCTGAAAGCTACTGGTAGGATTTGTCATCAGCTGCAGTGGCGTGGTGTCATACCTCTGATGTAGGATGTAATGGTGTGAAAAGTTCATACCACGGTTATTGTGACCAAAGTTATCATGGTTATCATTATTATCGTGGTATTATTGCACTGTGCTCAGTAGGGATGTGCGCGACTAGTCGTTTAATCGGTTAACCGCCTACTTATTTATTAATCGTTTAGTATTTTACTAGTCGGTTAAACGCTACATTAAGCATCATGCATCTTGTTCTTCACGCCTCTGCGCAGAGCTGTAAAGTCTCCCGTTTTGGCCGGGAAACTACCGTATTTTATCCCTCTTTCCCGCCGTCCTCCCGTATTAATACTTTCCCGTAATTCTCCCGTATTACAAAAAAAACATTCCTCTGCCTCTTAATGCCACCTGCAGTAGCCTGCATGTTTGTTTTCCTCCTCTTTTACTACCAAAGAGGCTGAATGTAAAGATGCCTCACTACGTCTATCTTTCTTAACACCGGGGTGCATTGGTTCTATAGCGGATTTATAGCCGAGTGAGCATCTGTCAAACATGCGATCTTCGGGGTGAAGACGGGGCCGCTCGCGCGGACACACGGAGAGAGCTGAAGTGATGGCCCTGAGGAGTAACGCGGAAACAAACGCTAATATGAATGGTGGCACAAAAGATACGGTTCTTAAGCCGGCTGCCCCAGTGTGAGAATGTGTTGGTTTTAAACATAAATGAACAAGGTGTGAGCTCATGAACACCTACGAGCTGATATGTCGCATTTGTTTGAAAGTAGTGGCGACGAAGATGTGCAGGTGCAGCGGAGCCTTCGTCCTGACAGTCAACACTTACTGGGGTGTTTGGTCGGCAAAGAACATATAGATAATACCCCAAAATGATGCGCTCACAGACAGTGTCGTTCGCTACATTGCGAGAAGTGCAGCCCATCTATATGGTTGAAAAGCCAGCAGTTACAAACGTTTGACAGATAGTACGAATTGACTGGGAGTAGGCCTACATGTCACAATTCCTGAACTGTATAAACTCCATTTCATTTGGGCCAGAGTTTTTATTGTTGTGAGTTTTGTTTTTTCTTTTCAGAGACAGGATCTATTTTTTTTTGTTTTTGACTAGTATAATTATTTTTATTTACATGCAATTTTGCTAAAAGATAGGCCATTTCATTTTCATTGCTTTTTTTTCTCTTTTTTGTTTGTTGAAGTTACAATATTTTTTGTTCAATTTATTTTATTTAAAATATCCTGACCTTCCAATTACAGTTAAATATTCTTAAGAAATGAAAGTTTCTTGAATCGTGCACTAGTCTTAAGTGCCAGAGATTTCAGGGAAATTCTATTCTAGGCTACTATGTTGTACGTTTGGAATTGTCATGCTGCTGCATTTAAGTTTCATACCAAAGTAGTATTTATAATAAATGCCATGCATTGCATTGGCAAACGTATCAGAAATGTATTTCTCTTTAAATTGTTCAACTTTATTCAGTCAGTTGTTGTTACATCAATAGAATTTAGATTAACAGTTTGTCCTGAATGTTTGGGCTAAATAGTTCCTAAATACACATTTGCATGTTAAACTTTTAACTTAATATGTGTATTAAATTGCGAGTTTTCTTGCTTATAGACTAGTCGACTAGTCGCAAATAAAATTTGAGACTAGTCGGCGGGGAAATTAGTCGAAATTCCCATCCCTAGTGCTCAGTATGTTCGAAAGGTACTTTAACACAGTCTTGAAATCATTTAACCCCTTTAATATTATTATCGTAACAGTTCTTTTGTCTTTTTTTGTCAATAATTGTGTCAGGAAATGTCCTATAAGTAAATTTGTTTAAACTTTTTTCATTCATTTTTTTCATTTCAATTCTGGCAAGTATTTGTCATTATTATGTTATAAATGTTTAAACTGTGTGTAATTTGCCTACAAGAATAGAAAAATCAGATCTTGACTTTAAACAGGATTCTCTTCATAAACAATTGTAAATGAACATGTTCAAAGTTTTGAGATGGCCAAAAATAATCTTAACCTATTATACATACACTCACACATTTAAGTTTGCCTGCAGCATTAGTGTCCATGTTACAGCTCGTTATATTAGACCATGTCCAGGCCTTTTTTTATATTATTTGTTTTACTAACGATACTCCCTGAGACAATAAGCCCCCTTCATGACTCTCCTCAGGTCTTCCTTTCAGTGGCAGATCTCCTCGACATCTCCTTATTTACTATTTCTAAATTACGATGGGTTAAATCCATAAAACATGAACTATGACAAAAAAGGCAATCAATTATGACAAAATATGGTGAATAAACGGCAAAACACGGCGAAAGAACGGCAGGAACACACTCCAGATTGATACTAACGCTGTTATTTACCACTTTTATACATTATTTACACAGAAAATCCTGATAAACCGCCTGTAATTCACTCAGGTGTGGCTAACTGAATCCTCTCTCATTTACTCAAGGAGTTACAGCAGTTTTAATCACACGCATTTTTGTCTTTGTGTGGTCTTATGATTTATGATTTGTGTATTTTTAATTGTCATTTTATTGAAGCTGCGGTGACACCCAAATTTCCCCATGAGGGATTAACAATGTACCTACCTACCGACCTACATACCTACCCTACCTACCTAAATATGGTTTTAATGTTTCTTTTGTTGTCCTGCACTGACGGTAGACTGCTCAAATGAATTTGTTGTCTGTACTTCATAGAGGTGTGAAAAAATATCGATACAGCAATATATTGCGATATTTGACCTTCGATATAATATTGATATTTCAAATCTTAATGTCAGTTTTTTTATAAAAAGAAAAAAAAGCTAATATTTTATCAGAGTTGGAAATAGAATGCCACTTTTAAGTATGTATGCTCAGGTTTTGATTCAGTTCAGATGCAGTCTAAGCACTTCAGGTAATGACGAGAGAAATTTGAGATTTTTTTTTTTTTTTTTACTTATTGTTGTGGTGTCAGTAACTCAAAGCACTTAGCTGTGCTCAATTACAGTTTGAGCTGCACTGCAGGTTTGGGGGCTTTCAATGCATTGTTAAAGAGAAAACAAGAATAATTTCTTTGCAACTTTAGTTTAAAGGGACTGTGAGGAGTTTCTAAGTAATTACAAAAAAGTCTCACTTTTAGATATATGCCTGATTGAAATACACACTTTAAGATGAGTTTTATAGCATCTAAATAGGTTATCTATAAATGCTATTCCTTAGCTTCACGGTCGGGTTGGACAGGGCTGGACTGGCCTGGATACTCAACTTCAGGAACAAGACAATTAAAACTAGAGCAAATTTTTATTATTTGGACACATCTTAGAGCACCGGGCTGTAAGTAGTGATATATAGCCGGCTACAAAACTACAATACTAAGTTTTCCAACAATTGCTTGGTGTCACACATCAAAAACTACCGCTACGTAACTAGAAAGAGATGCGTTACCTCGTCTTATATTTTGTTTCCAAAATACAAAAGAAGTTTAAAAGCAATGCAGAGTTCTGAGGAAGGTCCGAGCTGCATTCATTAGCATCACAACAAACACACGCTTTGGCTTGGGTCACGTCTTTTGGTACGTTCCAGTTGTAGTCAGAAGTAGGAATTTCCGAGTTCCAAGTAGGAAACTGCAACTGGAACGTCCCCCGAAGTCGGAATTTCCTACTGGGAATTCGGTGAAACCTCGTCACCCCCGAGTTGACAATCGAAGATGGATGCCCACAGTGTGAACAGTTATTTAGCTCCTGTAATAATCAATTTATTTGCACTTCTGACTGGGGTGTGTCGCTCTAGATGAGCTGTATACATAGTATTGTTAGACTTACATTTACAAAAATGCTGCCATAGTGATAATCACATTCTTCATGTGATATTTGTGAACAACAACGCAGGGCGTGCTAACAATAGCCTGGTAGATTGGCATGTTTTTTTCCGACTTCAACTGGAACGCTGATAAGTCGGAGATGATGTCACTCCCAGTTCTGAGGTTACTGGAACACAGCATTACTACAGTCGCTGCACGTGCTCATGGGTAGCAGAGTCTTAATGTCGCCGGTAATAGATTCTCCTCATAGCGCCTTTAAGTGACTTGATGAACTCTATGTTCAAGTTAAGTGTATGTATGTAACACTGCATTTGACATATTGCAAAAAGTTGTTTTCAATGAAATAGTTTTGACTTTATTTGTACTTTCAGTTTTGAGTAATATTGTGTGATTTACATAAGCAGCATCTCTATTTTTTTCTTAGTTAACTGTAGAATATCGCAATATATCTCAATGTTGTGATATCGTGATACGTATTGTATTGCGAGGTTCTTGCCATTACTCAGCCCTAGCACTAGGGCAATTTTAGACAATGCAATTTTGTGATCGCCAAAGCAGCAATTTTTTGCAGCGCTCCTGACTGACTCAGGATCTGTGGTGTCAAGGATTATACACATACTGTTTTACAAATTTGTAGACAATCTATATGTTAAAAGTGCTGGTAAGCAGGTCAACAACACAAAGCCTCTGTTTAGGAGTAGAAATTAATGAAAACAGATTATTTATCATCACTATTGAAGGTGAATAATGTGTTAAGTGTTTTTCATCATTTATTTCCTTACTGTTGTCTGTACTGTAAACAAAATGAATTTTGCACTGAAGTTTGATTTGAAGAAAATCGTGAATTGCAATATCTGCCAGAAAAATCACAATTCAATCTTTTCCTAAAATCGTTCAGCCCTATTGTGAATATCCCAAAGCTTGATTTGAAGAAAATCGTGAATCGAATTGAAATCGCAATATGTGCCGGAAAAATCCCAATTCAATCTTTTCCTAAAATCATTCAGCCCTACCTAGCACTTCATGCAATGACAATGAAGGCTATTCTTTTCTATTCCAGTCAGTATCATTTCTGCTGACTGCCTCTGATTTGTGTGTAATGTCTTTAACTTTTAAATGTAAATACACTCTCCTCCCTCCTTGTAAGATTATAATCCTTACCTTAATCATCACCTTGATCATAATGCATTACAGTCTGGTTGTTCCCCATCGTCACCCTGAAGAGCTTTTTTAAAAAAAAAAACCCTTGTCTTCTTCTCCTCTCAGGTACCAGTTTGTCACTGAGGCGCTGCAGAGACTGAAGAAGCACGTGGACGTCCTGCTCAGTCCAGTCAGAACACAGAATGAAGCTACGATCAAGAGCATGAAGGACATGGAGGACAGGTACAGACAGAGTGATGTGATCAGTTTATCCGAGAGAAAATAAACAAGATGATTTGCAGCAGTTAACACAGAGATAACTTTGATACAGCACCTTAAAAACAGATGTTTGCCATGTGAAATGATAAGAGTTCTGTATGGATGTGCTGCTTTATTCCAGGTTAAAATGTCAACATGTGCATGTAATGGCCCTTTTCCACGAGCACGCTTTGGCCCTACTCTACTCGGCCCTACTCGATTTGCAGCGTGTTTCCACTAGCCTGGTACCTCCTAAAACAAGCTAGTTTTAGTACCTACTCTGCTCTGGTTCTAAGCGAGATGAGTTGATACTAAAAGATGACATCACTGACTGCCGGCTACTGATTGGTCAGACAATGTTGTCATCGATGAGTCATGAGTGCGACGACCTAGCATGCTAGCGGTAGCTACCATTAGCTTACCCTCATACGTCTTTTCTTTGCAGCTGGATTGCTCTCGTCCTCGGCTTCATTCTGTTGTATAGCTTCCAAAACTCTCCTGTGCTTCTCAAGGGGTATTTCTTCTTACCACCTGCAGCCTTCTTCTGCTTTCCTTTTTTTACTCGATTTGTGACAAAAAGCCACAGATTGTTGTTTCGCACTCAAAATGACGTCACCGCAGTGCCGCTCACCCTGTTGGGCAGGGGACTGGGGCTAATGGAAAAGCAGCACAAGGTGAGTAGAGTAGAGCTGGACAGAGTCGAGTAGAGTAGAGTTGAGTAGGGCAGATGGAAAAGGGCCATAAGTGACATTGAAGAAGACGTTTAAACAACAACACACTGAATGTAAGATCATGAGTTTGTTTCACCTTTTAAAGCCCAAAAACCACACACTGTTGATGTGTTACACTTCTGCTTAAGATGCTTCAGTATTGTTTGATTTTATAAACATCAGAGTTTATAGTTGTTTTAATTTAATACACCTATTCTCAACAACCAGGTTCTTACAACAGGTGAGTGATTGATGTGTCCTGAACCATCATGGTACTAAAGAGCAGGATTCTTCTGGTCTGGATCATTTAACATATTTATACTGTACTTATACTATATAAAAACGAGGGATTTAAATCACCAGTTTCATAACAAAACGATATCAATTCTCTAGACAATATTTGCCAGTCACAAAGTCTGCCACAATTTGATTTTGATTTGATTTGATTCAGGGGCCTTCGATCGATTTAAGATGATAAAGCAAGAAAGAAATACAAAGCAATTTTGATGTTTTGACATTCTTATTACTGAAATGTGAAACAATGTGCTGACCTTTTGGTGTGATGGTTTATAGAGGATTATAACAATCTGTATGATTTGATAATCTTCATTTTGAGCTAAGGAATAATAAAGTATTTAAGTAAAAAACAACAACAGCAAAAAGAAAACATTATTTACAGAAATTCAAATCATGTTTCAAAGTTAAAATTGGGTTAATTAGTTGTTAGGTGCCTTTTTTGGCCCCACAAATACGTAATGGATCTTACTGTACTCATGTGATTATACACTCGCAGGTTTTGCAGAGCACTGGACATATTGCACAAACTTTTTAACCAGGTCCAAGGAAGCTGTGCTAATGCTAGCATAGTTAGCTTCCCAGCTAGTTCCCTCAGACAAGCAGGTGAAGCCCGGTTTCCGCAATAATCATCACAGAACAGTCACAAATAAGCCGATCCCCTGCCATCAGAAGGTCCGATTCGTCAGTTTTGTGAGCAGATGTTGCATTGGTCAGGAAAATGCTGGTGTGTGAAGCTGCTTCCATAGCCGAGCAGAGAGCCCAGTGGCCTCGCTGTGCCAAGCATGTATAGTTCAAGCGCTGAAAATGACTCATTATGTCGAACTTGCAGGCAGAAAGAACATTCAGCAACTCCGTGTGAGTGTAGGCGAGTTTTGCCCCATACGCTCCTTCATCCATACACACAGAATCAGTACAGAGCTCAGAGCTGCTAAAACAACCGTCTGTCTGAGCAGCTTTGACGCCGAACAGCGTTTTCTGTTTATGAGAAAGTAAGCATATATCGCCGTTACACTGGCTGATGTTGAGTACTGTAAACAAAGGCTATAATCAGCTGATTTAATCGATCGGCCAATATGTCGCCCAACTCTAGTATAAAAGCACATATTCCAGAAAGTAGTCAGTTTGTCTATAGACAGGTTCAGGGAAAGTGTTTATATTTCTTTCTTGATTCCAGTACATACCTCGGCATTTGAATCACTTTTCTTGGATTTGTTGGTTTAGTCAGTGTTTCCTCTTCCTAAAATGTGTTAAGTTTTTCCTTTACGAAATTCTTTCCGAAACTTTTCTAGCCTGACTGGTTGGCAGTCTGGGTGCTCGAACACCCCAAAGCTCTGATCCGGTCGTACCGTATCGCTCAGTATGGTATTAAGAATTGTTGCATCACAAAGATAAAGGTAAATCTCTGGGTAAACCCCTGGACTGTGCTGCTGCTGTGTTTCAGGCTGAAGGACATTGCAGAGAGTGAAGTTCAGCTGGAGACCGAGCTGAATCAAGCTTATACAATGCTGACCCTTCATATGCAGAAAAGAATACAGGAGATCCTCGCTTCAGCCAAGGTAAGACGTTTGGAGCAAAACCATGATGTGTTTTCAGCTTTACTTGACTCAAATCTTTTTAATGTCTCATTATGCAAAGGCCTGCAGGGTCTAAGAATAACGTGATGTGTGACTACACTGTCCTAGTGTCTTATAGTGCCTATTAGCTGTTCCTCTGTTTTATACAACAACACTTCCTTGGATAACAAACCAAGCACAGTAAGAGGCTCACACATTACTCGGCAGACGGCCGTGTTGTTGTTCCTGGTATGCACGCGCAGCCTTCATCTGAAAGAGTACTACGCATGTGGTGACGCCAGTGTTTCACCCTGAAACGCTCCAATGCGGGTTTACACGGTTTTGGAATCTTTTCACCTTGAAGCCTGTTTTCAAAAGTTTCCGTTTTCAACAAGTTTCCATCTAAATGCACGGCCAAAACGCAATGTAAACTTATCAGATTTGACCACTTTCTGCGCCATGTAAACGCAGCCTAAAACTCTCAGAATTTTGCAGTCCTCGTTCCTCCCAGGACAGAGTTGAAGTTATAGGTCTTACACCTCCTGTATTTACAGCATACACCTTCGACTGTTCCAGTGAGCAGTGAGACATTATGCACATTCACAGTCTGTCCAAAAAAGTGTCACGGGAGGCTCTTATCAACACAAGTATGTTTTACCTGCTAAAGTCAAGGGCAGGCTCTGCGGTGTCACCCTGGTTGGATCCCCCAGCTCTTAACCTCCCACACAATTGGGATTATTTTCTTCTTCCAGTCATTCAGAGGCCACAGCCCGCTCCTTCTCCCACTCTCAAGATCACTGCATCTGGTGATTTCATTACACTTTTAAATATTTTTAAGTTGCCATGAAGAGAGGCCATCAGGAGGCACGGCATTCAATTTCATTAGCCGTGTTAATGACGCATGATTTACAGAGCGGAGTGATTCGTCGAGCTTTAATCTGGATTACAGAGTTAATGCCTTCCACAAGTAAGAAAACCGGGTAATCAAGATTAAAGCTTACTGTGCTGCATAACATGTTGAACTTCTTTTTCTGGTTCCATCTTTATTATTAGAAACATTCAGGGTGGGGTGCTGGTTTGGTCGCGTGGTACTCAAACAGGCATGACCTATACACATACACACATGCGCAAAATTGTTGGTACCCTTCCGCTAAAGAAAGACAAACCACAATGGTCACTGAAATAACTTGAAAACTGACAAAAGTAATTATAGATAAATTTACTGAATATTATCTAATGAAAATCAGACATTGTTTTTGAATTGTGATTTAACAGAATTATTTAAAAAAACAAAATAATGAAACTGGCCTGGGCAAAAATAAGATTGAAAATGATTTGACCATAGGGACATGCTAAACTAAGGTGGTGTAGCAACTGTGCTGTTTGGTATCATGGTGTTCCACTGAACATGGACCACAGAAAGCTAAGGAGAGAGTTGTCTCAGGAGATTATAAAGAAAATTATAGACAAGCATGTTAAAGGTAAAGGCTATAAGACCATCTCCAAGCAGCTTGATGTTCCTGTGACTACAGCTGCACAGATTATTCAGAAGTTTGAGGTTCATGGAACTGTAGCCGACCTCCCTGGACGCGGCTGCAGGAGGAAAACTAATGATGAATTGAAGGGACAGATATTACGAATAGAAACCAAAGAGCCCATCACAACTTCCAAAGATATTAGAGGTGAAATTCAACGTCCCTGTTGAAAGCAGATCATAAAAAAGCGAGACTACAATTTGCCAAAATGCATATTGACAAGCTACAATGCTTCTGGAAGAATGTCCTTTGGACAGATGAGACAAAACTGGAGCTTGTTGGTAAGTCACATCAGCTCTATGTCCACAGACACAAAAATGAAGCATACAAAGAAAAGAACACTGTACCTCCTGTGAAACACGGAGGAGGCTCAGTTATGTTCTGGGGTTGCAAATGTGAAGTCATTTCCCTTCAAACTTTACATTCTATATAGCAAAGAGTGAATTACAGAAGTATTTGTTTAATAATCACACTAAGGACGAAATCAAAAGCAAGAGCAAGGAATTTTCAGATGAGTAAATAAATAATCCAGTGGTCATAATATTAAGCCTGATCATTGTATATGGAATATGCCCTCTGTGGCAGATATTCACAATATATCGCGACATTAGAATATAGTATAGTATCAGAGTCAGCGAGCCGATCTGCTGATGCCAGTCTAAGACGGATGATAGTACATTCTCCTCATTTTGATTTCAGCGTTTAACCGTCATTTGTTGTTTGTGTGTTCGAGCAGCAGGTGAGCGAGCAGGAGCGAGAGCAGATCAAGACGAAGGTGGCGATGCTGAAGGACGTGCAGAGCCAGAATCAGAAGCTGGTGGACCAAGCAGAAGCAGCAAAAAACAGCAACGACTTCCCCCCGATGTTAAAGTTTGCCATGGAGGTATGTTTTCGAAGGAAGAGCTCACTGAAAGTCTTTGATTTGCTTTGTAAGTGGGAAAATGTTTTTTGATTGCTACTTTATTTACAAACATTTTTGCCTTTTCTGATAGATTTTGTCCCAAATATTTGAGCATTTTTATGTAATAACATTATAAAATATTAAGTGTTTGAACCTTTAAATCCCACACAAAGAAAATACCTGGTGTTTGGCTTGTCTTTGTTCCTGAAATTTTGACAGAATTGTATCAAGGATTTGATTTGTTCTATTTTTTAAAACATTAAATGTCCCTGAATTTATTGACGACCTCTGCCAAACAGCAGGAAGTTCAAGGGTTAAGAATTACTCTTTAGTCTCCAAATGCAGTTTCTTTCAGCACAGACAACCAAAATACTAAACAAATCATAAAAAGCCATTAAAACTTCAAATGATTGGTTGATAAAATTGATTGTTTCAGTAGAAATAAGTCAGAAATTTTGGGTATCGCCATTTTGGTGCCGTACAGCTGATGACTAAGGTCCTGCTTTTTATTGAAGTCATTATTTTTGTTGCCGTGATTTGTGTCTTTAGACAGACAGCTGTTCATAACTCACATTCATACCTCAGGGCAATGTGGAGCCACCAAACATACTGAACATGTTTATGGTCTTTGGGAGGAAGATGGAGTACAGTCAAATGCATCCAAATTACAACAATACTTAAATCCATCTATTCCTAACATAACTGAAGTAAAATGTTTAATGTCTTTGTTGTATGTATTTAAAATAACTCATTCGCCTTTGTCAAAAAATGTGTCAGGAATTTCCTTTGAGTAAATGTTTTCACAGTTTTATCATGAGAAATAATAGTGAACAATTTAGGGAAGTATTTGTTTTTATTTTGTTGTAAATGCTTAAAACAGTGTGTAATTACAAGAGAAAATTAAAATATGGTAAAACACTGCAAAAATGTGGCAGAAGAACTGCAACAAAACACTCCAGAATGATAGCAGTGCTTTTAATTCTAACATTTTTGCATTATTTACACCGAAAATACTGATAAACCGCTGATATGCCACTCACAAGTTTGTCTCTGAAACTTCTGTTTTGTGGTTTAGCTCACTTCCTGACTTCTTCAGGCAATCCCTAAAACAAAGCAAAAAACAAGCCTTTATCGTACAGTGCTGTGTTGTATATTTGAATGATTCATGTCTTTTCTGTCTTTGGTGACAGCTTCGGAGTACAAGGTTAAACCAAATCAAAATAATCAGTAAATCCTATTAAATTAAATATTCAATCAATCAATTCATTAGGCTTTATTTGTATAGCACCAAGTCATAACAAGTGTTATCTCAAGACACTTTACAATAGAGCATAAAGCTCTTCGTTTTATGGATACACATATATGCATAGATACATATATACATATATAAAATACACATATACATATATATACAAATCTATACATCCAACACCCAACATGAATCCATATAGCCAATCATGAATCCCTCCATCATGGCGGCAAGAAAAAACCTTCTGTTAAGCAGCAGGAAATCTTGAATGTGGATCCCAGTCTCAAATACGCATTATGTCTGTAATTGTAGTTATTGAGGCTTCATGAACAGCAGCAGGAAGTCTACACCAAGGATCCCAGACTACCTACAAGACGAGAGCCAGAGACGAGTACAGGAGTAACAAAAAGGAGCAAAGTCATATATGGAGGGAGGAATAGAGCCCAGTGTGCCAGATCCCCCTGGCAGTCTTAGCCTATTGCTTACATTAGGCTCCGTCAGACTCAACTCGACTTGAAGAGTTGTTTTAGTTTTCCATTAGGGATGTTATGATCATGTTATCGGTCATTTTCTATTTTGTTTGTTTGCTATTTGTACAGTTTATTGATCCACATTTATTATATTGTATGTTAATCTTGCGGCTCCACATGCATGGAATTAGGGGTGTGCGATATGACAATATTAAATCATTAAGGATTATAACGATTTAATATCCTCATAAAGCAGAAAGATCATCAGATCGTCTGTGTGGGCGCAGAGACTTTGATGCGCACCTGACTAGCCAATCGTAGCACATTAAGCGCAGAGCATGGTGGTATATCTGTTTGGTTATGTAGCGTGAAGCCATGGTGGAAAGAGAAAAGGAGATAAAAGCTTGAAGATGTCTGAACAAAAATCTGTTCTAAAGCAGCTGTATTATTCACTCAGATTATAGACATTGCAGTCAGATAACATTTGTTTTAAATTGTTGCAGTTTAAAGGGAAACTCCGCTTTTTTGACACCTGGACCTTATTTTTAGGTTTGTGCATGCTCATATACTCACTCAGACAAACATCGTGCAGCTCGGAGTCCTTCAGAAGTTATTTAGATCCAACCGATGCTTAGACTTAGCGGGGCCACGGCAAGGGAGCTTCAGCGCGGGACGTAATCTCTGCAAAATCGCTCGTCTCTACCACAGCCCGGTTTGTCATTGCAGAGAAATCCTCCAGAGTAGTCAGACATATATTCCTGGATAGATCCATACGCTTGTCAGCCGGTTTCAAGTCCCACTCTGAGCAGCTAACACACTCCTCTTCTGTTGCTATAGGCGAACACTGTCCACAAGCGCACCACCAGTTAGCATTGAGTCGTGGACGAGCTCCTGTTTGTTGTTCTCGAGCCAGCTGTTCTTCTCTCTCCCTCCACATTCTTCTTCAGCTCCTCGTCCGTGTACTCAGACTCAAACCGGTCGTTGTAGTCTGACTCTTCAGCATCAGATAAATATTCTGCCATGTTGCTCAGCAATGCCGGCTAAAAGTAGCTGTACCTTTGTGTCGCGTGGCTATGACGTCATCCGGGCTGTGGTAGAGACGAGCGATTTTGCAGAGATTATGTCCCGCGCTGAAGCTCCCTTGCCGTGGCCCCCGCTAAGTGCGGCTAAATCGGTTGGATCTAAATAACTTCTGAAGGACTCCGAGCTGCACGATGTTTGTCTGAGTGAGTATATAAGCATGCACAAACCTAAAAATAAGGTCCAGGTGTCAAAAAACCGGAGTTTCCCTTTAAGAGATTTTGTTGATACTGTTGTTCATTACCTTTTATGTTTACATTTATTGCACATTTTTATAAAAACTGCAATATTTAAATTAAAACCTGTTCTGAAAGTTTCTTTGGCTTTAACTGTCTTTTTTTTTTTTTTTTTTTTTTTTTTTTTAGGGTTTTACATGTTTTATATGTTAAACATAGGGAAAAAACGGTCAAACATGCAAATTAGTCGAGAAAAATCAACGTAAAAAAGAATCGTGATAAAATCGTGATCGTGATTTTATTTTTAAAAAATCATGATATGATATTTTTGCCATATCACCCACCCCTACATGGAATGATTCACTAAAAGACCTGAAACTAAAAAATCCAGTGTCACATGTTGATCGACTTGGAGTCAGACACATCTGGCTGCAGATGTCTTGACTAATGCACTTTACCTTTCTCTTGTGGACGATCCAAGCAAATAGGCTGTATAAAAATGTGACTTCTCTTTCTAAATACTTCTTTTATGTGTTTGTGAAAAATGGTTGAATGTGCTGCTGTCTTGGCCAGGACACTCTTGTAAAAGACATTTTTAATCTCAATGAGGTTTTCCTGGTTAAATAAAGGTTAAATAAATAAAAAAAAAATTCTATTGACCTTAAATGAACAACATTGAAATACTGCAACACCTGAATGTTCCCAATGGGATCAATAAAGGATTATCTTATCTTAGTCATCATGTCTCACTGTTGTTTAACAAAGCTGCGCTGACATCCTCACTTAAAACCTTTTCCATTATCAAATTATATACTGTAAAGGAAAACGGCGTAATAAGCACCCAGCGCTGATCCAGGTGACATCTGGACGGGTTCAGTCGCCCCTTGGATCAGCGTTGGATAACCATGACCTGGTTAACCGAGAACAGACACGATACAGTCGAGTTGTGCTGGTACCAGTCGACTCGTTTGACCTCACAGAGACACTGAACCAGCCTGACCGTGTGTTTTCTCTCCAGGTTCAGGCTTTCCTTAAGAAGGCCATTGCCCAGGACTTGTCTCCGCCTAAGAACATGATACAGATGAAGGTCACCACAGACAAACCAGCCCTGGATGCCATTTTGACATTTGGTAGGTTGAAGCGTTGTAGTTTTGTGCAGGTTTATATGTGTAGTGTGGTGTGACTTGAATATACCTTTGAGTATCTGTAGTTTCAAGAATTTTCTCACATTGTTCCTGTTGGAGAAAACACTGAGATATTTTGCTCTTGTGCAAATATATATATCACTTTTCCAGGAAGGGAAGAAAATTCATTATTCAAACGTTTGCTTTACTGATCGTGCCCTATTATGACAAACAATTTGGGTGTTTTCAAGTTTGGTTGCTTGAGGCCTGTGGCACTAAATAAATAAGACAGTAAGATTCTTTAGTGTTTAACATTTCTCGACTACTAGGGGTGCCCCAATAAAAACCTTTTCACCACTGATACGATACCGATATTGCATCTTTGAGTACTGACTGATACTGATATCGATCTGATTAAACATCAGCAGGAATCATTCATATTCATACAGACTTTTATTACTTATTTTGTTGTATGGAGTGTAGAAAAGGCTTGATCAAGTGAAATTACTCAAACAGAGAACAGAAGTCAGTAATAGTAGGTATGAGAAAAATTGGCCCATTTGTTATTAACCAGTGGGTTAAATAAATTTTAACCTTAAACATGAGAATGTAGGACAATTAAATAAAATAAATGAAAATTAAATTAGAAGACCCTGAAAAGTGACCTCAATAAATCAGATAAAAACAAAAACATATATGTTTAAATCCCAAAATAATCACTCTGTTTAACTTAAACATAAATAAATAAATAAGATTGGGCTGCTAGTATCGGAGTACTTATATAAGAGATTTTAGATACTCGCTGATATCGTATATCAATATTGGACTGGGACACACCTATCGGCAACAGTGTTAATTTTGTTGACTAATTATTTCCATCATAATTTTCATCAACCTTTTTTCTCCTGAAGAAATCTTGACAGTGACTAATTCAGATACTTTTTATTTTTCTTTGTGGCCGAAGACGAATAAAATATAAACACATGGCTGAACACCGAAGATCCAATGCGGAGGCAAAGTAGTTCACTATAATTTTTATTAGAGCATTAATAGCTTAGAGTACATTTTTAGACACGTTTTTAAAAGAAAGTAATTGTTTTTGTTTGAATATTGACATTTTTTTTATTCCAGTTGCCTTTGCTTTTCAAAAAAAGCCCAACAAAGTTTTTCATTCATATTAAGCCTTCAAACAAAATAAAACATGCATTAAAAAAATGCTATTGTGCATTGAAGTGGACATAAACCAATAATACCAACAAATAAATAATTCTCCTTTTGACACAGGACTGTTTTAAGGCTGTCACTTTATATTCGATATTTGAATAATCGATTGAGTATGGGGATAAATATCGTAACCGAATAGTAAATAAATATTTGTAAGTAAAATATTGAGTGTGGCAGCACATCAGGTCTGGAGCAGTGGATCAGTCCGTCCAACAGAGGGCGCTGTGAGCGCAGATTGCATTACGGATGCGTGTCAATGAGCATCTGTCTCTGTTTGCTGTTGTAAATGTATGTAAGGTCTGGGTGGATGCAAAAACTGAATTGCCATTTGGGATAAATTAAGTTGTCAAAACTGAACTACAGTAAACAAATGTTGGTGTATATCTTTAAATGACAAAGAACTGAACATAATCAAACTCAAAACTAATTGGAATCTTAAGAATCAACAACTGAAGAATGTTAAAGTTGTTTGGCATTAATTTTGAACCATATTTTTCTTACTTACCAAAGCAAGTACTGTGTCAGGTAGTTATTTTGACATTATGTCTCATAATCAGACAAGCTATGTAGATCTTTGCCTTTATAACTGCATTGATGAGCTCTGTTATATTATGCCCCAGTCACACATTCCTATTTCTCATGGCGATTGTGCACGACTGTACACGATTGGCCAGGCTGGTTTGATTGACATAATACGGGAAGAAATGATTGTCTCTCCCCCGGACACATCCCGAAAATACACTGTCAGTAACGCTTTTACAGAGCTTCAGGGGCGTTTGTCCTGCTTCAGTTAGGTCAATACAACGATACAACAAGAATACAGTGAATTCAGCTGTTCTCGAGCCCAGTTTGAGTCACCTTGAACAGGACATAGTTGGAGCACAAACAAATACGTCTTTGTAAGGCTAGGCAGTTAATCTAAAAATAATCAAAATCGACATTTAGACCCTGTAATTGAAGTTATTTTACTCATGTCGATTGTTTTGATTATTTTCCCTGTGTAAGTCAAGTGACCACAGCCCCTCCATACAGTCTGTGTTCACGCCACCAACATGGAAAAGACAAGTGCCAATCTATAAGAGGATCTTGTAGCCAAGAGATCCACTGTCTCCTTTGTTTGGGCACATTTTGGATTCTGTGTAGAGGACATTAAGCAGAAAGAAGTGAAGTGTAAATACTGCAGGGAGACTGTGTCGACGACCGTCAGTATCACCACTAATTTGTTCCAGCATAGCATAAAATAATTGTTCATTAATCTTTATCAAGGTAAAAGCTTCAGTTAGTTGTGATATTGAGATTAGGTAATATTGCCCAGCCTTGTGTCTTTTTCATCGTCCTCGGAAATCTTTGATGATCAGCCTGATTGAGCTCCGTACTTGCCACGTTTGTACCATTCGCCTTAGGCTTCCAACCTGCTATACTGAGAGCGGCGATTCTCCACGACAGTTTTTCACAGTTCAAAACAGTCTGGACCCTTCCCCGCTCCCTGGCGTTCGTTCACGACTATACAACGCTGATCCAGATCAAGTAGCACGTACACAACGACCAAAGCAGGTTTCATCAGGATCATGACAATCATGCACAATCACCATGAGAAACAGGAATGTATTGGTGCTTTTCCATTAGCCCTACTCTACTCTACTCAACCCGACTCTACTCTACTTGCCTTGTGCTGCTTTTCCATTAGCCCCAGTCGCCTGCCCTACGGGGTGCAGTGTCGCTGTAAACAGCTGAGCGGCACTGCGGTGACGTCATTTTGAGCGCGACACAACAATCTGTGGCTTTTTGTCACAAACCGAGTAAAAAAGGAAAGTAGAAGAAGGCTGCAAGTGGTAAGGAGAAATACCCCTCGAGAAGCACAGGAGAGTTTTAGAAGCTATACAACAGAATGAAGCCGAGGACGAGAGCAATCGAGCTGCAAAGAAAATGAGGGTATGAGGGTAAGCTAATGGCAGCTACCGCTAGCATACTAGGTCGTCACGCTCATGACTCATCGATGATGACATTGTCTGACCAATCAGTAGCCAGCAGTCGGTGATGTCATCTTTTAGTATCGACTCAGCTCGCTTGGAACCAGAGCGGAGTAGGTACTAAAACTAGCTTGTTTTAGGAGTTACCAGGCTAGTGGAAACACGCTGCAAATGGAGTAGGGCCAAGGCGTGCTAGTGGAAAAGGGACATTAGACTGGGGCTTTCCCAGGGAGTAAAGGCCAGCTCACTAAGGAAGCTTTTATGTTTGTGTTCGCAGGTCAACTTCGTATACAAACAGTCCCTTTCACTGTTGATCGATCATCTTCTAAGGCCACAGATGCTCAAGCTGCCTCACAAGTCAGTCCTTTGACCAGTCAGTCCCCCACTCCAGACTCCCTCAGCACCTCCATCAGCACCTACCTGAAGACCTCCAGCACCGCCTCGGCCAGCACTTCCACCTCCTCTGTTGCTGCTCCTGCTCAGACTGGGGTGAGTAAGGGAAATCGGCTATTACAGTTGATGCCAAGAAGCCAGACCCCGCCTGTTTGTGCACCAGTCGTCCTGCAGGCGGTCGCACCACCCAACGGTATCCTCAATGTTGTCCCACCCCAACCGGCTTTGAACCAGCAAACTATCCTGCCTCAGAACCAGCCTGGCATCGTTCAGGTGGCTGAAGCTTTCCATGTTATCCAGTTGTCTAGCTTGAAGATGCCCGTCTTGACTCAGCTGCCTCTCATACTCAACCAGAATTCATCTTACAGTCAAGCTGGACAGACAACAAGTAACACAAGCAACGTTTCTGACGCGAACACCCAGAGAAACTGGGGGAATAATCAAGTACTCTTCCTGTCAAACAGCAGGACAACTCCTGAGCCGGACCCCCGTGTGCTGGCTTACCAACCTCACAACAAGACCGCTCACCAGCATAAACCAACGCCGTTGAGCCATCACCAGCCACTTCAAAACCAAGCACAAACACCAGAACCTCAACCGTTACAGGCACAGCAGCCATCGCTGGTCCAAAACATAAAAACAGACGTGATAGAAATACTTGACGATGAAGAAACACCAGACCAAAATCCATCAGTGGTCCACAAACAAATATTAGACAAACAACCATCAGGATACAGCAAACAAACACCAAACCAACAATCATCGCTGGTCCACAACCAGATATCACACAAACAAGCAACAGACCAACGGGAAACGTCACCAGCCCACAAACAAACACTAGTCAAAAAAGCATCACCCTGTAGTTTACAAACACAACACAAACAAGCATTAGGAGCTACAAAACCAAAACAATCGTCACCCCACAAACAAGCAACTGAACAAGAGACTGCACTCCATTCTGCAAAAGCAGCACTCAAACAGTCATTACAACATAGAACTCAAAAACTAGATCATCAGCCTGTGACGGTCCACGAACAGTCTCTTGATGAGGAACGTCAGCCGGACTACAACTCTTCAGAACAACAGCCTTTGTCAGAAATTCAACCATCAGCACCACAAGACCTGCTGGAGGCTGTAGCCTCTCTTTCTGCACACCTACAACACCCCCCGGACAGCCCCTGCTCCTCCCAACCCCATCAGCTCAGCCCTGTGGTGAAGGCGGTGGCAGACTCGGCCTGCGACAGCAACGTGCAGCAGGTGGCGCTGAGGGAGCTGGAGCCTGCGGAGAATGAGCCGACCTCCACCATGTGCGAAGAACTGGAGCCCTTAGCCTTGCCCGAAGCATTCGACATGGACACGGAGGATTGGAGCTCCGAGACAGAGTGTCCGGACTTCAAACTGAGCCAATGGCAGCCGGTGGTTTCTCTTTACAGGCTGCCTTTGTCTCCGACACACACTGGAGATTCCCTCCCACAGTTTCGTCTGGTCGCAGCTGAAGTAGAAGACGAGATGTATTTGGAGGAAATTGGTGATGACGCCGAGGTAGGAGGTCCCCTTCAAATCATTATTATACTTTTTTTTCAGATTCTGTTAGCTTCAAAAGTAGATATTAATGTTAATACACTGCCTGGCCAAAAAAAAAAGTTGCTGCCTGGGTTTAACTAAGCTAACAGGGAGGAGCCTCGTATTGAATAATTAATGCATGGGTGATTATCTTTCAGCTGGAAACAAGTTTTTTAACCCTTGCTGATGCAATGAGTAGCTTCTCATTTCTTAAACAACCATGCCAAAGACACATCCTGTGGTCGTGGAAAAGATGTTAGTCTGTTTAAGAAGGGTCAAATCATTGGCATCAAGCAGAGAAAACATCCAAAGGAGATTGAAGAAACTACTAAAATTATTTTTTAAAAACTGTTTAAATGTTTAATGTTTAAAAACTTTGTTCAAAACTGGAAGGATAGTGGGGAACCATCGTCTTAGAGGAAGAAATGTGGTCAGAAAAGAAATCCTGAATGATTGTGATCGGCAAATCACTTAAACATTTGGCCAAATCAAATCCAAGAAAACACTAGTAGAACTCATGGGTGTGTTCAATAGTGAACGTAAGAGCAATTCCACACACAATGTGAAGGGAACTCAAGGGATTGGGTCTGAACAGCTGTGTAGCCGTAAGAAAACCACTAATCAGTAAGGCTAAGCAGAAAAAAGGCTTCAGTTTGCTCGGGAGCATAAAGATTGGACTGTGGAGGACTGGAAGAAGGTCACGTGGTCTGATGAGTCCAGATTGACCCTGTTCCAGAGTGATGGGAGCATCAGGGTAAGAAGAGAGGCAGGTGAAGTGATGTACCCATCATGCCTAGTACCTACTGTCCAAGCCTGTAGGGGCAGTGCTGTGATCTGGGACAAATCTGTGACATTGCAGAATCTTATCGAAACAAGGACACAGTGAACATGACTGTAATCTAAAGCTTAAAGCTGTGGTCTACGTTTTGAAACCGCAGCCTGCCCCCCCTTCCCTCACCCCTCCCTTCAGTGTTCCAAGATCCCGCCCCCAGCTCGTGTCGCATCATAACCACAAGCCCCTCGAACAGAGCTACGAGCGACTAGCATAATATATCAGCAGCAAACTCTAATCAAAAACAGCTCAGCTCAACTGAAAGTATCAAACACGACAGACATCCCCCTTGTAACACACACCAGTAGCGATGTGGGTCTGGCGCTGCCAGAGCGGAGCCGATTGTGGGGGAGGATTTATCTTTCTCGGCCTGTCCTCCCCAGCTCAGCTTACAACGCTAACGATTAGCGGCTAACAGGCTAACATCTATTGACAAAGCCAACCCGCTCCGCTACAAGTCATTAGTCAGTACAGGCACAGACTAACCAGAGTTATCCAGCAGACATCTCCCACTGTAGTAAACAAAGCCATTACCTGATCAACCAGGGGCGAAACGGCCGATGCTGAAGGTCTGACGGCCGACTGAGGCTGTTCGTAAGCCCACTAACAGGCCTCGACTGGCCGCTCGGAGCTTCGTTGGGCCCCAGGGGAGAGAGAAGCGGCTTCCCGGTTTCGGCGCTAGGCTTTTCCGGCTCCATGATAGTTTAGTAGCTAACGCTGCTACCTGCTCACCGGAGGTAGAGGGGAGGAGGCGGGACCATGGGCATGACGCTGCGTAGCGAGGGAGACAGGGGATTGGATGGACTCACGGGACCAATCGAACCGCGGATGCCCGCGCGGTTTGATTGGTCAGCTAGTATGCAGCTTTGCAGTGGATATACTGAATGGATTTTTATCGTTCTTTTTGGTCTTTATACTGTGTAGATTGGACCATAGGACCATAACAGCCTTATAAACGGTGTTATTAAGATGTACAAAGCTTCCAAATCGTAGACCATAGCTTTAATCAGGATCAGATTCTCTTTATTGTACTGTGAAGGGAAATTAGTTTTGCAGCAAGGCACACAAAAGACAAGGTAACAACATCAGAGTAAAAAAACAAAAAAACAAAACAACACAGTCTCAAAGCACACCACACAACAACCACTAACCAAAGGCGGTCAAATGAAACCGAGTGTGCAGCCTTTTTTTTAGGTGGTGACTTCTTTGTTGGCCAGGCAGTGAATTAGATTGATCTCTTTATCCATAGCTGTATTGATTATTAATCCATAGTAATGATTTTACAACCATAAAGACATGAGGAACCTTTTTTTAAAATGCATTGCCACATCTGAAAGGGTTTACCTTGTATAAATTTATATTCAGCAAAGACAGATATGTTGTAAAGATTGATTGTTTTCAGCAGAGACAAATGTGATGAGGACAGATTTATGATCTGGGCGTCCATGAGTTTGTCTCAATCATAAATTCTTATTTTTGTCCCTTTGTCTCTGCCTGTATGGATCCATCTCTGGATGGATAGATGTGCAAATATATTTATTATATGTATATATGTGTAAAATGAAGAGTTTGGCCGTTGTAAAGTGCCTTCAGATAACACGTGCTATAAACTGGAGCTCTTTCCTTGTGGTGCGGCTTTTTATTTTCAGGAGATTCTCATGCCTATGTGGTTGTAAAGATAGTTACTATGGATGTATAATCAATACAACCGTGGATAGAGAGATCAGTCTAGTATTAACATTAATATTTATAACGGCTATAATCCGTAGAGGAATTGTGTTGATTAATAGATCAGCAGTTTGCTGAACTGTCATTAAAATGGGTTTAACTGATCTAAAAGTATAAATTTATGCTAAATGATGTCATTTCTGAGGGTTTGGACCAGAATTGATCAGCAATCCTGCATTTCCACTTCCCCAGAGTTAAAATAAAAAATAGATGTTGGTGTTTCTTTATTCCCTAACTCATCCAGTTTTATTTTCCTTTGCTGTGTTTCAGTCTGCAGCTGAAAGCGTCACAGAGGACGACACCGAACCCCTGTCTCCGTTTTCCCCTCCGGTTCTGCAGACTGTCAGTTGCGCCGCCTGTGGGTCAGCTGACGGATCGATTATCTGCTCGGCGTGCGGGCGAGGATACCACAGGGACTGTCACCTCCCTCCTGTTGGATATGACATTTGGTAAGAATCAAAGCATCTACCTCTGTAATAATCTCTGTTTGTACATTCTAAAAAGGTATGAGCTGCATCCTAGAGTTTTGAGTTTTGGTTTAAAACATAAAGATGTAGGGGAGCTGGTTTTGGCCAAAGGGGGTAACCGATGTCTGTAGCAGCCCTGGGTTTGAATCTCCCCTTACCAGAAGTCTATCCACCCTCAGTTCCTTAAAGGTGCTATGAGGAGAATCTACTACCGGCGACATTAGGACTCTGCTACCCATGAGCACGTGCGGCGACTGTCGTAATGGTGCGTTCCAGTAACCTCGGAACTGGGAGTGACATCATCTCCAACTTATCTGCGTTCCAGTTGAAGTCTGAAAAAAACATGCCGATCTACCAGGCTATTGTTAGCTGTTGTTAGCACACCCTGCGTTGTTGTATGAAGAATGTGATTATCACTATGGCAGCATTTTTGTAAATATAAGTCTAACAATACTATGTATACAGCTGATCTAGAGCGACACACCCCAGTCAGAAATGCAAATAAATTGATTATTACAGGAGCTAAATAACTGCTCACACTGGGGGCATCCATCTTCCATTGTCAACTCGGGGGTGGCGAGGTTTCACCGAATTCCCAGTAGGAAATTCCGACTTCGGGGGACGTTCCAGTTGCAGTTTCCTACTCGGAACTCAGAAATTCCTACTTCTGACTACAACTGGAAAGCACCAAAAGACCTGACCCAAGCCAAGGCCTGTGCTCAAAATATCAATACAGCAAAATATCTTATCGCACTCCTTTGGGATACGTGTATCGATACGGATTGTACAGAATCGATACGGCCTAAATATTTTGACAGGTGTTGTAAATGCACTTTGGGTAATGTTAACAGTGGCACAGTTCAAGGTAGAAGACGAGCTACATAATGAAGCATATGTTCTAAATTTGAACTTAAGTCTACCATCTCTGAGGATCTGAATTTATGTCTCTCAAGTTGTAGAACCACTTAAAACTCATCCTTGTTCTTTTTCTTCTTATAAGAAAAAACTAAACTTGTCAAGAATTTTGCTTAAAGCATAGTCAATGTTCACAATTTACGTGTATCGGGATATGTATCGTATCGTGAAGTTGCTGGAAATACCCAGCCCTAATGCAAAGCGACGAGGTAATGTATCTCTTTCTAGTTCTGTTGTGGTAGTTTTTGATGTGCGACAACAAGCAATTTTTGGAAAACGTATTATCGTAGTTTTGTAGCCGGCTATATATTTAGCTACTTACAGCCCGGTGCTCTAAGACGTGTCCTAATAATATAAATTTGCTCTAGTTTTAATTTTCTTGTTCCTGAAGTTTAGTATCCAGGCCAGTCCAGACCTGTCCAACCTGACTGCGAAGCTAATGAATAGCATTTATAGATAACCTATTTTGATGCTATAAAGCTCATCTTAAAGTGTGTATTTCCATCAGGCTAAAAGTGGGACTTTTTGTACCTACTTAGAAACTCCTCACAGTCCGTTTAAAGCCACACCGTGTAGTTTGTTCTCCTATCTCGAGGTGAAACTGTATTTTGAATTCAAATGAACAGTGCTGTCTAGGGCCTCACTTTTTCGAATGTGTATGCAATGGCTGACCTCTACGGTAGCTCCTTCTCTGTTTCATTCATGCTTAACCTGAAACAACAGATGGACTGTTCCATAAATCGAATATTTCACTAGTCCATCTGGAAAAGAGATGTCCAAAAATGTTTTCAGTGGCAGAACCTTTAAAAACAACAGCAGCTTGTGATTGGACGATTGTTTGAACCTTGTTGCCTTGAGTCAACAGTGCTGACCTAAGATGTTGTGCAGCTCCTGAAGTTAAACAGTTGGGTATAAATGTGTCTCTAATCTGACGTTGCTCTGTCCCTCGTCTCTGTCCCACAGGATGGAGTGGACCTGTTCGCTGTGTCAGGACTTCTCCAGCCCCGTGGACCCGTACAGCTCTGACAGGCTGCCAAATCCACCGAGCACGGTCACTGGTCTCGGTCTGCAGGACCAGCGGGTTAGTGACATCACACACACAGACACATTAGGGACGTTAATGAGGGAAATGATGTTGTGTGTTTGCTGTTGTATGAGAAGAGAAAACAGGAACACCCTGAGTAGATGATTAATACATATATTAAAATAAATGCAGTTAAAGGGATATGCCACCATTTTTTTCTTTCCGTGTCTTTCCTCACTGCTGGTTTTCAAAGTCAGAACAAAAACTGATGGTGAGGCATCTTTTCATCACTACAACCCCGCCTATGGAACAGCCTACTTAAAGATCATGTTAATGTTTCCAAAAACCAACTCGAGACTAGGGCTGAAAGATATGTTGTCATTAGGAGTGGGAGAAAAAATCGATACACCCAAGCATCGCGATTTTTTGTCTGCCGATTTTAAAATCGATATTTTTATTCAAAAATCGATTACCCCCCCCCCCACACACACACACACACACACACACACACACACGCACACACGCACGCACACACACACTATAGGCGCTAAAGTCGCCAAACTGAGGCAAGTGACATTGCTGGATAAAACAGGCCATAGCTGTTTAAATAGTGCTGAGTAGATTTACTACTTTTCACCAGCAGATAGTGGACAGGTGACAGGTTTCTATTCAAAGTTTCGGCGTAGGCTATATATATTTTAAAACACACACACCGGACCGAGGGACGTGAGTGTGGCTGCAGAGGCTGTGGAGCGGAGCAGAGAGAGAGACACAGAGTGATAGAGACTGAGTAAGAGTACTCACGATGCCGAGAGTACTTTGTCAAGTACTGTCTGACTCTGAATCTGAGGAATATTTACTCTCTGAGGATGACGGTCAGTTGTCCAGTGAGGACGAAACTGACAGCGACTGAAACTCGAGCGGACGTGACGTCACCGAGCGACGGCCGACAGCAACGGTGACCAAAATGAGGTATTTATGGACGTGCAACGATACATCAGTGGGCGACGCGATTTTGGTAGCTGGGTCGCTTGCGGTGTGAACGCAGCATTAGAGTACTGCTGCTATATTTGTTCAGAAACACATGCCAGTATAACTGAAGAAATGACTTGTGTTTCTTTGCACTGAACCAACTATGATAAACTGCTCTGATAAACCCCAAGCCTTGTGTTAGGCATCTTTCATCAATAAAAACTTCTTGATTACAGTTTTCATTGCTCACTTAAAAGAGCTGTTCTAAGACTCGACACATTCGCAAACTTCACATCTGTCAGGTAAACACAACGAAGCCTCTCTTTAGGAGCAGAAGAAGATAATAGGATGACAGTAGAAGATAATGTAACACAATGCAGTAAAAAAAAAGGAGCACACAGGACTGTTTAGAGTTGCTGAAGGGTTTATCTGATGGCTGTAGGCAGAGGCGGGCTAACACTACCCATTGACTCCCAGTGTTTGAGCTAAGCTAATAATCAGTGGGCAAGCTCTGCCCGTCCTATTCTGTTACGCACAGTCCAAAGAGCAGTGTCTATCTGCTTGTCTCAGACACAGGAGTGAGGCAAGACGAAAACAAAATAAATGTTGGCGTATCCCTTTAAGAATCTGACAAGTAAATAACTTTTTTTTTTAACTCAAACATCCAGTAAAGCATCACATGAAATATTTTTAATGGATATCCTTGGTATTCTTTAATCCAAGCTGTCGGGCCAGATATTTTCAAAACACAGAAAGTTTAAGGAATTGAAGTTATGGTGGTGAAGATGCATTCACACACTGATGTTTTGGTGAACTTTTGCTGATGCGGAATGAATTTGAACAAGTTAACATCAGCTGGGTAACACTGGTGTTTGTTGAATATGTCAGAAAATTTTATGCATGCATAGAAATGTCCAACATTTGATCAAACAGGCTTATAGGTGAGGAGCAAGTGTGAACAACCGTGTCAGAGAATTACCTGGCCGGACCACCTGGACATTTTTCTGATCATGGCAGGGCTGCATGTGTGAAATAGGCTTCACAGTGATGCCATCCTCCCAGCAATAGTGCAACTCTTTAATGTCTTCCCTGGTCCTTGCTCGTGTGTTTCTGTCTTATTTTTCTATCAGATTTCTCGTTGACACATCTTTGATTAATTCTTGTTTTTATGTTGCAGCGCTGTGAGAGTCTGCTGCTCTACCTGAAGGTGGAAGGCTTTAGCCAACTTTCTCTGGTCAGTATTTTACAACATCTCACAGTTTTTTTTACTTTATTCTTTATCCTTATTCGGATCCCTATTAGCTTCCACTGTCGCGGTTGTTAATCTTCCTCTAGTCCACATAAAACATGTGCTCTCAACGCATCGATAAGGTTTTCTCAACCTGCAAGCTGGCCCGGGAGAACCAAAATGCTCCGATGGAACATTCCTTGCTGGGTACGCAATGGACAGCTGGAATAAATGGACATCACCCCAACATCACAAACCGGGACTAACAACAACAAAAAAAAAGACAGTCATGAATTATGCCTTACGTGGAACAAAGGATTGGTCATAATAGGTCAAATACGGACACTAAAAGACACTCAAGAATTATGTCATACTTCTGTAAATGGAATAAAAATTTATAATAATTTGATGATATGTGGAAAAGAGGAGACTAAATATTGAGAACATGGGGACAGGACTAGATAAGCTCTGCTTCTCCCGTCTTCCCTTTCGGACATGTACAATTTGATCAACTATTGACAATGTGTGATGCTGTATAAGTGTGCTGATGTGACCGAAATAAATAAATCAATTCAATTCAACATCACAACATAAACAACATAAAATAATCATACAAACAAAAACTGAAACTCGTCAGTGTAAATCTGAGTAACATCAATACAAAGCAAAACCAAACACACTAAAAATAGTTTTTTATTCTTATTGTTCTAATTGTGTGGTCTCTCTCATTAATATTTATTAAAGAGATCATTTGAATAAGTATTAGCCTCTGATTCTTTTTCTTATTTTCAGGTAGTAAGTTCCATTGCTGGATGGCTCTATAAAAAACATTTTTTAAGTAATTCTGAAATTGGTTTCGGAGGTTTCAAATAACCCAAACAAATTTTATGACTGATTTAGTCTAGCACTTAAAGATGCTATAAGGAGTTTCTAAGTAATTACAAAAAAGTCTCACTTTTAGATATATGCCTGATGGAAATACACACTTTAAGATGAGTTTTATAGCATCAAAATAGGTTATCTATAAATGCTATTCCTTAGCTTTGAGGTCGGGTTGGACAGAGCTGGACTGGCCTGGATACTCAACTTCAGGAACAAGACAATTAAAACTAGATCAAATTTATATTATTCAGACACGTCTTAGAGCACCGGGCTGTAAGTAGTGATATATAGCCGGCTACAAAACTACGATACTGAGTTTTCCAAAAATTGCTCATCAGAAACTACCATTACGTAACTAGAAAGAGATACATTACCTCGTGGCTTTGCATCCTGTAAGTTGTTGAAAAAAGAAGTTGTAAAGCAATGCAGAGTTAGTAGTTGTGATTGGATATGTTTCTAACTTCTCCTCTTTCTACATGACCAAATGAGGTCTGATTGGATTAAGACTGTCAAACATTTTAGCCTACTTTTTATTTGTTGATGTAGAAGTATGAAGTATGATGAAGAAGTATCACTTAATTTAGTTTTTGGTTTTGTCCGTGTGCTCTTGTTCTTATCAGTGTCTAGTTTTTGTCAGGGGAAAAAAGATTGTTGATTAAAACTGTGATGAAAGTAATTAGTCAGCAAAATTACCAGTGCCCAGAACAGGTTTATTTATTTATTTTTTTTACCTTTTTTAACAGTGTGTCACTCATTACAGGCAGATAGTTAAGAAGTAGTCCTTAAACTTTGGTGTGAACGTACTTTAAGATTTTAACATGTACAAAGCAGCCCTTAATTCTTCACAGATGAGTTTATGTTCTTTTATGCAGTACAATCAAAGCACCAGCAGCTGGCGCCACAGCAGAAGCCTCTGTCTGACCTGTTTTCTTTTTTGTTTCAGATGACTTCAGTCTGGTCCCGTCTGATGAGGATAGGCGAGCGCCTGACTCAGCAGCACCTCCCAACGTACCAAACCTCTGCAGAGCTGCTCTACGACATCTGGAGGCTTTTAAAAGAAGCCACGGAGGTATAAATTACCACAAAGTCATGACCTTTGCCCTTCAAATACCTCGATTCCTCTGTCTAAACCTGGAGGAGGGGGGCTTCCTGTGAGGCTGTCATAGTGTAAATCAACTTAAGTGCTGCGAGTACTGTGTACCAGGCCTCTTCTGTTGGAGTTTCATTCATTTATAAACAACTATAACTGATGTTAACTGTGGACCAAATGTACAAATGAGGGGAAACGACTGCTTTAAACTGTTCATCCATTTGCTGATGGACACCTATGTTCTCTTTTTTTCAACCCATAACAATAAAAACAATGAAGTGATGCTTTTCCATTCGAGTTATCCAGAGCTGTGGGCCCCAAGAAACTGCCCTAAAAAAATCTTAATTATCCCATTAAGCTACATCGAATGGGGGAAACTCTAAAAACTGAGTGTACCAATTTTTTTTTGTAAACTAAAGAGCATTTTACTGTAACATCTCCAGCTGCCTACTATAAAAGGTTTAAACACTCCTCAGCAACTCCATATGTCAGGCACTATAAAATCCACAATCACTGAATCACAGATGGAATCATGGGATTAGGCATTAAACGCTAAATTTAATATAGACATGGAATATCACAGAAATGGCTGACATTTCCCATAAAAGCGTTTTTCTGACTAAAAAGGAATGTACCTCTCGGGGAAAACGCCCCGGGGCAGCGTCACTGATGCTGCAGACAGTACATGCTTCACTTCCTCTTACCCTCATCCTTCCCTCATTAGATCAAATCAAACTTTATTTATAAAGCACTTTTCATTCATTAAAAAAAGCAGCACAAATTGCTATGCATGTTAACAGTCCCCACGCCTCCATTTAAACTCCACCCCAGCACATACACACACACACACACACATGCACACAGATAACGTGATTTTAAAAGCGTGTGGCTGGGTACAGAGGAGCCAGGATGGATGGATTTCAACATGTCACAACAGCCATCTGAGGCCCTGTTTACACAGAGACGCTGTCACCTAAAAGGCAAACGTTTGGTCTTTATGTATTCAAACTCAATCTGTGTTCAGACGGAGACGCTAGAAACAAATGAAAACGCTGTAGTGTGCATGCCAGTCCAGTAGATGGGGATGCAAGATAAGATAAGATAAGGTAAGATACACCTTTATTAGTCCCACAGGGGGAAATTCCAGATTTACAACAGCAGCAGGATACAAGAGAAACATCAGAAAGATTTACAAATGAAACTATAAGTAATTAGAATAAAATAGAAAATGGCATAAATACAACTCAATGAAAATAAATCAAAGAGCATGAGCCTTTCAGCGATATTAACAGTATTTAACACTATTTAAAAAATCAGTATATATACAGTATTACAGTTAACTATTATATAGTGCACTAAAAATGTCAGAGAGGACAGGCAGAGAATTTGAAAAACTAGAACAAAGAAGGCTTAATTTGGAGCATTACAGTAAAAAAAATGCAGATTATTGCACACTGGAGAGGTTTTTGTTGTAGAGTCTAACAGCTGCAGGAAGTAAGGACCTGCGATACCTCTCTGTCACACACTTCAGGTGTAGGTTTGCAGCGAGGCAGTGCTGCTACAATACACGTATGAAGAAAAACTTTTCACAAACAACAATGGCGAATGTACGTACAAAGACGCAGGAGTACAGTAAAAAAAATGCAGATTATTGCACACTGGAGAGGTTTTTGTTGTCGAGTCTAACAGCTGCAGGAAGGAAGGACCTGCGATACCTCTCTGTCACACACTTCGGGTGTAGGTTTGCAGCGAGGCAGTGCTGCTACACTACACGTATGAAGAAAAACTTTTCACAAACAACAATGGCGAATGTACGTACAAAGACGCAGGAGTTTCTTTTCTGGACAACAAATATGTCTGGATATCAAACGAGCACAGTAACACCTCATGTTACTCCTGTATGAGTGCCTCCATGTGAAAGACTATTACACATGCAGTGAAATCAGCGTCTCACCCTGAAACGCTCTGACTCTGGTTTACACAGAGCTGCATGGATGAGTGTTTTGAAAACTCTCCCCCCTGGACCCTGGTTTCAAAAGCTTGCGGATTCAAGCACTCCATATAGAGTTCCTGTGTAAATGGGAGGCCACAGCACAATGAAAACTTCTCGGATTTGACCATATTCAGCTTTGTGTAAACAGCCCCTGAGACCCCGGCTGACCCTGCGTTCACATCCAAAAGCCATCCGAGCGTCCTCTGCGTCAAGCTGCCATTCATTTTAAATGATTTCTGTTGTCAAGGAACGGTGAAATGTGAAAAAGGAGGTGTGAAACTCCCTTTTACCCCCAGAGCACAGGGCAGAGCGGTTTCCCAATGATTGTTGTGTCAGGAGATCAAATTTTCAGCAAATTTGGTAAACATACTTTTGACTAGACCTGCAGAGATTCGTGTAAGGACCACTTGAAGAGTGAGTGGTTATATTTTGTTACTTAATTCAGTGTCTTGGGTTAAATTTGCATAAAAAAAGAAAAAAAAAACAAATTCTCAATAATTGAAAATGGAAAAAACTGAATTTGGGAAAAAGTAACAGATTTTATAGAGCCCTATAAATGGTTCTGTTTGCTTGTTGTGACTTGTTTTTGTGACTTAATTTTGACTAAAACTAAAAGATATTTTAGGCTTAGGACTGTAACTAATACTAAAGTAAAAGTTAACTCTGGTACCATGGGCCTGGAGGAATCCACTTGCTCTTAATTCTGCTCTGTTTAAACAAAAACTGATCGACGTTGTGCTTCCTGTCGTCTCGTTTCAGGACCATGAAGGTGTAAACAAGCTGCTGGAGGACTTTCAGACGAGAGTGAAGGAGACCTTCAGCTCCGATCTCCCTGCTCCAGGTCAAACGAACTCAAGGACCCAGAAACACGAGGAGGGGGCGGAGCCAGAGGATGATGAGGCTGATGTTGATGTGGAGCTGATGAAAATGAAGAAGAGACTGAGTGCTCATTTGGCCAAGTCGGCAGCCAAAAGGAGGAGGATGGAAGAAGGGTACCCGCCCCTTTGAGCAGAGCAAATGCTGACCCTTGAGCCCCCCCCCCCCCCCCCAGAAAAACTTCACTAAGTGACCTTGTTACCTTAAACTTGTGGGGGCTGGAGTGAAGAGGGCGTTACTTTTTGACTGCAGAGCCACGGTCATGCTGCCAGAGTTTGATGTTCACAGGTCAAACTACTTAATTTACTCTAAAGACACAAACTGCAAAAATGTGATTTTTATTTCGGCTGAAGCTGTGATTCTGCATGCAGGTGTGTCCGACTGAACGAGAACTTTTTTATGTCTTTTGTTTTTGCACTTAAGTGATGAAAGGGAATAAATAACTCATGCATTAACTGACCTGTTATTGTCAGACATGATGTTCTGTAGGTTGTTTTGTAAATGATGGCAGCTCTGGGTCCAAAAGATTATCACATCACTTTTACATTCAGTCCTCTCTGGATAATATTCATTATAGATATTAATGTTAGTATTACCTTGATGTCTTTATCCATTGTTGTATTATTATTCATCCAAAGTAATAACAACCACACGGACATGAGGACCTTTTGAAAATGAGATGCCACATCACAAGAGGATGAACTTTAGTACATTTATATCCAGCAAAGACAAATATGGTGCTGTACAAATAAAGAATAATTGATTGAATTTGTATTCAGAGAGACAAATGTGATTTTAGTCCCTTTTTTCTCAGTGTTAATTACACATCACTTTTTAATTCAGTCTTAGTTGTAGTTCTATTTGGTAAATTTAGTCGACTAAAATATAAAATGCAAAGGGTAAGGCCTTTTTTTATGTTCCCTTGAATTTCTGAGGTCATGTTTTACACTTGGAGAAAATACAACATCTAATAACCCCTTATTGAGTGCTAGTAAAGCTCAGACAGATGTATATTCCTAACTGGTCCCTACTTCTTACATGACCAAATTAGGTCTGATTGGATTAAGTCTGTCAGACATTTTAGTCTAGTTTTTATTTGTTGATGAAAATGTTGGTTTATTTTTTGTTCAGATGTGCTTGTTTTTGTTCCTGTTCAGTTCTCTTCAGGGGAAAAAGGTTGTTGACGAAAAATATGGCAAAAGTAATTCAAGTACAGTTTCTGCCTGGATGAATTCATCTTTGTATGTGTATATACAAATATTTATTAAATGTATTTGTATCTATGCATATATGTGTATCAATAAATAAAAGTATGGCATCATTAGATAAATATTGATTGATTGGTTTTAATGATCAAAATCTGCAGTGAAGAAACAAATGCTGGCGTTACACTTTAAAAACAGTTTCTGCAGGAGCTTGTCTGCAGTTTTTAATCAGTAAGTTCTTTCAGTTCCTGAACTTTTGTTCTGTTCGACACCGTTAATTATTAAAGATCACATTATGCATTTTTGGGTTTTATTTTCCCTGTCGCATGTTAAACATTTTTCCCACCTGTGATGGACAGTCTGCAGCATCGGGACTTCTTTACTCCAGTAAAAGTCTGAAAGGGCTCGTTCTACCGGCCCATTGGCTCGCAGTCAGAGCAGAGGAGTTAGAATGAACGCAGAGTTGTTGACAACATGGACAGCACTGAACTAGTCAGAGCAGACTGAAGCCCTGTCCACACGCTGATGAATCGATTTCAGTACAGTTCCATAAATGTGTCTGTCCTAATGAAAACACTGTAGTGCATTTGCCAGGCCTGTAAGTGGCGCCATAACGCTGCTGCAGACGTACAGCAAACTGGAGA
This sequence comes from Scarus forsteni, assembly GCA_036419115.1. Taxonomy (NCBI): domain Eukaryota; kingdom Metazoa; phylum Chordata; class Actinopteri; order Labriformes; family Labridae; genus Scarus; species Scarus forsteni. The sequence continues at coordinate 10,205,638 of JAZDUH010000508.1, read as the reverse complement.
AAAGGACACGGAGCATCAAACATGGCCTATGATGCTCGATGTCCTCTTGTTGCTCACGGTGGTTGCAGAGGAGCAGATTTTGCAGAGTGAGAATACAACTGGATCAGGGTTTCCCTTGTTTTCATGTACAGATGCACCAACATTATTTTTCTTTTCATGTCTTACCTCACTCCTGAGTCCATGACAATCAGATAGACTCCATTCTTTAGACTGTAGGTGCAGTAACAAGAAAGAGACGGGCAGAGCTTGCCCACTGCCAATGAGCTTAGCTCCACCACTGAGTCAATGGGTAGTGTTAGCACGCTTCTGCCTACAGTCATCTGATAAACTATTCAGCAACTCTTAACAGTCCTGTGTGCTTGTTGTGACTCATTTATTTTTCACGTTATGTTACGTATTTTTTGAAAAAGATAAGCACTTTTCGATATATCTATTTTGTTTACCTTCTTAGAGGCACGTCCGCGGTGGCACATGCATGTTCAGTTTTACATGATCACTTGATGATGATGATTCACTTCCTAGCGATTGTCTTTGACGAGGTTCATGCCATATATACGTGTTAAATAATAGATCTGTGTAGTGTATGTAATTGTGAAACAATAGTAGTTAAGTTAAGCTAACGCCTAACAAGGGCAAACAACTGTTAACAGCTGTTAGCCATAGTGGCAAAGTTAGCCGCTACGGCTAATGGCCATTAACTGTTGTTTGCCCTTGTAAGCTGTTAGCCGTAGCATCTAATGGTTAGCCTTTAGCCGCTACGTATGCTACGTCATAGCAGCGCTGCTTGATATGGATTGGTCTGTGATGAGTGTGATTAACCAAACGATCGTCCAATCAGAAGCTGCTGTTGTTTTTCAAGGTTCTGCCCCTGAAACATTTTTGCAGGGCTCCTCCCCAGATGGATTAATGAAATATTTCCTATATAGAACTGTCCATCTGGCGTGTTAGGTTACCAAAAACCCAACCGTAGACAAAATGGTGGATTGTTATGTCAGCCTCCACAGAGGGGAGACCCACAGTACATAGATATAGAAATCTTTTACTTAATAAAGAGAAAACCAAAGTTTTATGAGGATGATTATACACCTATCTCAATGGACTTTACATACAAACAGAAACATATTCTATATTTACTGATTCTGTTTGGCCAAATGCTGCCAATTTCTTAACACTACACCTTTAATATTCATTAAAAACAATCTATTGACAAGATTAACTGTGATAAATAACATCATTTGTGACTCGAGGTTGCTTTTAGGTTCAGGATGTACTCCTCTTGCTCTTTGTGAGCTTGGATAGACTCCACCAAAGGAATGAGTCCGACGACATATTAGAGCCACTTAAGGAAATAAACGAAATGAATGAAACTCGAAATTTTTGAGTTTATAAAGTCATAAATTTGTGACTTTATAAACTCGAAAATTTGCGATAAACTCATATTTCAGGTCAATTAATCAACGTAGTTCCAAACCCGAGCCCTCATTTTAACACTAGAAAAGCCAAGGGGGTAAATTTTACCCCCTGGCATTTTCAAATGCTTGGATTTCATTTAAAATAAAAACCCTACTTCTTAAAGTCCATGACTTTTCCGAAAATGGATTTATTGATCATTTGGTGAATTTTGTTGAGTGTGTGATAAAAAGAAAAATAAATTTCAGCATTTTTGCCTACAACTGCCAAGGAGTCATTTTTACCCCCTCATATAAAACACTGTATATAGCTGTCTCATTGGTGCAGCATCTGGTGCACCTTGCTCAGCAGCTTCTATCTTTTCGTGCCACGCCCCTCCCGCCACTCTGGTAGCTAAGCAACGCTTGTTTTGTAGTCTGATTTTGACAGCTATTAGTAGTTATTACAATCAGCTGTCATATCAGTAATATTTCTGAACAAAAGGTTTACATTGTACTTGTACAACCTCATTTTCCTCCAAACGAGCCATCATTTGGTTAAAAAGCTTCACTTTGGTCTCAATAAGCTGCCAGTTATGGCTGGCTCGGCGGCTTAGGGACCGTTGGCGAATTATTACATTGGAGGAATAGTGTGATAGGAAATTCAGTAACTTTAAACACAAAGACATGTAACGTCTTCATAATCACAGCACTCGTAAATGGACATAGGTTGTTCATAATAAATGTCATAGTTTCTTAAAGATGCTATGAGGAGTTTCTAAGTAATTACAAAAAAGTCTGACTTTTAGATATATGCCTGATCGAAATACACACTTTAACCCTATAAAGCCAATTGTATCATATTTGATACATACTTTATAATACCTCTTTCTACTCAATATAATCAACAAATTACAAAAACAACATCTGAATACAATCAGATAAATTATAAAAATGTCCTCAAATGGATTATCAGTTGCCAAAAACACCTAAAGTATCAAATGAGATACGAAAAATCTGTATGTTGCATTTTATGGACATTTTGATTTTTATGGGTTTTAGCAGAAAGTGAAACAAACATTTCAGCTCCAAAAAGTTCGATTTTTCTGGCTATAATCTCTGGTCTTGGGCCTTAAAGGGTTAAGATGAGTTTTATAGCATCAAAATAGGTTATCTATAAATGCTATTCCTTAGCTTTGCAGTCGGGTCGGACAGGACTGGACTGGCCTGGACTGGCCTGGATACTCAACTTCAGGAACAAGACAATTAAAACTAGAGCAAATTTATATTATTCAGACACGTCTTAGAGCACCGGGCTGTAAGTAGCCATATATAGCCGGCTACAAAACTACGATACTAAGTTTTCCAAAAATTGCTTGTTGTCACACATCAAAAACTACCGCTATGTAACTAGAAAGAGATACATTACCTCGTCGCTTTGCATCCTGTAAGTTGTTGAAAAAAGAAGTTGTAAAGCAATGCAGAGTTCTGAGGAAGGTCCGAGCTGCATTCATTAGCATCACAACAAACACACACTAGCCTTTGGTCATGTCTTTACGACAGTTGCCGCGCGTGCTCATGGGTAGCAGAGTCTCATAGCACAAATTTATGAATCGGGTTATTTAAAAGATATGTTATAATGTCATTTGTCTTTTCTATTATTTACATACTGTACTGTGTATTCATTAATAGGTCATGACTTTAAAACTTTAATAACTTTACTGTTGTAAAAAGAATTATTAAGTAAAGTCATACATTTTGTGACTTTATAAACTCAAAAATTTCAAGTTTTCATTTATTTTTTAAATTTCTTTAAATGGCCCTAATACGCAGTCGGAGGATGAGTAGTTTAGACAACAGATGAAAACTGTTTTTTCCAGAAGTTTCCTGTTTTGTTGATTCTTTGTCCAACCAGCAGGGGGCAGCAGAGCAGCAGTCCTGCTGGGAGGGTCTCTGGAGTCACTGTGGTAAAGACCCCCCTGAAAATCCCTCCTTACATAAACACTCACAGTTTCACAGACACACGTAGACAAACAACCTGTTTACACTCTGATCTCAGTATCTGCCAATCACATGGCAGCCTGTGCTCCAAGGCGCGGCCCCTAACCCTCATATAAACCCCCTGTGAGGACCCGAACAGCACAAACAGGTCCTGCAGCTCTGTGGAGATGGTGGTAGAGGTCAAAAGTCGTGTGGAGGTGACGGAGGGACACCAGCAGAAGGTGGAGGTGAACCTGCTGCTGCTCGGGGCTCACAGGGTCGGGAAGTCTGGTATGAAAACGGCTTTTGTTTTGGTTTTTCATCTGTGCTTCTCTTCCTTGTATCTACTGACACCATTATTCACACATCAGTTTACTATTTCTTTTCTAAATAAAGTTTATTTTTTAAGTATTGATAAAATGACTGCATCAGTATCAGGAGCTCAACAGATCTCACAGATCATCTTGGGCGAGAAATGACCTCCAGAAAAGAGCAAAATCAGATTATTTAATGTCTTTAAGAAAATTTAAGAGGAAGACAAAGACAGATGTAGCTTCTGTTCTTAAAGCTCACTGAACATCTGACTGCCTGTTTTAAAATGCTGTGAACTTTTCTCCTCTGCTTAACTTTTTATGTGTTTTAAGTGGTTTTGTAAAGGCTGGTTTTTAGTCTCTTTGGGGCTTTCTGCTAAAATTAGAAGAAATAAATAAAAAAAGGATTGTGCTTAGCCGAGGACTTTTACAGATGGATCTGATTTAACAGCAATAATTCATTGTTGATAATCTAAAAATGCTGCTAAGGTCGATAACAGTGCAATTTGTCTTTGCTCTTTAAATTTTATATTAATGCACCTATCTATAGAAATAAAGCTATGTATAATATAGAGAAATGCATATGTCAAAAATATGGAATAACCAGTTTGAATAAACACTTTAAATAAAGTACTATAAGGATGTTCATTTTTAAAATTATATTAATTTTCTCTTAATTAAAATAGAGCAATGCTACTTTAAAGACATTTACAGTCACTTGTAGCCACTGTCAGAATAAAATGCTGGCTTTGTTTGTTTTGTTTTTGTCAGCATTTTAAAGCACTTCATTTGACTTTTTTATCATTAAACAGTAAAATCAACATCAATATAAATGAATCCCTTTGTAGTCATAACACATTAAATAATATATAACTTGTGCATTCCTTCGAGTTCAGAGTCGATAAATAAGTAAAGAAAGGAAAAGTAAAAACAGAAATAATAATGCTACATATGAATATATTTACATGTCAGCAAATACAAGTCTGAGTACAAACTCGTATGTGGTAAGTGAACAAACACAAACGTGCACATTCAACCATGGAAAACAAACAAAATATTAAAATAAACTATTAGCTAAATCAATTATTAGTTATGATTATAATGGTCATAATGATATTAAGAGACCTTCCAGCACTATTTTGAGCCTACAGATTTCTGTAAACATCACTGTTGTATTTATAGTTCTTCTTATTCTGTAAAATGTCTTTACAGTAAATAACTGAAAAGCTTCATTCTGCTCCATTGTATTTGTCTTGCGATAACATGTGTCACACTGTGTCACCATACAAATAAAGGTTAGATAGTTCATTGATTGTCAGAAAAATGTAGTCCCCCTACTATCAAGACCCCACATTTCTGGTGTCCCTGGTTTCTTACAGCCTTTACTTCCTGTATAGACTTAAATTAGCACAGCACTTGAACTGCTATCTCAAATCAATAACAGTAGACGTTTGTCCTCCCTTCCGTTTGTCTTGTCCTGTCTGTCACTGTTTCCCCTTCTTTCACACTGTGGTGTGGCACGGCCCTCCTCTTCAGCTCACATCAGGGGTTAAATAAAGTTTAAAATGATGGAGTAGCCTACAGGGAGGGCTGGTGATGGTCACGAGAGCAGTTAATCATATTCACATATCTCTCTGACTGCTAGAAAAAAAAATGCATTGGCCTTTTCAATGCTGTCAACACTTTAAATAAAAGTACTTTAAGGATGTTTTTTTTTTTTAATTATAGTAATTTTCTCTTAATTAAAGGTGTAGTCAGCGATCTGGGAGAAAACGAGTAGAGGGTTTGTTGATATTCGAATTTAGACCCGCCTCCCGAAAGCTGATTGACGTGCATCGTCATGGAAACGGCCGTAGAAACTGCGTAGCTGACGTAGCTAAGGAAACCCCGACTGGTCAGACAACTCGACTGCCATTATTGAAAACATCACAACAACAGTACATTTTGGCAGATAAGACAATAAAATGAATGCCCGACGGCTGCTACTGTTATGTGAAGCACCACGAAGCTAATGTTGCTTAGCTTACCTATCCAGCAGACGGACGGCGACATCCGCGTCTGTTTTCAGATCTTTCAATTGGCGGTGTTCCCTCCACTGTCGGAAAGCAACACCAATACTGACCCTGGTCTTCGCTCTTTCATTGTCATAGTCCTTTTCCACTTTTCACTCCTCTGACCTCTTTCTTTTGGGCTGTTTTCAGCCATTGCTACCACAACTATTGTATCTCTATCTTACGCTAACTGCGCACGCTACGCAAACTAAGACTTCCCCTCCCCCCTCTGTCTGATCTGCGCATGAGAATGATCGCCCCCTGGATGTGGGGGGGTTTACTTAGTTTTGGTAACTCGGCCCGAGCCACAGTATTTACCTGCTGAAATTCAGAGTCAAGGCTGTGTATTGAGACCAGACTTTTTTTTCAACATGCTGTCAGTGGGGACATCTTGTGGATGGAGAGGAGAAATACGGTGAATTTGACAAATAGTGCATTTGATTAGAAGATCGCTGACTACACCTTTAAAATAGAGTAATGCTATTTTAAAGACATTTACAGTCACTTGTTGCCAGTAAGTTACTGTAATATTTACAGCAACCTGTTTACATGGTTTTGGATAATTGAGTGAAAAAATACTGGCATAGGTATTAAAAACAAATATCCAGTATCATACATCCCTAATAAGAGTTTAAATGTTCTGATCAAACATTTCCTGAACATTTCATCAAAATCCATCCATAACTTTTTGAGTTATTTCGTTCACAGACAGACAGACAGACAAACAAACTCTCCCGAGAACATAACCTCCTTGGCGGAGGTAATAAAGTGAAATAATGACGGTGGAAAACAGATAATGATGAGGACTGTTTGTCTCTGCAGCTCTCACTGTCAGGTTTCTGACTCGGAGGTTTATCAGCGAGTACGGCGACATCGGTGAGGAAATATTTCAACACTCACAATCATCTAAAGCTGATTAAAAATCATACTTCGTTAAAATGTGAACTGTGATTTTATTTCAGACTGGGTTTACAGTCAGGTGGAGCGGATGGATGGTCAGGATGTTTGCTTCAACATCTGGGACTCTCTTTACACTCAGGTGAGTCCACAACATGCAAATAAATAAATAAAAAATACAATAATACTGATACTAATTATTATGCTAAACATAAAGGGTGTCTCACTGTTTCAAAACAGAGTTTAAATATTCAGATTATTTAGAAAAATCAATCAGTGCTGATGTTTATTTCCACAGAAACAGTAAATTTAATCCTTAACTCTCAATATTTGACTGTTCAGTCTTTTAAAGATCAGAAAAAACTCAAGGAGCTTGTGTCATAATGAAACCTCACTACTAATAAGTTTAATAAGCTATCACATGACTAGGGTGGCCATATTATTAAAACCCAAACAGAGGAGCCTCACCTGCCACTACCTTGACAGGTACATTGGAATGATACAAGTGGTTCAGAGCAGCACTTGATTATAAATATTAATTGTTTTTCTCCTATGAATATAAATGTCCATCTGGTCTTTTTTAGCCTTTTTGTCAATAAATGCGTCAGAAAATGGCCTTTGCGTAAATTATTTTGCACTCGTTTTCAAACAAAAATAAACAAATATAGGGAGTATTTGTCATTGAGTTGTAAATGCTTAAAACAGTGTGTAATTACAAGAATAGAAAAAGCAAGTTTTCAACAAGTGTCCCTTTGTAAGCAATTCTAAATGAACATATACAACACTTTTGACAAGACAAAACAGAAACTCAACCTATTTTATATTAATTATTATTATTATATTTTACATATTATATTATTTAACTAGCTATGTAATCAAGAAAACATGAAATACGATGAAAAAGACAATGCCAAAAATTTGAACTCGGCAAAAATATGGCAACAAAACTGCAAGATAAAACACCAGAAGTATACTAATGCCATTACTTTAAATATTTTACATTATTTTTTTTACCGAAAATACAGATAAACCAAGAGAATTTACTCACGTTTGTCGATGAGTCCTCACTCTGCTTTCCGGCTCAGTCAGCTCACTTTCCGTACCTCCCCCTCATCCTTTACTGTAATGTACTGTATATTACGGTATATATATATATATATATATATATCACTGGAAAGCTACGTTTCTCAGCTTTCAGAATCCATTGGAAGTATTTGGATATTGGCGATACTTGTGGACTTAAGGTAGTTTGAAAAATGCATGTATGTCTTTGTTTTTTAACAAAATCTCCCCGGACATATAATTATGACAAAAAAGGAGGGCATGTCCAGGCAAAGGAGGATGTACGGTCCACTTACATATGACCATTTGTTGGTCGGCGTGGTAACGGCAGCTGGTAAATCAGCTGAAAGGGGTTGGTGTCCCTTGCCTCCGGAGCTCGGTTTGTACCCTTAAAGTTAATCGCACATACGAATGAAGTATGGTTAACGTTGCTGGTGGCGCAGCAGGTAGTTAGTCAGGGCCTGTCTGTGTGGAGTTTGCATGCTCTCCCTTGTATTCATGGGTTCTCTCTGGACACTCTAGCTTCATCTCGTAGACCTAACAGAATCCATACCTTTAACATACCCAGGATCCGTACATGCAAACTTCAGGAAAGGACAAGTTTTTTGGGGGTGATGGTAAAGTGTGTACTGAAGGATGGAACTTACTTAGATTATCTGTGCAGCCTATATTTACAGGATTATTACCTCCACTAAGGAGTTATGTTATTGCTGGCATCTGTTTATTTGTTTCTCTGTCAGCAACAAAACTCAAAAAGTTCAGGACGGATTTCGATGAAGTTTTCGGGAAATGTTCGGATTGGGACAAGAAACAAAGGATTAGCATTTGGGAGTGATCCGGATCACCGTCTGGATCCAGGAATTTTTTCAAGGATTCTTTAACATTGCGAGATAGGACCATTTTCAGCATTTGTGCATATTACTCCACCAAAAATAGTCAGGGCATTTGGTAAAATGATACAGGACAAGCTTCCAACAGGTTCTACAAGATGTCAAAGACTGATCTGGATCCTGGCAAAAATCAGGATTCTCTGATACAGAACAAGAAAAATTTAGATATCCGTGGAATTTTCACCATAGCAAGGGAACAAGTAAAGACATAGACTTGCAACAAACGCTAAAATATAGCCAAGCTACTGTGGAATCTGGAGTGTTCAATCTGATTTTTTGTATTCTCAAAAACTTTGGAGCTAGATCCAAAAGAAAACCACCGACGAAAAATGTGATTTTCGTGAATAACTACTGAACTAAAATAGATATCATGATGAATCCAATTGCTCATGGTATGTTTTCATGGTCAAGGAATCTAAATATTTAGATAAAATAAAGGTAGGACTAATATTTATGGTGAATATCACCATATGGGTGAGGACTGTGGTGCTGGCGGAGGTCTGCGCTCTCTGAGTGCTTTTCTAGTGACCAAAATAGTTGAATAGATTTTGAATAAATAATTTTTTTCTTTTTCAAGGACGAAGAGCAGAGTCCATCCATCAGCTACAAACAGCTTCAGTGGGCAGATGGCGTGATCCTGGTCTACAGTATCTGTAACCGCCCCAGCTTCGAGGTCGTCCGCCAGCAGCTGCAGCAGATCCGCCGCAGAAGGAAGTCCCTGCCTGTGATCGTCGTGGCGAACAAACGGGACCTTCGGCATCACCGCAGCGTCTCCGGTGAGGAGGGCCTTCTGCTCGCTCAGTCACACGGCTGTGGCTTCTTCGAGGTGTCGGCGGCAGAGGCGTACCACGGCGTCCTGCTGGTGTTTCACCGCCTCTTTGACCTCGTCAGGGAAAGCCGAGTGTTGAGGAAAGGCTCGGGCGGCGTGCGAGGGATTGTGCGCAGCGTGTCGGCTGTGTTTGGGAAGAAACGAGCCGAGTAGATGGAATGAATATGAGAGAAGGTTTGATCAGAAAGGGAAGATCTACAATGGATGGTCCCACGGCAGGAAGCCAAACATCACGACTATGAACTGAACAAAGACTTGACAGTGACTGAGAAAATTCAACGTGGATCACAGACGAATCCAAGAGATGATCTTTCAATGTTTATTTTGACAGCACTTTCTAATGCAGTTTTAGTTTCAGTCTTTACCAAAAATATATTTTAGTTTTAGACATGATTTAGTCATCTAAATTGTTTTAATTTTTGTCTAATTTTAGTCGATGAAATTTCACGACATTTTAGTCGATGAAATCTACTGAAAATTTTGTCGACTAAAATATTAAGTGTAAAGGGTGAGGCATTTTTATGTTTCCTTAAATTTCTGAAGTCATGTTTTACACTTGGGTAAAACAAAACATCTAATAACCCTTTACTGAATGTTAGTAAAGTCTGAATGTGTAACACATTTGACTTTCACAGTCACCTTTATTTAGGCTACCTGGCAGAGCATCTCATTTACAACACTAGACCTGACAACAAACAGTGCACCTGCTCTACATGAATATATCAATTCATAAAGAGAGCAGCTCTGATTGGATCGCTCCACAACTTATCCCACCACCACCAAGGCACCTGTGATTGGATAGATTCCTAACTTATCTCTACTTTCTACATGATCAAATTAGGTCTGATTGGATTAAGTCTCTGTCAAAACTTTATGTCTAGTTTTGATTTTTTTATTAAAATGTCAGTTAATTTAGTTTTAGTTTTTGTCCACGTGCCCTTGTTTTATTAGTAACTGTCTAGTTTTTGTCAGGAGAAAAAAGGTACTTGATAAAAACTATGACGAAAATAATTAGCACTTTTCTGGACGAACTTTAAAACTCTATTGATCCTCAAACTTTGAACGTGTCATCAGGTCTATATAAGAACCTGTCATTGATGTAAGACCTTCATGTTCTTGTTACCACCTGCTGGACAGGTGGTGTAGAGCACCTCAAAATACTTCATCGATCTGATTTATATAAACATCCTAAAACATAAGACTGCTGTGAAAACTGGGTGTACACACAGAGGGCATCCTGTAAAGAAATAATGGTGTGATGTCACTCTGGTAGGTTCTTTTATGGGGGACAGGTAAACAAGTTGTTTTTCAGCCACTGGAGGGAGAAGAAGGAAAAGTCCTGATGCTGTGGACTTTCTGTCTTGCTCATAGAAGGGCTCCAGCATGTGGAGGACACACTTCAAACACACTAATGAGTATATAAACTAAAAAAAGACTTGACGTGAGCTCTATAAGCACAGGAACTGGCCCTCATGTGCGTTAAACCTCCAGACAACAATGGACCACAGGATTTATTAAGTCCCTTGAAGGAAGCTGGAAATTCCAGGGAGTTTTGTTAATAACTTATTTATCAATTAATTGTTCACATTATCAGCATGTTATTTGTATCAGAGATGTTTTTGTATGATTTTATGTTTTTAAATAAAAATATATTTGAATGTGTGCGTGAAGTTTTAGTCTTTTTGTTTTCACAAAAACGCAGAGATGCTGCAGAGTCCACAAAGCTTTATTTTAACATCAGAAATGTATTTTACAAGCACAGTTTAGAGTTACACAGTTTTATTTTATTAAATTAGTTAATTTGTTGAAAGAGTGAGAAATAAATGTTTTAACATGAAATCTAAACTTCAGATAAACCAAAGAACAGTAAATACGACCCTCCATCCGATCATTCATCACGATTAAAATCACTTTTTATGACCTTTAGGCATTCAATAACTAACAGACATGCAACTAAAACCTTCAACACCTTCAAACCTTTATTCAAACAGACTTTATAAACACTGCTTTGGGTTCAGGGGGAAAAACTATATTGGTCAACAAAAGGGAAATTTTCAAAAATACATCAGATTAAAATGTATAAGAATAACAGCAGATCAGAAATATAGGACAGTACGTCTTCAGGACTTTTTTTTTGGTTAAACCAGAGATGCCTGGGTTGTTGGGTACTGATAATTACAAGGTTGTTTTTTGTTGTGAGATGTGATTGGACAAAATATAATAATACTTAAAGTACTGATCACCAAACTGATCACCTGTGGTTAGGCGTTTGTGTCTGCAGTGTGACCCGACAACCTGCAGACCTTGGTATTGATTGCCGCCCTAAAATATCGATACCAAATGAGCACTCTGACTTTTTGTTTTGTTTTGAGAAGATCTTGAACTTCAGGAACTGAAGAAGCTGAAGAAGATGTGAAGAGAAACATCTTCCCAAAACTCAACACATTCCAGTTGCCTTGTTTCTGAATCTTCAAGACAGACGCACAATCATTCTGTCCCGACACCGATCTAGAATCGAGTCCTCCAAGACAGAAATCTGATCAAACGTGATCCAAAACGAAGATGATACATAGGAACAACCGGAAAACACAACATGCAACACGGAAGAATACAGACAAGAAGAGAGAATGATGATAGTCTTGGGACTATTACTGATGGAAAAAATCCAGAACTAAACAAAGAAGAGACGGTGGAAAAAATCCTGGAGACACTAGTGTTCAAAATCATTCCCTATCATGGACATAGTTTACTTTATAGTGCGTTCGCCACTTTTTAGTGTTGTTTGAATTCTCAGCGGTCACTATATAGCGCCCTACAAAATACCCACAATGTACAGCAAATGTAAGTGTACATACGATTTACTCTATTTTGTACTCTCGCATAACACAATGCAATGCGGTTGTGTTTTTTTAGAGAAGAAGAAGAGAAAGATGGCTGGGAAGGCACGAATTGGCGTTGCTTTCATCTATAAATTTAAGAAACATTAAAGAATCTTTAACACATTCGTAGCATAGCTTTTTTACATCTAACATTTGTAAACAGCTGCAAAATCTGCTGTTTATCCCCCTGAGCGTCCAGTTTGTTTATGTGATTCTTGTTGTCTCATCCAGTTCCATCACAAGATGGAATCTTGTCTTCTACTGACGCTATGACGTTTAGAAAATTCCAGTGTAATGTCCTAAAATCTTGTTCAGTCATTCGCTATATAGTTCACTAGTTTATTTACACTACATAGGGTATCCACCAAACTTTGTGTTTCCGGTCGGCCATGTTTGTTTTTCTTTACGCCTTCTTTGTTCCTCAGTCAGTTTGCTTTTTGATTGGCGACATTCACGTCACAATTCACGTAGTCATGACTTTTGAAGTTGTTGGCTTTCCCCACACATGGAGACTTTTGGTTGTAAATTTTGAACAAGTTTAATATTTACAATTGTCCGCACCAACCCGTTTTTGAGCCAATTATCGGGACAAATTCACTCTTAACACGCCTCAAACCACAGGATGATCTTATAGGATGAGCTTGTAAGAGAAGACATAAAATAATCTTGAGTTTGTCGTCCTTTTGTTGGGAATGGGGAAAGTCGGGACAAAAACAGCCTGGTAATCTTTCTGTGCGTACCCCGCTTAATCAGCTGTTGAACTGGCTAGAGCATGAAGTTGGAGTTTGCAGTCTTATGCTGCTTTCCAGGCAACCCGTAACTCGGAAATTTCCCAGTTGAAATCTCTGAGTTTTGACCTGATTGCATTCCAGACAAATTATGACTTCAGTTTGAGCGCAAGGAATTCTGGTATGTAAACAAACCAACATGGCAGGCATTAGAATATTTATGCTTTATCAATTAGCTCATTTGAGCCAAACAGAGGAGAACCGCCCATAAGGTAACAGAAGCTTATATTTTACAGTATTTGTCATTATTTAGAGGCTGCCTTATTGTTAGGCAGTGATGTGACATCACAAGTCATAACTCGAAGTACATCAATCTGGTACGATGTTCACGGGTGGGCAGTTACAAGTTTGACTGCTGTTCCACTGCATATTGACGAGTTACGGGTTTCCTGGAACACAGCATTGTTTCCATGATTGGTATCAGCAGAAAAAATAAATCAGGGCATCTCCAGTGAAAACTCAAATCAAAAGTAAAGTCCATGATGCTTGAAGCTCTAGAAGAATCAGACTGAGTATAAGAGGCAGCAGGATGTAAGACATTATTTTAAATGGCCGCCATCTTTACTTTAAAAACTGAGGTGACCAAATTTGGACAAGAAGGTGGAGCTAAAGCACCCTCTCATCTGTCGCTCCATACTCTCTTCTTAACATGGCCACAATGATAAATAAATATCCCCTCATGCTTAATTTTATATGTGGCTTCTTTCTGCCCCTATATGGCATCAAGAGAAATGCAGGTTTAATGATTGAAGACAGTCCTTTGGAAAAGTCAAAACATTGTCTTTGGTGAGATTTTATAGGTACTGTTCATGTTTTAAGATTAATATTCTAACTTAAGTATCATTTATTATAAACACATACACATTAGTTTACAGATTAAGATGAACGTCACTGACGTTGAACTTAGAACAGAAACCAAACTTCAAACTCTGAGAACAAAATGAAGCTGAAAACTAGTGAAGCATTCTGGGAATATTTAATAAAATAAAACCAACAAATGTGTTTGAATGGACTCGTTAATTGGAAGATTTAAACTACTTTTCCGATCACTTTCTTCGTGAATGTAAACGCACAAGCTAACGCCAGCTGAGGCAGAGACGTTTCAACTCCGAGGACTAAGACGAGAGGCTGTGATTGGTCAGGAGACAGGACTGGCAGCTGCGATCGGCGGTAGATCACGGTGGGGTCGAACCTCAGCGTGCTTTTCAATAGTCGTCTGTCGCCGTGTTGTTGGTGGCGTTGTCGGTGGAGTTGGGGCTCAGGTACTCGAAGGCCTTCTGGCTCTGACTGACGAACTGTTTGAGCGGCGTGAGGAGCATCTCGGTGGCAGACGGGCGGCGGTGGCTGACCACGCTGTCGGAAGGGAGGGGCAGGCAATCGGTCTCCGGGGTGGGCGTGTCCTTCAGGCTGGAGCGGCGGCGCCCGTTGGGAGGGTCTGGGCTCTGAGGGCTCCCGGATGTGCGGCTGGCGCGGGAGTAGAGACTTCGGCGACGGCGAGGACGGCCGTCCATCGCCTTCAGGAAAAGGCTGTTAGCGGAGCTGCGACGAGACGAACTGTTGGCGGAAAACTCCTCCTGGTTCAGGAAGTCCTCGACCTCCTGAGCCGTTGGCTGCTGGAGCTGCAGGGCAGGAAAAGGAAAAGAGAAACATGTTAATATAGCTTAAAGATTCTGCATCTGCTACCTGCTTACTAATTTTTTTAAGTTATTTTTTTATGCTCTTATCAATCTTAATGCCTTTTTTAATATTCCTCCTGCTGTACAATAAATAAGAGCAACTGAGACGACTGAATGTCTAATTGGGGATTAATAAGTATTTCTGTTTCTGATCACTGCCTTCACATCTATCCTCTCATTTGTTAGCTTTCAGAGCCTCTCAAAATGTAAATTTCTCGACAAATTGCTTTGTTTGTCATGTTGTGCTGCAGAAACATTTTAACTTGTTAAAGTCACATTTTAACAAGTTTTAGACCAATTTTTAACGTGTTATAGCCATGTTTTTTTTGCCTCAAACATCCATGTTTTTTCTTGTGTTTTAAGTCTCTTATGTTGTTCACCCTGTGTTTTGACCTTTACTTCCTTGTTTCAAGTGCCTTTCAACTATTTTGTCTTCGATGGTTTATCTGGTTGATGCATCCTCATTTTCACTTGTATTTCAGATATGCTACAGCCATGTTTCTTCACATCTTTGACCATTATTTTAAAGGTGCTATGAGGAGAATCTATTTCCGGTGACATAAAGACTCTGCTACCCATGAGTACGCGCGGCGACTGATGTAAAGATGGGACCCAAGCCAAAGCGTGCATTTGTTGTGATGCTAATGAATGCAGCTCGGACCTTCCTCAGAACTCTGCATTGCTTTACAACTTCTTTTTTCAACAACTTACAGGATGCAAAGCGATGAGGTAATGTATCTCTTTCTAGTTACGTAGCGGTAGTTTTTGAGGTGTGACAACAAGCAATTTTTGGAAAACTTAGTATGGTAGTTTTGTAGCCAGCTATATATGGCTACTTACAGCCTGGTGCTTTAAGACGTGTCCGAATTATATAAATTTGCTCTAGTTTTAATTGTCTTGTCCCGCAGTCGAGTATCCAGGCCAGTCCAGCCCTGTCCGACCCGACGAGAAGGCTAACGAATAGCATTTATAGATAACCTATTTTGATGCTATAAAACTCATCTAAAAGTGTGTATTTGGATCAGCATATATCTAAAAGTGAGACTTTTTTGTAATTACTTAGAAACTCCTCATAGCGTCTTTAAGCTTGATATATCAATCATGTCCCTGATTTCTGAACCAGAATTCCTCAATAAAGTAAAAATTAGGCTAATATGAAAGAAGTCATCACCTGCACAGTGAGAGCATATTGATGTACTAAATATTTAGAATTAAGGATGTTTGAGCCAGGCTGTAAAGCTGTTAACTAGGCTGTTAAAAACCTCTACTTTCTTCACCTTCAGAATTCCTGCAGCAGGCCTCAAGTGGACATCTGAGGAACTACAGCTTTTACCCTCATTTCCTGCCCCGGTGGTTGCTTCTTGGTGTTGGCACATGTCTTACATGTTCTTGTTTTTGATTATTGTCACAGTTCTCTAGTGTGTTTTGTGATTGGCTCAGCGGTGTGAAAGGCCATAGAGCTGATCACTAAGGTGTTTCGTGCTGTAAACATGTTGTATGTTGCAGGCGTGTGATTCCCCAGATGAAGCCTCACCATGTTGTAGAGCGGCGTGGCGTTGATAATCAGCTGCAGCAGGATTTTGGAAAGTTCCTGCAGGTCCCCGAGCAGCTGTTGGATCTGAAGCGGCAGTGTTCGGATTTGACGGATGGGACGGAGCTCAGTCAGCATCATGGCCTGATTTTTGACCCTGCCCAGGGTCAGCTCTCTGAGGCTCTCTGCGCGGTACACCAGCGCCACCAGCAGACTCTGCAGGTACTGCAGCAAATCCCCGACCAGCTCCAGGACTCGACTCAGACCCACCTGCAGGACACAGTCGGCTTTAAAGCTTACAGGCGGATCGGAGAATGAGAGTGAGTACTGGGGTAATTGCTCAAGGTCATGGCCTTAAAGGATAAGTTTGGTGTCTACAGCTTTCACATTGTTTATAGAATGAAGTAGAACAATATACTCACCCAGAAGGCTTTCCTGATCCAAACAGAGCTTCAGGAGATATTTAGATCCAAAATCGAGCGGCGGACATCCGTATAATGGTAGCACACGGGGCATGTTAGCACCGCTCCTAAAACTGCATTAATCGTCCAAAAACTCATTAGTTTCACCACTATTTCATCATGGTCCGCTCGGGCTACTCCTCCATCACAGTCTGTGTCGCTCCACCCATGTTTTGTAACTGTGCTGACCTCTGAACTGAAGAAGAAGAACGTTTGCCTCTGCGCATGCGCAGTGCGGCTCATTGTTTCAGGGGATGACCTCCGGCTACTCAACAACTTTCTTCTTCCAGTTTTGTGCAAAATGGACGAATATCTATCGGATGAAGATGTTGTGGAGGAGAACTTTGAAAATGATGGGTGTCCTCACAGTTTCGAGCCAGAGTTTACAGATGAGGGGCTCATCGAAAGGAGGACACGGAGGCAAAGAGAAGAACAGCTGGCCAGAGAGTACTGCGCATGCGCGGAGGCAAATGTTCTTCTTCTTCAGTTCAGAGGTCAGCACAGCCACAAAAACATGTCTGGAGTGACACAGACTGTAATGGAGGAGTAGCCCGAGCCGACCATGATGAAATATTGGTGAAACTAATGAGTTTTTGGACAATTAATGCAGTTTTAGGAGCGGCGTTGTATGCCCCGTGTGCTACCATTATAGGGATGTCCGCTGCTCGATTTTGGATCTAAATATCTCCTGAAGCACTGTTTGGATCAGGAAAGCCTTCTGGGTGAGTATATTGTTCTACTTCATTCTATAAACAATGTGAAAGCTGCAGGAACCAAACTTATCCTTCAATGATCATCGTGCTCACTTTAAATACTTACCAATTTACTGATATTTTTATATATATAAATATCTGTTATTCACCCAAAACATTTTTGTGTGTTTTTCAAACTCAATAAAATCTAAGTTCTTTTTTATCGTTATTTTATTTACAAACATTTATAATTGATTTTGCTTCATATTATTCATCACATAATTAACTGTTAGCTTTTAAAACATTTAAATTCCACCACATTAAATATTTTTTCTTTTGTTTGTTTGTAGTTTTCTTTGCTTCCTGAAATGTTAATTAAATCAGACTATAATTTGATTTGTTTTGTTTTATAAAACATTAAATATCCCTGTTTATGTTGATGACCTCTGCCAAACAGTTGAACTGGTAGTTTAAGGGTTAGTGGAAGTCTACCAACAATTTTCTCCATGTCTGTAAGTCACATAGATCACTTTTTTTTTCAATCTGATGCTTGGATTGAGCATCAGCAGGTTTTTCTGGACATACTTAAATGCATCAAGTCTCTGCCATGTGATTGGTTGATTTGTGGTTTGGATAAACGAGCAGTTAGCACAGATGATGGTGTGTTTTTGTGTGTTTGTTCTGAGCAGGGAGCAGCGTGAGGCAGTTTTATCTCTGATCAGCTGGGACGTTGGTGGCAGCACGTAGGCACAGACGGACCAGGAAACAGGATTTATCTGCCCTGATCTGGATCCACGAAGTCTGCAGGAAAACCAGTCTGATCTTTATGAAGCTAACTCATCCTAAAGACAAATACTCAGAGGAGGGTTTGATAGAGTTTAACACAGCTGGATGTAGAAGT
Organism: Scarus forsteni; assembly: GCA_036419115.1. Classification (NCBI taxonomy): domain Eukaryota; kingdom Metazoa; phylum Chordata; class Actinopteri; order Labriformes; family Labridae; genus Scarus; species Scarus forsteni. The sequence goes on along the minus strand of JAZDUH010000508.1, from coordinate 10,187,302 downwards.
TCAGACATAAATCTGACTGCAGTCATGTCCGTCCGTCTGTCTGTGTGGTCAGAGTGTATTTTGAGGACGTGTCTCAGATTTCCGCTCTGATTACGTTTGTTTGTTTTGGGAGCTGCTGTTCATAAGCAACGCCCTAAATTTAAACTTTAAATCAACATAAAACAGACTCGTATCAGCCAATCAGGAGGCCTGTTTTATTGGTTTCATAATTATATCTTGTTTTTAGGACACAGTCTTCTGCTCTTCTCTGCAGGGACGCTCACTTTTTAAAGTTGATTAAAGTTTTGTGGACAGTTTGCTGCTCTTGTTGCTCTGAATAAACTGAAAAAAGAAACTTAATTATCTGGTTTTATTTGACTCTTTATGAGGATTACTGAGGCATCTGGCTGCAGATGTTCTGACTAATTATTTTGTTTTTTGTTTATTAATTAATGTTGTAATTGTAAGTAACTGTTATTTTCCAATTATTGTAAGTTGTTGCTGCCTGTCTTGGCCAAGACGCCCTTCAAAAATAGATTTTTAATCTCCATGATTTTCCTTTCCTGGTTAAGTTGAAATAAAAATAGATTTATATATATTTTAAGCTATTTGTCAATTTCTGCTACTAATTTTTTTCAAAATGAGTTCCCACTTTTTGGATTGTTGTAAAAACATTTATAGATCAAATTTAATCGTTTTTTGTTGTGAACCTTGATCTTCAAGTCTTAAGAGCAACCAAAATAAACTAAAAAATATTTGAAAAAAAGTGGCAAAAATATCCAACATAATATATAAAAAAAACCTTAACCCTCATCTCCAAGTCTCAACCTTAAGAACTGCCAAAATATTCAAAATAATAATAATTAAAAAAAACATTTTTAGTAGCAGAAATATACAAAGTGGTATTTATGTTTAAGAGATCAAAAACATTCTGCACCCTCGTCTCTCTCTGTCGACCTAGGCTGATAAAAATATACAAACACCCCAGCCCACTGATTTGTCTATTAGGACTAATTCCAGACTTTTTGAAGGCACATAAAGGCACCATTCAGTTTCTTTTAAGGCTGGCTAGGAAGGCTGTTGTGATTAAGTGGGTTAGCGTTGACCCACCTTCTGCCCAACTGTGGAAATCTCTGGTATCCAAAGTTTTAACTTTAGAGCGACTGCGATACTACATTAATGGAAGAATGCACCTTTTTATGAAAAAGTGGGAAAAACTCTGAAATCCTTAAAAATTACAAGCACTTTGACATAAGATTAAAGGTTTAAATGTATTTGGGATTATTTTGTTTATGTACAACATTGCTTGCTTACTCTCTAGGAGTTTTTCTATTTTTTTTTATTGTTTAATGTTCACCTTGGTGGATGGACCAATTAAGATAATACCTTGTACAAGAATGGACCATTGTTTCTTTTACCTCGAAAAAAAAATACAATAAAAAGAATGTTCAAAAATCAAGCTTAAAGTAAAAAAATAAACAAACAAAATATTTTTTATTAAGATGGACATGATCCTGAACCCTCATCTTAAGGTCTCAACCTTAAGAACAACCAAAATATACAAAATAAATATTGGAAAAATAAATTCTTGTTTTTCCTGGCTGTATGTAAAAATAATAAATATCCTGCCCCCTCATCTACCTCCCTTGAACTACAAAGTTTTTGATTTTGTTCAATTATAGTTCTTTAAAGAGATTTTAAAAATTCTTCATTTCCTATTGTCAATGAAAATGTACAAGTACGTATCAGGCATGAGAAAATTTTGAAGATTAGTTTTTTTTTTTTTTTTAATTTATTTTGTACTTGTGAAGTTTGAGACGGAAAGCAAAAATAAATCAGTATAAAAAGAAAAAAAAAAAGGCTAAAATATAAAATTTAACTTTACTGTTAATGTGTATCCAGTGAATCCATCGATCTGTTTTGGGGTCACGGGTGGAATCTACCACAGCTGACACTTAGAGAGAGAAATTATTCTCCCTGAATCAGCTGGTGAACAATCACAGGGCCACATAGAGAGACAAACACGCTCATGTAAGTACAACGTGGTGTCACCAGTGAACCCTACAAGCCTGTTTTTGGTCTGCAGGAGGAAACCAGAGTGCCTGTAAAGAACCCATGCATGCACAGAAAGACCCTGACCAACATGGGGGATCGAACCAGCAACCTTCTGCTGTAAATAATGCTGCTGCCCCACCGTGCTGCTCTTTTAAAAACATTTATAACAATTGTATTAAACAATCACCTTAGTGTAAGAGAGGAAACATGCCACAGTCTTTTTTACTTGTTTAAACATTTCTCTGAGTATCAGAGTGCATCGAGATCAAATTAATAAAAAAACAAAATCTGTCTAATCACCAGTTTTTAAATACACTTGTGGCCATTTTATTAGGTACACCAGTGCCTTGCCTTTAGATCTGCCTTAATTCTCTGTGGCAGGGATTCAACAAGGTGCTGGAACATTCCCCCGAGAGTTTGGTCCATACTGACATGAAAGCGTCTTACAGTCGCTGCCATGTGATTGGCTTATCAACAATTTGCATGAAAAAGTAGTATTACATGCAGTTCCTAATGCATATAAAGAAATTTTCTGATTGACTATCAATGATCAGCTAATAAAACCTTGATGGTCTATAACGTGCTGACCCTCTGTGGCAGTTTTATCTGAACCCACTCATGAATATTGAACTGAAAATAAACCCAGACAGATCTTAACTTCAGTTCTTCCTCTCACCATGTCTGCAGCGTCCCCCAGAGTCTGAGCGGCTCTCTGCAGCTGCTCCCGGACCTTCATCATCCGGTGGTAAAGCTGCAGACTCAGACTCAGCAGGAGGCTTCGGACCCTCGTCCACAAACTGGGCTCATCGTCGTCATCTTCATCCTCGTACTCCTGCACCCTCATCTCCCACTCTTGACCTAAGGTGACAAAAAAACACAAAAAATAATAAATTAATTAAAATAAATACGATCCTGCACCCTCATCTCCCACTCTCAACCTAAGGTGTGAAAAATATTCAAAAAAATAATATATTTATTAAGATAAACATGATCCTGAACCATTATCATCTCCCACTCTCGACCTAAGGTGTGAAAAATATTCAAAAAATAATATATTTATTGAGATAAATATGATCCTGAGCCCTCATCTCCCACTCTTGACCTAAAGAGACAAAAAATATATATAAAAAATAATATATTTATTGAGATAAACATGATCCTCAACTCTCATCTCCAAGTCCCGACCTGGAGAACAACCAAAGTATGAAAAATGAAGAAACTAAAGTAAATGAACGAACAACTTTTTTGATATTCAAAAACTTAAAACTCTGAACCCTTTTGACCTAAGGTGACAAAAATATACTACACCATTTATTTTTATTAAGATAAATATGGTCCTGAACCCTCATCTCCAAGTCTAAAGAGCAATCAAATATACAAAAAGAATATTAAGAGCAGCCAAATAAACAAAATAATCAAAAATTGTTGGCAGAAATATACAACATGGTATTTAAAAATATTCCACACCTTCATTTCCTCTCTCGACCTGGGCTGGCAAAAAACATATAACACAAAATATATTTATTATAGTAAACATGCTCCTCCCCCTTTATCTTAAGGTCTCAACCTTAAGAACAAACAAAATCTAAAAAAATATTATTTGAATAATAAATTCTTGTTTTTCTTAGCAAAAATATACAACATGATATATGTTTATAAAGATGAAGAATAACCTGCACCCTCATCTCCCTCCCTCGACCTACAAAGTGATCAAAATACACAAAATGCTGTATTAATATATTAATACAGATTCATAATTCATAATATTCATCATATTTTTGTCACCTGTGATGTGCTGTGTGGATCTGAGGAGCAGTTTCTGCCCCCTAGTGGATCATTTGTGTATCGCATGCACCTCTCTTTCATCATCATTATAATTATTATTTTTTTAATTTCACACAAAGAAAATGAAAAAAAAAAAACATGCATATGATTGATTGATTGACTTGGCTTGCTGTTCTCCAAACCAGGAGGGACCTGATGATCACTCTCCTACCAAAATAACCTCAATTGAGAAACACAAATGTAAATTTTACCTTAAAGGGGACATATCATGCTTGTTTCTCCTTTTAACTATGCCAGACTAGGATGCCTGTAAAGTATTTCTGCCCTCAGTACAAGTCATTTAGTTCCTTCATTGCCCCACAATAGCGTTCTCAAAATCCTCATTTTAGGCCATTATCAAGCTCTCGTTGAAACACGAGGATCTCAGGATGACCTACAGTTACCTTGCAACGTCACAGCCCTTTGTGCTCTGATTGGTCAGTTCTATCGGGGGTAGAGCCAGCCTGTCCTTCTTCTTCTACTGTATTTTCCAGCAGGCTCAAAGCAGCGACTGTGTATTGAGTCCCCCTACAGGCCAGAGCTGGTAATGAGTGAGTGTGAGCTAGGGATCTATATACCCCTGCTGGTGGATGTGTTCCTCGGTGACGGTTTTGTGGCTAACGGACATCACAGAGGAGGAAGTGTTTTATCAGATTACTCCAATAAAAAGAAAGGTGCCTCGTGATGTCACGACTTTTGAAATCTCGTGGACATCTCGCAATGACCTATTTTCAGAGGCATCAGATCTCGTTTTAGGATATCAGAAAAAATACAATATCTCATTTTTTGAAAATTAAGGGGGTGTAAGGTCTTGTTTTCAAATTTATTATATTATATGTAAGTATTAAATCATGCATCAGCATGATATGTCTCCTTTAAAGAGAGGGGCACAAATGATGTTTACACCAAAAGAAATCCTTATAGCCAAAATTAAACCTATTTCTAATGTAGTTGTTTCTTTTTTCTTTATAATAAAGATACAGAGGATCAACATAAAACTCAGATATAAGTCTGATTCTGTCTGTTTGGTTACGAAAATCAAGGTTAGACAGACTGAGTCATAAATAACAGTAACTCTCCCTTCACTTCTGTGTAAAGAAAAGGACGTTAAAAAAGTAAATTAACCCTTTAGCTACCAGCTCAACTGTTTGGCAGAGGTTACAAATTAATTCAGGGATATTTAATGTTTTAAAAAACAGAACAAATCCAATAATTGTCTTGTTCTGTTGACATTTGAGGAAACAATGAAAACTAAAAACAAACCAAAGCTCAGGTATTTTCTAGGTGTGGGATTTAACAGTTTAAAAGGCGAAGAGTTGATTATGTGGGAATGTTAAAATGCACAAATATTTTGGACTAAAACATTTAGAAAAGGAAGAAGGGTTTGTAAATAAAACAGCAAAATAAACTTAAAAGTTTGGTAACCATAAAGAAATATTTATTATGAGGAACAAATTGTATATAAATCATCATATCAGTAAATGGTAAAGTTAAGTATTTAAATGAATGATGATGGTAATAATAATAATAGCAGTTTTTAGCTTTTAAACCTTTAAATCCCACACAAAGAAAATATCAGTTCTTTTGGTTTGTTTGCAGTTTTTCTATATCCTAAAACATTGACAGAAACAAACAATGACGTGTTCTGTTTTTTTAACACATTAAATATTCCTGAATTTATTTACCTCTGCCAAACAGCTGATCTGAGAGTTAAAGGGTTAAGAGATAAATAAGAAAAAAATGTCACTGTGAAAATTGAATTGTAGATTGCTCTTTAAAAAAGTAATTAGATCAATAACAGCTGAAGGGCGCTTGTTTTGATCTTGTTTTTATTGACCTGGTTGTTTTTCTTTCAGCAGTAAAATCTGTCAATCCTGATTACATGTTTTCCCTCTGAACTCAGTCTCCCAGCATGCCTCAGCACTTACGCAGCGTTGGGGGGAGGGGCAGGTAGTAGGCGGTGGCGTCCTCCAGACGGCTCAGGACGTCGTCCAGCCCAGATGTGGCGACTCGTCCCACCTGAGTGTCCTGCAGCAGCCGGACAGCCGACCAGGCCGCGTCCGACAGACGCTCCAGCTGATCCAGGGCGCCGTCCATCCCATCCACCACCCACAGCTGCACGTCGTCCAGGGTGAGGAAGAAGGCATCCTTCAGGTGACCCATCACCTGAGGGGGAGGAGCCAGAAAGCAGAGGATCAGAGGGGGCTTATCGTGGGTGTAAGAGCAACTTAAACAACTGAACTTCCTCTTGGGGATCAATAAATAAAAATATTAACAAGTGTCTCACTGTGCAAATGACAAACACTTTGATCTTTAATCTATAAACTCTTTGATTTTGCTGAAACTTTAACTTTATCATAGGGCTGGGCGATATTGCCTAGAAATCCTAAAAATGCCTTAAAATCCCCAATTTTTTCCCACAACACTGGATTTATGATTTTAATCGATTTTTCCCTCCCTAAAAGAAACAAAACTCCCAGTGACATAAAAATGAAACAAATCAAGTTTTGCCTTTATGTTGTCTAAATGTTTCTCTCTTAAAGTCAAAGTCTGGGTCATAAAAGGTTGATTATGTAGTATAAACGTAGGCAGGTTTGTCTACATAAACACTAAAAGGCTGAGGTATTTTTACAGTATTAGCATGAAACTCTCTGATCAATATTTAATCTACTTAAATAACAAATACAAGCCTATAAAAGTGCTTGTGCAAACCCTACAAGGCCGACCATCATGATTTTTTTTTTTTTTTTAAAGAATTGCAACTACTTACAATTAGACTAAGGCAAGAAAAAAATCTTGATTTTTAATTTTTTAAATCTTCTGCAGAAAATAATTTGAATTAATCGATTCAATCGATTTTTTTGCCCAGCTCTACTTTCTCATAAAAAAATCTTCCATAATAAAATGTATGTGGTAAGCTCCTCAGCTGAAGGTGATCATACCTCTTCTGTTGATTGGTTCAAGATTGGAAAGTTCTTTTCCAGACGGTCAAGACCAACCAGAGCAAAATTGTTGGCGACTTCAACTGAAGAGAGAAACAGAAACACAAGTGATATTCAGAGGAGTTACTAAAGGAGACGAAGAGATTCGAGAAAACATGAAACTGCACGAACAACAGAAATGTTAGCAGAATGTCTGTTGAAGGGATGAGCCGACATTTTGCTGTTTTTGTGTCTTGCCTCACTCCGAGTCCGTGACAAGCAGATAGACTCCATTCTTTCAACTGTGTGTGCAGTAACAAGAAAGGAATGAGCAGAGCTCGCCTACTGCTAATTAGCTTAGCTCAAACACTGGGAGTCAGTGGGTAGTGTTAGCCTACCTCAGCTTAAAGTCATCAGATAAACTCTTCATTAAGTCTAAACAGTCCTGTGTGCTTGTTGTGACTTGATTTTACCTCATTATGTTACATTATCTATTTTCTGTTATCTATTTTTGGACTATGATTGGCATGATTTTCAAAAGAAATAAAAATGAAACAAAACTGCAGAGCTCATGCACAAAAGAAGTGGTTTCATTTTGTTGGCCTACTTAAAAGCACATCCTCAGTAAAAAAAACAAAAACAAGTCACAACAAGCACATGGGACCGTTTGGACTTTCTGAAGAGTCTATCTGATGACTGTAGGCAGAGGCAGGCTAACGCTACCCACTGACTCCCAGTGTTTTGGCAAAGGCTCTGCCTTTCTCTTCCTTGTTACTCTTTTAATTGACGCACAGTCAAAAGAATGGAGTCTATCTGCTTGTCATGGACTCAGGAGTGAGGCAAGACATTAAAACAAAAATGTTGGCATGTCCCTTTAATTCTTTCTTAGGTGAAACTTTCTGTTCAAAGGTCGGACCAACTTTTGCCTTCAGGGCTCGTTTATTGCTTATGACATCGGATGTGCCCATCACAAGATGGTTCATGGTCATGGACATGGTCATAACAACACTCAGTTATGCTGTGGGATTTAAACCATGCTTAAGCCTTGGTTTTCAGGTGTGGAACCAGGTGTGGTCTTCTGCTGCTGTAGCCCATCTGCTTCTACATTTAATGTTTCAGGTTTAGAAATGGGCTTCTGCATATCATGGTTGTAAGTTATGTCTTTTACTCTGGCACTTATGCATAAATAAGGCATTTTGGCCCCAAGTACTTTAACTCACTGGATATTTTCTCCTTTTCAGACCATTCCCTGTAAACCCTAGAGATGTCTGTATGGAAGTCAAGGTGCAGGTAAGTGTGTGATCATTAGCGGTAACAGCGTTAGCAGCCTGATAGCAGCACTCACTCTGTGGCTCCAGGCTCTGCAGGAGGGGCGTGGCCTGTCTCATGGCCACGTTGGAGACTTGCCTGACGCCGACCTCGGCCACGCCCCCCACCAGACGTATCAGAGGGTAGCGGCCTTTTACCTCCGTGTACGCTGATGTCATGGACTGTAGGACGGAGCTCACCAGGGGGAGGCGGGAAACTCTGAGCACGGCGCTGTTCTGGAAATGAAGAAGAGCGATGATGAAACACAGGTGTGATTTATTCTTTAAAATTTGTTTGTAGTAAATGTTACACTGGTGATGGTTGTTGTCGTCTTTTAGTTTTGTATATTATTCGGACGGCAGCTGACTGTTTTTGTGTTTGTTTAGTTCAGTGTTTTTTGGGGTCATTATAGACTTTTAGAAATGCTGTCATAGTTTTATTTACATCCCTCATGTGGTATTTGTGAACTACAACGCAGGACGTGCTAACAACACCTGGTAGATCGGCATGTTTTTTTCCGACTTTGTAACTGGAACGCTGATAACTCGAAGGTGATGTCACTCCCATTTCCCTCTTCCCAGTTCCGAGGTTAATGGAACGCAGCATGACGTAGCGTAGAGAAAGTGTAGTTGGATTCTCTTTGCATGGCTGTTTTCCTTTCCTAAGTCCTACTGAATTCTCCTTTCCTTAACCTCCAGATGTTTCCCATCAGGGTTCAGGAAAGGTGGTTAGGAAAGGGCTTAGGAGGTGACTGCTGCACCATAGCCCAAGATTAGTTAAAGGTTCTATGAGGAGAATCTATTTGCGGCGAAATAAAGACTCCGCTACCCATGAGCATGCGCTGCGACTGTCGTAATGCTGCGTTCCAGTAACCTCGGAACTGGAAGAGACATCATCTCCGACTTATCTGCGTTCCAGTTGAAGTCGGAAAAAAACATGCTGATCTACCAGGCTATTGTTAGCTGTTGTTAGCACGCCCTGCGTTGTTGTTCACAAATATCACATGAAGAATGTGATTATCACCATGGCAGCATTTTTGTAAATATAAGTCGAACAATACTATGTATACAGCTGATCTAGAGCGTCAGAAGTGCAAATAAATTGATTATTACAGGAGCTAAATAACTGTTCACACTGGGGGCATCCATCTTCCATTGTCAACTCGGGGGTGGCGAGGTTTCACCGAGTTCCCAGTAGGAAATTCGGACATCGGGGACGTTCCAGTTGCAGTTTCCTACTCGGAACTTGGAAATTCCTACTTCTGACTACAACTGGAACGCACCAAAAGACGTGACCCAAGCCAAAGCGTGTGTTTGTTGTGATGCTAATGAATGCAGCTCGGACCTTCCTCAGAGCTCTGCATTGCTTTACAACTTCTTTTTTCAACAACTTACAGGATGCAAAGCGACGAGGTAATGTATCTCTTTCTAGTTACGTAGCGGTAGTTTTTGATGTGTGACAACAAGCAATTTTTGGAACACTAAGTATCGTAGTTTTGTAGCCGGCTATATATCACTACTTACAGCCCGGTGCTCTAAGACGTGTCTGAATAATATAAATTTGCTCTAGTTTTAGTTGTCTTGTTCCTGAAGTTGAGTATCCAGGCCAGTCCAGCCCTGTCCAACCCGACCGCGAAGCTAAGGACTAGCATTTATAGATAACCTATTTTGATGCTATAAAACTCATCTTTGATTGTGTATTTAGATCAGGCATATATCTAAAAGTGAGACTTTTTTGTAATTACTTAGAAACTCCTCATAGCATCTTTAAAGGGTTTTTGTTGTTTACATGTTATTGCTAATATTCTGGTTATGAAAGAGTTGATGACTGCATGTAGACGTGGCCCCCAAAAGGGAAAAGTGATTTAGATGATGGATGATTTGATATCTTTAAGAGTTTCTGTGGTTTTGTATTTTTCAGCTGGTCGCCGTCGTCTCCCAGCTCACCTCTTGATGATCCGTCATGTCTCCTTCTCCGAGTCTGAAACAAACAGAAGCAGGAATCAGAGGTCATGGATCAACGTGACTCTTTCATTTCTTTTTTGAAAGCGAGCGTTCACGGAGCATGAGGCAGTCAGCTGCTGCACCTCCACAAAGATCACGACTGTTCACATCCAACCAGCATGAAAAATCAGCTTCTCCCTGCGAGGAGGAGACGGGACGCCATTTTGTTATCTGACCAACAAACACACAGCGGCATAGACCGGCAACAAAACTCCTCATTCAGGATGTTTCTGATTCATCACTGTAATCAGAGCGGGTGAAAATAATCTGTTTTTATGACCTCAGTGAGCTGTGGAGGACGCTCCTTACAGTGTACTCGCTATAAAGTCTTTTCTTTTAAAACATTCAGTTACATACAGGAGAGGATCAGGGTCAGGCCTTATCGAGGAAATGCTGAAATATGTGGAAGAGGAAGTCAGAATCTTCAAATGATAAAAGAAATATAACTTTATGAAGGAAGAGGAAAGAAATACTTCAACAAATTTTCAGAGTAAACTCAAAACAGGCTTAAATAAGGAGGAAATATGCTTTTACTCTCTTTTTTGTAACAGACAAGAAGATTTTTAGTTCTTACCTTTACATGACGAAGACGGAAGAGCTCTGTTGAAACATGTAAAGGTATGAACTAAAAACCTTCTTGTCTGTTAAATAAATAAATAAATAAAGTATTAGCATAATAGCTGCATAGACATAATGACCTTTCTCAGACCAGGGAGAATATAGATCAAAATGTTTCATTAAAAAAAGCCCAAACTCTAGATATTAAATTAAAAAAGAGCAAGAAAAAAAAAATCGTCAAGCTGGAATTGTGAGAAAAAGTGGGAAATCCAGAGGATTACAATAAAATACAATAAAAAAAATAAAAAAAAACTTTGACCTAAAGAACAATCACAACGTCCAGAGTTATGTCAAATAAAATCATATAAAAATAATTTTTATAATGGGTCTGTAATTCAGTGAATGACGTTAAAAGGCAACAAAATGGTATTACTTATGAAAAATAAACACACTTCTTAAAATAAATAAGAAAAAAAGATGGAAAAGTCACAAAAATGAATTATATTGAAAAAGAATTTTAAGGAATAAGATTAAAAAAGCATAAAAACATAGGTTCAAAATTCTATAAAAGAAACATGTCATAGAATAAGTTTAGATTATGTAAAAAAGCCACATTTTAAGCATTAATTGGAAACAGGCCCAAGCCATAAGTTTGAAAATTGGATTAAATGATGAAAATTTGAATTAATAATCTAAAAGAGTCATAGTTTTGTGAATCAAGTTAAAATTTAAGATTATGACTGTAATTGTGACTGTTAGTGGAAAGAACTAAAAATACAAGATACAGATAAAGCATTGATTTAAAAGTACAAATATTATAGAAAAAAGGAAAAGTGAAAATGCTCCCTGAATCATTTTCCTAAATTTAATTTCAATACGTTCAATCAATCAACCTTATTTGTGTCGTGTCAAATCCTAAAAAAAGTCTTTTTCAAGAAAATCAACAAGAGTAGGTCGATGCCATTATATCTCTTAATGTGTTTTACCTTATTCACATCTCATTTTTTTTTTTATTTAATTTTATTTTTGAATTTTCTTTTTAACAGCGCTGTTAAAAGTAAAGAGACATGAATTAAATTAATAGCTCATAATGGTGCAGATTAGTTTATTTTCAGAACATATAGTTTTTATTATCTTATTTCTTTTGAATATATATCACTTAAAAGACAAACAAAGCTATTTTTTGTTGTATATTGTATTTTGTATTTTATTTGTTTGTTGTATATTGTATAAGAAATTAATGTAGCAGCTTTTCAGAAGTTTGGCAGCCTTATTTGGATCACGTCGGTGCTTCTTTTTGTCAAGTCTGAGATTTGGTCTTTTGTTTTTGCTTGTCACACTGGCCTGTTTTTGTTTTGTTTTGTTTTTTTGTTTTGTGGGTAAGTGATGCCAGTTTGTACTTTGCATTGTGTTATGTTGATATGCTCTGAATGTTATTACATAAAACTTATACTAACATTAAAAAAGAGTGTGAGATCCCAAAGCACTTCTACACTTAAAGAGGACATATCATGCTTGTTTCTCCTTTTCACTATGCCAGACTAGGATGCCTGTAAAGCATTTCTGCCCTCAGTACAAGTCATTTAGTTCCTTCATCGCCCCACAATAGCATTCTCAAAATCCTCATTTTAGGCCATTATCAAGCTCTCGTTGAAACGCTTGGTTCTCAGACTGACCTAAAGTTACCTCGCAACGTCACAGCCCTTTGTGCTCTGATTGGTCAGTTCTATCTGGGGTTGAGCCAGCCTGTCCTTCTTCTTCTACTGTATTTTCCAGCAGGCTCACTGCAGCGACCGCGTATTGAGTCCCCCTACAGATCAGAGCTGGTAATGAGTGAGTGTGAGCTAGAGATCTATATACCCCTGCTGCTGGATGTGTTCCTCGGTGACGGTTTTGTGGCTAACGGACATCACAGAGGAGGAAGTGTTTTATCAGATTACTCCAATAAAAAGAAAGGTACCTCGTGTCGTCACGACTTTTGAAATCTCGCGGACATCGCGCAATGACCTATTTCAGAGGCATCAAATCTCGTTCTAGGATATCAGAAAAAATACAATATCTCATTTTTTGAAAATTAAGGGGGTGTAAGGTCTTGTTTTCAAATTTATTATATTATATGTAAGTATTAAATCATGCATCTGCATGATATGTCTCCTTTAAATCTACATACCTACTGTAAAATGTCTACATAGTGAATTACTGAAATGGGCAACGAATCAAAAGAAAATCTGAATTCTCCCACAAAAACTGACTGATAAAGGTAGGAGTTATTTTATTAAGTGTTTCATAGTTTTGTATGTAACAAATGTATGATGAAATATATCTGATTGGATAAAATTTGATCTATGTTTTTTTTCTTGTTTTTTTTTTGATAAAGTGATGTCTTGGTTATAAATGGACAGTAAAATAATTAAAGTTAAAGTGCTATAAACTAAAATGCAGCAACTTCCCTTTGATTTTAAAACCAAAGAATAAAATACAGCATGATACTGTAGTTATCTTATAATTGAAAATACAGTAATTAAATATTTACAGATATTACAGTAACTTACTGGCATTTTGTTGCCAATACAATGTACACAACCTTTTTATTGCATATTTAATGTTGTTGCTGTTTGTTGACTTTATCTATTGGGCATGAAACTTCCTGTCATTACATCAAACTTCTCCCTTTTTGGTGCCAGATATTGGACCTGCTCAGGGTCACATGGGGGGCGGAGCTTAGCCCTGCTGTCATTTGGATACATCCTGGTTGTCGGCAATCACAAGGTGACATAAAGCTTTTTTCGCACTGCCTTTACGGGAAAGTGCCACAACAAAACTCTGTCATCTTTACACCTTGAGACATCCACATTGTCTCCTCGAGGCTGTAACGTTTGTGTTTATTCTGACTGCATCTTGACTTTGAAGCAAATCAGTTAACCTAATGAGCCTGTTTTTGTCTGTGGGAAGAAACCAGAGTATCCACAGAAAACCCACACATGCACAGGAGCTCATGCATTCTCCATCTCTCCCTGAAGCCTGTTGATCCAATTTATTTCAGTTTAATTTTATTTGTATAGTTTACTTCATACAAGAGTGATCCCAATGTGCTGCACAGAAGATAAAAACAGGTAAAGAAAAATATAATAAAATATAATATGAAAAAACAAACAACTAACAACCAAAATCATGAGACTAAAGCAGTGTTTTAATACCCTATTTAAATTAAAATTGTTCAATAAGGTCTGTTTGAACTACAGGCCTCATGAATGCAGATATGCACTGTAAAAAAATACAAATACTGCATGACTAATTTAGCAAAGGACTTAAAACTTTGATTGTATGATTGTATGCAAAGGTATAAACATTTCTGTGATTTGTTGTCCTTATCTATAAAACCACAAAAATCCCAAACGTGACCAAATTTTTGGCTCCTTGTCAGATGACTTAGAAAATGTCTTTTCTACCCATATCAAATATTAGAATATGCCTTTAACCCTCTAGAATATTATAAAAAGTACAATTCAGTGTGAGAAGTCTAACATCAACACTGTAAAAAATTCTATTTGACAAAATTATCATTAAAAATGACAAACAAACACATTAAACTCAAATATCTGTTAATTAATGCTTTTACAAGATGTGAGACTGATTTAATAATAAATCTTCTGGATTAAATAGAACAGAATAGAATAATTTTACTTAATATACACTGAGATTGTGGAGTTTCTTCTTATTTCTTCAGTGCAAACATAATCATTGTTTTTTAACTATTGCAGCCTCTCTCTGCATTACTTTCCGAACATCTAAATCATGGAACTAATCAGCTGGTCTCTCAACGCCATCGACCAAATTTTCTCAACGAGAAGAGCAGGGAAAGGAGAACCTGCCTGTCCGAGCGGGACCTACCCGGCTGGGTATGCGACTGATTCATGGGACAAGTGGAGAATCGTGTGCCTGTCGATTATGTCCATCGAGGACGTGGAAGATGCATACATAATTGGATTAATGATAACAGGTTTCCTGCTGTTTGGAGTCAGCAGTTTCCTGATTTATCGCAAAGTTAAGAAGGCGATGGCAGCAGTTTTGGCTCTTGAGAAGCTGCCCGTCATGACCGAGGGAATGGGCAGAGCTGTCAACATTCAGACTCAAGCGATCTGTGAGATCAATCGCAAACTTGATGCGATTCTTGAACTCGTTCGCAAGGAGGGTGACAACTTGGAGAAGTTGACGGTTTGGCTCGGATGAATGGGCCCACAGATTCGGAACATCGGCGTGTGAGACGGAAAACTAGAAGGGCTGAATGGAAATTTACAGCAGCCTGTCCCAAACAGAATTAGTTTTGTACTTCTCTCTATCTCCCCTGCACAGCCTTGGAGCTTCGTTATCGTCTGTCTCCTGGAATGCTTTGCTAACAGAGGCTCGATCCCCCGTGCCATCCCTACTCTCTTCTCCTGTGAACTCTGCTCTGGATTCAGTGGCTCTGCCTCTCAAGGCCGTAAACATCATCTTATCGGGCAATAGAGACAGTGTGGAGTCTGTGTTTTCAGAGTAGGATTTGCGGGCCCTTTTACTCAATGAACCCTGATGGCCCCTATCGTTCTCTCTCCAGGAGGGAGGAGTTCATCTCAAAACCCCTTCCTAATTACCGAACTGCCCATCACATCTGCATGTCTACTGTCTTTTTTATGTTGCTGAAACGCTGAGGTGTTTTTTCCTGGACTTTCACTGTGCTCTGTTTTGGGGCATAGTGTGAGACTGGCCTTTTTTTCTCCTCCTCTTCCCCGGTGTGGTTTTTCTGTCCCATCTGCAAAAATCGTGGCGCCTCTTATGGCGACAGCGAACGGTCAACCTGGATCTGTCCCCCATGTTTTTTGTGATTGTCTTTGTATGGTCTTGGACGGGTTGTACTGTGAAGTGAATTTCGTTGCTATGTACTTGTGCATGTGCAATGACAATAAAGAAATGATTGATTGATTGATTGATTGATTGATTGATTAAAGAAAAAAGAAAAAAGGGTACATTTAAGAATATAAGACATAAAATACAAAACAAAAAAGTGTAGTAATGTAATGTATTGCACTGGATGATTGAATAATCAGCATAAATCTTGGCTTTTTCATTGTTTAGCACAGGATGGATGAATATTGAAGTAAAATAAGACAGAGCAGCAGCAGTAACAGGTATGTTGCACATTTAAAATCACATTGCAGGCTGGTGTCTTTGCATGTGAAAGTTTGATCAGCTGAAGATAGAAAAGGGTCCAACATGTGGTTTTGGCCACAGAAGAGGACATGATGTGGACCTTGTGGGTCATGTGATCGAAAGATGGTTGTGTTTGCCATAAAAACAAAAGAAATGCTCCAAGGAACAATTACTGAATCTGTAATTATGTTTTCACTCTTGATCAGATTTACTTATTTCTTCCTCCACTGTAAAATAAAATGAGTTAAGACTCGAACTAAAGACTTAAGAAAAAGGTTTACTGTACGTTAAATCTTCAAGATTAAACATTTTTAACAGTGATTGTTTTTCAAATATTACTATCATTTAAGTAGATAATGTAAATAAATACATCACTAAATAAAGACAAATAAGAGGGTAATTGTCCACCAATGTAATCAGTCATGTATGAGTTCAGTCCTTTTCATTATCAAGGGGCCCTTGTAAGGAGTCATAGTAATCAAGAAAGGGCCTCGACATCTTTAGGAATGATTTTGAGGTCCCTTTGAGTGTGTATTTGATTTTTTCTAAGTGTAAAAAGAACATGACATCTTTGACCCAGTGAGAAAAGGACGGTGGTGTGTTTTGCTTCCATTTGAAAAGAATTAAACGTCTCGCAAGGAGTGTAGTGAAAGCTATGACAACATGAGCTTTCGTTGGTAGGACCAGTCGTACATTTTTATAGAAAATACAGCAGTAATGCTGGTGATCAAAAGTGAGTAACTTACTGTACAAGCATTTACAGTAATTTCCTCACATCTAGTTGACAGCAAGTTACTGTAAAATGTACAGCCACCTTTTTACAGTGAATTTTGTAAAACTATTTCAGCTGAAGGCCCAAGAAGAAAAATTATACTTTTGCAGAACAGGTTCAAAAAGACCTTAAATAACGGCGATAATGATGGTGCATCCCATATTTTTTGGACCGTGGAATGACGTCACAGCCAAGTTAATCCCTATAAATCTGTAAGTTTGAGTTCTGTTTTTGTGAAGAGGGTAAGAAGGGTAAGAAGATAAGGGCAATGGCTTTTAACAGCTCTGCTCCTTTAAGAAATAGAACAGGCTTTTAATTGCTGCAGATGGGGCCAAGAGCTCGACTTCCTTTACCGACTTTTAGAATCAGAACCGTTTTTCATTGCCAAGTATTCGACACAGACAAGGAGTTGGACTCCAGCAGCTGTTTTCTTTAGTACAAGAAAAGTAAAATAATAAAATAGAAGCGTATATACAAAATGTACAAACATCCTGGAATATTTACAACTGATGGGAGGAAATTTTAAAGAGATAATTACATAAAAGAGTGTCGAGGTGATTTTACACTCAACTGAACACATTTCAAAGCTTCACTTTTCCACCAGCAAGCTTCCTTATTTTAGAGCTGCATATCTTGAGTCCAAGCTGGTTTCAGTCAGATGTGCTGAGCTCTTGGCCCCATCTGAAGCAATGTTCTGCACAGCTTTACTCTGTATGGGGTGTTTATGGCTTTGCCCTCTTCGCCATTTCAAACTGTAACTTATGCTTCACCTTTGCTCTGAATGTTGAGCTGCTTGCTCCGTCTCCAGAGGTAGAATCAGAGTAATATTTTGTATGTAATGACGGAGCTGCATTTTTTTCACAAAAGTCACTGTAATAAGGTGCAAACTTGAAATTCCCATTTTCAGGAATTAAATAAAATGTGGCATAGTCCAAACATTTAATCTTGAACACTGAGATGGCTTCTTGATGTCAAATTTAACTGTTAAAGTTGTATTTAAAAACCATAAATGCTGAATTAAAACACAAAACAAAAGACAATATTTCACTTTTTAAGGGACAAGAATGATCCTGACAGACAGAAAACATCAGCAAACTTTGTCAACTGTAACACGAAAGTGATCAAATCCCATTAAAAAGTGCAAAATATCTTGACTTAAATGTGTTTTTAAAAGAATTTAAGCTCTCCAAAACACATTTTTACTGCCGCCTCAAACTACACTGTAATAAATGTAAACCATAGAAACTTCCAGAGCGTGCAAGAATGAGACCACACCCAAGGGCTGATGGGAAAACATATCACAAACAAAAAAATGCACATAAACACGTGTGAACAAAACAGATTTTTCCAAATAAAGAAACAGCAATCCAGTGTCCAAATTCTGTTATTTAAAAGTAACTTGACGCACAGATTGCTGCTTTTTCCCTGATATAAATCTTTAAATCTTAAAAAAATACCCTTTGTGAATGACATTTCAAACCTTTTTAAAGCTGGAACCAGTATTATTTTCTTATTAAACAAACTAGAAGAGCAAAATGTTGAGTTGTTTTTGTATCAGAACACTTTTTAAGAATTTTTGAATCTATAAACTTGAGCGTGATCACATCAAAAATTCTCAATATGTTTTGAATTTCTTTTTTGCAAATAGAACACAAAAATATATATTATACCCAAGACTTTTATGGATTTTCTCTTCTTTATGATTTCAGAGTTACCTGTTGATGTCTTATAAAGATTTTCCCGCTGATTGCTAAATAAGTTGAGTCCAGATTGTGTGCGTCTTACCCCATCAGAAAGTCTGAAGTGTGGATGAAGCAGCTGATCGGAGGGAGGATGATGAAGATGATGAAGACTTTCTAACTTTATGACCCGATGTCTAATAATCTCAACACTTTTTGAGGTTTGGATCTGCGTCCTGATTGGGTGATTGGCTGATGATGTCACTGATGATGCCTTAACAGGGAGCGAGAATCAGTCGCCTGCTTGTTGATGCTCAGTGGGAGACCAATCAATTATCCAACGCTCAATGAAGTCATTTACAGGCACACACACACAAACGCACTCACATTTCTGTAAAAGCACATCCTCATTTATGTTTTTATCATTGAATCAAACTCATCATTCATCCTCTTTCAAAGTTACTCAGCATCACTTCCTGCTGTGACTGAAAGGTCAGACACCGCAGGCGTTCAGTCTTTAATTTTCTGCAACAAAACCACTGAAGAGCACAACAGAATCACACAAAGAGCAGTAATAAGCAAATATGTCATTTTTTAATTGGCTTATCCAGTCTGATTTCTTTAAGGGCAGTAATGAAGGTAAACACTTGTTTTATGCAGTCGCCATTATTTACAAGGCGGAGCCACATCCGTACAATTAGTTTATTTTCTTAACTTAAAGATGCTATGAGGAGTTTCTAAGTAATTACAAAAAAGTCTCGCTGTTAGAGATATGCCCGATTGAAATACACACTTTAAAGGTGCTATGAGGAGAATCTGTTTCCGCAGACATTAAGACTCTGCTACCCATGAGCACGCGCTGCGACTGTCGTAATGCTGCGTTCCAGTGACCTCTGAACTGGGAGTGACATCATCTCCGACTTATCGGCGTTCCAGTTGAAGTCGGTAAAAAACATGCTGATCTACCAGGCTATTGTTAGCTGTTGTTAGCACGCCCTGTGTTGTTGTATGAAGAATGTGATTATCACTATGGCAGCATTTTTGTAAATATAAGTCTAACAATACGGTGTATACAGCTGATCTAGAGCCACACACCCCAGTCAGAAGTGCAAATAAATTGATTATTACAGGAGCTAAATAACTGTTCACACTGGGGGCATCCACCTTCGATTGTGAACTCAGGGGGTGGCGAGGTTTCACCGAGTTCCCAGTAGGAAATTCCGACTTTGGGGGACGTTCCAGTTGCAGTTTCCTACTCGGAACTTGGAAATTCCTACTTCTGACTACAACTGGAACGCACCAAGACATAACCCAAGCCAAAGCGTGTGTTTGTTGTGTTATAGCTCGGACCTTCCTCAGAACTCTGCATTGCTTTATAGCTTCTTTTTTCAACAACTTACAGGATGCAAAGTGATGAGGTAATGTATCTCTTTCTAGTTACGTAGCAGTAGTTTTTGATGTGTGACAACAAGCAATTTTTGGAAAACTTAGTATCGTAGTTTTGTAGCCAGCTCTGGCCACTTACAGCCCGGTGCTCTGAGACATGTCTGAATAATATAAATTTGCTCTAGTTTTAATTGTCTTGTTCCTGAAGTTGAGTATCCAGGCCAGTCCAGCCCTGTCCAACCCGACCAAGAAGCTGAGGAATAGCATTTATAGATAACCTATTTTAATGCTATAAACCTCATCAATAAGTGTGTATTTCCATCAGGCATATATCTGAAAGTCAGACTTTGTTGCAATTACTTAGAAACTCCTCACAGTCTCTCTAAGATGAGTTTTATAGCATGTAAATAGGTTATCTTAAATGCTATTCCTTAGCTTTGTGGTCGGGTCAGACAGGGCTGGACTGACTTGGCTACTCAACTTCAGGAACAAGACAATTAAAACTAGAGCAAATTTAGATTATTCTGACCCATCTTAGAGCACCGGGCTGTAAGTAGAGATAGCCGATATATATATATATATATATGTATATATATATATATATATATATATATATATATATATATATATATATATAGATAGATAGATAGATAGATAGATAGATAGATAGATAGATAGATAGATAGATAGATAGATAGATAGATAGATAGATAAATATGTATATAGATATATATATATATAGTCGGCTTCAAAACTACGATAATAAGAACTATGGTTTAATTAAACAGTGAAACTGATAAATGATGGACAGATTGATGGATGGTTAGATGGATGGATTAGCTGTTAACACTGAAACTTATAAATAATGGCTGAATTGATAGATTAGTGAATGATAAAAAGATAAATGAATTCATAAATAGATGTACATTTAAGCAAGTTAGTGAATGGTGTGATAGATGAACTGATGATGATGGATGAAAGATAGTTGAATAAATGGAAATATAGACTGAATTATTGATGAATTGATGGCTTCAGTAAATTAATTATAAAATAAATGGAGGGATAGATTGTGTTGAAGTGACAAAAAATGACAATTGATAAATTAAGTGGTGGGTAAATGGATAGATGTTGGGACAGAAGAACTAATTATCTAAGGAAC
The DNA here is from genome assembly GCA_036419115.1 of Scarus forsteni. NCBI lineage: Eukaryota > Metazoa > Chordata > Actinopteri > Labriformes > Labridae > Scarus > Scarus forsteni. The sequence goes on along the minus strand of JAZDUH010000508.1, from coordinate 10,166,471 downwards.
AAATGGATGGATGTATTAATGATTTAATGAATTAAAGAATGGATGGATAGACTGCTGGTAAAATAAACAATGAAACTGAATGATGGATGGATGAATACACGTCTGGGTGGACTGGTGGGAGTTTGGATGGAACAGAAAACTAAATAAAACACTAATATGTGAACAAAAGTCCATGAATGTGAACTGTAGTGTTGTGAGCTAAATAAATGAATATTACTGTCTTTATTTAATATTATATCCTATTATAAATACTTAGATCTGCCTTTGACTTTATCTGAAAAGTCATAAAACACATCATCTCACATTTAATTGAAACACTCTTCCATTTAAAACATGAAAACTCTATTACTTTAATAAAATGTGAATCAGTAAATCTTTAATGTGGAGACATTCAGATTAGTTTTGCATAATTTAGTAGAATCTGTGAATCAGTGGTTTGTTCCTGAGGACAGTAAATCACATTTTAAAGCTCTGAGAAGAACCAGTCATTCGGTTTATTTAGGGGAAAGATATAAAAAGTAAAATCCCAGAAACTTTCCTCATGAACTACAGCCTTTAAATGAATGTCTGGGAGTTTCTGCCTGTGAGGATCGAAGTATAAACCACAGCTCAGGAGGGAGAATTTGGGACATTAATGACAAAAAAGTGACTGCACAAACTCAGATCAAACCACAAAACTTATGGTACAAACTAAAACCAACTCTTCCCACTATACACTATGAAATCACATTTGAGTTTACTCTTCGTTCAGTTTAAAATGGATTGAGAGGCCACGTTATTGTTCAAAGTGTATTTGTGAAGCTCTGTCAGCAGGGTATGGTGCTAAAACAAATTATGTTGCAAAACAATCTTAACTTAGCATAGCATAGCATGACAACATAACACGGCAAAGCACAACATAACAAAACATAACACAACAACAACATAACATAACATAACAGCATAACATAACAGCACAGCATAACATAACAGCACAGCACAACGTAACATAACATAACATGGCATAACATAACATAACACAGCATAACAACAACATAACAGCATAGCATAACAACATAACATGGCAAAGCATAACAACATAACATGGCAAAGCATAACATGACAAAACATAACACAACAACAACATAACATAGCATAACATAACATAGCATAGCATAACATAGCATAACATAACATAACAACATAACATAACATTGCATAACATAACATAACACAGCATAACATAACAACGTCACAGCATAACAACACAACAACATAGCATAGCTAGCATAACAACATAACATGGCAAAGCATAACATAACAAAACATAATACAACAACAACATAACATAACATAACACAGCATAACATAACATAGCATAGCACAACAACATAGCATAGCATAGCATGACATAACATAACATAACATAACATAACAACATAACAGCATAACATAACACAACAACATAGCATAGCATAGCATAGCATAACAA